>OW387145.1:23537454-24139164 GCA_936440205.1 Lepidonotus clava
CCCGTTCCTCCCCTCTCTGCTCCTGTGATAGCACGGCTCCCGTCCCCACGTCACTGGCGTCCGTGTCAAGCCACCATTGTCCGTCTTCCTCCGGGAATCCCAACACCGGGGCCTCTGTTAACGCCCTCTTCATTGCATCAAACGCCTCTTGTCGTCTCGCGCTCCACACGAACGGCTCCTCCTTCGTCGCCAATTCATACAAGGGGGCAGCCAATTCTGTGAAGCCGTTTATATGCCTTCTATAATACGAACATAATCCCACGAAGGCTCGTACCTCATGGAGATCCCGAGGGACCGGCCACTCAGTTACTTGCCGACACTTTTCGGGGTCGGGTTCGATCCCATTGAATGAGACAACGTGTCCCAAGAACGGAATCTTCTTCTGGAACAACCTGCATTTTCGCGCCTTCAACTTCAGTCCTGCAGCGTTCAATCGGTCCAGAACCCGTACCAATCTTTCCAGAGTCACTTCAAACGTTGGCCCGAAGACCAATATGTCATCCAGGTATACCAGACACTCCTCCCACACGATTCCTCTGAGGATTCTTTCCATCAGTCTCTCGAAGGTGGCCGGGGCGTTCACTAGCCCGAATGGCATCACTTTGAACTCATACAATCCTCCTTGAGTCACGAAGGCCGTCTTCTCTCGGTCCTCGGGTGCCATCTCCACCTGCCAATATCCGCTTGCGAGATCCAGACTGCAGAAAAATAGGCTCCCGCCCAGGGTGTTGAGGCTGTCCTCTATCCGTGGAAGCGGATAGGCGTCCACTTTTGTAGCCTGGTTCAGTTTTCGGTAGTCGATACAGAACCTCGTTCCTCCGTCCTTCTTTTTCACTAGGACGGTCGGGCTGCTCCACGCACTTCCACTCTCCTGGATGATTCCTAGATTTAACATATCCTCCACCAGTGCTCGTTCCTCTTCTCTCCTGGTGGCTGGATACCGTCTGACCCTCTGTTTGATCGGCATCTGATCCCCCGTTTTAATTCGATGTTGTACTAAATCTGTCCGTCCTAACTCATGTTTCAAGGTCGCAAACATTTGTTCCCGGGCCATGATGGCTTTCTCCAACTCTCCGCCTTCCTCCGTGGTTAGGCCTTTCTTAGCCTCCTCTATCATTTCGACGAGCGCTCCAGGGTGTTCTTTTACATCACTTCCTATACCTTGTACTTCCTGTACGAAGGTGGCTTCTCCGAGTACCCCGCCGGTTTCCAATTTCGCGCTCTCGGTCCCTCGGTTGGCCACCCAAACTTTATTTTCTTCTCCCAACGTCACCGTTCCTGGGATCACTTCCAGTCCCATGGGTAATCCAGCGCCGGTGATGACAGCCAGCTGTCCACTCTGTCCTATGTCCACTCTTGTCACTACTGCTACTCGGGTCACCTGGAGCGGGGGTATTTCCGTCGTTCCCTCGAGGCTCACGACCTGTCCTCCGACGGTGACTGCCCGAACCCCATCCGTTCTTCGTTCTACTCCCGGGATTCGTTCCCCCTCTCCCTCCCCTTCGGCGGGCAGGAAGACAGCACTTGCGTGGGGCTTAACTGTTAGCCGGTATTTCACCGCGAAGTCGTTTCCCAGGATCCCTTCATCTCTACCGATGTCTGCCACCATGAATGTCCACTGCAACACGCACGTTCCCAACCTTACTGGCAAGTTCGTGCATCCATAGCACCGCAACGGGCTACCATCCACCGAGCAGAGACGTCCTTCATATCCATCCAGGTCTTCCCATTTTCGTCCCCACTCTCTCCAGAGACGTTCCGACAGCAGACTGATCATAGATCCGGTATCAACCAAAAAACGGACGACACTCTTTCCCACCGTTCCGGCCACATAAAGTCCACATTCTCCAATGCCTACTACTTCTCTCGCCGCGCCCGAAGGGGGCCCCGCGCTTACTGCGACGGCGACTGTCCGTTTCCCTGACGCTGAGAACACTCTCTCGCGAAATGGCCCTTCTGGTGACATTGATGACATTCCAAATCTTCCTTTCGCTTCTTAAACGCCTCCCTCCGGGCCGTTGCTTGTCTCCTAGCTTCCCGTTCTTCTGCCAATTCCTTCATCATCTCCTCCAACTTACCGTTTAAGGCCATGATCTGTGTATTGGCGTCCTCCTCGGGCTTCACTGCCCGCAGGAGGCGGCGTTAGTATCGTTCCTGTATTTCTACCACCTCCACCGCCTCCTCTAGTGTCTTGCATCCTTTCTCTGCACACTTCAGCTGAAGGTCTTCCCCAACTGCAGCCTGGAACGCATGTAATGCTGCTTTTTCCTGGCTGGCGTAGTCGTTGGAGAAGTAGGCTCTCGATGCTAACCGTCGGGCATTATCAGCCAACTCCTTCGCTGTCTGGTTCTTTACACGTTTCAATCCTGCCAACTCTTGCAGAGCATTGCACGTGTCCTTCTCCTGACCGAACCTCTGTCGCAACGCATCTACCCTCGCCGAGTAACGGAGTCGTTCCCTGTCCGGGAGTCCGACAAAGTACATTCGTGCCGTTCCCGTCAGCGAGAGAAAGAGCATCGCCGCTTTTTCCTCGGTCGTCCAATGTCCCAAGGCTGCGTACTCCTCGAACTGGTTGATCCATCCCTCGAAGTCCGGTTTACCGTCATACTTCTCCGGTCGTAGACTAAACTTCTTCAAACTCGCTCCTACCTGGCCGGTCTGTTGTTGTTGAGCCCGCGCATTCTGCTCATCCGTCGGGGTGGACGTTCCCATGAAATTAAACTGCCTACCCATGATGGTCGTGTCCTCCCCTTTGGTCTCGGGTTTCGCACCTCCTTTCTCCTCCCCACCTTCCTTGAAGGCGATGTCAGAATCCATCTGCTCGAAGACTGCCGCTGTCGCCATGAGTATCCAATACCGACGAAACACCCAGGATCCACAAGTCCGTATGTGCTTATTTCAGCACCACCGCTGCCACCAGTGTGACGTTCTCTGGTAAGTCGGGGTTGCCGATTCTTACAACAGAGGAACGTGGGGGTTGTTCGGGTCTCGGGGCGGACGGGGAATCCGGGCCAAGAACCGAGATGTGTTTCTAGAGTCGTGCCTCGTGCACGAGGGGGGGGGGGGGCTGAGCGAATTGGTCGGGAATCGGCGCTCGATGTCAAACGGAGGACTGCGGGGAAGGGAAATTATGGTAGGGGTACGGGTCGGCCGGGGTTCGTCTTGCTCTATCTCCCAGACCAGCATTCACCCCCACCGGGCGGTCCACCCCACGGTTCCGGTCCGCGGGGGCGACGGGCCGACGGTCGCCTATTGTTTGGTAGCGTGGGGCCGAGCCTGCCGCGCCCTCGTCCCCGCGGACTTCGTTCCTTCGTCCCGCCTGTCATGCCTTCGTGCCATGCTACGCCTCGGTCTCCGGGACTGTTTCGGGCCTTCGTGCCTTACTTCGGTCCTTCGTTCCTCGTTCTTCGGGCCGTCGGGCCCCTACCCTAAGTTCCTACTATTTATCTCGAACTTCGACTTTTTTATCCTAACTTCTGGTTAATTACTCGAATCAGCTCATCTTTAGCGGTTGTTTCAGGAAAGAAGACACGTCTGGACACAAGGAGAACTGTTAAAGAACTCTGTTTATTCGGGCCTCACCGCCCCTTTATATACTCTAGAGGTCAGCCCTGATTGGCTGCTTTCGGTCACGTGATCTACAACTGACGTCACTTCCGGTTTACATTTTCCGTTTCCGGTTTACATTTCACTTCCGGTTTATATCTTTCCGGGTTTCGTTCCTTTATATTTTCGTTCCTTACATATTCGTTCCTTACATATTCGTGCCTCTTTTTCGGGCTTTTTACACTTTCGTTCATTATTACATATTCGTTCTTTTACATATATTTCGTTCTTTTACACTTACGTTCTTTACATATATACCTTTTTATAATATTACCTTATTTTCTCTTATTTTGACCTCTACATATTTTGGATGAATAGCCGTTCATCACACCAGCAAAGCCTGAACCGAAACATTTCTAAGCCTGTAATACCCCATCCCTCCCATCCTTCACCCAATAACCAGACTTGATGACCACCACTGGCACATCCTAATAATCACATTGGTGTGTAACTGCATCTCAGTGGTCGCATTTCCCTAGGTAAGGCACAAAAAGAGGAGACTCTCCCCATTAGTTACCTAACAAAGCCTACGACCGAATGAGTGTCAACCTAACCAGCGTCAGGCTGCCTGGTCATTGGGGAGACTCAGTGGAGCAGTGGGTAGGCTCGCTGGGCGTTAATAGTGCCCGACTCTCCAGAGCAGGGTACCATCACCAGACTCCAGGGAGACAAACAATGCCGGCGCAAATAAGATCTTCATCTCCTTGCTGCACTTCATATAGGGATTGATGACGATGTTGGCGGCCCAGACCTACCCCTCTGCAGCAAGGGGCTGCCTTCTCCTCTCCAGGGGTGGGGAATAGGGAGTACTAGTGAGCCTTGATTTTGATGCCTTGGAAAGAGTGTACATGTATGGACATTCCGGACGCACATGTCATTGTGACTGCCACATGGAATTCAATCACCCTATAGTGTTGTCTTGGAATTGCTTTTACAGGTCGAAATGATAATAATTTTGTATTGGAAATTTGACGTTCTGTTAAGCCTACCTGTATGTATGACTGCTTACTTAGATTTGGCCCCTGAGCCAATGTGTCTGTGAAACCGACAGGAAAGTACAGAGCGGACATTGAAGCTTGTTGAAATTGATGTTTTTCGAGTTCTGGAATATTCTCAAGGTTGACACTCGGCATGTTATAAAGTGGGAGGGCGCACTGGCCACTTGCTGCCGGGTAAGGAGGCCGAAAAGGGCGGGGTGTAAATCCACCCATACCGTCTACTGGGCCCTCAAATGGCCTTTCTTGTAGCCAACTGTTTCATCCATCAGCCGGTAAACCTGGCGGGCCCAGATCAAAAGAGCCGTTATTTAGTCACAGCGATTGTAGTGCCGCGGGAAGGTAAAAACAGTCAGTGAGCAGCTCTGCGGGGGCACCGGCAGCGGGGGGAGGGGGGAGCTAAGGAGGCAACTCTCACTGCTTGAAGCCTTGACAAAACCAGAAAGTCAAAGTGCTATTAGCTGAGGCCTGAGGTCGTACAGGTGGGCTCCCACTGCATTCAAATGTTGGCCCCATTCCAGGCTGAATTCTTATTTAGGCCCCTCTGGCACCTAGGAGATTCTGCTTGCTATGCCCTAGAGCAGCCACATAGACCGTTAGTCATTAAACAGATGGGGACTTATACCTTGGCCCCCTGAAGGAGCTCGACCTACAAACCCAGAATAATTATAGAGGTAACCTTAACTGCTCTATACCCAAGAACGCAGATTTTCCCAAAAGAACTTTGGCCATATTTGCTTTACCCTTCCAGGTGTCACCTGTCACTTATCTGTCCGCCTTATCAAGGGAGTCCTCCTAGGCAGAGGGGGTTTCCCTGCCGGGGTTGGGGACCCCTCCACACCTCGCCTGACGCCGCGATCAGTCTTGCTAGCAAGGATAATGATAGGAATGAGGTGCTCATAGTGACGCCAGGCTGACGCTTCATCTAGATAGAGTTACAAAGCTGACGCCTCGTTAGCGCCACTGATCAGGGGGCCAAAAACTAAGCGCCACGTACAGATAACCTTCCCCAACTAACTTCACACTGAGTCCTTACACATGCACGCGTACTCATTCAGTGCTCATTTTTCTCTCCATTACACTCTCCTGGTACATACTGTAGGAGCATGTTTTAGCACCGACCTTTTCTAATTAGAGGAGTAGCAGCCCTTCTGTTCCTGTGAAGTTATTTTATGGTTGATTCAGCTATCAAATAACTACTATGTGATGGGCATTAATACGCAGGCTACATGCATATATATAGATCAGCCATAAAGGAACTAGATTGTGAACCCTGCCTAATACTCTCCCTGTATGAGAAAGCCCGACACACTCCAATAGAGATTGAAGCGAGGGAGATGGAAAATAACGAGTTTGTTGAGTTGCAGAAGAAAGCAGCGAGTGAAGGCGGTATTACACTACACGACATGAGCTGCGATATGATGATGTCGCAGTGAAACCATACTTATTATGACAAATTTCTTTGTTGGCCATGTGTAAAATACTTTACATTACATAAACTAACAATTTCAATTAATTATATTACTCCTGTGTGAGAACTTTTTGTAATACCATAATATTGCACCGATATCGTAGCTCAAAGTCGTGTAGTGTAATAGGGTCTTTTAACACATGGCCACTGAGCGAGGTGACTGTAACCCATTGAGAAATGCAACTGCAATTCTGGTTGAATTAGCAATTGCTAGCTCTCAATATCTAACATTGCGGGGGCCACACTGCAAACACAGACCTGCCTTCCTACCCCCTACATTTCCTGAATTTTCGTATGGCTTCCAATACATGGATGCCCAGATCATCAAGCTTGTCTATTCTCAATTTCCTCTTGGCCTGAAGGTTTTTACAACAAAAGCTAACGACAGACTGTGGCACAAACCATCCTGGTTTTTGTCACTACTCTACCAACTTATTTCTATCCGAGTATACATGGTATATTCATACAAACAACATTACAATCTTATGTATCTTTGTAATATCCTTTTTCATGGCGAACGATGAATGAATTGATGATGGGAAAATGTAGAAAAAACGAAATGTCCCACAAGGTGGTCATTGAACATTCTGAGGATGCATTCCTGTGTAATCCATCTCTTATAGCAGATTTGCAAATCATTTCAATTATTAAGAAGATTAATGTCCTCCTGTGATTAATTATAGTAATCAATTCAGTACTTTAGCAAGAGTCCTTGCAACCGAATTATAAAGAGTAAGCCAAGTAGATGTTGTTACGAGAAGTCAAAGTCAGAATAGAATGTTAATATAATATTATGTGTGATCATGAATTGTACAAAAATGCATGTCATGAAATACACTAAATGAACGAGAGTCACAAAGCATGAAGTGCACAAAATCTATAAAGTATGAGATTCTAATGACCGGAAGTAACCCCAGCAAGAAGTCAATGTGACCACTCGATGTTGATAAGCCAACCAGAAGCCAGGTTGTGGCTATAATTATAAGAGAGTGATTTCAAGAGAATAAACAGTCCCATCTTGGTACTCATTGTTTTTGCACCTCCTTTCTTCCAGGGAATGGACCAGAAGAAGACTTATAAGACTAGAGCAGATAAGGGTCTGTGAAGTAGGAATAGACTGAAGTTCGACCAAAAAGGGGAAGTTGGACTTTGAAGAAATAGGGGTAGACATGCGGGACAAACTCAGACTCCCGAGAATGGGTACGAGATGACTGAAGACACGAGTTGAGCTGAGAACCGACATAAGGGATGAGAAAATGGAAGAACGGCCTACATGCTACCACCTTTTTAATTTTTTGGGCATTGTCCCCGTCCCCTTCTGTGCCTCGTCAGCAGTCCCAGACTGCACCCACAAATTGTCCCCGTCTTGTGCCTAAAATGGTTGGTTACATGAGACTGCTAGAATCGCAGTATGAGATCCCGAATCGTGGCCCAGATTGAGTCGTAAAACCAGCTCTCACCGCCACATCCCTCTAGGACAAAGAACCTAGTGGCAGACAAGCCCCACGAGTTGTATCCCAACCACCATCAGCCCCCGTACATGGGGCACATTTCTGAGAACCCTACGACTGCTCGTCTGAGTCATCTTCTGCGACTTCACAGTGGACCCAGATGAGTGTTGGTGTAGCTTGTCCCGATTGTGCTCTCGAGATACTGAGCATGACCAGACTGAGATCCATCAAGAGTATGAATATTAAAAGCAGTTAAACCATTGAAGAGCCAACTGCTCGTCCTGGCTCCTTCCCCTGAGAACATCACACCTCCTAAGATGTGACACTGATAGTACGGGTTTATAAAATATTTTGATATAGGCTTGTATATATGGTTAATATATATATTTTTATTGCAACATCTCTTCATTATATAGAAGTTGTTCCAATGTCGATGATACACATATACAAATGCTGATTGCAATCATTAAAAGTAATGATATTTTACATGAACGTGAGTCTACTGATGCCAGTTTTTATACCATCACAGATAGATCACTTTTTCTTTTCTATCATTTTCTTAAACACAATGACATTCTCTGTATTTTGTACATTTCTTTTTGATGTGTTTGTCAGGTTTACCATATGCAAAGAATTTGTCTTCATGTTAAACTTTGAAATGAGCAGATTATCACTGTCTAGGCAGTGCTAATGGGTGGGCCATTTCCCTGTTAGATGCGTATTTAGAAGTTTCGAATTTCTCTTATAGCGGCTACACATATATAATATATGTATTATTAAAGGCAGCAAGTCTTCGGCCAAAGTAGAATAAATAACATCCGCCGTTGTAAAGGAATTTTATACAGGATAGATCAGACTTCATTATCGCGGCATGAGGACATATGAAGGCCAAAATCCATCTTACTTGTATCGTCAGGAGGAACACACGAAAGACCGGCATTGGATCTTACGATAAACATTACCTGATTAATTTAATAAGTTTTTAACCAGTCCTATTACTCTTATCTTTGTCGAGAGTAAGACAGAAAGGATGTTAAGACTCTACAGGATATTCTGTCAAAGTGCTGAAACAGCAAGCATCTTTCGAATCATATATCTACAACAATCGTACCTTTAGTTTCTTGTAGATGATAATGTCTGATTTTTTTTTTACCCCATGCAACAACGGTAACAATAATCTTTGAGGCATCGTAGGTAGGTATTTTAATTTTCAGCATGTAGGCCTATGGGATGTTTTTTCCCCATATCTATTGTATATGTATGCCATCTTGTGTTGAAGCTAATAAAGTGTTGGTTTCACTAGACGTAGACAGTAGTATATTCTATGCTTTTCGTTCTCCTAAAAGGATCTATCATAAATAATTGTTAAGCGTATAGCTACCACATAATGTGTTTTTAGGGAAAACAATTTTGATAAAGCCATAAAGTTAAGTTTTGGTAACAAAATGGAAGCACACCTCGCTTAATTGAACCCATTTGTCTTTGCCTTTGGCGGCCAAACATGTGAGCCTGGATTAATGTGGTGGGTCCTGCAGGAACCGGAAGCGTCGCCATGATGCCATATTTGTGATGTAGGGGGCGCCATTAAGAGGAGCGTCCCCTAGCGGCGGCCAGGTTGGTTAAGGGAGGTGGGGGCAGCTCAGTTCCCTGATCTACTGGGCTATCCGTCAGGGGGCCCGACCAATATGTGTCCCCACCCCGACTCTATTACCATGTCCCCAGAGACAGATATAGCCGCCGACTAACCCTCTACCCTCACCCCAATCCGTTACACCGCCGCTCCTCTGGGGCTCACGCCAAAGCCGACCAGACCTAGGGACACCTCTTAGAAAAGGTGAGAAAAACGTGGAATTGGGGGTTGCACCGTTGAGGGCTGAGTGTTGGGATAGGAGTAAATCTTCAGGAATAGAATTCTGTAGCACCCGGTGGCCCCGTCACTCTGAATCTCCAACCGGTTCTGACTTAAGGCGGTGTGGACCTAATAAGACAGCTATGGCCCGTGTCAGAGCTGTGCAGGATGAACCGAGGGATAAGGTATGGATTAGGGTAATCCGTTTGTTGGGTCATTATACTGGGGGACAGGATAACCCCTGGTAATCCAACGGTTAATAGCATGAACCAAACTAACCCAATGACCTTCTAAATTTAGCGCCAAAAACAGTAAGAGACATCAGGCTATATTTTGAAACGCAGTTTCATGTTTCTTTCTTATATTATGGTCCTGGATTCCTTAGAAGATACGCAATAAAAGTGGAAATAACGAGAACAGACAGATTTTATTGACAGTGATTAACGGTTAGTAGTATCTTCCATTCCAACTTGACCCTTGAAAATAGATAAATGCCTGTGCATTATTTACCAGTGAGTCAATTGGTATTTCTATCAGATCTCATTCTTACCACGCATTAACAGTTGGAGACATGCACCTATTATCAGTACTAACCTAAATATCCATGCAAAACGAATATTCAGCGTGCTGACTAACAATCGGGAATAAGGTGTTCATTATCACTCCACTTTGCCCTGAGGGGCGATGTGACGACACGTCATGGGGTGGTAACAGGGTGCGGGGTGTGGGGTTAGGGCGGCGAGGTGACCAAAGGGTAAGAGGGAGCGGCGAGTTAGGGTGCTGGGGATCAGGGTGGAGGGGGCTGCCGACTAGAAATGGTGCCCATTAGCCCTGATGGAGGAGGTGGCGACGTACATTATATCGGGGCGCACGTACTACGTCATTGACAGTCTCCACTGGTGCACCGACCCAGGTGATCAGGGTATCTTCACGTAACTACCTACCGCACGGCCCACGAATACTGAGCGATCTCAAATAGCCCGACAATAGCAAGGGGGACCTTGACCGGTAGACATCACCTCTGGGAGTAATGCGAAGGGGACGTCTTGACGGGGTGGGTGAAGTAGCTACTAGTCTGGGCGATATAAAGGGAACGGAATGACTCGTTTTTTGTAGATGCACAGCCATGCGGCGCCCCTGTAATGTTCGGTTTAGTGCAAAAATGCCAGTCTTTACTGTCTGGTGCATGAGGACACGTTCCTTTACAGACAACTACTATTTCTAAGCCTACAGAAACAAAGTGTTTGCTCGAAAGTTCTAGCAACGTCTTTGCCAAAAGGTGAACAAGGGAAATGTTTATCATATGTGGACGATTATGAAAAACATTAAATTTTATTCAAAGTAATAAAACATAAACATGACATGATTAGATATACAACCTGAAGCCTACTGTCTCAGACTATTTAGTATACAGTTCTTCCATTCGAAGATATAATTCATATAATCATGATATCATCATAACCTAGTTATGATATAATCATAACCAATTAATATTTGTAAAATCTTGAGCTTTTGTGCAAAATAATTATAGATATCTATAATTACCATGCTTTATTCCTTTATCTAGGCAGAAGAGAAAGGTTACCACTGATTTTTTCCGATCGAGTCGAACAACCCTTGGGGAAATATACGTCCACCTTAACAAATGAGCATTAGGTTATAATAAAGAAATCACACTCAAAGCAACCGTTTGCAGTGGCGGATCCAATGGGGACAAAAGGGGCAATTCCCCCTCCCCCCCCCAACGGACAAAATGTAGGCATCTTAAAATTGGAAGATTTGTGTAAAAGAAATGTTTTTTTTTTCATTTTCGCCCCCCCCCCCCAGAGCACTGACTCTGGATCCAACCCTGATTTGTGCACAATGCTGCATCCTTCCCTTTAATTCGCCCCCTTCCATGATAAAAGACGGGGGTTTTAACCTAGACACAAGTCGAGCAGTGGTGCACCACCTGGCCAGTCCGTCTTGTTGTGCCTGCACCACCTAGTAGTTCACCCAAGTGGGCCTATTAGCCAGGCACACTACGGCCCCCAGCCGGCCCGCGCCACTCGGCATAAACCTACAGTGGTCGTAACCTGATTGCACCACTCAGCCGCAGTTTTTATCACGCCCCCTAATGCGGTCTCTGACTAATCCAAGTGCCACTTAAGCCGAGTTAACAAATCTGATTGTTGGCGGTAAAAGCGCCTTGGTGAGGGGCTGTCTGAGGGGGCCTATGCCGTGGAGGTACACTGGAGGAGTGGCCACTCCAACAAACGCCAATCGGAACGGGAAACAACTCCACCCACGTCGGGGCCTGCTGGTCGGCGGACATTTAAGACGGTGCTGCCTAAAAGGACGGCTCGGAATTCACGTCAGTAACGTGTCTGTGGTTGGGCCAACAGAAACTTAGATTGGTCTGTGCGCACACTGAAAGGTTGAATAGAGCTGTATGGTGAAAACAGAACTGACTGGTGTATACATGTGTGCGCCATAATCCATATTAATTTGTGTGCATGTGTATCAATTCAAGTGGTTGTTGATTGATGTGGTTATAATTATGCCGATGCATATTATGATATAGCGATACATTGAAATTAACCTTTCCAATTACTGGCATTGTTTATTATTCGTGTCTAATCCTTTACCGCAAATTCGCAATATCCACTTGAACTATTGTATATAATAAGTTATATTGGACAGAACCATTCACTATTCATCCTAAGTGTAGCTTCCCTCTAGCACTTAAGTTGGGGCCGTAAATGTAGTTGTAAGCTAGTTACAAGCATTAGGCAGGTGCCTATGTCTGCTTAAGCCAAGACTGATGCCTACCGCCAGATATTAACACTACTTTGGGGTCACTGGCAGCTAGAGGTTCTAAAATATACACGAGTTAAATATAATGGATGCACTGCAAGTGCCTGTGGGCGGCCGACGCTATGTCAAGGGAGACATTTACACTAAAAAACCGCTCTTTGGCCGAGTTTAGCGGAAGCTTGCTGACTTTGTGGACCTGCCCCCTCCGGGCGCCCCCTGGAGGAGTAATGGTCATCTCGCGTGTTTTCCCGAGGTCACGTGGTCATGACGTCACACCATCGCTCAAGTGTACAGTGTGTACATAGTCCCCAAAAACCATCTTCACACGTCCCTGCTGGTTTAGCTTAGATAGCAGCAATCTTTGTCCATGCACCACCATGGCTTTTTCCAGAACGCGCAATCATAATACGTCAATTAAGTGTCTCCCCTAAAACATATACTTATTTAAGCACTCTAAATATGTAGATATATAAATATGCATTTAGATATAATCGTGGCTTTTTGTGGTAATGGTGAGCCTATCTATAACGGACTCATAATGTCGTACTTAGATTGTAATCAGAAATATCAAACTTTGATAATAATGCACGAAGTAAAATCACGAACATTCCTTTATCCCTCTAGTAAAACATCTTTATAGACTTGCATTTCGTCTCATCTGCTGATATTTTTTTAGTTAATATTCCTCCTGTCAATCTTTCCAACATGTACCATGGTATAGTAATTGTAACACGTAACAGAGAACATGTAGCTGTACGCTATGGTCTTCTATACACAAGTAAACCAATAGTGACGAACTCCGTATACGTATAGATGTATAATTATGAATATAAGCTCCTCTATCGTTAGATCATTACACATAAAAGCCTAAGAAATAGTCACGTAAAGCGCTGCCAAGTCTCGGGCGTGCGGCTGACTGCGCACACGATGATGAGGCTAGCTATAGAGACTCTTGAGGCCTAAAACAAATGGCAAAAGATCTGACTAAGCATTCCTTGGTGCTTACCATATATGATTTTAGAAATGGGCCTCCTCGTCCGGTGAAAAGACGAGAGACGGATACAAAACAGGATGCAATATTTTGTGCCGACTGTTGTCCTCTTTGTCTTTATGTTTGTTCACTTTCTGTGTGTTGAGTCTCAGACATGCAGAGATAATCCTGAAGAGTACCTCAAAAGTCCCCCACCTCCCTCATACTTCTTTTAAAGCAGTGATACAGATATAATAAACTGATGGACTGATTGTTTAAACTTCCTCTAATGAAAATGGGAAACAAATATTTCAAAGTTTGCTGATATGTGCTATTTCTAAGTGCTGAGTACACATTTTACAGGCTCAGCGGGGCTATATACTTGAACAGGCCTAACCATATTGTCGGGTATCGCTTCTGTCGTGGTTAAAATGAGATCATATTAATGATTCATTAGAACCATAAACTGTACTACACTCCTGGAATTTCTCACACACAGAATTATATAACCAAATTCCGATTAAGATTTAGAACGTCAGATAGAATAGGAGAAATTATATCAGATAAGGGGGGAAATCGCCAATCTATTTTGACTTTGATAGATTTCTGTGTTGAAAGGGTTTCAGTACTTAAAATGGTCTGGTGAAAATTCATGATGATCCAATTGTTACAGCGGTCCTTTCTCCTTAGTTTCTTTGTGAAGATCAGTTTTCTTTGGCGACAAAATGGCGTTGATTGAATTCGATTCTATTTTAGGCATGACTAATTAAGATTGTATCATTGCTTTAATTTGTGAGAGCAGCGCTTATTTTTCCGTCCTAATTTTGCTGCATTTCAGCCACGGCTTTTTATTTTTCCATTACCATTAAATCGCTCTTAGACAACGGATATGGACCTAGAAATATTAAGGTAATGCACTTGTTTTTTTGCAAGCCTTGCCTAATTCATACTTTACGCAGACCCGACAGAAAATGTTGAATTTTGTGGCATTAATATAGACCTTTCTCAGGAATCTAAATATTCAAAGGTCGACATTATGCGTATACTTTTAACAATTGCTGAAAAGGTTTGGCAACTCATTTAGCATGTAGGGGTTTGGGTCATTGACCAGAATACATATTATACCGATATGGGAGCACATCTGGGAAAAGGTACCTACTGCCAATTGACCAGGTCACAAAATGACATGAAACATGGGGAAATGTGTCTGCATATTTCTTATTGTAGAAAACCTACTCTTTCAAATGCTGCAAACCATTTTAAAATATTACTGATAGAACCTATTGTACATTGAGAACCCCCTATTCCTGATTGCTGTCTTTATTCCCATGTTATGGCAACTTAAAATTTATTATGTTTATCAAGAAATTAAATTTTCTTTTGATAGGAGTGCTTGTTTTACTAACTGTTTTCAGTTTTGCGAAGACAAAATCAGTGTCTACATTACATAATTATGAAAAAAAGTTCTTTTCATGTTTTATATCCTTTTTACTGTAACCATGATAACTTGCTAACCTAAATTATGCTCAGAAATTCTGTAAAAAATTATCCATTTTGATTTCCTATGATGCATTGCTTATGAAGATTTTGAACTTTTTGTAAATGTCTTGAGAATCTTTAGAAAAATGTATGATATGTATATGACAATAGTATTTTAGTATATCATATTATGTACAGATAGATTTGAAGAGACTCTCCCAACTTGGAGATGTACATTTATACACCGTGCAATTCCACCAACTGGCTGAGACAAAACTCAGCTCTAACCCAGCTTGTCACTTTCATATTTTACAGTAATCCTGCTTTCACAGTTGTCAGAGCCAACCTCCCCGAGCTACAACTCTTTTTGTCCCCAGGCACAGGCCGCGGACTGGGGACATCATTTTTCTCCCACTGTCACGGGGCTATCGCTGTTACTTAGCAAACGCAATGTCGGGCCTTTCGGTCACTATCATGAATTTATTTTCCGTCTTTTGAAACAAATAAGATACATTAAAATATATTCACAAAAACTCGCACTGTGTCGCACTATATCCAATGACTCGTCTGATATAATATTAGAACAGTATTTCTAGACAGCCACTCCCCCAACAAACATGTTATTTCTGTTCAGTCAGCATGTCCTGGTTGGCATTAGGGGAAAGCTGTGGGCACCCTTCTCTGTTAAATGTTTCAGTGGGGGATACTGTTGACGTCGTGATCGGTATTCGAAATTCAGGGATTCAAGGACGTCTCCATAAGGACGCGGGCTAGTTCCAAATATTTATCGGCACAGCCAGGTTAATATCACTAATGGAAAATTGAGAAAACTCGCACAGTGCAGGAAACTAAATCAACATTTTATTGTCCAGTAACGTTTCAGAAACTCAGCTCGAATTACTTCAGTAATGATTTGAAAACATTAAGAAAGATTGATAAAAGTAGTGGCACTAAATCGTTAAGACATAGCTGGATCGAGAAATCAGTTATTCATTATGATTAGTATATCTGTTTCAAGTTTCTAAAAAATGATACTACATGCCAATAGACATTTAAGTTTATGTAATTGAATTATTCTCTCCTCATCCCCCAGCCCATCCTCCTATAGGTTTTGGAAACGATGTCAACGAGCGAACTGGTGCAGAGTGCAATTAAATAATTATTTATTACCTTTATCAAGATGTTCAAAAGATTTATAAATAGGCATACCAAAAACAATAGAGCGCTAATATTCTATAATATTTGAGAACACATACCCGCCGACAATACGGTCCCCAGGGTACGTGGTGCTAACAGCACCATCAGACACGCCACAGATGTATACTTAATACCGAGTCAGGGGACTGTATCCAAGTCCTGTCATGATCCAACCCTATTATCCAAAGCCTTAGATCCTCCTGTGTATGAAAACCCTACCGGCCTCCGGTGTATACTTCACACATCATACTGCCCACAATGCGTGTTTTGGGCCTCTGATAACATGATATATACTCACAGCCCGGGGCGATATCTCTTGGTGTTATACCGACAGCCATGGTCAGTGCTCCAGGGTTTGGTTTTTATGGCCCAGGGTACCGACCAAAATTACTCAATTGTGATCATGGGATTTAAGCGTGCCATGATATTTCATGGATTTTTCTTGTAATGTTTTCAATGTTTTTCTAATCCCAAATTGTTCCAATGTCATTCCAACACACATTAAAGAGTATCATTATGTGAATCCACATGATAAAATATTGTGAATGATTTCATTATGATTTATCACATAACTTTCATGTCCATGATAATCATGGATATTTTCTGGGCAGGATTTTTGTATTGTGTTCCTTGAAATATCGCCACGTTATATCGTGATATATCGTGGGTGTTTATAGGTTGCCACCCCGGTCTCCTTCCTGTTCTATCAATCTTTTTCTAATATGCATTTCTTTACCCTTTGGCAACCATGTCATTAGCAATACGTTTTTCTCTTAATTTTTTTTCTCTCCCATGCCCGTCCCTGCTATTATCATTGCTTGAGCTCAGTCAAAGCACCAATTTACACGATCCCCACACCCACTCCTACACCCCGAAAAACCTTTTCCACTGGAGCCCCCAGGTGTAAGGAGTGGGACCCTGGAGGAAGACTCAGGGGATTAGACGTGATTACCTGATCGCTGAGGGTCACCTCCGGGCGTGCCCATGTCGTGTATGCCAAGGTCGTTTTGTTTTACTGCCTGATGAGCAGCAAAAACCGTAGGCGGCGATGAACATGTATAATACACGTGACCACCAGGCACTACAGCATAAGCTTAAGGAACGTGTCCTGAGAAAATATCTGCCTTTTGTAACCAGTTATTAAAGTTTTCTGTCTGTGTTGTAGTTCTGCTTTGTCACAAAGCAAAATTTAACAACTGCGTTTGTTAGTTGTACTATTTTGGCTTTTTCAATTGAATATAACACAAATTGGATTTAGGTATTTTTATGGTATCCCTTATTATGGCTGAGGTAGGAGAGATTCTCCCCAACGAAGAAATGTATGTCAGAGAAAAACCGTCATTGTATTTTCCCACTAGTACTAATGATGAACGGTTGCTAAGTTTGAGGCGCTACCCTGACTGTTTACCTGCATAATGTAATGCACTTTCAGTAAGTACTGGGCAGATGGTCATATGATTGTATGACCATCTGCCCAGTACTTACTTTCCATTCCATGGGATTTTGGGGCTTAATGACATGGATGATGAATATAGAAGAAGTCTCAAACTTTCTATCAATAAAAACAGCTTTTGATTATTCCAAGTAGAGGCTAAGATATTGGTTTCTGAATATGATAGGGTCGGACACCATAAATCCATCAAAAATATATAGCGAAGATTACAGAGCGAGATACAAAGGGGTTAAATATAGGGCATAATGCAAGTAGGCCTAATATAACCCATAATTAGAACAAATTTTCTAACTAAGATATCTTTAAGCTGTTTTTTGCACAATACAATGTAGCTTGAGAATCCTTCTTTTCTGTTTTCCTAATTTTACAATTTTTGTCACATGACCTAGTTTCCATGGTAACCAATTACTTCATCTTAGCACCATTTGTACTTTTTGACATTCTTTCAACATTCCGGTAACCATGGCAACAATATGCAAAATTTGTAAAAATGTTACCTATCAAATAAAACTACACAAAATTTCATTTTTAGACTAATTTTAGCTTCTATATCATTGGTCATTTTCTATGTAAATATTGACTGTAGACATATCAAAGTGTATGTCAATAAGCTTGGAATTTGCATGGAATGATGATGATGATTTTTGATACGTTGGAGAAGATGAATCCCAAAATGAACCAGAGAATATGAATATCTTCAAGTAATTTGCAGCAAGAATTGGGTTATTGTGCCTTTTACAAGTTCATTTGCCCACATTCAAAATGACAGAGTCAATGCAGAACTCGAAAAATATCTGGCTGTTTGAAAACATTTGATCTTTATTGACTTTTTCTTGCCGTTGGATCATTTTTGAAATGTAGACAAACATTAGTTCGGTTTTGCGCTCTATCCCTCTAATCCACCCCTGGAAACTCGATGCGCTCTATAGCAGTCTAAATATTGACAGAGCACGAATGGCAAGTGAATTCCTGCAGTTTACACGGGGACGTACTTTTACAATCACCAGACAAACCCACAAGCTTCCACGACCTCCACACATGATAGGACGGGTGCACCCAGGCCATCATGTCACAAGGCAATAGTAAGAAATCGTCTCAGACCTATCAATTGGAGGTTAGGTGGGTTCTTCCCCATTAGTCTAACTTAAGGACAATTCCCCGCTCCCACGCGATCCCTTCCCCGCCCGGTATAATGGGGCCCTGGCATGAGCTGCTCATGCCTGTCAAGCAGCAAAACAGTGAGCGCCTCAGGCAGGGACAGGAACAGATGCAACGTCGATATCGATTGGGTATAGGTGTTGTGGCCACCATTGATCGTTAGCAGTGGCAGGCGATTGCTGACTGAGAAATATTTTGTTATTTTGTTTGGCATGGCCTCAGGCGGAAATGGATCGGCCGGCTGTCCGAATATTCCATTTTGGTTATGATGTGGGTCCTTAAACGGTGGTGTGTTCTGCCATTCAGGTCGGCCAGAAGCGACCGGCCTAAGCCAAGAGCCCAACATGAGTAATCCCCATATTGGTTTTTCCCGTGTTTGTTTTGTTTTTTGTTCCTTGATTTCGATTAAGATAAACGTGAGTGACAGCTAACCTTCTAATGCAAACCGTTTTCTTTTTGTATAATTCATGGATCTTTTTATATGATACAAAATGGGCAACGAGGTATATCTTTTATACACGAAAAATAAAAGGAGCACATCAAGCCCAAAGTCAATCGATCACTCCCATCGATTGCCAATTATAAAAGTAGGCGTCATTGTTGGTAAACATAATATTTGTTCCACTTGCTGTCAACTCGTCAGTAATCTTGCAACTGATCAATTATTCTATAAACGAGTAACCTCCAATCCCACCCAGCGTCCTGCTTACCCTTTACTATAGCTATTTCTCTCCTTTTCCCTCGCAGTTATTATTGCTCACCATAATCATTTATCAGTGCTCTCCCTAGAAACGGACTCGTGTTTCCTATCTAGATTTTAATTTTAACACGTGTTGTAATCATTGTATACTGGTTCAACTCCTAGAAAAGTGTGAAGTTGTTTTATGCATTACATTTCCCGTTGTAGACAAAAATTGCTTTATAACATTTTTTAAGTAATGGTTTACCCACAATAGAAAAAACACAAACAGATAGCACTTTACGTTTGGTGCCGCTTCTCACTGGTATTAATGTTAACTTGTTGAGTCAAAAAAAAATTGTTTCTTCAAACCCGAAACCGATATCTGCCAACGAGCTGCAGAGCAAAATACAGAAGTTGAAAAAAGCCGCATATTTAAACAATACAACCCTCACTTTGAGTACTATCTCGAGCCATTGCTCATACAAACAGCAAACATTATACACCACAAATGCGTAATTTTGGTTCTATGCAGGGTTAGAAAAAGAAAAAAAAAACCAGCCATGGCGTACCAAAATATACAGTGCACACACGAATAGAAGTCGGGTTGCTCGTGGCAGGGGTGAGGGTGGAGGAAGGCCGTTGATCCGTCGATAATGAGTGCGCCTACACGCCCGTCACATGATCCCCCCGTCAGGTGAGGGGGAAACAGCTGACGAAGGCACTGCAGCCGTCCCCCGAGGCTAATCTACAAGAAACAAGTTAATTTCGTGCTTGCAAGAAACATGGCGATCAGAATAAAAAGTAGCCAATGAATGGCGTTTTTGATGGGCGTCTGGTTTTAATTGGTCTGGGTCAATCATATTTCATCTTTCTGTTGAGGTGGAGGGAAGGAAGTTGGGTTAAAAAACTAATGTAGAAGCAGGAAGTTGGAGGATATGGAAAAGAAGGAATAGGAGTTACATGGGGAGAGGTACGAATGAATGGGGATGGCAATGGGGTCAATGGAAGAAAGGTGGGAATATGGACCGACTGGGAAAGTAATAGGAGAGAATGGGGTGCTGCTATTGAAGGGTATGTAGCACGTTTGTTCTAGGAGAATAACAGAGTGGATATGAGACGGGCGATCGGCTCTTATATGAAGGGAGGAATCGAATGGGAAAGATTATGGAAACATATAAAAAATTAGGAGATAAAGCTATGGCCGTTGAAAGTGAACAAAGAGACCATTTCAAAAAAGTCGAAAGGTGGAAAAATCAAGTGAGAATAGAAAGCTGTATGTATACATGGAGACGTGGTAGAGGTGGTTCCCATATGAATAACATAACCCCTGCCAGTAGCTGTACCCCCTGATTGGCCCTTCCCGGCCATATCTACCGCCCCCATACCTCAGCGTCCGGCGGTCGTTACTGCCCCCCACGTAACCACCCCGGCCCCCATAGAGACAGGTGATCAGCGCCTGTAGAAATAATAAACCACTGACCACTCACCATACAGGCGCCCAGCCACCTCCTCCTGGGTGTTTATTTAGACAGGAGGCCGGCAGGGCTTGTGTTGGGCCCCCTTCTGTCATCAGGGGCGTTCAGGTATGAAATGCGGATTATAGATGGGTAGGTCAGAGCTGGGAAGCGTGCCCGATCATACAGAGGATGGTTCAACCCTGGAGGGTATTAATCATAGGACCACACGCAAATCGGTATTGGTAGTTTGGATCCCTGCTTTGTGAATATGTAGAAAACCTATTGGTTCCCACTGTACAAGCGAACTTGCATTGCCACAATATTGTTCTTCTACATTTGACATAAATATTGTAAGCTGGCCCAGATGATATAATAGAATATTATTATTATTCTATATACATTTACATATGGAATTCGAAGGTTTGTTGAGTTTGTGCTGCATTTATAAAAAGGATATTATCTGACTGAATGTTAAAGCTGCGCAATCCATGCATAATCGACAGTAGATAATATGTAAAGACGTATACTCTTGTCGTTCTAATAAACTGCTTCTTTCTTTGCTATCTATTAATGTTTAATTTTCAATCGGAAATACATGTAGTAAGCAATAAGCATAACGTGTTTTTGGTATAATAAAGTGTATATCATGTTTCCGATAAACAAAATAGATATTCCAATATATTAGCTATAACGGGTATCAGTTCTGATATGTGCAGGCCTGTCTCTCCTCAGCTTTGATATGTACGACAGCAGACATGTCTTTCTGACATGCGTAGCTACAGCAATGAGACCTTTCTAAAGGTCACTCTCAATCATGTTCGCACGTCTTTTATCTTGACGTGCTGCAGTAGTATATGTGCATTTTCAAATCAACCCGCATTGCATGAGAGCAAGTTGCTGTCACGCAAACCCTTGTTGCCAAGAATCTCACAGGCAATATGAAGAGAGTGAGGTACTATCGAAGGTGACAAGGGTTATCTTGGGGGCGCCACCTAAAATCCATCTTCTATTCCCACTTCACTTAAGATAATCAACAATGATCCCCAGACACCCTAGTTCCATTTGGGGTTTAAAATCCTCTCAATCCCACTTGACTCGTGGCCTAGTGACCCAGATACCAACCCTGACCCTTAATCCTCAGAGGATTAACCATACTGATATTATGATAGAGGGGGATGACGATAAGGTCGTATGTCACTGAGGCAGTTCTAGGTGTAAAACCACCATACCCTAACGGTAGACGTCCCTATAATTGGTGCAAATCCCTCTTTTAACACCCCACATACGTGCAAGAATGGTGTCGGCAGTCTGACAGAAAATGGCTATTGACCAACCAATTAGTTTGAATTTGGTGAATGTGATGTATGTACATTGGTGGCAGGGGGAGGAGAGCACCCCACTCCGGGGACGGCAGGTCCCCGAAACAAACGTCACCTTCTATACTACTAGCACTTCACTTCAGACTCGCCTCATTTCCTGAGAGCTTCATCTCCTGCAGCAGAAGGTTTGAGTAATTCTTTAGAGCAGCTCCAAGTAGATGGGAGCCGTTAGGGGCATCTTGGTCCAAATACCTCTCTCTATCCTGCTATGCACTCGTCTAACAGTGTCTCATACAATTCATCTAAAGGTCGATTTCCCGGAACTTCTGGCATTTCGGGGAATTACTTTATTACATTAGGTGACGGGGGTGTCTAGCCAGGAGAGCGTGTAGAGCATGTGGAACTGAATCTAGGAGGGACTGACAGTTATTTATGGTGGAATGCTAAGCAACACTGACGACCATCTTGTCAGTCGTTAGGGTGTGTCTGCACCCGACTTTTGGTCGTGGTTAATGTAAGAAGAAACACTTGACAGTCGTCATATTGTGAACTGATGATGAGGAATGAATCATAGAAGCATGACTCTCAAGCATGGCTGTGTTTCTTTTTTTCAAGACTGAAAGTCTCCTCCTAACCATGGTGATCATAATATCACTTACTTAATTGTTAATTCATGCATCAACTATCAAGGTAGAAGAATCTTGTTCGTCAAAAGACATGGTGTATAATTTGAAGTGCATTTCAAAAGGTCGTGGTACTCTAAAATTTTACACTCCCGCACACAAAACCCCTTTTTAATACGGCCTATAGTTAAAGGTTCTAAAAGACTTTCTAACAATTCCCCTTTAAGGAATAGGTAGTACTAAATTTATGAAATTAAACATACAGTTTTAAGTTTTGAAAGTAGGCCCTCAAGTCATAATTATATTCAACATATAAGCCTACAGCATTATTTTCAAGCCATCCTAACAGACATAAGTCTATATACCTTACATTTGTAGCCCATCCAAAATGTTCGGCACTTATGGTAAATAAAAAGTGTTTTGACTGCAAGTACGTTCAGAAGTAATTCACTTAAAGCACATCTAGGAGAAAGGCATGCACAGGGTAAACCTGATTTATTCTTAAGATATCAGGAGACAGTTTCTTCTTCTTACAGATGTCTAAAAACCTGTTAGTTTCCTTCGGTATCTAAGAAGAGCAATCCGCAAGAGACATCATCGTCGGGAAGTCGAGGGGCCGGCTTTGAAATAAGCCACTTATACATATGACGCTAATTTGACGATCACGAATGAGCGTGGAAACATCTAGATGTATGCGTCTGGAGTGGGCTCTATAGTAAGATATGCCTTAGTTAGACATAATTAAATTGATGTCATCAAATATGTCTTGTTATGAGTACATACGTATAGGCAATAGCAATCTTCCTTAGGATAAGAACGATAATCTATAATTAGAGGCGCCTCACATTGAAAACAACACCAACATGCTAAAAAGGAATGTATTACAAAGCAGTTATCATATGTTTATTTATTGACACGGGTTTAGATATCATAGATATTTGTCAGGGCTACAGTATAGAGCACAGTTGTTATACTATTAATATTAGTAGTGTACCATTGAACGACACAGTTAATGTACAAACAACATTATGCTTATACCCCTTTTGGTTGGTCTGTTGGTTGATTACTTTAAGGCATTTTTTAACAGCCATGATAACCAAAAGACCCTTACATCCTTAGTAGGGACTACTTACCCGGAGGACAGAAAATTGTTATAATTATCATGTCCATGTTCATGAGGCAAGTATATTAAAAACGGATGTCTGTACTAGCCTGTGCTGCAAACCCATATTGCAGTAAGCTGATGGTTCTATCTAACCACCTAAGACTGCTTAGCTGCATTTTCCCTACCAATTTTGATTTTTAAACCCTCAATAAAGAGGGAAATGCTGAAATGTGGAGATCGTGAATCCTGAATTTGTGTTGTGAGCTGTTCCCATCTGTGAAGCTATGCTTGGGGAGAAACCCGCCCCAAGTGGAGTTCGGTCCGTTTGGAATCTTAAAAGAACCATAGGCCTAAAACTGTCTGTACTCTTAGCATGTTTCAACTTAACTATAGCTGTCTACCTTTACTAGTTTATCGCTATAACCAAAATTAATTTGTATATCAAACTTGCAGATTATTTAAAATACCTAAGAAGATCATAGGTTAAGGCGGAATATGCGTTCGTTGACTTGGAGAGGACACACCATGCGTCCATGTGGTCTTAGGCAGCGCTGAGTCCGTTAGGAAACGTTGGCATTTAGTCTGCCTGCTTCTTGCTGGCCAAGCCTTAACGGGTTCCCCTTCTAATAAAACGGGTCAGATCATGGGAATTAAACGTAATTTGGGTCCCCTCGACTCAATCCGAGGGCCATTCAGAGGCGTAATTTCAGCCCGCAGCCTCAGATTGCCCCGTCTCCCTTAACCACGTCCGTTCGCCGATCGATCACAACCCAGAGTTGTAAACTGTCATCCGATTGGTCGAGATAGACGTCCAATAGGTGCCGGGCTTTCATGGCTTTAGGACATGGAACTGCAGAAAAGAAGAGGAAATAAGATTAAACATCAAAACCAGGCTGACGCATTCAGGTGTTCTTTCGTAATAAATATTTTGTGAAGTCAGTAAAGTGAAATTAGTATTCAAAACAGTAGGATATGTCCTTTCCGTTGGCAGATCTAATAGTACTGAAGTTGCATTAGGTGTGGTTAAGCGATAAAGGATATATCTAAGATTATGGTTCGTTGTATATATAATAGTTATATTTAACCAACCCTTAGTTCAAGTATATTAATGTTTATTTGTAGAAGCGATGGGTCTCTCTCAGCATAGCATATGGGCTTGGGTTGAATCATTTCCTCTTGTAAAAACATAAACCCAATAATCTCAATCAAGGCTGGTAGGCTGGCAGTGAATAATTAATACGACTAGGTTTCTAAAGGAGCTGTTTACACAGACCTCAATAGTGCCTCACTTCAAAGGGCTAGTATCTGGATGTTCGTCTTTGAGTAGTAGACATTAGGTTGCCCCAAACCCTCTCTTCAGATGCCTACAAGTGTTGCGCCCTCAAAGAAAACCAATGTATATTTAAAACCTCATCTGAGAGTATAAGGATGCTGCTTTCTGGAGGCCATAGTACCTGATCCCCTTAGAGTCTCTGTAGTATTGGCCTGCCGGGTCTTGGTAGAACTGGCCAAGGGTGACTGGGATTGGGAAACAGGTCAGTCAGAACGACCTCCCCTCTTTGATAGGGTAGGGAGAAAAGGGTGAGCGTTGGGCATTAGTACAATGTACATAACTCAAGATTTTGCATCTATACTAGAAACATAATGATTATCAGATAGAATGGAAAGGAATGGATTAGTAGCTAGGTTATCTAAGTAATATGGGATCTGTGCTACCAGTAAAAAAAACCATGTAACTTTCACCTTCTATTCACTGTCTAATGAAGTGAGCGTTGATTGCGTAAGGGGCGGAAACAATTAAATATGGAATGTTTATTCAGCATTACAGAGCCTTTGTTGTAGCCTAGATACTTTCAGCTTTGTTTTCCGTTTCTTTGGTTTCTTTCTGCCTGTTATTACACGTGGCTATAGATATGGGCATTTTACTATTCTACTGTCGTCATGTATAATTGTCAAAATTATGTTTTCCTTTTCCTGAAAATAAATGATAATGCTTTTTCAGTTGCATCCTATCGGTACAATATTCTTTTGGTCCACACATTATGTACATGTACATTATGTACATGTTGCCTCCACTGCCTGCTTTGTAGCCAAACGTCTGCCTCTTTACTCTGTCTGTTCATCAGACTCCTCATACATGTACACGAACTGCTCTCATTGAAATCCCCCACTCTTTCTATACCATCTGCCCTAGCCTGCTGGATACAGTACAACTAAGTGAGTGTCTCATACCTTTACTGTGTATATAACCATACGCCCAGCTGCATTTTCTATTGGCTCTCTGTGATTAAATGGACCCTGCCTTGGCATCAAAGGGTAGTTACATTGGGATGGGAACAAAGCCTTCCCTGGACTCTGTTACAGGAACAGTCAAATGGACTCCTAGTAATCCCCTCACACCAGGCACTACCAGCAGGGTGGTCTGATCAGGAGGGATGGTTGTAGGGGTGAATACGTGCACAGGAGGGGATGTGGTGGTTGGCACAGGTGGTCAAGGTGTTATTTACAAAATTTACTGTTCACTGAGGGGTCTTCTATTCTTTACTAACCCCTGAAGGCCAACTTACAGTATAAGAGGAATGGACAAAAGCGCTGTATACAGTCATTATATATACATATAGAGATTTCCAAAAGGTTACCCGAAACCCAGCTAACGTTACTTAATACTATTTTCAAAAGGCCACTTGTAGCTGGGTGGTTACAGGTGTACATGTGAGGGGCTGCATCGCACGCACTATAGATCCTAATTTTATTGACCTTTTGAAAAATGCTTAATCTGTCCTCAGACATTCAGATTCTTATCTTACCTTAGACCTATATACACGTATCTTTATTCTTTTTTATAGATTAACCAATCTGTCAAGCACATCTAAGAAATAACTTAATTGTTGGACTCTACATAAAACACTTTCGGAATCCCAAAGTGGGCCTAGTGTAAATCCTTTCAAAAACTAACCAAAACTGTCACTCATGAATTAACACATGCTTGGTCGTCACTAATCTGGTGCAAATTACCCCTTCTTTCTATGCATGAATAAAGCACAGTAAGGTGATCAAGATAGTGCAATGCAACGCTTACCTTTATTTTTGTTTGGATTTATGATTTCTTATTTAGATAGATAAAGGTCAAATATTTTTGCTTACTTTTATATCAGCATTAACTATGTGCAGGTTGTTCTGTGTTGCATTGAATTTAGGTACATTCCACAGAATATAGCAATCTGCCACTTCACTCCAGTTTACTCCACACTAATTTTCTAGGTGGCACCACCCCCAGTAGTTATATGATTGGTCGATCTGCCATCACACTCCAGTTACTCCATGCTAATCTCCTGGGCGTTAGAGGAAAAAAAGTCAGGAGATGGTGTTGGAGTCACTGGTGACCTTAAATCATACACTAGAGTTGGCAAAGTAAAACTATGGTATTCTATCATATTAACAAATTTTAATTGGGAATCAAGTAGAGAAGTCCCTTGTATATTTGTAAGAAATTGAAAGCCCATCCCAGCCAACCTGTGACATAACAGAAACGCTCTGCAACCATACCTTTTTAGTCGATCTGTTACTTACTAAGACAGCACGTAAGAATAATTATATTATTGATGGGGAGCTTGAGACCACACCAAATCATTATGTTATTTTTGGTGAGGTTAGGACACACCCATAACAACATGCTATAAGAACATTCTGTTTGGGTTAAAGAACATAACCAGAAAGTTGTAATAATGTCACATTGCAATATTAACGTGATTGGGAGTCATCAAAAGAATAGAACATTGTGGACTTGTCCGCACATACGAGCAACCATGACATACATGCACGACCTAAAGTCTGCACAAACATGTAAGGACCTCAGCACATAAAACAGAAGAATAAGAATACTTCGAGGGGAAAGGTTTATGGGGTTAGAATGTTGATATTTTCCTTAACCTGGAAAAAAAACAAGAATGAAATACAACAAGAAGATTTGTGGAAGAAATTTAAGCTTTTAATTCAAAATCAAACTACGTCATGAAGTTTTCAATGTTCTCCAATCATATCCGGTAATTCAGTATTCGATGGTTTGGGCAGATGGAAGAAGCTGGGAGCAGATGCCATCTGCACATCACTGCTCCCAAAACTAGGGTTCATTGATATGAGGGA
This sequence comes from Lepidonotus clava, assembly GCA_936440205.1. NCBI lineage: Eukaryota > Metazoa > Annelida > Polychaeta > Phyllodocida > Polynoidae > Lepidonotus > Lepidonotus clava. The sequence goes on from OW387145.1 coordinate 23,565,209, forward strand.
AATTACGCCGCCCTAGGCCGTGTGGTGCCAGCACTCGTTTCCAGTTGAGTAACCGGAACAGAAGCCTCCAATGCCGGAAAGGTGAAAGTTGCGAGCCGCTTAAGATAAAAACATGCGCAGAGGCGGTGCGCAGTTGACTGGATGTTTTGATCTCGCTGTCGAGGCAAGCACAAGGCGTGCGCACAGAATGCACTGTTGACTATGGGATGTCCGGTCAGACACTGACCTATTGACATCATTCAAAAAAATGCTGCATCAGCGCCCACTGGAAGTCAGTCGACTGGAAGTTAGGTCTGCTTGAGATGATGTCCTTATCTGCGTTGGCGGAGGATTGGATGGCAATTGGTGGCCGATAGAAACGCGCATCATAATTTGTTGCTCTGAATTTCAGTTTTGCTGAGACAAGTTTGGTTTCCTTCTCTCATGAAGAGAACTCCTTAAGGCAAAATCGATAGCTTTGAAGGTAAAAAATATATTCTGACCCATATGCAGAAAATATGGTCCTATATAATGCCAACGTCGAATAGCCCTTCCTGAGCTGAATATAAAAAGAGAGAAAAAATACAGACGAGGTTATCATGAGAACATTATAGCTGACTTGCAATCCTAGAGTGCAGAAGTAAAAATACTTTTTTCATCGGACTTGGAACATACAAGTACGAAAGTAATTGCTGCCAGCTAGTGTTAGAGAACATCTTTCAGGAAACTCCACTATGGTCTACTGTTAGAAAAAAACACGTTATTAAAAATGTTGTGTACACCAGGAAGTTGTATGAGACATAATTATACAGAACAAGTCTTTTCTTACATTAGATTGTTTTTTCGATACCTCCAATTTTCCCAGGGGAATTATCTATTGTACCTTGGTATTTGACTTTGACGATTTTGAAACTTATTCAAAAGCCAAATAACGGTCCCAGCATTGTCATATCGTACACTACGGACATGAATATAAGGAAGCAATTAACAAATGAAATCAGTGTATTGCTGACTAACGATATGACATTTTAACAGTGACAAGCAGAACCTGGCTGTTTTGTGTTTTCCTATACAAAAATTATACTTTCCACACTCCATACACGTGGGAGAGCCCCAGCGGCAGAGGCCAAAGGGCGCCCAATGGGAAGATTTTCACTCCACTAAACCGGCTGTTTTTTCTGCTTTCTCTTTTCCCTTTTTATCTACTTTTACGGGCAGAGTACAACTCCTCCTGGGCCCCTGCTGCCCTCCAGGGGGACGCGGTATAAGCCTGCACCTCCGTCGATGAGGGGTCGTGAACAATTATTGACGCCTACCCCCCTCCCCACCGGCCTGGGTCCGGTCAATAATCATTACACGTCAATGTAGAATTGAATCAGATTTGATGTACCATATATAGCGCCTCACCGGGGGTCCCTGGGGTCACCCCGGCCCCTTCCGCCCCCTAAGCCATAAGGCACGGGGAGGTGCGTATTTGTAGGTGGTAAGAGGTAGCGTGGATCCTGTTGTTTGGACCGTGTACAGAAATAGAAGGTTCCGCCCGGTGCGTCGCGTGCTCAGCTCCCAGTTCACTTTGGTTCAAAATTCATCGCTTCTGAGGAAGAGAAAAGAGTATTAGCCTGAGCCAAATACGTTGGCTTAAAACCACCTTAAGTTTGGTAAAAGCTTATTAATTGAAACGTTTAAAAACAAAATGGATTGTACCTAGATTGTTCTCGCCGCCTTGATTCTCGTAAATATGCGCACGATTTGGACTCCTTACGAAACGACAGTTCGTAGGGAGTGCGGTGGGACGACTTTAACATGAGTACAGATTCCACTGACCTGCGTTTTCGCTCAGTACATCTCTGTTTCTCATCATATGGAATTTCTTATGATGTACCATACTTGAAGTTCACTCTATCCGTGCACTCTGACTCGTAAAGTGCAATCGACAAGGTACTTTCGACATTCAAATTATTTTACGTATAGTTATGTTATGATATGCAAACTACAGGAAACACTAACAGACATAGGCCTATATACTTTATAACAAATATCATTGCCAAAATATGTATTCCTCCCTCGCAAATAGAGGTCCGGTTCCAGGTCCCTCGCGTCCATAAAGTTCAGTGTCGTCGTGTCCCCCAGCAAAAAAGCAAACGATGCCATAGATCCCTTACAATGTGGACCATTGTGAACACTGTGCCAATAATTCTCTAATGGTCCCTGAATAGATAGAAGAAAAAACATACTTTGCTTAAATCGATTGTGACTCGATGGAAAGAAAACGGAGCAGTATAGGTGCAACGCAATAACAACATTATTGTAGGAATCATAGGCCTACCTATTGGTTTTAGAAATGCTTAACTCATAATTGAGCTGGTGTGAGCAGTTCGTGAGCAGGTGATGAGTACTGCTGCTGAACTGTTTTGGGGCATCAACCTCGCATTTGCAGGATTGGATCCCAGAAAGCTGGTTGTTGCTGTAGATTCTGTGATTCTGTGATTCGCCCATGGTAATTAGCTTATTATGCAGGGTAGGCCATGGGAAGGTCTAGGCCCGTTCAGGCTGGCCACGGCAGTTGTATAGTATATATGATCGCTTTTGGCCGACTTTGCCGCTACCCTGCTGCTTTGTGGGCAACCAGCACACGTACTATGCTTGGGGATGGCCGCGTCTGTCTGGCAGTAGTAGGGTCACCTTTGACCTGCCTTTACACCCACTACCTCCCTGCCCTGCCTCCCCTGCCACTCTACCCTTTGCCTCCCGCCCGGCAGCCCCTTTTCCCGGCCGCCTCAGCCAGCCTTAATTGTTATCATCCATGAGCTGGCATTTCCCCCGCGCGCCACTGTATCGTCTGATGCGCGGCTCGCAGAAAGTCCCGTGCCAGACGAGAGTTGGCGAGATCTGAGGAACCAGTGTGAGGTGAGGCGGCCCCGGGAGGTGAAGAGCAGCTCACGTTTCCCACGGTGCCCGCCTAGAGGTGAGTCGTTCCGGCGGTGTAGGGATTGGGCCTCCACGGTGTGGGAGTAGTACTGAGAGGGGCGCCCCGTGAGGCAGCCGCCACCACCGCCACCACTCTACCGCCGCCACCACCAGACAGTGGCGGCCGTGAGTAGAAGGCCCAGTGCCACTGTACTACTCACAGGAGCTATCTGTATCTGTACGCGCGTGGAGGACGACGCGCGGTGCTTTAATAGCTATATAGTTAGCTCATACTGGACCCTGGCTAACTCCTCTGATAACTCGTCTTAAAACTACCGTGGCAACGCTCACTTCTTTAACCACTGAAATGGTGTCTTGAAAGTTGTAAGGACTCTTCTCATCGCAGTCTGAGATTATAGGGATTCAAAGAATGCCTCCTCTTCTTACCAGTCCAACCGCCGCCGTCGCTGACAGGGAGCATCATGGAACATCGTCGGCCTTAGCGACGGCGGCAACCTTTCAGCCGACGTCTGGCTTTTTGGGCAATGAACACCTGGAGCAACACGTAAGCTCGGCGGCGGCGGTGGCGGCGACGCGCGGTGTCGCCGACTCGGAGACGGCCGTGACGACGGCCGCCTCCACGGTGGGCCAGGCGGTGGGCAAGGCGGTGCGCGCCGTGTCGGACGCCCTCTCCGCCGCCATCACGCCGACGATGGCCGCCACTGATGCAACTTCCGCTTCCGCCGTTGCGTCCCCAAACCTATCGCCAACACCGGAAGTGGAACCGTCAACCATGGAGTACGACCGGGAGATCATGCAACGCTTCTTCCAGAACGCCACGCGGAGTACGCTGTCGTCGCTGTCGACGTTAGACGTCTTCGTCGGCGATTATTACGGCCATGGCGCCGCCGACCGCGCCGCCGGAAGTACAGGAACGGCCGGGGACAGCATAGGGGTCGGGGCAGCAGCAGCCACGGCAGCGGCAGCTGCTACCGAGACGCTGTCCACGGCCTCCATGGTGGGGCCGGCCCTGGAGGGGCTGACGACGGCCGTGTCGGGCTGGCCCTGGGGGGAGAACCTCACCTGGGGAGACGACCCGACCGCCGACTACTACGGCAACCTGACCACCGGGGCGGGCCCCCTGGACCCCCAGCCGGCCAACCTGGCCGCCTCGGTGATCGCCGGGCTAACTCTGGGCACCATCTGCATCATGACCATCGGCGGCAATGTGCTGGTGTTACTCGCCGTCTTCGTCAACTCGCACCTGAGAAGTACCACCAACTACTTCATCGTCAACCTGGCTATTGCTGACCTCCTCCTGGGCACCACCGTGCTGCCCTTCTCGGCCAGCCTGGAGGTGGTCAACTACTGGGCCTTTGGCCAGATCTTTTGTGATATCTGGGCTGCCGTGGACGTGCTCTGCTGCACCGCCTCTATAATGAGCCTCTGCGTCATCTCCATAGATCGCTACATAGGGGTGACGCGCCCATTGCAACACTCGACAATAATGACCGAGAAAAGGGCTTTTTACATCATTATCCTAGTCTGGGCTCTGGCTACCACCATCTCAGTGGCCCCCCTGTTCGGGTGGAAGGAGCCCCCTCCGGACGACCCCACAGTGTGTGAAGTGACCAAACAGTTGGGATATGTGCTCTTCTCCGTCTCTGGCTCCTTCTACATCCCCCTCATCATCATCCTGGTCGTCTACTTCAGGGTCTATAGGGAGGCCATGAGCCAGAGTCGCTTCCTTACCACGGGTATCAAAGTGTCCAAAATGGACGAGTCAAACAGTGAGGTGACCCTGCGGATCCACACGGGCCGTCCGCAGGCCAACACTACCAGCACCAAGTCGGGCAACCCCTACCAGAGCAGCTCGTCCAGCGAGCACTCGGAGGGCTCGGGCAAAAAGAACCACTCCAAGCTCACCATGGCCGGCAAGGTGGCCAAGTTTAAGCGCGAGAAAAAGGCGGCCAAGACCCTGGGCATTGTTGTCGGTGTCTTCATACTCTGTTGGTTCCCCTTTTTTTTCATCCTCCCGCTGGGTAAGTGCAACAGTTGTTTTCTTTTGAGCTTGGGTAAGCAGAAAATCTGACCGCCTTTTGAAATGTCATAGTTCTTTTGTTTAGAAGTGTATGCCACAAGAAAAAGTTCTTCGGAAAATAAGCCCCAGTCAGGAAAATAAAAAGAAAGAACAATAAACACTAGGCAAGCCTCCTCTTTCAATCACGGACCATTTAACACTTTGCTTTCTTTCAAGAGACACGTGTATTGGAGTGGATATAAAACATAAAAACTTAAGAGCATATATGGGTACAAGCTGTGGGGCTCCTGTTATTTGACCTATGTTCTTTACTTCATGACCTTTAACAAATAGCATTTATGAATGTGCAATTACATATTCTACCATTTACAATATAACTACCAACTGAGGAATAACTAATAAGTAAGAACCTGAAGAAGAACAATGATAACATGTCATAATCTGCAGATAACAAAAACTAAATATTGTTCCCATGTATTGCAAACTATTTTGACCTGCCTGTATGTATATTGTCCTAGAGAAGGTGCAAGTCATTATTATACCCGTTAGGCGCTCTACGCCGTTAAGTGATGATATTCATAGAGGTTGGGTTAGGCTATGGGGTCGGGAGGAGTAAATGGCAATGCATATCAAACACCTTTGCCTGGTGTGCCCAAGGTAGGTGACTTACTGCCTGTCGGTGTGATTTGCCTGCCTCCCCTCCCCCCACTACCTGCCCAAATAGCCCGCGGCGGCCAGCTGCTGATGGTTTGTCCTTGATAGGGTTGGACGTGGTCCTTGGGCTATGAGCTGCTCACGCCATGTGTCACAGCCTACAAAGCAGCTCATGACAGGCGAAAAGCTCAGTCAGGCATTCCCTGGTTCCCGTTTAACAAACCCTCCATTTTAAGTGAAACATGGATTTCGTTGCTTACCCTTTTAGGTGGAAATCCAACCTAATCAATTAAATCAGTATGTTCTTTATTCTTGAGGAATTTCAGAGATACAGCAAAGGCAGAGTAGGCCAAAACCGGTAGAGGAGATTTCAAACTAGGCTCCTACATTCCACTTTCAACTGAACCAACACTCATCACTGTTTGGATGAAATAACTGCAAACTATCAAAATTTAATATTGTTTACCTTCATAATAGTTTAACTTTCATATAAAAAAGAAGCTTTAAAACGATGCGATATGTCCTGATATTCTACCGCCCTCAAAAGTAAAGCGACCAGACCGGGGACCAGACACATTATACGTATACTGCTTTAAGCCAACGGTATAGCGTTACTAGAAGGATGGAGAGCTACATGATTTACCCTTTTTCAGATCTCGATAATGCTTGTAAGATGCCCAGTATCACTTACTTGACATCTTAAGTCGACGAACAGTATTATAAGACGAACATTTTCTCTGTCACTCGGGCGAAGGTAATGTTGACAGGAGATAGTGCTTTGATTTGAGAAATGGCACTGGCACACTACGTTTCTGAAACACTGACAGCCCATAAATGACTTTTATTTACAAGGAATTCTCTTAGGCACAATATTTCTTACCCAAAGGGAAAAGCTACCAATTCTGATGTAATTTCTGTACTATGAGATTCACCGAATGTGGCTTAAATACAATTATTTTAAAAACGATTTGCCATAAAATCTTAATATCTTAGTGGATTCAGGGAATCTCTTGAGATACTGATACAATCCCTACAAATAGTTTGCCTTCAATCATGGTACATCCTGTTTTAGCCGCAAAAACGTAAGTTGAGGAGGTTCTCTTAAGGTCCGGCCACACTTACCAACTGAAGCCAACTCGACAGTTGAGTTGAGTTGAGTTGAGTTGAGTTGGGCTCAGTCTTATAGTGTGGCCGGCACCTACGAATGGTTTGCCCCAACAGTTGAGTTCAGTCTTACATCTTGAGAAGAAGAAGATGTATGACTAGATTATCGGGTCTACAGTAGAGTTGTGTACAGTAGAGTTGTATATGTATATATATCCTTGAGGCTACAACTATAGGGTCGTACTCTATGGCATGGTACAGCTTCTGGGCTAAGACTGAATGATCGGAGCCTCCTGGTGCCGTTATGTCTACGACTATCGAGTTGAGTTGAGTTGGTGAGTGTGGCCGGGGCTTTAGTGGGAAGCTGTCTACTAATGTATCAGTTGAGTATGAAGCCTTTAGCTTCATACTATCTCATTTTCTTTTGAATAATTCTACAAATTTATTCACCTGATTAACACCAGATTAACACCATCCTTTAAAGTTATATTCATACTTTTTTTTCACGAATACAATGAATCTGGATGCCTGAACACACCGGAAACTCAAATGGAAGTGTGTTGATGTGTGTCATCTATATGGCGTTAGAGTTAAACTATATAAAGCCATATGACGTTTATATCGACACAGATCTAGCCTATACAAATTTTGCTAGTGCAAATCTTAAAGTACTGCTATGATATTTTTAACTCCCAGTCCGCGCCCACCAGGCCACAAAGTTCCCAACAGCGCCCTGTCCGTTGGACTGTGACGCGGTGCGTCTGGGACCCAGTGAGTAGTATAACCAGTCGGCACTCTGCCGCTGGCGACCCATCTCTTCTCAACGTTGGAGGACCCGTGACTGGTCCCATTAACCAGGCTCTACCCGCCTATATTTGTCTGCTCCAGGCGCTTCATGCCTAGGAGGGTTTGTGTTGGCTCCTCCCCATGTCTTGCAATACTGCAGTTTTTTCCTATTCCCTCAGTCCCCTGTCCTACCAAATCTGCCCTGTCCTCACCGCCCCAAACATGACTGTGTACCCCCACTAGTTTGGCCCCTGGTGTGTTACCGAGTCCCCGGACCCAGAAGTGAGCTCTCTATATATGCATCCCCCAAAGCTGACCGTCTGGAAAAGCGAATTATATAGCTTCTGTGACGCCCATTAAGAAAGTGTAGAACGATGTCCCGGAGACTTAGCGACCTCTGGTTTGGAAGCTACCAATAGTGTGTCCTGGAGGAATTGTAGGAGATGTTTACTAAACCTTGGAGGCAGTGGTCTGATTGCCAGAACAGGAAAGTCGATTGGGAATTGAATATGCAACATACAGAATCTGCACTATTGGTGACTCCAGGGTCTATCACTTTCGGAGAACCCTTGTAAAGGGATCAATAGGGAAGGTATTACACTCGTGGATTAGATGGAAATGGCCTGAGAAGGACCCAGTTCTATATTTGAATTGGGCAGTTGATTGTAGAGCTAGAAAAAAACCCGATTAGGTACAAGTCATAGAGACCCACATTTTCTGCACGGAATCGACATTATTAGAACTTTGCCAGCAACCCTATTTTCCCCCAACATCACCCCGAGTGGTTAGAGGAAGGAGGGATCCAATAAGCTCAACCCTTTAAAAACTCGTTTGAAGCCATTACATCCTAATTGTTGCTTGATCGCTGGGCGTGTCTAACTTTAAAGGACAACAAAAATACTACGTGATCGGTCAAATCGAATGGGCTTAATAGATTAGCCACAGCAAGGGCATTTACCGGTGGGGACGTAAGATAGGAATGAATATGAATTTTATCTTGTCCCCGAATGCAGTTTTCTATATTGCAATTTATTACTTTGGTTGAAGTATTTTGCCTCCGAGGGAAGATGTGCCTTACTAGATATGTTCTTGGCGATGAATCTCCCCTATCGCAATTTAAAGTGTAATTGGGAGAGGGGATTGCCATTATGAAACCATAAAGCAAATACAGAAAAAAAGACGCCATAAGTGCGTTGTAGATAATCAAGAGAAAAATAGCTCTCTGAGCCCACAAAAAGGTCAACCGATGCCTAAAAATAATTGGATAAGCATTGAAGGGTATGATGGAAGCCGATAGCCATTATCTCACCTCCCAGGGTACATATATTCTGTGTGAATGCCCATCAGTGGCCAATTCCTCACACCGGCGTGATATAGACAGAAGCTATATTTTCCGCCTCTTTTATTGGCACATTCCAGATGGGATGTACGCCAGATCACTTTAGGCTTCATTTCATCAAAGGAGTGCCTGCTCGGGCCTATATGAAGAGGGGGCGAGAGGAGATGGGATCTGCCAATGGATCTGGTCAAATCTCCTGGTGGGGGCCGTGCTTATGCCACTGCACTAGTCTGGTATCCCAGGTAGCGGCCAGAGCATCTGCCCCCACCTACCCATCCCCTACCTCCGCCGGGGGGCACCCCCAACCCGTGGCCACCAGAGGGCACGGCGTGCTGGCACCTAATTGGCTGGTCATGGTACCACGTGACCTATGGGCTACAAATCTGGGCCTGGGGGTTGACAGGGGTCAGTGAGGGGAATTTTCCTGCGGGCAGGCTCGATATCGACCACTTTACCCCCTTATAGCTCCCCCGGGGCGCCCAAATCAGGACCCAGCCACGCCAGTCCATGTCCACCCTCGTCAGAAAAAAAAGAATTCATGGAGTAAAAGCTTACTACATGATGAGGGAGCTACTTTAAGAGATGTTTATGGCTGAGGCCACACCTATAAATGCGCACCGTATATTCATCTATTGTAGTCCCCAGCTGACAGTCGATATAAAGGTACTAATCAGATGTAATTGCCGTTGGAAGTAGAAGGTGATCAAACGCCTGTCTGGGTATAAGTTATTGCCAAGTGTGGGTTCAGATGCATTAGGCACCTTTAATATTGCAAACCGAGAGGCAGGCACGTTTATTATAATTGGAGCTCCGTATCAGCTGGCCCATCGAGATCTCTCTAATTGATTCTTTGATGGAGGCTGATAAATCACTTGTTCCTTCGCTAATTGCCAAGGGCTGTAGAGAGGAGAATGGCGTTGTATATGCCCGTCTTGTGAAGTTAAACCATGGATTATACGTTGATGATGACGTTTTACAAATTGTCCATTACGATTGATGCAGAGGTATACGTACTTATCTGCACAGCTTACAGTCCCCTTATATTACAGCGGAATGTACTACCTGATTGTATACATAGTATCTATGTCTGTATTGACCTATAGGCATACCATTCATAATGATGCCCACAATATGCATGTATTGTGCAAATTTATATCTTGATTCTATAAACCCATTTCATTCTTAACATAGGTTTATATAATTCATATTTCTAGCCTTCCCGATCTCTCTTCAACAAACAATGTCTCAATGAATGGCACCTGAGAACATGTGAGAAAGAACGAGGGTGTTTTGTACCTTTACTCATCACTGATGAACTTGGAATCCTTGAGCCGCCGATGGGATATATCATCTATTAGTATAATTGTTTTTGGAGTCAGCATAGATTAATCTACTACACTATTTCGAGTAATGAAGCCAGGGAGATTAAGGTGCTATATGGACAGTAGGGATATTGTGATTAGATTATATAGACCCAAAGATCCAAATACCTTCTCATAATTCGATTAAGTGCGCTATAAGAGGATACACATAGGTCTAGCCAATATCTTACACATAGCGGATTTCCCCGTCGCCACGTAATCTTTGTGTATATTGTTTGCCCAATGAGGCAAACATGCCCTGAAGTCAATGAGTACACATTGTAGGCACGTCATCTCACGTGTGGCTATATCGAACAACTCGACTAAGCTGACTAGGTGATCGACTAGGTATATATCATTTGGGCCGCGTTTTATGATGTCTTGACAAATGTGATAGAGATGATTGGTTTACCTTTGAAAACGTAGCTCATATTTCACACTAAGATGTAATATTTCCCAATAAATAGAAACGGGGTAGAAATATAACGTGGATCCAGAGAGACAGCTGGGGAAAGGTGCTTCATCCCAATGAGTTTATAAACAACATAGTAGGGGATGGGGACAACCTATAGTACCTTATAGTAGCCTCTCTTTTCGAGATATTAGATCCATTCATAGGAATATATCATTATTGTAGTCATGAGATTAAACTGAATATTTTACCCATGAAGAAAACATGTAGGTAACATATGTACCCCGCTCAGCATGTAAAAGGCCCTCCAGGGCTGCGTCTTGCAGTGCGGTCCATCCCTGGTGCCCTTCAACAGTAATCGGTCGAGTCGCCCCCTCTAATGGAGGCCACTAATTACAAACCACTTAACGCTCATGGACTGGATTACTCTATTAACAGCCAACCAACATATGTTCGAGGGCGTAGATATAAAGGTAGCATTCTACGAAAGATTCTCATTCAAAATACATCGATGATTTATTCATTGAGTCTCTTAAATTATTCTTTATTTTGATTGCGCAGATGAACGCTGTAGTAACCAGGTAACATGACATTTGTAAAGCAATAAGCATGGTGGGTGGTCAGCACAATATAGATGTAAATGAATATTAGATGAAGGACATCTCGAAATGCATCCTAAACCTGCCCTTCTGCTTTCTGGTAGCCTGGATTGTTGTATTTCTTAATGGACCAAATGGGGAAGCTCTATTGACATGTTTTTTCAGGCAGCAATTTAATTTCCAGGAACCCATGCAATGGCTTATTTTAAGCCCTGACTTCAGGGTCTGATCAGGCGTTTTATTCACACCTTTCTTTCAACTCTCGCGTGGGAGACGGACAAACAATGGAAACTGTGCAATGCGAACTTGGAGACCTCTGCCTTCTTCCATCGGGAAATCCCAGGAGGAATTATTTTTAGCTTTTCAGGGAGTGGAGAAATTGAAAATCATTTGTTTTCTGTTCGTTTTCTTTGAATTTCTGAATGGGTTTTCAACTTGAGTTCCTTGCCTTAAACTCTCAACATGTTTTCAATGTAAGAATGTCCATGCTCTTTGTAAGGCATGATCTGAAAGGTTGCATTAGCATAAGCTTGCAGTTGTACTATTTTGAATAATAATAAATATTGCTTCTGCCGATAGTTTTTCTGCTTGTAGACATTTTGACTACTTGTTCAAAAAAATCAGTTGTCTTTCACAGATCTTCACCTGTTTCTTTTACGTCCATCATGATATAACATATAGACATTATAAGAACGGAATAAAAACATCTGGATATCTTTGTTTCATCAATTTTATTTGACTCCGTCCGTTCCATCCCGAGGAGCGCTTTTCCCCTTGCCAAAGGAAATCAGCTTTCGTCAGTCTCTGCTGCAACACTCAGGGGCGGGTAAAGGATACAGGAAAGGGGGTCCACTTATTGGCTAAGTGCTAACACGTTGCGCAATTTCACTCATGTACATGACGTGTTTTTTCGTTGTCATGTGAAAATCCCCAACAAATAGGGGGGGGGGGGGGGGCAGCGCCCCCTGAAATCCCGGGATCTGCTCCTGAAAAACACATTATTCACAGAACAATCACTGTCCACATCAACATCCGTTCTTTGCTGTGATATGACCTGGGTTGTCGAGATAACCTTCAACTCCATTCCCCACTCACTCATTCAGAGCAATTCAATTCCAAATACTTAATCACTAATCACAACACTGTATAAAGAGTAGAATAAAATGTAATAATGTAGAAACCTCGGTGACCACGCTCAGAGAGAGGGTTAATCTCAATATGGTTTCCATTGGGTCCCTGAACCAGGTAGGATGGGTTGGAGTTGAGTGGGGTATAAATTCGATTCTGTCACGTGACACAGCCTCAGTATCGATGAGGACGATAATAGGGGAGTTCTGATTTTTGTCGGCGCATGCGCGGCGGGGTAGTTATCGGCTTCCTGCTAACCCGCGAGGCGCTTTAACAAGATTAGGTAAAGCGGCGGGAAGGTACATAAGTACACGGGAAACTAGCTAGGATTAGTCCTTCAAAAGATAGGGGGATTGAGCTAAACGGGTTATCCCACTATGAGAAAAGCGCGCCTTCTGTGCGTTGTAAAAATGTCTCCTGGGATGGCTTGCACGGAATCGGTTTGATGAAAGAAATAGTTCTTTGTCCTGCTCGCCGAAGGGAACGCCATAAGACGATCGTTTTACACAATACGGACAAATGAGAAATTAGTCCTACCTGCGCTACTGAGCGATTTGTTTCCAACCTTCAAAACCCAGCACTCGAAATACTTCACAGTATAATTCTTGAAGTTGTATGTTTTCCAATTCACGTGCATGCATACTAACTTCCCCTTAGTCTAGGTTGAGGGAGAAATGTTCAAGTTCCCAGCTCCACGGAAAACTAGCATGTGGAGCGTGATTATCGGGTTTCTATAAATGTAATGATTGGTGTCTTTATGGGAAGCCAGCTGTGGGGACAGGTTGGCCTGTTCTCATACCACCCTGCTAACCCTGGGTCAGCCCTTTTAAGTGGACGGATGTGCTCTCACAGTCATCATAGTGGCTACCAATAGTCTCTATCAGGCACCTGATGTTAACAATTTTGACCAGCAGGAATCGTTTACAAGTGTTGATAAGTAAAAGATTAATTTTATCAGTTTGCCTTTAAGAAGCGCTCCTTACCAATAATACTGCCCAACATAAAATCCATCCTAACAAATTAAGGGCATATAGAATGTGTCCTAAATATACACAGATATGCCCTACTGCGACTTTCCCTAACATACTTTTACAACTTCATATTCATTACATCAGTAGAAACATGGTCGAAAACAACACAATTATCCTCTTTTGAAAGCCTTCATTGCTGGGGAAGTCATTTTCTGGCAAGCCTAGACCGCCAAGTTAAAAAACGAGCAGGTTCCACCCTGCCCTGCCCAGTTCTATGGTGTCAGGGCCAAGGTTGGATCTTTGATCAGTACACGTGACAGTGGGCACTCATAAAGCCAGCCTAGCGGGTCAATAACAACGTAATAAGTCAGCCTCGTTACGACGCCATCTTGGATTCGGATGGGTTGTTACGTGACAGTTTCCACTCTCCAAGCCGAGTGGTGGAGCAGGAGGCGGCCCGCGGGGACCTTACCCAACGCCCAGGTCATAAACGGGACGTCCCTCTTTTATTCGGCTGCCAAAAGCTGAATATGGTTGCTAGATGATGGCCCGCAGAGGACCGGGATTCCCATGTAGAGAGTATACGGCCGGCTCAGTAAGTTAACTGCTCCTTTTATGGAGTTCGGAGGGAATGACTGGGGGACATGTGTCTCCCGAACATCTAGACACGTAAAGCAGTCTGAGTGAGAGGTGTACAAAACACATTGTGGATACAAAGCGGGTTAAAAATTCATCCAATTCAGCTGTGATCATTATTGTATAGGTGCAATGTGTTAATGTCCTAGGCTCTCGATTATATATAATTACAAGTCTTATATAGATAATGGCACGAAACCTGCTGCAAGTTCCTCTGTAGTTTAATTAGCAGATTTGCTCAGATTAACCCTTTCGTTAATTTTGTATTGCACATTTTTCTGAGTTATGTTTATTGAGCCTTACCCTGCAACATTGCGTTGAATCTCTCCCGGTTTATAACAGATTTACTTTCTGCTACAACTTGAGCTTCCCTGGATTGCGAAGATTACTACAACATTCGTTTCGGAAACAACTTGTGGGTCTTTCTACCCGATGGGATTGTGGCCTGGGACTGGAAGACACGTAACCATTACCCTGTAAAGAGTAGGTTAAAGTGAAATACTATAGCACTGCCCACTGGGAAATGTGGGAAAAATAGCCACATGGACTTGAATGAAATATCTCAAATGTGTCAGCCATGTTAGCCATTTGAATGTCAGAGAAAATTAATAAACGCCCTGTAGTCCTAGCAATCTCCTTGATGTTTGCTTTGCGATTTCTTGGTCAACCCATTATTCAGAGTCATTTTTCTTCAGACCATAGTGCCTTTTGGAACTTCATATATCATACATATACATGTATAGGGGGTGACAGGACAACTACCCCTGGGACAACTACCCCTGGGACAACTACCCCTGGGACAACTACCCCCTAGGACAACTACCCCTTAGGACAATTACCCCCTCCTTCTCTGGACACCCAGAGCAGCTCCCCATGGCCTACCCCTCCTTTGCCTGGCTCTGGACACTTAGGGCAGGTCCTACCAATGGGGGCAGTTGTCCTACCAACGGGGATAATTCTCCTATCAAGGGGGGTAGTTGTCCTATCATAGGGGTAGTTGTCCTACCATTGGGGGTTGTTGTCCTATCTGTAGGGGTAATCATCCTAAAGGGGTAATTGTCCTACCCATAGAGGTAATTGTCCTATCTAGAGGGGTAGTTGTCTTATAGGGGTAATTGTCCTATAGGGGTAGTTGTCCTATCCATCGGGGTAATTGTCCTAAGGGGTAGGTGTCCTAAGGGGTAGTTGTCCCAGGGGTAGCTGTCCTATGGGGGTAATAGTCCTAGGGGGTAATAGTCCTAAGGGGTAATAGTCCTAAGGGGTAGTGGTCCCAGGGGTAGTTGTCTCAGGGGTAGTTGTCCCAGGGGTGATTGTCCTAGAATCCTTCTCCATTGGATGTGTCTGTGTGTTTGTCTGTGTCTGTGTCTGTGTATCTGTCTGTGTCTGTGTGTAGGCAATTCAGGACCCTATACCGATTCCGTATCGCCCTCGAGGGTAATAGCACTTTTGATATCACCCTTCCTGTCTCAGTGAAGTATGAAACCCTTAACTGCTAAACCTGAATCACCCCAAGGTATGATAAAGTATATCCGGTAGGGCAATCTAAACTTCTCTATGTCTGTACTTAAGTCTGGCTTCGGGTATCCTAGAAATTGCAATGGTAGGCTACATTAAGCAGATAAAGAACCCTCTAAGCCACAGTACCAAACTACTCAAGCAGGCATGCATTGTGCCTCTGGATACATATTTCTGCTTCGCCTAGAAGGCACTGGGCCAAAAATAATCATCCTCAGCCTATATATTTTCTAGGACAGGTCATTTGGTACCCTTCCGGCTTGGTGGCACTGAAAGCATTGCTACCGAGTAGGAGACGTAGTTATTAGAGCAGAGTGAATTATTGGCAGTCCCCCGCCGTAAGTGCGAACCTCGACAACCCAGTTCTACTATTTCATACAAGGTTCCCTACGTCTCAGTGGCCGCTGGGCTGGTGATCCAAAGTAAACACTCGTTATCAGTGGTTGGTCCCCTCAACACGCGTAAGGCGGTCTGTGTGTAAGCCCCCTATCTCATCCCACTGCTGTGCCAGGAGTGGCCCGTTAATTGCAGCCCTCTAACAAAACACAGTGGTAATGAGAGCAGACTTCTGCGGCTTGTTACCACAAATTTCCCGCCAGCCTCCCACAGGGAAATAGAGCCGGCGTGCCAAAGGCTTTACATCTGATGGCCCCTCTGAGTAATGCCCGTGTCTTTCTCAGTCTGCCCCTGCAAATTGACAGCCAAGTTACCGGGCAGCTGTGGGCAGACATACACTAGAGACACCTGTAAAAACAAAGGGGAATGCTGTGAGTGCGCCTCCCAATGTACTCTAGGTATTGCTAGGCGATATGGTATGTGTGACCCCAACTGGTAAGCCTCAGAGGGGAGTCCTATACACTTGGGATTGATTCTGCTTCCGAAGGTGGTGCATATAGAAAACTTAAATAATATATCATGTTTTCCCACTATCCCGTTTGCCTCCTGTAGACAATTGCCTCTTTTTCCCTAACCCCATTGCAGTTGGGCCGACCAACTCGAAATATCTCATAAAAACTTACTGAGAGGGTAATGTAATAGACTCATCCATCAAATAGTGGTCACTTCATGACCACTTCTTTCACGACATTTATACGCCACCCTGCGTGGCTTCAGACTCTATCAATAAACACCATCCTCTGTTGTCACTTGGGACCTGTACACGTGTGGCGTATACATCCGTATACATACACCCTGTTGATATCCCCCGGAACAAACGCATTATCCCACTTGGTTTCTCTCGTTTTTTTTCCTTTTTGGTCGATCATTTCCCAGGTCTATGCACTGGGAAACGGTGGTGCCAGAATCGATGTGTGTCTTCTGCCGTATCCCAGAGAGGGCTAGCCGCTTTCCCTAGATGTATTCTCCGCCTTATTGATTCCTCCTCTTCCTTCGATATTTGATTGTCGCAGACAAAGGCAGTTAATTGGGACCTTTAAGCACCTTGCTAGTAGTAGAACTCATTCACCAAGTAGGTGCTAGTAGTCGGGGGAATGTACAAGAAAACCCCATTTACAGGCACATCTAGGCCTCTGAGTAATGTATTCCTGATCCTCCAACCAACATTACCCTTGTCCTGTTAGATAGGGGCTCCAGACCCTTAGGTTTGATATCATATTATTTTCCCGAAACAATTCGAAAACCAGCAAAATAGTCATGTGCACGAGGCATAGTTTTTTATATTGACAATAGCAATGCAACAAATTTCAGTGTAACATCTGCATCATTTTTTTGATTATTATATTACAACTTGCACGATCTTTGCCTAATTCAAAATGCGACATGGCACCCCTTCCGTCACATGCCCCTAGATAGGCTTGCCGACTAGATGAATGCGTTATGGTCTATCGGCGTTATAGCAAGGACTGTGCAGAGTAAATTGGCCGGACACAGGGCGGAGGTGGGGATTACCCAGTTATGTAAACCGTTGATTGATTAGTCAACGACGATATCAATAGACAAAAAAAAGGCTAGGTTACGTTTTTACCAGGGCAGTACTATGAAAATATTGAAAAGCTCTGTTGGTTGGAGATGACTGGGGCTGCAGTTGAATTTTGATGTTACTTCTGATAATGCGGCTCTTGTTGAAATTGGTCTGCATGGTAAAAGCTCAACGTTATAAATAGAAATCCAGCCCTGCCAGAGCAAAAATTACCAGCCTTCTTATTTTCAATATCCTGATAATCCAAACGCAATTGCAAAACCGATGGGTGTTAATGGAACTTTAGAGCAATTGCTAGTGCTCCGAGTCAGCGCCCATATTGAGGTGGCGACCATTGAAAAGTGAGCTCTTTGATTGAGGGTGGCCAACACACGTGGTGCCAATGAAACACTGCTTTAAAAAGCTGACGGCCAAAGTCAACATTGGGAGGGCGTGCCCTTGCGCACAAATAACATGAGGCTTGCCCAGTGCCGACTACCAACAAGTAAGGCCAGGCTGGCGCGGGCCGGGGGTATTGATGGGTTCCCAATGTGCACTGGTCGGAAGCTCCGAGTAGTTTTCTTCACCAGCAAGTTTTTATCCAATCACTAAATTGATTAGTTATTTCGGATGAGTTGCAACTCTAGTTTTCATTTATACTTCTTATTCGTTATAAAAAAATTATCGACTTTATACTGTATGTCCACTATTCCATTGGACTTTGTCTTCCATAACCAGCTACTTTTAGAAAGACCAATAATATAACGCATGAACAGATAAGCAGGTATATTGGGGTATATTCTTCAAGTCAGAGTACATTGTACACTTCGAATTACTAGGCATAACTGTTTTACCTACGCATCGATCTGTTCTTCCCTTTTAAATGTCATCTGTTCGTTCTCATATGACCAAGGGATAAAGCTTTCTCCTCCTGTTGAGCAGCCCCTGGATGTAGACCTTTACAACGGGCGAGCAACTCATGATCGCGTAATCAGCTCAACGGTCCAGCCATATGCTCATCGATACTGGAGGGAAAGCTCACTCTAACGAAGCGTAATGCAATGACAATACGGGTGACATTTGAAACCCAATAGCTGTTCTATTTTTAAACCCGCCAGTTGCTCGCCCGACGAGTGGGCGATGTGAGCAACTCGTCCCAGCTCCTCGCTAGTCATAAGCCCTCTCTGCCCAGCCTGTTGAACATTGTAACGCCTGGACACGGCTGTCCGCCCCAGATCAGCGTCATTGTTTGCCTCGTTGGACAGGTACCACTTTGTCAACCTGTGACATTATCACCAATCTATGAGCGGTCAATTGGGAAACGTAACGTCCCATTGGGGGACAGACGTAATTGAAGGAACTCGGACGCCAGTTAGATTAAAAGTTTGGATAAAATTTTAATCACAATAAGAGCGATGATTAAAATTAAGCCCCGTTAGCAAGGGGTAATAAGAAGTACAATAATTGGTAAAATAATACATGATCAATCGGTCACATTAGCCTTTGTTTTGGGAGAGGGACAACGGAGAGATAACAGTATTTTGGGGCGGGAGGGAGTGGCCAGGGCAGTGGCGGAGCAGGAGTGAGGGCGAGAAAGGGAGGTGGAGGAGTATATAGGAGGGGGGGGTGGCGACCCCTAGTGATATGTATGTGGCGCCCTCTGCCTTCAATTACTCCCCATTAGTGAATGAGGTTTAATTGAAGGAACTCGGACGCCAGTTAGATTAAAAGTTTGGATAAAATTTTAATCACAATAAGAGCGATGATTAAAATTAAGCCCCGTTAGCAAGGGGTAATAAGAAGTACAATAATTGGTAAAATAATACATGATCAATCGGTCACATTAGCCAAGGAGTCGGAGAGAACAGTTGAGACCGAGTGAGGGAGTTCATTGGGCAGGTATAGTCGTACGGACGACGACCTCCAGGTTCCGTGTGTCATGATGTCGGCGAGGCTGGCACCGGCCTTCTGAGCCAGGGTCGCGCCAGTTCTGCGCAGGCTGTGGAGGGTGAAGGTGGCCCAGGCGGGATGGCCCGTCACCCTGAGGGCCCAGCGGAGGGCGTTGGTGAGAGTCACAGCTGAGAGGGGCCGGCCCGTTGACGGGAGAGAGAAAACCGGTGCGAATGTCCCCGGTCGTCCCCTCCCGAGGGCCGCCCTGAGTGCGGTCACCGGGCAGTAGATTGAGCCCGGCACCCCTTTGATGGGGAGGACCACAGAGTCTTTGGGATCCACGATAGTTTTTGTCGAGCGTACCAGGACGGCAGCATCAGGCCCGGAGAACGAGATGTCAGGCCTGGTGAGGAGGTGAGGACCGGAGACGCCTTCTACCGTTGTCGTGAAGTTGGACTGGCGGAGGAAGGTAACCACCCCAAACAGGAGGGCGGCACGCATCACGATGCCGTCCGGGCCGAGGGTAAGGAGCTGGTCTGCACAACGACGGACCTCACGGGCCGTCAGGGCAGGAGCTCTGCAAGGAGTATGAGAAGACAGGCGAGTAATGCCTTTGATTAGCGTGGTAAGATATGGTGACATAAAGGCAGCCGGGTTACCCCCAATTGAAACAATATAGGTTTTTGCGCCCGATAAATAATTTTTAACTGTATTTACGTTCTTATGAGAGTTAGCCAAATATTGAGCGAACATAAGAATATGTGGTAGTATAGGAGAAACATAAGGAAATTTCTGTACAGTCATAAAATGCAAATAAGTGATGGCCTGCCGGCGATGGTTTGCCAGGGTTCCGGGGGTGAAGGCGGACTGGTAGGAGGATTGGACCTGCGACCACAAAGGTGAGCGGAGGTAGTCTGGAAAAAATAGATTAATTAAAGATCAGGGGTCAGGACATAGTCAAATGGCACAGGGGTGACACAAGCAAGATTGCGGGCTGCTACAGTTTTTCTGACGAGGAAATCCATCTGAGGGGATTTGTGTCTGCGGCTAAGGGCATCAGCCAGTACGAGCGACTCGCCGGGGACGTGGTTGACAGTGATGGTGAGTTGCCGGACCGCGGCTATCAGCCAGAGTTCGCGTGAACAAGCCGCTAGCACCGGGTCCCTGGTCTTGCCGGTGGTCAGAATGTAGGCGGTCGCGATGTTATCCGTGCGGATGACCACCTCAGTTGTGACCAGACCATCCGGGATGAGGGACTTGAGAGCAATGATTAAGTTCAGGGCCTCTAAACGCGAGATATGATGATCCTCTCTCCACTCCATGGGAAAGACGGCGCTGTAGTACCCCGACTCTGAGAACGCGCCTCCTGCCTCCAGGCAGGCATCGCATTCCAGGATGAAAGTCTTTAGAACTGGGCAGAGAAGATACCGCCCATTACACTGGGCGGTGAACTCGGCAAACCATGCCAAGTCCTTCTTGAGGTCTGGGTCGAGAGGCACATACCCGGACTGTGGAGCCGCGCGGAGGGTAGCCAGGGCGCGGGACATGAATCTACGGGCAGGTAGTACGCAGGTTGAGATGTGGTTAAGCTTGCCAGTGAGGGCTTGAAGTTCTCTCCGGGTGGCGACTTTCTTGGACCGCCAGTGTTGAAGGAGAGTGGCAAGGTCAGTGAGCTTGTCTTGAGGTATGGTAACGACCATGTTGACTGTGTCGAAGTGAAAGCCCAGCCAAACCATCGAGGTTGAGGGAAAGGCCGACTTCTCGGGGGCAATTTTGAGACCCAAAATCTGGCAGAGTGATTCAAACTCGGCAAACGCCGCGACGGCCTCCTGGTAGGACGCGTGGACGCCGCAAAAGTCGTCCACGTAGGCGAGGGTGGTGAAGCCTTTTTTGTCCATGAGGTGGCACACTGCCGTCGACACACGCTGCTGAGCAGCGCTTGAACCCCTACAGCCGAATGAGGGGCATATATCAATATAATATTTGTTGTGATGGGCGATCCCCATAAGGGGATAGTCAAGTGGATCACTCCTCAACTGACGGTATGCTCTTTCCAAGTCAGTTTTCCAGATATAGGCCCATATCGGTGATCAGGGCGGCTAAGTCATAGACGGTAGGGAGATTAAAAGCCTTATACTGGCCTTGGAAAAAGTTCTTGGCCACTCCATCATTGACACTAGAGCCGATGGGAAAAGAGAGATCAATTATGACACGTCTCTTGTCCGAGTCTTTCTTTTCGGCCGTCATGAGAGGGCTCACTTGCGACCAAGGAGTGAAGGGAACACTGTTGAAGGGGCCCAGCAGACCGCCCATTTTTAGCTCTTTGTCGATAAAGCTGTCAATCTGCGCCGAGTAGGCAGTGGCGCTGGGGTGATTTACTAGAACAGGGGTTGGTGGAGTCGGGGCCGTGTAACTGCTCGGCCACCCGTACCTCAGGAACAGGGGAAGGTCCTGGTCAGCGTGGTCTTGGAGCAAAAAGTCCCAGGCATCGCAATTCAGGTCAGAGGGTACAGGGATACGTGCTGACATATAGTTGGGCAGTGAAGTGTCGCGGACCTGTTGGTAAATGCTCATGTATATGGCCGAAGTGCGGGTAGCACTAGATGTAGGAACCGGCCACAAGTCCCTGATAAACGCAGAATATTCAATAGGGCCCAACCTAAGGGCCTTTGAGTCTTTGAAACCCGCAGGGGGCGGCGTGACCATTGGGGCGGGTGCCACAGCAGAAACAATGGTTTTACCTGTTGCGTCTATAGGTGAGGGCGTTGAGTCTTGAGGACTGTCATCGAGATCGACCGCGTCACCAGCCTCTGATACGGGAGTGGACGACCTCGGCGGGAGTTCATCAGAGTCAGCGACGCTGCCAGCCTCGTCCGCAAGGATGTTATCCGCTGTACAGTGAGGGATACTAGAAAAATCAAGTTTCCGAAAGTCAGAGCAGGGGAAAGGTGCGTGCTTGTAATCAGAGAGACTGCGGCATTCAGTGGAATGGAAATTGCTAGTAGCCGCAGTTGAGGTGAGAGGGTGTAGGGGGATGGGGGGTTCTAGTTCCCAAACCCCAACTCATCCTTGTTTTTGTTCTGACCAGGTTGGCGATTTGTAGAGAACATCTTTGATTTGCATTTCTCTCTCGAGTGGGGCAGAGGTGTACATTTCTGAAGAATGCAATGATTACAGATATGGAGGTGGCGGTACCCGTTCTGAGCATGGTGGTCGGTATGAGAACAGTTTCCTGCGTTGAATGCTCTGCACGGAGGGGCCGGTCTGGCGGCTCGGACCTCAGCGGGCATCTCTAGGAACTCCTTATCTTGGACTGTTTTGGACCCCCGCTCAGTGGGTTGGCGCTTTACCTGTGATAGCTTAAGTCTTAGCAGGTCCGTTTTATACTCATCGTCCCAGGTCAGTCTCCCCTCGGCAATGAGGGCACAGACCTCCTCGGACCACGAGCGGACCCCCGGCCAGTCATAGACGGCCGCATCTTCATTAATGTTCGAGAGGTGTTTAAACATATAGGGTTTATCATGGTCAAACGTGTCCGAACTGTTCATGAGGCTAATGAAACCAAAGTTATACTCTGGGAGTGATAAGTCACCGAGAGTCGTTTTTGCTTTTTTGGATCCTCTCTTTACGTAGTAATGTGCGTAAAGTCGCTTACCCTGTGTATTTCCCAATGGGGCTAAGGTGTTTGTGAGGAGACTGGCCACTCTCTCCTGCAAGTCGTCCGCGTCCTCCAGATCACCGAATGCCGGGTCCTCCCGACACGAGGGATGAGCCGCGGTCAAGGGGTCGGCGGGGAGCGGGTACCCATCTCTAAAGTTCCGTCTGGAGGGAGCCGTAGGGTTCCTGGTCCTCTGCCACGGTTGGTGATGGTACGCGTGAGGTTGGGCCGAGGAGTGGTGTCTCGCCCTCAAGGGATGTGGTGGGGCGTAGTTGAGGGTCGGCACGTCGACTTGGTGGCCGGTGGTGTCAAGATGGTGTGACACCTCCTCGTGGTGTGACAGTGGCGCTGGCCGTGAAGGCTGTGGAGCCGGTGCCGGGCCCGGAATGACGTCCTGGGCAGGTAACCTATTAGATATGGAAGATAAAAGGTCAGACATAGTGTTCATGGTTTGCTGAAGCTCGCCGATAGCCTTGGAATTGTCAGCGACCGTCCTTCTCTTTGCGGGGGGCTGAGCCGTGGCGGGGGCCGACGGCTGTCGCGTCCTCGTGTTGACGGCGGTGACCGGAGGCGAGTCGGGCGAAGAGGCCGGGGCCGACGAGCGTGTAGCCGTCCGACGGGTTCCAGGCATATTGAAATAGAACACAGTCCAGGTTAAATGAAATAAATACTCACTCCTACCAAAGGCACACGACGCTTACTCACGACCAGTGTTTCTGTAGTTCGACACTACGGGTACAGGGCAGAGGCAGCACGCAGTTCAGAGAAGTCGTGGTCAGCGACGTGGCCAGGGCAGTGGCGGAGCAGGAGTGAGGGCGAGAAAGGGAGGTGGAGGAGTATATAGGAGGGGGGGGTGGCGACCCCTAGTGATATGTATGTGGCGCCCTCTGCCTTCAATTACTCCCCATTAGTGAATGAGGTTTAATGCTAACTTGTAAAGGTGACCGTCACTAACGACATATTGTTATGAGAAGATCATATAGTTTGCTGAGTGGTCACCCATATAACATTATGTGCTATTTTTGGCATTTTCGGTCCATTATATCTTATTTTTCATGAACCGATACTATCGGCCTTATAAACGTATTTGTAGCCGAGCCAAAGTAGAGTAAAATAATCTGCCCCAAGGATTCAGACCCACCATCAAAAGGCTGTCTGCTGCTGTACAGTGGTTACAGACTGACAGATTCGGTCTAATGTATTTAGATGTAGCCTCCCCTTGGTCCAGCCTTTATCGTAACCTCATCGTAACGAGAAAGTCAAACGCTGCTACCAAGTTCAAGAGGCTATATTGTAACACGGGCAAATAGTTCAAAACTGGGTCAGCACGTGGCATTTCAATGACAAATACGAGGAAAGCCATTTAAATAAGAAGGCATTTGAAGGGTATTATGTTGTCGGTTGTGTATACGCAGCACGAAACAGACAACATAATCATTATGCAAATTACTTTGACAAAAGAAATCGTCCAAAGGATATGGCAGAATAGTGTGTATCAAAATAAGTTTAAATCAATTAACATTGTCTAACATACACAGTTTCCTCCTGTAAACACCTTGGAAAACTATCCTTTCTCGTATTAAACAAAATGACAACATCATTCTCTCATTCCTACATAAAGGGGGGTTTACACAGCCCGTCAAAATACCTACGATATGTCCACGACAGCCATTATCCTAAGCTCTGCGACAATCCCGATAGCCATACGATAATCCCGAGGACGTTATCGGCCTGTGTAAACCCATTTTATCGGGGGTGAGTCATTGTCTTAAGGCTGTCGTAACCCATACGATAATTAACGGGAACAATTCCTTAGGATAACAAAATTTTCAGACGTGTTTGAAATTTTTTGGAAAATGCTTAGGAGAACGGGCTTACGACAATGAAATTAGGCTTAGGATAACGACATTTCTTGTCTTAAGAGTCCCTGTCGGCCTATGTAAACCCCCTTGCCTTATGTCAAAGAACCCATTCATTATACGAATCTATTAGATACTTTCATTGTCGTAAGCCTTCTGTAAATTATCGTGGATTTATTATCTTAGGTAAATTATCGGGTTGTGTAAACCCTTCTGTCCTTTGCATATTACGACAATTGTCACCGATAACCTACGATAATGACCTACATAATTAATTTTTGGCATGGGATAACTCATTAACCTAAGCCTAACGTAAGTGATTTTTCGTGAGGACACGTTGACGGCCTGTGTAAACCGGGCTTTATGCACCACGTTCCTCTCACCAGAAGCCCATGTCTTTTTTACCTTTCCGAGTTTCGAATCCCATTCTAAGGGCGAATCAGAATAATGACAATTACCCTAGTATTTCAGTGTGGACTAATTGAAGATTCCCATCAAGGAGAAACCATGTTCCCTCAGTGCATTTGTGCAGCCAGGTGTATAACTCTCCAACCACATCCTTCTACGGGGCTTCTTTGCCCTATTCAGGCAGGTCCCGTCCATCTAAAGATTAAACTTTCTTACCCGCCCGCTGACGTCAGTCTCCCCAGTCATTGCACTGGGAAAGGCCTCAGTGTTTGCTCCACTCTGGAAATAGTCCTAAGAGGACTTTAATTTCAAGTTTTAGGCTTCTGGGAAAAAGGACGGGTTAGGTCAGGTTCGGAGAGGAAAGTAGGACTAATGCGTCTGTGCTGCTGCCTGGCAATCCAACTGGAGGACGTAATGCGGCGACAACATGCGTCTCACGCTGGAGGAGTCTAAAAGGGCAGTGGTTGTGTGCGTTTAGTATGACCACTGAGCCGACCCCACATGTTTCAGAGTGTATGGTCAGCGCCGACCGGACACCATTAGAACGGCAGGTCCGGCACGGCACCGAATATCGTGGGAATCGACCCGGCAAGCAACAGATTGCCCTGTCCGGATTTATCGTTCAAAAACACGATAATCACATCGACTAGTCCCAATAACTCGCTGATTTACCGGCTTCGGGCGGCCGGCAAACTTAAGGGCACTTAAGGGATTTGGACGCGGCGCGATTCGGGAACTGTGTAAGAGAGGACGCTGTGTATTCCTACAAGTGACGGATTCAATTCGCCAATTGGGGCCATCAAGAATTCACAAAGTGCCTCTGCGGGAGGCACAGGTACTTGGTTGGGTGGTGTAGGGGTGGAGTAGTTGACTAGAGGACCACTGGGTGGATACTGCATCGAGGACGGTAAACGACATAGGTGAGCTAAAGACTGTATATAGGACTGTTGGAGATATATGCTCTAAACTCAGGTACCATTACATTTAAAACAGGGAAATTACAAGAAATATCACAAATGTTTGGGTCAATTGAAGAAAGATACCTCTGGGAGTACTATCATGCAAGAAGACTGTCATTGGAGAAACTCCTGTGCCAGAGTCGGTAGTTATAATAACTATTAAGTGTAACGAGACCATTGACCGTTCGATATTTTAGGTTACATGTCAATATATAAATGGACCGTCGTCATAGTTCAGCCTTTGGCACCGGCGCGCATTCTTGGTTATAACTGTATTATATTCTCTGGTTACCGACACACGTGTCACGTCTATTTTCACAGAGAAGTTAATATATAAAGGGAATGGTTCCGGGGCAATTAAGAGAGATCGAGGATCAAGGTTTATGTTACAGAGAAAATGGGTGAACGTAGGAAGCGTAGATGACAGAGACTTTGTATTACAGCAGACCTTTAGCATGCGGGAAATTTAGTCTGGAACAGAAAAAGAAGAATATATGAAAAAAAAACAAGAAATTAAAGCATAATTAAACTGAATACTAGATGGCTATCCAAGGGACAGGGAATACAAAAAAGATTCTTCTCAAGTTTCACTACTGATTGTTTTCCTGCTCAACTCGGCCCCACCTACGTCCTTTAAATAACAAAAACAATGAAAGACGGACAGGTGGAAGAATCCAGGACAATCATGGTGGAATCTCCAATATTTCTTACAAATCCAAGGTGTTCCCCAGAGCGGATTCTGAGGCCTGTGAGCTGATGAGGTAATGGGAAACAAGCAGCCTGGGGACCTCCGCCGATTGCTATTTGACTCTCGAGACTTGTGCAGGGAAGCAAATGTTGCCATTTAAAGTGAAGTATGTCCCTAAGACTCCGAAACCTCCCGACAAATACTTCTAACTCTGATTTCTTCACATAAGAGCAGAACACTCTTGGGTGGGAAAACAGATGTTATCATTCTAGATGTCACCGTTTCAGCGATTTTCAGACCTCTTATATTGCACACCTAATGTGATATAGGCAAAGTTCACAAAACTATTAACATCCATGGAGGAATGTCGTCGAAAAAGATTTAACTGGAAGAGGGAACATTTCCAACCTTTTAATTGCAACATGGTAATTTACCATTTATTCGTTTCTATAAGAAATGATTTGAGAACGGATTCCTATTACCTCGTAACATACAAACATAATTTTTAATCGTCCTATGATTTTACCATGTGTACCATATTTATAGTGAATAGTTATTCAAAACAATGTCATATCTATACGATTAGGCCTATATATACTGAGGAGTATATTGCTATCACATTTTGAATAACTTTTTCTAAAAGCATATTCTAAATTGCTATCGCTGTTTTGAAAAAGACAAGTGTGAATATCTACACAATATTGTACAAAGGAAAGGACCTTTTAGAGATATTTCCTCTCAGTAGGTCTTGTTTTCGGAGGGAATATACTGAACTAAAATCTTCATATATGATTTTACAATTCAATAGTTCTACTGAGAGCTAACACCTGTTGCCAAATCGAATGTGCACACCATACTGCACAAAAGACTTGTTGGTTCAATTCTCCCTACCACGGATAGCTGATTTACAGTATTTTAAGCACCTGCAGGTTAATTTTGGCTAATTTTGTAGACAAAAACACATGGAAATCTATAGAAAATATACATTATAATTGCTATTTATCCATCTATAATGAATGAAATTTTAAACAACTCAGGAAATATAAATGTATATGGGTACTAATTTAAAAAATAATGATCACTAGAATCATCCAACCTTAATCTACAAGTAATGGTACTATTCATGACATTTTCTATACTAAAGCCTATGGTCTTGTCGACATATTACCCAGCATGCACCCTGTTCTAGGCTAACCTGCAGGTAGAATTTAAGAAATTGGTTATCCGTAGTCGGGAGAATTGGGCCTTTACAATGTCGTTAGTGTCAGGCCTGCGGTGAAGCCCGGGGGTCTGGGTGAAATCCCCATTAATAACTAATGGGAACAAGTATCCATTGATTATGCATTGTACACAGAGGGCCGCCGGTTAAATAAACCAGTCGTGTCTTTAGTGTAGGTATCTCCCCTGACACCGATACCACTGGACAAACATGTAGCAGGTAGTGTTCCTGCCTTACCATGAAATATTACCTCCTTTACCTTGTACACCATCGATCTCCTTAATTACACGACATAGGTCATCTTCGATGTGACTGTTTGCACATCGACAGCTACCATGTATGACATAATGTCAATCAGTCTTGGTTCATATTATGTGCCCATCAGGGTAAAACATTTTTTTTATATGATTTCTTATATTTAAACTGCATGGGCTGTACCAACTGTGTCTGCCTTGTTACGTGATATCGAAATGGCCTCCACTTGGAGGCCATTCTTACTACAAGCTCAAAGTAGATGTGTCTGATATTCTCAAGGTATAGGTCTCTCTGAAATACTACAATATATATTGCCTTGCTGTACATTATTGGGTTCCATGATCCTGTTAAAATCCTTATCATTGCCCTAAATCACAGGAAGTTGCAATTGCCCATATCCTCCCTCAAAACTTTGCCCTTTCAACGTTGTCAGAAGTATTGACTAATTTACAGGTACTTCACGTGTTGAAGCTCTCCTTACTCCTTTCCCTCTTCATCCTTTCACGGTAGGTCATAGGCTAACCTGATTAGACTTGAAATCAATCTGAAAACGTGTCTTTTTAATATGCAATTAATTGGAAAAATCCTTATCAAATTCAATCGCATGTCAAATGGAGTCAACCTCATCTTAGAATGATTAGGAATCGCTTTCAACTAAACTGAAACTGAGTCTAATTTTATCACTTCCTGAGTCAAGTAATGGATCCTGTTATGCTTTTGGCGTGCTGCGGGAGATTAGGTTGTCTTAATATTTCAGTTTGGGGGAGTGTCTGTCCTTGTTGAGACTGGGCCCACACCACCTGGGTTGTGTGCGTGTCTAGCTCTAGCCCTTAAAGTCGAAGGACTTCAATGTGCGCAGCTGGCCCTGTTTCGAACTCTTCATTTGCTCTGAGCAGGTTGGTGTCTTCTTGATGTTTATCCAGAATAGATTTACCCGAAGGGAGCGTGCTTTTTAAGGTGCCCGAGAGAAAGGGAAAGATCTAGAGCCGCACGCCCAAGCCCATGGAGCGGCTCCAAAGGAGTGGCAACCTATAGTGGCGTTTGGGAGGACTAACTAATACGACTCACTGTTAAATTTTTAGATTAAAGCTTTCAAATACGTTTCTCAGTTGACTGTCATGGTAGGTACCCATCTCCTGTGTCCTGTATCAGCCTGGGATGGTATGCATGGCTCTTGGCCCTTAAGGCCTCCCACCCATCCCTGGACTCATATTATTGCCCTGGGCCTTCGTCAGTAATTGCCTGTAATGCTCAGAGTAAAAGTGAGCTGGTGTGAGGAGATGGGTAATATCGAACCTGGCAGGTGAGTGGCTCAGTCAAATAAGGGCAGCAGGTCGTTTTTCTTGACATGACACTTCTATAACACCGTGAGCAGCTCACCCTCCGAGCAGGACCCCCCGAGCTCCTCACATGGCCGACTTTGACACTATGATCCATTCTGCTGACGCGATTCTGCTATAGATTATACTGACACGCTTTCCTGAAAGCTCCCATATTGGCGCCAATTTAAGTAGACTTTGTAGGTGACGACATGACGCGCTCGCGAAAGTGACTCTAAAATTGCCTGGAAATTCAATCTATAAAGAGAGTTAAACGGGAAATTATCGAAGGCCTAAACTTGCATGGCGTTTGATGTATGGAAAGTTCTGTTGACGCTTCTTTAGAGACAGCCATGTAAAAATGTGCAGCTTTAGCATAATTTTACTAGAAGGAGGATATTTTTAGTACCTGTCATCACAATATGGTTTGTCGGGGAATATGGGGAGATTCGTAGCACTGATACTAGTTATAGACAAAAACAAAATCCCATCTACAACATCAAAACAACAATTAAGTAACAACAACCAAGTCCGTTCTCATCTACAATGTCATGATATTATATAATTAGACATTCGCCGTTTCATTAATGTACAAGAATAGTGGGAGTGCTTTGACAACACTAGGTATGAGACAGTTGCTATTGCATTTTATCTGAGTTAGATATCCCAGACATAAAGTATGAACGTAATACCGATTCATCGCTAGGCGAATGTCTAAACCATGTTTTTTTGTCGACGGCCGTCCAGTATTTTACCTCTTTTCGTCTATGACGACAAAAGCCTTTTCAATGGCGTTGGTCTCAGTGGTTGAAAAGGGATAATACAATGAGGAGGAGAACGACTCTTCTGGACTTCGTGTACCAGCAATAGGCTATCCGGCTACACCGGGAACTTTCAGTGAGGTACACCAATAGACTATGGCTGATACCCAGTGGCCCAGACAAGTTGTATCCCCTCCTCATTGTTTGGCAGACTAAACTCGTATGTTGCACTTGCTCTGTGGAAACTTGCCTTTAGTTGCGATGAGATCAAGATGAAATACCAAACAAAGACGAATAAGAATGTTGAAATGCCTCGTTTCAATTCTATACACTTTCAGACAAATTCAATCAACATTGCTATCTTTTTAGTTCCACCACTTAAGTCACACAGCTTATTCTAGATATTATAGCATCGATATATAAACCCATAATTTTACCAATCTCGCCACGGTGGATATTGCATCGATCATCTACTTCGACCATCGCTTGAAGACCTGGAACTGGTGACCACCAGAGGAGTTTGCGTGGAGTTGACGGAAGTTTCAGCCCTGCCGCGCGAGCTTCAACGTACAAAAAGTGCGCGACAGAGCTGGAAATACGTCAGCTTCAACATGAGCATGACGTCACCAGAACCTGCGTAGGACGTGGACTCCAGCTGACGTCATCACATTCTGCGAGGATCACAAAAGAAGCATTCCTTTTGTACTTATTTAACACCTTTAGGGTTAGATTTTAGAGTGCCAGAATCGAAACACGTGTTTAAATCACACATCTTTAGTCTTTTCATGGCAGCTTTGATGCTGGCTATTTTGTGTTTAGTGCAGATTTAATGTGTGGGAGGGTTGTGAGGGATGGATAGGTGTTTTTGTTGAAGTTCCTTGTAACTATCAATAACTATTCGTTCTCCACATCAATTTCGTGTTTCGGGGCCCCAATAGATGTTGAGACCATCTATTTCAATGAATAGATGTTGAATAAACAGAAAGGTATATTTCTCATGTCCTAAGGTTCAAATCCCAATCTTTTATCAGTTTATAATACAGATAATTCACAATTAGAATCATGACGGCTAAGATCCAATAGCTCTATTGTCTATATTATATTTTATTGCCTGATTTTATGTACAAATTCGGCCTATCTTTCTGAAATTTAAAATTAAGATGTATATATTTCAATCCTTTATACTGATGGCCGATCGTCAAACTATGATCAGCATGCTCCACATCACCATTGGGTATTGGGATAAACACATATTGCAAGATATTACCTACTTTAACACAATCACATCTGACCGTAAAGGCATGTATAGGCCTACATGTTGCGATTGCTATCCTACAATGAAGACAATGGAGACTGTCCATCAACATGTAATTGCTTAGTACCTTTTATTAGATAGCATCTGCACGAACTATTTAAGTCACAAATAGATAATTATAATTATTAAGTATAAGTATTGTCACTAGGGGCGTTGGGTAGTCTAGCAGTTAGAGTGCTGGCATTGCACGTGGCCAGCCCGAAACCAAGCGACTCTTACTATCTATGCCCAGACCAGGAACGGCTCCCTTTTTGCCAGACCCAGGGACTGAAGACAAGTCTTAGATGGTGATTGCACCATAAACAATTATTTCTAATCCTTTCTTTAAAAAATTAACCAAAATACAATTTAAGCTATCTCTGTTATACTGTTGGAAGATCTTGTACCTACAGGAATAGTGGAAATAAAAAAATAATCTCAGTAGACGTAATTTTCACCAACATTTGATCCATATCAACCATACTCTACTGCTTTAGACTATTTCCACAAGGTCTTATATGGAAGCATCCATTTTCCTAGGATAGGAGGCTGATTTGTTGGATAGCTATAGTTGATTCTGAGAAGATGCTGAATGGCAATTACCACATTTACACACTTATTATTGGATCGTATCAGTTTGTAGAAACGCGTCTTAATACCTATTGTACTCATAATTAGGCTGATTTGGACTCAAAAGTGACGTGTGTCAGTCTGGGCTTTGGCACTGTACATTGTAGTTCTAAACTTTAGCAGAAATTGGTTGACTGTTAGAAGAATCGACTGCAATTTATGCGCGGCTTCAGTCGAGTCGATATGGAGATTTACTCTCCAAGTTTGCATTTTAATGTTTTCATTTAACGTTCTGGAGTTTTAGGAAAACGTTGCGTGACAAACATTTTCTGTAAATCAGATTTCAACAAGGCAGCATTTGTATTCTTGATCCCCAGTGCTCTAAACTGAGAGTGCGTATCTGCTTAGAAAATGTAATGTTATATCTTTCAGCCATGTTCAATATGATAATATGCCCTGATAGCGATCTTCTAGTCAGACTTTTAGATGGATGAAGGCGCTGAACAAAAAGGTTACTGCATTTGTAAGCCCCGCCTCACATCTACACTCAGCAAATAGCCTTTCCTAGCCGTGATACGATCTGCGCTCCCTCCCCGGTGACGAATAATGTCCATTGAAATTCATGAAGGTGTGTGAATAACCTTTCAAGCCTTCCAAATGGGTTATAACAATAAAACCTACGTTGAGGCTGTGGGGATTCAGAGATTTAGCCGAACTCTGAGTTCTCTGACGTCTTTTCATGAATAGCACACGTTGTAACTTCATCCTTATACAGCTCTTGTAAAATAGAGTAATTTACTTATTTACGAATTTAAGACTTAGTGGAATGTTATAGACAAATGCGAATAATTATTCTCCTGAGAAACATGCTATTTGAGAGTATGTCAATGGAATATTTTAACAAGGTTGAAAGTCCAGAATGACGTTTCTGATGTTTATATCGTTATGATATCTATAATACAAAGGCGTAGTTTATTTGAGACAATTATTGTACTAGTTCCTATTTCTGATTTTAGGAGAAACCTTGTCAAAAGGAGAGGGTATCTTTAGGAGGAGCTGTCCTATACAATATCTTCTAGTCGATGGGGAACAGAATGGCTAGGGAGGTAAAATTGTATATTCGAAGCACCATCTCCTATATATATATATATATATATATATATATATATATATATATATATATATATACATGATCTATTCAAGCATAGATTATATCTC
Source organism: Lepidonotus clava (assembly GCA_936440205.1). Lineage (NCBI taxonomy): Eukaryota > Metazoa > Annelida > Polychaeta > Phyllodocida > Polynoidae > Lepidonotus > Lepidonotus clava. Next base: position 23,598,657 of record OW387145.1, read on the forward strand.
TTCGACACTTACGTCAATATTTCGCTTAAAAAGGAAACAGACAAATAAGCCAGCATTCGCCTAAACTAGATCGCTAAGGATTTTCTATATAATATGTGACATTCTTTTGGTACATATTTTGCCCGAAGATGTACAGGTATACTAGTATCCAGTATAATTCCTGAACATCGAATTTCTATAAAAATGTATTGCAGTTTTATGGCCTATATAGTTAAGTATTATTTTCAGATAGCACTCTAGGGGCCAATGCCATGCACGGTTCCATTAGAGTACGTATTTTGTAATGACATCACTATGGCTGTTTCCGTCAGCATCAAGTGATCTGTTTTATCTGCCTGTCTAGAAAACCATCAAATTCCGATAAGGCCAATTTACTTTATCTTCCCACCTTTTACATAATATCATCTATTATAGTCGGCTTCCCACACACAAATCCCTGCAAAATTTATTATATCCACAAGAAAAGGGAGAGCCATGGCTTTTTGAAAGCCTTCTCACATGCCAGCCACGCCGGTAGAACTAAATTGATTTCATCGTTAAAAGCTCCGGACTCGATAAAAGCTGATGAATTACCCTGTAGAAAAAAAGCTTTGACAATCAGAAATGCCCAATTAGTTGAAAACTGTTTGGAGAAATAGGTTTGTTTAAGTACCTGGGAATTTGTGGATGCGTGCGAAGGCAAAGACTTTTTAGAAGCTGGGCCGGACTTCTAAGGACCTGCAAGAAAGCAGAATTTATCCAATTTGATAGATTCACAACTAATGCCATAAGTTCTCATTGGACTGGACTGTAATTCCATTTTAGCTTGAAATGGCTCTCAGATGTCCGATAATTGAGTAAGATTGTTTGTTTAAAGCCAGCAGCCGTTTCTATCATGCTGGTTTAAACCACCAGTGGCCCAAGCCTCACGCGCTGGCCTGCCGCCCTCCAGTAGAAAAGACCGCCCAGTTGGAGCAAATTGATGTACGTAAAAGACCAAAGTACCTTGTCCCTCGACACACTTTGGCCAGGCTTCTTTGAAATAGAGACTTTAATGTTGGAGACCTACCGATCCAATGCCTGCAGTCTGTGTCATGGCCTTCGTCTGAGCACTACTTATTTTAAGCCTTCAAAGTGCAGTGCTTAAGGACAGTCTAGATAGCTGTAGAGGTACCTTTTTAAGCGTTTAGCCTACTATATTTTGGTATCTAAGGCACTTAACAATCGGAAGGATACAAATATTTTGCCTGGCTAAAGAAGGGTTCGTTACTTTTCGGTGAGTACCTACTTATTCCTGGTCAAGCAGGGTTATCATGCAGGGATTGTGTGATGTCAAAATATACTTAAATGTTAGAATTGTGTGAGTCTAGTGGTATGGAAAAAGGGAACTGTGTCTCAGGTCACGTTGGACAAAATGAGGATAAAAAAAAGTGTACCTCATTTACCCTGCCGCGTTATTGATTTCTAATTTTCCTGGGGGGAACTTTGGAATTGAGCAAAAAGCCAATATCGAACTGAAGTGAAATGTAGGTCACGTTCGGTTGAATTGGCATGATCAGTTGATAATACAGTTAACTATGAACGCAACTTGCGATTTAGCATAAGGTATATGGCCTATATAAACTACTTTACTGAAAAACACGTAATAAAATGCCTAGATCCGCATTCATGTGGAATGTGATGAACATGAATGATAAAGGGGCACACGAAAAGTTCGGATTTTCAGTTTATGCCTGGTAACCCAGTGGAACTATGCATTTAAAATACTAGCTTTTATAAAGTGTTTAACTGGTACGTGTGGGTACCACAAAAATAGGGTCCACATAGTCATGTAAACAGGCAAAACAGGTGTCACCACGTATGTGATCTGGCTTCTATTACTTTGCACTACTAACTAACGGGCCTTTTTTCATGTTTAAATTAGAGAATTTAGTGTGACGGGGGGGGGGGGTTCCTAAAAATACCCTGAACAAGTGTGACATCATGCATTTATGGACGGTCCCTAGTCAGGTAAATAAATCTGGATGTCAACAATTTGATGGTCTTACGCATACGTGAAGCCCTTCTTGCCATTTAACTGATTAGCACTTTAGTTTGGTAACGACCAATTGACAATCTATCGTAATCCATTGATTTTACTGTATACTGGATGTTCAGCAGTGAGCATTTCTTTTGAGTGTTTGTCCTCTGATGAGTGATACCTCTTTGAGACACGTAGACTATTGTATCCTCAACATGGTGAGGGTTTACTAAGATAATTATTTTGACATAATTCTTAATGCTTTCTTGACCCGGTGATAGTAGTTTTAGCTGGTACATCGGACAGTCGTATGGAATGGTGATATCAATTTTTCTTTGATAAACTTTAGATTTATAGCAATGAGTACTATTTATAGCAAGCAGCTTTGGCCATCGAAGTCATTATACGTTGAATCGGCACACGATGCAGCGGACATTGAAATTGAATACTCACTTTGAGGCGAGGAGAAGAAGCTATGTTTAGGCAAGATTATTATGGTCTGATCCTTTCCAGCACGGTAAGCTTTATGAAGACTTCATATTACTGTTTCACAAATGGGCACGTGTTTCTTTTTGCAAGACAAAATATATTTTCTAATGCGATAATTGTAACATTTCATAAAAAACTAATATCTTATAGGAAGAATATCACGTCTTCTAAGATTTCAATCCCGATGGAAATGAGGTGAACGATTCTGGGTCTCACTTTGCCTGGCAGTTCTCACTTCTCGCTGGCACCCCATACAGTGGCCTTTCCCACCATGTGTCTGGCTAGGGACACCTCAGGGACACAGGCAGGCCTAGGTCTGGTAAGAACGAACCAAGGTGGGTCGAGAAAGGTGCATCAATTTTCATACCTATTCATTAAAGTCCTGAAATATGCCGATTCTACTATCGTCAAGTACACTTTTCCAATGATGAAAATCAGGAATGCAGCTCCGAACAGTTTATATCTAATAATTTTAATTTCCAATCTGTACCTGGTGGCTACGCTGATTGTAATCACACTAAATAAAGAAAAGACATAAGGGGCCTAATTGGAAAGGTGATTTAATCACTGATAAAGAAGCCCATCCACCTCCCAATCCCAAAGATTTCTTCCAGGAAAAGAAAGGTAATACCTCATATGGTACAGCATTCCATGATCTACAGGAACATCTGTCTTGCGAGAAAATCCTCTTATTCATGGCCTGATTCTGTCTAACAATGTACATACTACATACAGACAGCCAAATGACGCATGTCCTAGCTTCAGGACCTATCAATAAGAACGGATAGTCTTTTTTGAATAAACTTGAATAAAAGACTGTGGTGCAATAATCTGAAACCTTTCCCTGAATTTCCCCGCGTTAGTCATATTGGGGTTTTAACCTCTCTGGAGTCAAGTAATTAACGATGATTATACAGACATCGGTGGCCATACATATTTCATTATCCAAAATGATGGGACCTTAATTGAAACTTGCAACCAAACAAAACGTGCCAAATTGACGAGGAAAAGGACCTCGGAATACTACATGTACAAGGCCATCCCTATAGGACTAGGCCTATATCAAACTAATGAGGTCACTGATGACTACTTTACTAATCAACATAATCTTGTAGTGAAACAGAAGAAACGACCAATGATGATGGCTACTGCAAGATAACATTGCTTGTAGCCTTTGTTCCCGATCTTTGTTTTCTTGCATGAACTGGTCGCGGATCCAGAATTCTGAAAAAAGAGAGAAGCTCACTTTTCCGGGAACATTTTTCCTAATCTGTTATGGGCTGGATTTCAGACTAAAATATTAAAGACAATGGAGAGGCGCGAGTCTGCGGATCCTTTGTAATAACGCACTATTTTGAATAACGTCTGGTGGTTTCTTTTGCCTCTGCATTATCTTACATGTCCATGCCAATTGTATACTGCCAGTTATTTTCCTTCACTGTATTAGATTTCTGAACATTGTTGAATGTATTTTTTACACAATCACAATTCACTAATTGCCGTTTTCTACCTAGAGGATGCATCGAACCGTTTCATCTGCTACACTTTTGAAAGACACGCTATGGTTAATCGATGAAAAGAATGTCTGAGTCTAGGTTTCTGAGGTATAGAATTTCGTTTGTGACTAAAGCCGACGCTACACATGTCTGCAGGTGGGAATGGCGGACAATATGAGAACCTCCGCCATAGAAATATTTTGTATTTTTGCCAGGAGACCGAATATCCGGGATCTATTCTCCACCAGTTATCCTCACCTTATACCTTGGCTGGCGCCCTTTCAATAGTTTAAGGCATTAATTGTTAGAAGTATGAATAAAGCCTAAGGAGGACGACGTTTCTGTGCCACTGGGTACCAGTCATAGGTTATTGGTGTACCACGCAGGGAACTTTATTTACCGCTGGTTCCTGGCATGGTACACTAATAGCCGATGGCCCAGAAAAGTGGTCTTCCCCCTCCCCTGAATAGTAGCTCCCATGATTAATAGGAGGTTTTATAAGTAGAGTCTCATAATTGCAATGAAGGTCACAATTTACAATATGTCCCCATTCCATATTAGTATTGTGTGGTCATCAGCATTATAACGGTACTTCAAGCATCTGTGCCCGAACATGGCGCGTACACAACTTGGCATACCACTTTGCACAAAAAACCACATTTCGCTCTGACAGCAAACCCTCAGACCACCTACAAATATTTTCAAATAAAGGTGTACATTCAGGTTCAAATTCTTCCACTGCTCCATTATTTACTCGTTATGTATAGGCCTTTTTCTGAATAATATCTCATCTCATTGGCGACACAAAACTGCTCTCAACATCGCTTTTGGTGTGGCTGAGAGGTTTATGTTACCTTTCTTTAACTTCCTCTCTAACCGTCGGTTTTTATCATGCATCAGTAGTCATCCCATCATTGCTAGAGGCCTAGAAAAGGGGGATTATGTGGATTTTGCCAATGGAAAGGCCCCTAATAACCCCCTATTTAAGGGAATCATAGGTACAGGCATCACTTAACTCCTACCTCTAGGCCCCACCCTGTCTGAGCGCCTCCAATATCGCGCATCGATGCTCCTCCACAGAGGAAATACTCTCAGGCAAAGGCTGTTGTCTGGAAAAAGTGCACTGCAATTTGTGAAAGGCTATAGCATAGACTCTCCGACACCTTGTGGCGGGAACCTCTTACCGGGGGCAGAAGGGGTAAATTATCATTTCATTAGGTTAGGATAGGGAATCGGAAGTATAATATATCACAGAATGTTGTAAAATTCCTATGAAGAGTAAATAGTTGTACTTTAATTTGATGTATGGTATGCTGAAGTTATAAAACTGAATGATTTGAGTTTTACATGTGAACTAATTTTTCACTTCACTTCACATACACTACACTTCAACTCCTCTTGAATTAATCAGTTAACAGCTGGTTAATCCCCAAAATACATGAATCAACAGAATGCCAACTATCCCAAGGAACATGTAGTATAAACACATGCCACATGACATTAATATTTCCCTAATGCAAGCATATCAATGTAAGCATCTAAACATGAATTCTATGGACTGTAGATAGGCAAAGTAATTATGTAAATGAAGCCTTTGGTGCGTTCTACATCACTTCATTAAGAGAGGACATACAGGGATGGTACTCCCTAAACCATCATACAATCCCAACGTCCCTTGGTAACTAGTCCCTATAGAGAAGACAGCCACCCGATCCGTCTCACTCCGTCTTACTGTCGACTTGGGTGATGAAGTTTGAGTCGGACATAATGGGCATTTTGTGCTTGGCTAATCCCGCCCCCACTGCCCTCATCAGACCAGCGGGGGGACCACCCAGCCCAGCCCCAGTCACCACACCATCAGACATTAATTGATTCAGTCAGATACCCCTGATGGATGAAGGCTGGTGAGTTTACCAGCCCAGACAGCAGTAACTAAGGGTCCCTCCGACTTTGGACAGGAGTCCTTATAATGCTGTAGGAAGGAGACATTGGAAACTATCAATCAACGAAGACGTGTCCCATCAGAGCATATCTGAATATGGTTGAGGTTATTTAGATGGTGCCTGTAGGACAGACCGGGTGGAATGACTTGGGGGTGGCAAAGTAATAGTGACTAAGCTGAACCATGTCTTTTGAAACCTATAGTTGAAGACGCTGGGGCGTTGAAATTGCCAGGTGTTGCATCAGTGAAAGATTAATAAAATTATAAAGCTTGGCAACTCAACAAACCTTTATATGCGATTTTGATCAAATTGGGAAAATAGGCCCTAATTGAAATGATTGGAAAACCACCCAAGCTGTCTTGACTAGATTTGATTCGATTGTTTATTCTGATAACCCTATATCATGTTTTTTAATTGTTCACAGTATTAAATTTTCTAATTAGGCATGCACTTATTATAAAACATAAGACGTTAAATCATTCTCCCTCGAAAATGGCATGTGTATGGCTAAATTCAAGATACAAGAGAGCTATAGCTAGAAATATCAAGGCTAGGAAGTTTACTCAAATGAAAGCGACGCCCCGTCTCTCATTAGTTCCCAGCATTTCCGTAAGTAGTACATGGAAATGAGGCCTTGTGTGTGGAGACAAAAACCCAAATGGTAGATATTTCATTAGAAAATTGTAACAATCCAAAAAAGAAAAATGTTGCAATTCCTTAATGTAATGGAGTTCCCGTAGTCGGGCAACTGAAACACATGGCCATGTCCAGATCGTTTTCACCGTAAATAGACAATACCAGAAATGTTCCAATCATGGTTTATGCTTGGAATTCACAATTAGCATTAGCAGTGCGCCTCTCTCACACTTCAAAGGTGCACACCCACGTGGCATTCATAATATTATCAGTCCTTATCAGAGAAGTGTAACCCAAATATCTACCTGCACACAGGTGCACCGTCAGCAGCGCTTATCCTACCCGGGTTTGCTGACGTTTGGATTCTGACTGATAACACGAGTGGGTCCACTTGGCATTGTGTGCTACCAAATAGTTACCTGCTGTCAGGATATCCTTAATGTCAAGTGTAACCAGCATTGAATAAATCTAATAACATTCAGAGTATACATAAAACGATTGCATGGTAGGGGGTTGGCGAAAAAGCACACTAAGCGTATTTTGATATTCAAAGCCCGCAAGCTCCTTATAAGTAGTGTTGTAATTTTTCCATGAGGGAAAACGCTGCGTCATTTAAACTGTTATGGTCATGGTTACTAGGGGATTTGATACGAACACTTATTTGGAAAGCAAAGTTCCGAGTTAGCAATTTCGGAAAAGGTCCTAACTATTGGCAGGATTATTAATCTTGATCTATTTTTACCTAGATGTCTCCTCATTTGATGTCAACATTGGCATTCGATAATTTGCAAAGCTCAACTTGTTATATTCCGTCCAAGGACATTATGAGACTTGCAAGATCCATGCTTGGAAATGTTAGATATCTTATTTGTGACAGACATTCACTGTTTAAGAATTAATTGATAGTGTAATACATGGCTTTTCAAATTAAAGTTTTGAATAAAAGCACTAAATAGTCAAAGGTATGTACGAAATGTAGCTTTCAAACCTACTTCATGCCGACTTTATGAATATGTACTTGGCATTAAATTTTGCCATGTACATATTGACACAAAGTGAAGTGTGAATAATGATGATTAAAAAGGCTTTTAAGGCTTTTAGCAACACTAATTAAACACAAATGCTCTGAACGATCAACTTTTCCCAATATCATTCAGAATGATTTTCACAACAAAAAGAAATGATTATTTCAAGGACAACGGTTCTTATGTAGCTCCAACTAATGTAAAAGCGACATTGTGCACAGCTTAGCTCTCAATGTCCACGGTTATCTGGTTATTACAATGCAACAGCATTGTCCATGGCCCATGGATAGGAAAAGCGGCAATTAGATGTACCTGGTTACCAGGTTATAGCAAAGCATTACCTAAAATTATTTAATAGTCTATATTAAAGTCTGATGAAACAAGGATAATGTCTACATGCAGGCCTACTGTAAATGTCGCGAATACGATTTTACTTGACATTAGGAGTCTATTCATCTTTCCTCGTGACAACCTTCCTTGAATATACCAACAGAGGATCTAACCCGCAGCTCCTATTCCTAAAAGCAGAATATGCATTTTCCTTTGTTCTTCAGGAGCACGGGGTAACGAATTCCTTTGATGTCATATCAGGATCCACTTCTCTTCAAAATCCGACTTTATCTCTCTCCATTAAATACATTATGTTGGAATTGCAAATTGGCGATTTAACCATAAAGGTATTATGTGTATGGATGCATAAAGTAAGGTCTACTGTACCATAATTAATTCTATTGAGATGATATCATTGATTACATGGACAAAGGGAGACTGACACAAATCGACTCATTAGCTTCTGCGAGCTGCTCAAAGGGACCAATAAGAAGGCCAGAGCTACTTCTACTCCCAGTAAGTTGTGATCACAGGGTAGAGAAAGAGTATCGTGATTTTAGATGTGCCTTCGGACAGGGGCTAGACGTGGAGAGGGGATTTCCATGTTGACCATAATACCATTGGGTTGGGGAGGGTCCCGGTGCCCGGGGCAGTGACACAGGGTGTGATTTATACCCGGCCCCTTCCTGCTGTCAAAGACGGAATTGCCTTTCTTAAGGGCAAATAGAATTGGCTACGCAAGAGCCCGCTAGCGGGGGTCTTTAAATTGGCCGTTGCACGCCCTTATGGAGAGTAAATATCAGCCGTATGAGTTGCATCATATGCTAAATCAAAACCGCATGTGGCAGGGTAACCACAGTAATCAGTGGTAAATATTCATGGGCAATAACATTATTCAGTTCGGTAATGCTATAGGTCAATAGCTCCATAACCCAATTGTCCATTGCGGCATGTGACCTCATCAAAATCACATTTCCAGGCTCATAACCTGTAACTATTGTTCTGCACATAATTACCTCCGCCACGTGGCTGCAATACATCATAGAAATGTACTGACATTTCGTCGACTTATAGATATATACCTTGACGTAATAATTATAGTTATTTAGAAAGGACACATAAGTTGCCGATAAAATTGGAATGTATTTAGAGTAATTATTGGTTCTAAAATAAAGCAACACGGATTTTATATATATATATATATATATATATATATATATAAATTATACAATCGATTATTATTATGGTTTATATTAATGATTGTGCAAAGTATTACGTTTTTACATGTAGAAAGGTGTCAGTAAAGAGCCTATACCTATGAATATCGTGTAAGAATTCATGGTTGCACTAAATAACCTTGGTAACTTAAGCCGACAGTATCAACATTCTATCACGATGCTACCTTATGTTGAACTGGTAAATAGCGTGTCTTGTCCTGGTTTGCTTTGCCATAGAAGGGTACTCTTGATCATCAATGGATATTCTCTCTCATGATATCCAGTGGATTCGTAGAATAGGCAAATGGCTAAGAAGACATTTAAGTATCCTTTTTCTTTATCTAAGGTTCTTTTGTGAAAACAATCTATTCACTTCACAGAAATGTTATCTAGTTATAAGTATCTTGGTATAAAAGGGTACTTAGCATAAAATGTAAATATTGGTATAAGCATTATTATGGAAGCAGAGAAGTTGATCTTTGATGAGGAATTATCATAATGTGACTATCTCCCATAAGGAGGAATTCCTGTTTATAACGACGTCAGCCATTGATTTCGGAAAGGCTTTGCTAAAAGCAGGGAAGGACGCTCTCCATAGGACCAGGACTTCACTAAAACAAGAAATTGTTTGGTCTATCATATTTGCTCTTTGAATTTTAGTCATTTAAGTCAACGAATAAACTTAGGATATCCTACAAAAGGATTTCCAATTTGTGACAAATCAGAAATCCCAATTCAATGTGACTTAGAATGCATTCACATGTAATTTTCTTATCCGTGATCTAAATATGAACAAGCACTATCGGCAACTAAATTCCTAGATTTTGGAATTTGATGAACGAAAAGACATTGATGGTTGCGTTGCCTATAGGCCTAATGACTTTACTAACGTCTCTCTGTATAGTGGATGCATTAAAAGTACAATGTAGACCTGAGAGTATGTCTGCATGGCGCTAAACTGTGCAGGCCTAAAGGTATGGCTGCATGGTGGAGAACAACCTAGCCAAAGAAGTGACATTACAGAATATATATTCCAGTTACGTCAGTATGTAATAGAATGTTATTAGAACGTTTGAATTCACTGTTCACTGTTTGGCTAGTTGTGCAGACCTCAATATCTGTCATAACAATAGGTACTGTACGGTTCCTATGCAGAAGTTGCCTCAAGTTGTACTATCAAGTTAACTTCTTGTATGACAGACAATTCAACTTCCTTTCTGGGCCCTGTATTGTTTGAACTATATATGAATAAGAGAAGCTGAAAGGCACCTCATATTTATCATAAGCCTATAGGGACTATAGGGACCTGTTTTCAACTGAAATAATTATATTGAGAAAGTCAACAAGACATGAAGCAAGTGCAACATATCAGATCACAGATAAGAACAAATTCATTAATGTCTTTACGTCTTTAAATATTGCCTGTTTTTACGTTTATCTGCACGTTTTAAATATTTGTCCCAAATGAAAGAAATACTATCATTGATAAGGTGGGCTATTCTTCCTGTAACAGAGGTGTTCAGAGACAATTTGAATAGAATATTCCTGTACTATAGATTAATAGATTCTATACGATAATTTCACAGCAGTCGGTCAGAACTGAAATTGACCAAAACGTAGCCAAAGTACTTGCATATGTATTAACCTTAGACAGAGAGTTATTACTCCCAGTGGTTTGGCTACATTCACCAGTGACAGTGCCTTCCAAAGACCCCTTTTCTGATGGGTCTCGTTAACCTGCCCTTGGCAACAAGAGGTAGTCCCCAGTGTTTTTTAGGGTCTCAACTGAATTGGTGCATAAACCAGACATCAGGCAGCCAATTGCACACCTATGCTGATTAGAATCATAAATCTGGGTTTATCCAGGATTTCTCAACCATAGACTACCATAAAAAGCACTCGATAATAGGCATTTCGCCGAAATAAATATGGTTGGCAGCCACTAATGACCTTTGGACACTGACAGCCGTCTGTATTAGAGACCGTCTTTTCTTTCACAGGGGTTCATTATTATTTCCCTTTAAACTTCAATTTTATTGGAGATGGCATGAAAGGCAATCGTTGTAGGGATTAGTTTATGTGCCAACTAATCACAAGGGAAGAGAAAAAGTACTTCCTTGCGGGTTTCAACTGCCGCCCGCGCTGGGCCTAATGGCTGTAAAAGTCATCTATTTCTTTCACTTCAAAAGACCACCGAAACACGTCAATCAAAATGCCTCTAGATCGGTCGGGACAATTAACAGGGATTTCTGGAAAGGTATTATACTTTACCGGAGCATTCGGGGCCGAATACGAAAGATATTAATACTTTGGCGTGTCTCTGGCTGTTCTGTGATTAACTGCAGTGTAATACTGATCTGGTATTACACAGCTTTATTTCTATTAGTCTTTCAATAACTTGAATTGTCTGCCCCGACCCTGACAGGTTTCGTCATAAACGTGTCATCCGATAATTTTCTTTTTGTCCTCTTTGTTAAGATTGCATTCGGAGTTGGCAAGAGGTGGCATTTGATTATAATTTCTTTCCTTTTATAATTCGAAATCTTACAAAACCTTCAACCCTATTCAAGCAAGTAGGATGAATGACCTGCTTAACCCCTGCCATAAAATACTCATTGGATGCCGTTTTGTTTTTGTCCATTTCCGAAACACGTTTTTCTTATTGTTTTGTGGTCAAACACGGATGGCCCTTGCTTGAAGTGAATCTGTTTTTGTTTTCTCTGATTGATGGGGGGTCATAATGGTACTTTGTTGCTGAGTTTACTTGAGTAGGCACCTTCTTTTGAATAACGACGCAATGTTTAAAACCGCAAAAAATGCATTTGTGGCATTTTGAGTTTGCCGATCGTGTTGTGGAGGGCTATGGAAGCCCTAGGAAATGCTGGCCACTACACAATTTCTGTTGTCGCTGCGGGCTTTAACAGTATGTGTTCAGGCCTGCCTTTGTAAGACCAACCAACATCACGTTCTCCCGTGTTAGGGGCGCAGCAATCTGGGCGGATCACGGAGGGCGTCGATTCATCTCCGATAAAACCTCTGACAGTCATCAGATTAGCCTACACCTGCTCCCAGTTATGGCTCAATTTAATAACGCTTTGTTCAAGCCTTGCCATGGCCGTCTGCACGTTTTTCCAAAGAGCAGTCCCTCTATCCGAGCCGGAACATAAAACAGATGTTCGATTGAGTGAATAATAGCAGGCGATGGCCATAGCCGGTGCACATAGAAAAAGTTCAATTTGATGTTCCTGCTCAATAACTATGTGAATATTTTCACTGGATAAAAGCCACGGACAGGAAAGCAATCACGATTTATGTGTCTTTTTACTGCTGAATTGTATTTTTCCGCGTGTTATGCTGTTGCTGTGGTTATCTAGGAATTGGAGGCTGTCAAATTCACTCTGCGTGCTTTCACTGGCTCCAGCCGCTCTGATAGGACAACCTGCCTATAGAGACTACGATTTTCAAGCGTTGGGTAGCAGGAAATTTATGAAGCAGGCGTGCAACGCCACCTGGGAGTGAAAGTGGAAGGTTTTTTAAGTTAACCACCAGACGCTAGGACCTGCTGTGTGATAGACAGCCTATGAAGTGGTTTCCGGAGAGAGACACACCCATTGTTTTTTCTGCGGTTAGAAAAATAGAATATTTCTTTTTTGTTTTTTTGCAAACCACTGAAGTAATCAATGAGGCCCGGCAAATGGCATGTAGAAATGACGTATAAGAGTAATGCATCATCTGCAGTTGAAGTCCAACAGCTGGGCCTATTTGGAGATCAAGGCATAAAATATGCTCTTGTCATGCAATTCCATTATCTCATTGACCTTTTTTAACTGAGCCTGCCGGCGAGCCTTATCGTTTTGGGTAATAAATACCAGGCTGTGTGACGCCAAAGACCATATCTGAACGTGTAAATATTTCACTTCTACGCATATTATTAAAGAACATATCAGATATTGTCTACGAAAAGCCGTCTGATGGCCTGGAATATCGAATAAGAAACATGTCTTGGGGAAAATAATACTGAAAGAATTATGTAAATGTTCTAATTAGAAAAAAAGTTATGTTAATTTGAAGGCATGAAGTTCAGATACTAAATATGGTGAAATGGACCAGTCTTTGGTATTAATAAAGATATAACGTAGATAATCTGGGCCCAAAATTGAAAGTCTCCAATACAATTTCCTGAAATATACTGCCATTTCCTATTGCAGACCCTTGATTTTCAGTTTTTTTAAAACATCATTTTGTTCAATGGTTACCATAGAAGCCACCATTCGCATAGCAGTAGTTCCGACCTTGTGCAGATAATATTATGGTCACGTGATCACTTTTTGGTGATCACCACGCGGTGATCATGACCTCGTGGCTCTGAAATAAATTCAATATTAATGAATTCTTAAGGCTGGGGTTGTAGATTATGTATTTTTGAATTAAATTAAGCAAAAATATTTGTTCTAACTGATACAGAATTCAAAATCTGATTCATAATGAATTGATCACCGATATGACAGCCAGCCCATATTAGACAATGTGACGTCATCTGCACAACGTCTATAGGTAGATTTGGGCTTCTATCAACATTCCGTTTACCATGGCAAAAAAAATGCAAAAATTTCCAATTTTGTCACCACTAATGAAAACTATAGAACATTTACAGCATTGAATATGTATTTCCATAAGGCTGGGAATCCAAGAGACTGTCACATATTATACACTATAAAGCATACAGGTATCGCAGTTGTGGCTCAATATGATTTACGTGCTATTGATGTAGGGGCAATTTTGATCGTGGCGTTTATGACTTCAGAGAGAGCTCATCTTCTTAACTCATTGTAGGAATAGAAACTGATACCTCGGTTGTATAAACGTTTGACATTTCATTTCTCTCTTTAAAGTACCGTAATTTACAGATAGCCCCCTCATTTTGTACACACTACAACGCGCCAAAAAAAACAGTATAGATCTATTCAATTAGAACAAACAAACAAGTACTCAATAATTGTGATGTGAGAATATTTCGTAGAAAATGAAAATCAATGAACTCGTGACAAAGCACTGTAGTATGACTCTGATTGTACACATTACCATCAAAGAGAGCAATGCTGCCTCAGACAGAAACCCACAGCCTGTCAAATCCTGTTGGTTCCAAACCCTTAAACCCTCCCGTATAATTTCCATAATATGGATCTGTCTAAAACGACAAGTCCTGTCGACGTTATCGCAGGAGGGACTGGTCAATAGTCGGCCTTCTTATCTCCACTATCAGTGGGTAGGGGCGATGTTCCTGCCGATCGATATCAACGATCACCTTTCCTCGGTATAGATAAAAACAGCCTTCTTACCGCTACATGAAGCCCTCAGTGTCCTCCCTCACTGTCCCTCTGTCACTTGCCAACACCTTCAAGCCCCCTTCCCAACCCTACACCCTACCCTCATACCCTGATCTCATATTCTACACTCATGCCCCCCCCCCCTCACACTATACCCTCGCACCCTAATCTTACAACCTACTCACATCACACCCTCACATCGTACCCTCACAGTTACACCCAACCCTCACACCCTACCCTCGCACCCTAGCTTCACTCCATAATCTCACTTTCTTCACTCACGCCCTGCCCTTACGCCCTACCCTCAAACCATACCCTCACATCCTACCCTAACATCCTACCCTCACACCCTATCCTCACACTCTACCCTCACACTCTGCCCTCACATCCTACCCTCACACCATATCCTCACGCCATACCTGCACGCCATACCCTCACACCCTATCCTCACATCCTACCCTCAGACACTACCTCCCCAGTTCACAACTGTCTCCCCAGTAGGCAGTTGTGATGCTGCACCCACTTATATGCTTGATTTATACAGGTTATGCACTGAGGTGTTTGTAAACACAGATTTGTGGGCCGTAGAAAGGAAAGGATCCCCAAAAGGGAATGGAGACGTAGTCAGACTGGCCTACCATGTACCATGCCGCCTCCCCTGTTGCCGGCCATTGGGGGAATGTTTCCGCTGATTTGCTGTGGTATCAGTTGGCCGGCTGGGAAAAGTTAGGTGTGATTCACGGAGACGGGGTGTGAACGGTGGCCTGAGGAGAAACCTGAAGCCCCGTAGGACTTACCTGCTTCAGCTACCTGCCTCCTGTTTCTATACCTTAACTAGCGGTATTGTAGTAGTGTGGAAGGGAGAGAAGTAGGCCTATAGAAATGATTGCGTTCAAAAGTGGATCCCCCATCAGTCAATTCAAAGAAGTTCTGTTTCTGATTAGGAGATAAAAATGACCAATCGTAGAATGACAATTCAAAGAACTGTGTGTGCATACATGTGTAACCGAAACTGGAATTGCCTGAGTTTGCAACAAGCTCAACAAAAACAAATATCAAAATGACTATACATGAAGACCACATCTCTTCATGAAGATTATCCGTGTATTGCATCATCTGACACATTATAATCTAAATCATAATGGGTTCTATTGTAGAAAAATTAATTGCCATTGTTTGAGTTCTTAGAATAGTCTAGGTCTATAGCTGTACTGCTTTTGTCTCACTAGATGCGTTATCATGCAAACGAATTAAGTCATTAAGGAACTAGTCAATCTATATTTACTCTAGTATCTGCCACAAGACGGTTGGTTGCTTTACCACGTAAAAGGTTGACACACACGAGCTTATGCCATACGAGCATTTCGATCATAAAAAGTGTATGAGTAATCTCTAGTCTTCAAAGTGAATGTAATTGTATAGGGTCAATAGATATTGGGTACAATCTGTCTCAACTAATGTTCATATTTGATAATTATATCGGCTATGTCATCTGTATAATTATGTACTATTACACATTAGGGAACCCCAAAGCTGTCTTTTGTTACATTTTTGTACCATGGATAATCTGGTGAAAAAAGATTGAAATCGTGAAAGAATTGCATCCTTTTGATTTTCAAGAGAATCAATTTGTTGCTCTTAATACTTTTAAAAATGGATACACAATGGTATATTTCAAGCTATAACTTCAAAACTGTGTAATATTTAATACGTATTTGTGTAATTTTACACATAGAAATATAAAAAATCAGGGCTGTGGCCTCCTTTCATGACAAGAAGCCAATACCACTGCTATGACCATGCATCGTTCTGATCCAAGAGTTGACATTCTAAAAGTGATTTTCTAATCTTGGGTAGTTCAGACTATTAGTAAGGGATGTGAATTACGTTTTAAGGATTAGCATAAGTGCAGGTGTATACGTATATTGGATGCATAACTTTGCGTAGGGAGCCAGATATTCAATGATTTACCTGAACGTGTGTGGGTTTTCTTTTGCTAATGATTGTTCAAACATATAGTGCATACTTTGCTCAAATTTGTCCCCTCTACAATTATCTGACTGTTTATTTAACCACAATTCTCTGCTCTTAAACCTCAACTTCACAATACTCAATTTCTCAAACAATCGTGGACAGCATTCTTTAATAATTGTGTAATTCAGAACTGATTGAAAGGGTAAAGGGATGTCGTTATGACCCCCCCCCCCGCTCCCCCAAACTGTCTTTTACATAATTATATCAGGGGCAAATGTCTGTGGGGCAAAAATCCAGGTGACAAAAGTCCTGTCACAGAGACTGACCGAGGTAATGCCATCTAGATCTCTATTTAATTTTGTGTATTGCTCTCTCTCATAGAGAGCAGAGATTCCGCCCTGGTACTCCCCCGCCCATGCGATCCAGCACCCCCTAATGTCCCCTTCTCCAGTTGCCCCTGGCCACCCAGCTCACTCCCTACGTCACTGCCCTGCTGTGTCAATATTGAATGAGGGGGATATCCCACAGGTAGCCGGCTATTGGCTCCCTGATCAGCCCCTCAACCCACCACTAATCCAGCGCACCAGTGGGGCCAGCCTCCTTGATCCCGTCTAAACCCATGGAGGACGCCCAGGAGGAGTTAGGGCCTCCTCCAGGGTCTAAGTTTGGCGCCTTCAAAGTCTCCCTGCACTTGGTGATATACTAAGACCACGTCGACGCTGGAAATAACGACGTCCCCTAATTGCACCTAGGATGCAGGGTAAAGAGATGCTACACCATAAAAGCACCAGTTTACATCTTAAAAATAGCCATGACGGGGTATTGGACGCCCTCCAATTCTAGGTGCCGTCCGAAACTCACTCCATCATAAACCATGGTTACCCATGAACATCAATCGATTTTTTTTCAAACATGAGGTGGCAAGAGGGAGCACGTGTACTATGTTCTATCGATTTACAACCAGTCATTTTATTTGTTATTATATTTTTTCTCACTTACTAGGATAGATGCCAATGCATACATGAATATCGTTTTACACTGTGTGAAGGCAAAACCCTCGTCTTTCATGTTTTAGTATACCACATGCACGTTAAAGGTACTTGGGGTTTTATTTGACTTTGATGTTTGTATAGACCCAATGTACTTGATACTCTCAGTGTACTTTCTACTTTGTATATGATCAATCACTCAATACGGTCTTTTATCGTTTACCGAATTCATTGACAGTGCATGCAATGTCACAATATAAGGTCGATTGAATGAATTTACACTCACTAAATTATAATGTAATTTTCACTTTTATCCGAATTTTGCAATTTATTTCTTTGACATTAATCATGCAATACATTCAGGTCATATTCTGCATCTTTTTTCTTACGTTCTCGTTGAATCTTATCAAGACATTTAAAATCAAATGATGTTACGGTAACGCCAACAACAAAAAAGAGTTGAACTATAGTTAATGAAAAAAAAAATGTAAACTTCATTTGGAAAAAAAAACAAGTCTAATGCGATATTAAGTGAAATCCCGATCCTATAGCCTTTAAGTCGGAGGGTGGGAGACCCACTTCTTGTAGTAGCTATCTCCAATCAGGCAGGCGTGCCGTCACCTGTCCCCTGTAATAGGTCCTCCAGTAATGAAGCAAGGTGTTTGCCCTACCTGGGCGTCTGTGCAGTCTTCACCTGCAGACACCCCCTTCCTATCTACCCCCTGCACAGGCAATGTCGCCTGTCCAATCTCTACTGGAGCGGGTTGTCTCATCAGGGTAGCGGGGTGACGGCTGTATCTTATCACGGCTATGGTGGCTCCTAGCTGATTACCATACACCGGCAGGGTGGTAGAGACAGGCTCATACTACATAGCGGTATATTACAACAATGGTAGTCAGCTAAGTCTCCATAGCTGACTTGACGTACATATGAGGACATTTTGCCACCGGCGCAATTTGATTTTCCTCGCTGTTGCGTTTATAGGGAGCCTGTCATGCTGTAATGTTCTTATTCAACAGTGACCCTGTATACTGTCGATGTGACAAAGGCATAACTTCACTGTGATGAATTACTATACAGCAGGCCCAACCCTGACGTATTTCACTTTGCTTTCTATATCATGAAGCAACTTTCCAGAAGGCAGTTTTAGAGTTACAACTTTCGAATTCCACTCAGATATGTGTCTCTAATCTCATATCAGATAACAATCTCCCACTGCTATAGGCTGCAAGCCATTAAGCAATTGCAACATAAAAAGTCCTGGCGCGGAATAATCCCTCATTATCCTCAACCTTCGCTTTACATATTTTACAACATAGACGGATGAACGTCCTAGTTCTTGTTCATCCTGTAGGCACACTGTTAACTTATAATAATGTAGTTGTACACCTATTCAGTGTATTTTTGAACTTACGAATTTAAAGATCTTCCGATCAAGGAAAACATGACCATGTGAACAAACAACAAATACCGATGAGAGAAGAAAAGAGTATGGTGAAAGATCTCTGAATTCAGTTGTAGTCTCTTACACAGCTGGTGTGATCCACCTTGAGACAAACCTGATTAGGAATCTAATCTATCAGAGGCGGGCTGGGATCCTATCCTAGTTTCCCTCTAAGTGTTGCCTTTGTCTGCCTAAATACCCCCAACTCACTTTGTAGCCTGATTCTGCGGCCCACTTACCATTGGAGTGGTCTAGGCGCAATCATGGCAATCAGTTTCTAATGTGGGTGTTTAATCACACGTCAGGCGTCCGAGATGCGCCGTCCGGGGGGTAGGGTTAAGGTTCCCCTTGGTCTACGGCTATGTATGGACTACTTTATTGGCAAGGGTACAAGGTATAGAGTGACATGGCCTGTGATAAATTTGGGCATTAGTTAATTGCAAACCAATTGATGGGGATGTAAAAGAAGCAATGAGGTTGTTTATTGAACATTACGATAATGTCCTATGTCAAAGGTTCAGTTCCCTGGGGTATTAGACATAGGAAATGACGTAAACATTTTACTCTGTGGTTGTTTTAGGAACACTAGGGCCTGCAGAGGTGCTGGCTCACAACCAACAATTTCCAATAAAATCCTACTTTCGGTGTGCTACAAAGCTTCGTATAAGAGAATTGTGGCTTATAACCCCAATTAACCCATCCTTTAACCTACAGCTGGTCCCGTACTTGCATGGGATTTCAAGCCTCATACCAATAGGCGATTTTTGAACAGTTGGCCAACAAATCGGGGCTCAAATTGGATGATTATTATAATCGCCTGTCAGTAAACAGTATTGAAATGTGCCTGCATTAGCTAAATCGATGTCAGGATTAGACACTTATTATTATTTAGCTGATTTTAGCACCAATCAGTCGGCTGACCAGGAGAAAATCACTCAGTGTGGATGGGGCTTCAGGGTCCATCCAAAATTATAAGGGTCAATGTATTATTAATTCATGTGTGCACACTGTTCTAGAAGCTTTTATTTCTCGCTGAGGTATGCATGTGTTTGCAGGCGTATGCACATTTTTCAAAAATTCTTATCGCCAATTTTTGATGCACATCTAATTAATCACAGTAAACACTTAGTGTTGATACAATTCTAAAAAATGGATTGTCGTCAATTACACATTTCATACAGAGGATGTGAATACACATGGTTGAAAGTACGATATTTCTGCATTTAAGGATGTCATTTATTGATGTAACCCTACAACTAATTTATCTATAGGAAATATCTTTAGTACTCGTCTAACATACTATTGAATTCCAATTTGAAAGTACATTTTCAAGCAGAGCTGACCGGTGTAACCTGAGTGTTTAATTTCAGTTCTTAAATGTCCCTTTATATTAATGATCTTTGTATGAGCCTAAAACCATATAATACACTACAACTATCAGGAAGGAAAAACCAGTAGAAGTTTGTTTAGTATGGATAGTGTATTATTAAACACAATATTTCCTTTTTACCTTACTGTGAGAGCATGCTAAAGAAACTTTTTAAGGGTTTGAGACCGTTAGTCAATGTACCCACAGCGTGCTTAAAAAGAAGCATCCGTTTACTGTGGGGGCAGGGAAGGGTTCCGCACATCTGTCGAAAAGCTTTTAAAGAAGACATACACCACAAAGAAACCTTAGTCTAAAGACCCATAATAGGCTATGATGAAACATTGGTATTGAGCTGTTGAGTAGGTGACTAGTACATTCTTTCTAAAATGGCAGCTATTACTAGGGGCAAGTAGGAAACTGGTCCAACTAAATAGAGGGAAAACCAGAGAAATCCTAAGAACTGGGTCTGAGAAGGCAGGAAGCCACTGCCGTGGAGAATTGTACAGGCTGACTACACTGACAGAGAGGAGAGGACTCTTATGGCTGGTCATAGTAGTCTGGGCGCGACCCCTCTGCCATGAACGACTGTGTCTACCACTCCCACCGAGATCCCACAAAGGGACCCCTTGAGGCATGGTCTGGCCACCAATGGCTTTAACAGCTGACCCGGGAGGGAGACAGCTTAAATGGGCGACAAAAAGATCCTACACTGACTTTGCTCTCTCCCCTACGTTTTCTGTGTGGTTCCTGTCACGTGCGCCTTAGCCGTGAATATTTCATTCCTCTGGATGCTAAGAGGGCACTTTGTGCCTGGTGCAATCCCCACTGAACTTTGGAGAGTATCAGTTCTTAAATGCATTTTGACTGTTATAAATTATTTTATTGATTTACTGTAAATCATCTGAGTGTACGTGGTAAGTCTAAGCGTGGGAAGGAGAATGTACACAAATAAGGATCACCACTCGGACATAACCAATGCAGCCCATGTTATACTAAATATATTGTTTGTCATTGGGCAAAATCATATATACAAGTGCCTTTGGCACTAAGGTTAAGCACTTATATTAGCAGAGATAGATGTATATATGCAATTTGAATGTATTGTCAGCTTACATAATACACTCTTCTTAATCAATCTACAGGGCACTCAACAGCTGGTATGTGCACCTTGCACACTGAGTGTATTTATTTCTCTACCCTCTTCATTGGGGAATGCAGAGCCACCAGTACTACGGGGTCAAGTGTCAGTTGACCAGTACCACACAGTATCCCAGAGAAGGGCCCCCACTTTCCCCTGGCCCCCCTGCAGATGATTTTGTTTGAATTTGAAAGATTCACACATTCTCTGTTCAAAAATGGCATGGGAAATTCAAAGAAAAACATGGAATAGGCACATGGCACATAGTATGATTTAATACAATTCCAGGTTGCTCTAACAATATGTAGATATTGAGGGAAATATCCTCATTTAAGCTTGTGTCAATGCTAGGCTGTTTTGACCGTTTTTTTTAAGGGAACAATGCTCACTCTCCCACACAGACCTTTGTGGTCTAGTTGGCTCTGAGTGAAACTGTCATTGTGGTAGAGAGCGATCGCAGGAACAGCCTTTCTTAAATAAAGTGAAATAATATCAATATTTTGACGAAAATCGCTTTATTTCATGAATAGGTTTTGATGCACGACATGACAGTGGTTTCATTTCCTTAATTCTTTCAGTTTCTAGCTTGTAAATGTTGAGGGAACTTTGGCTTTGGTCTGTAAAGGATCGGGACCCTGGAATGTATTCGGTCAGACAAGGATGAAATAGTTTAGCACTGCTTGCCAACTCAGTGGTTTGTGGGTCTCTATCCCAAACCACAAGAACTGTTTATTTGTTCTTTTCAGCTAAGCAGCTGCTAAGAAGCTGACTAAGCTTTTTAGTTGAGAAGCCCAAGCTTTCAAGAAATTCTCATATTCTAGCATGCGACATTCACCTTTTGCTTGGCATCCACTAAGGGGGCCAATCAGAGAAGCTCTAACTTAGATACAACCAAAAAACGTTGCTCATATGCATATGGTACAGAACTAAGGAAAAATAGGCTATAAACCTTCCCGGTGACAGGAAAAAAAAACCTGGACACTTACCCCTGGACAATTACCTCCTGCCCCCTTACCCCCTGGACACTTACCCCCTTGGACACTTACCCCCTTGGACACTTATCCCCCAAACCATACTGAATTATGTAAGTCATACTGAATTATGTAAGTGTCCAGGGGGTAAGTGTTTTGGGGGTAAGTGTCCAGGGGTAAGTGTCTGAGGGGTAAGTGTCTGGGGGTAAGTGTCCAGGGGGTATATGACCTAGAACTGTTCTGTCATGACATAGGTCAAGTCACTGAACAGGTGGATCCCTTTTTCTCTCAGGATTTCAAACGATTTCCTTTGAGTTCTTGCCAACTTTTCTACCACAGTAAGCACACAGCGCCGTTCACACTCGCCGGAGAAATCATTTCCAGGGGTCTGTACATGTAACACGGCGAGTAACATGTTGACCTTTACCCGTATTTTACTTTTAAACAAGGATTCAGTTGAAGCAGGTGCTCACGGTTACCTTTCTTTATCTTGTGAAGTGCCCAGAGTGACGGCTTTGAACGGGAAAGAAACGTGAATATGCCGATCTGAAACATTTATAGGTGGAAACTACATACACCTGTTGCAAACAAACACAGCTGCCGCCATGAATAGCAAGCTCTTCCATTTTCGAAAAAGGGATACTTAGATAATTGATGGGTCTTAAAAACAGCACTTATTAACGAATGAAGGACGTGTTTCCCACACGGAAGAATAATTACAGTTTAACCCGAATGTTCGAATGTACACATTCAGGAGCTAGCCTTCCTATTTCAGGAGAAACCTTGGCAACAGTCTCCATGTAAGCTCTTTCTAATCCAAATAATTATGTGATATCAATGACTGTAGATTATTGATAGATCCTTGGCAGTACGTTACTACGCACAATTAGACATTAAAGACCTTTAATTTTGTAAATGGGGCCATTAAGATTCATTAGAGGCATAAGATATGTCACCTTTCCAATACCTATGCAAGATCTTTGATGAATTCTAAAGGTCACCTGGGAAGGTTTTGGAAAGGTCTTGTTAAGGTGACCTTTCTATTACCTTTAGCAACCTGAATTGACCCATTTACAAAAACTTAAAGGTCTTGAAGGTCTATTTTCATGCAGTGAACTGCCTTCGAGTACGACAGTTTTATTATCTTTTTATCACACAACCTGACCTGTAGTCTATGTTATCGTATAAGTATCAGTCCAGAATCATTGTCTCCCAGTGTAAGGTCACATAATAACCTTGGAGAAACTGGGGATAATACCGGTGAAACTGAGGTCAGGGAGGGGTGGGATGTCACGGTGACTGGAGGAGAGTCCCCTCCTATCATCTCCGCCCTTTTCAGCCTGGATAAGCCAGATACCCATTTGGTGCGGTTGGTTGGATTGGGCCAAGACATGGAGCCAGCCAATAAGCAATCCTGCCCACTAACCCAGTGGTCGGCCTGGAGGACGGGCTCCTCCAGGGCGGGGAGGCCTAGGGTTGGTTCTTTCACCGCACGCCTGGCTGACTGAATTACATCAATGGGAACAGCTCCGGCAATAGAACACGAACGGTCAGTGTTCAGGTCATAAAGATAAAACCTGTTCAACAACGTCCTGTGACTTGTATTGAATGACCTGTGCACAGCCAAAGGAAAGTTGTTATTTGTGTTAGTTGGCTGTGTGGAATTTTATGAATTGTGTATACCTGATAGGATTGTGGGCTGTTGTACATAATTTTGGTTTCATTTATTAATATTGTTTTGGTACAAAGCAGATAGTATCTTCATTTTCTGTTTTGTTTTTGTTTTTAAGAAAAGAATAGGAACCGTTTTGGAGTAATTGATAGCCAACAACACACAAAAACATGTCTACCATAGAAAAGTGAGGCTCCAGATGTTTATTGAATTACTGTGTGTTTGATAAAACGTTAAAGAGTGACACATTATTTGACAGATTTTAAATACTCCTCACCTGTGCACACCAACACTACCGGAAAGAATAAAACTTCGTGATTAATTACATGTCACTGAGAATGATTTGAATAAACAATAATCCATGAATTCCTATCTCAAAATGAAATGGTATTCTTCTGTGTATGGCCATTTATTCGAAGTAACATAGAAATCAGACTTGGTAATTGGATGGAAATGCCGATTGCAATCCTTTTACTCAACTGTTATGGGGAGGAGCTATTCAGGAAGGGCGAGGGAACAACAGTTTAGAAACGTTGAAAGGATTCAACAATATGAGTGCCTTCAGGGCAGGACAAGATGGAATCGACCATCCGGAATCTTTAGATTGTAGTGGAAATAAACTTCTCTAAGGGCCATTACGAGACACACTGCATCCAAAGCAGACAGCCTACACAGTCCACAGCCTGGATTCGTTTTACAAAAGCCGTTCGGTGTAGATTTTCAACGTCTCTAAGAGAAGGTTGGGCGGCTTCTATTATTAGAGTCCAGTAGCTCCACTTTGGACACGTACACGAAATACTATTTGAAGAGCATTTCAGACTAAGTTTGATAGAATAACAGAAATAATGGATGGCCTGACCAAACATAAAGCTTTGCCGGTAGAAAAATCACGGATTTCTTTGGCAAATAGGCATGCATTTTGGTTGTTAACTTGTTTCATATAAAATTCCAGTCAAAGATTTGGTAAAAGACACAATACTGTGCTTTCATACATAGTAAGCTTCCATTCGTACTCCATGAGCTATGCAACTTCAAGTCACCAAGCTTTAACAGTGTTGAATAGCACAATAAAATACTGGAAGGAGACAAGTACATTCATATGTCTACTATACCCCCGGGGGGCACTTGGGCTTGAAAAGGTATCCACTGCCAAACGGACTGGCGCAGCGGGGGTGGTGAACATAAAAAATAGGGGGCGATCAATTACTTTTAGGGCAAAAAAAGGGGGGCGGTCAACTACATCAATAGAACAATGCAGTGGCATTAACTTGAAACTTAACCCTTTTACCACTTTATATCACCCAGAAATAACTAATGAAATGTTATCCGAAGATTTCCTAAACAGTATTGATAATTCTGTACATTTTCTGGTCTTGACCGACCCTGATTTTGGGGGAGGGGTGGTAAACCTCTATTACCCAAAAATGGGGGGCGGTCAATTAAAATTGAGGGGCAGAAAGTTACGAAAAGCAGGGCGATAGTTTGGCAGTGGGTAGTGACCTTCAAAGAGTTCAAAGAGTCAGTACCCCCAGGGACTGTACCACTTTTATACAATAAAATTCTATGACACACTCCTTGGACACAATATATAATTTATACCTGCTGCACCAAGAGGTATATAAATAAATGAACTATATATATATATATATCATATACATATATATAGATTATATATAATATTATGTTGTAGACGCTAGCTATTTCAAGGATAGAAATAGGCGAACCTTGTCAACTTTGTTCACTCTATGGGAAATTCTGGAGAGGCTAGTTTCGAAGCCCCTGTGCCTATCATTCTAGGAGTCCTTGTGGTTGCGACTGCTGTTTCTGTACACATGATTGCATTTGGACACTACTTTTGCATAAAACACAGTGTGGTAAAAGCAGCTTCGTTGTGTTTGGTGGCGACCGTTGTGTCTTTATGGTGTTAATTTTTGGAGGAAGGGTAAATTAATCAGCATGGACTGTGTGTTGTTCGCAGCTTTCAATCACACACTCCTTGGACACAATATAATTATGACATAAGAACCTGTGTATCAGGGGATTGTGATAGGCATTCTTAGGGCCCTCTCTTTTATCTTTTTATATTCAATATTTTACCAGGCATTTAATGTTCTAGTCTCCTACATGATCCTCCTTCAATGAATCCAGAATTGCCTGGGTTTCCTGCTGCTCTTATCAACCCGTGTGGGGGTCTTTTTGTGCACAGGGGTCAGAATCCTACCCTCTCAGAGTTTTTTTAGCAGTAGACAATGTCAGGAGTAATTAACCTGTATGTTACAGGCCTAGTCAAAATCCATGACTTCTGTACATATGTTGGCAAGAAATCAAACATGGTACCTTTGACTTAGATGACCAGCGCTACTATGTAAAATATTCGAACCCTTAGCTGCTTAGAAGTAATTCGAGTTTGTTTTGATTTATAATATTCAGGGGTAACCTTTTGACAATGTTCTGGAAATCAAGCAAGTTTTATTCGATCCATGACACAAATGATCATCTATAGCTAGTACTCATATTGCTTATCTTACTCTAGTGAGAATTCCATTATGACGGTCCAGCCCAGGTCTATTCTTATTTACTGCTGATTTAAATGACAACTAGGCCTTATACAAACATGTTCATAACAGTTTTGTCAAGCAAAGTTCTATCAACTAGGACACAGAAAACTTTTAAATAAATATTCTTAACAGACAAATTCCTAAAAGGACTGAGGTACCGTTAGTCCTTGGCCTTTTTTACAAGCCAAAAAGGAAAAAAAGACTTGCAATATGGGAGTAAGGGACAGGTTGTCAGCTGGCCTCCTGCAGGGACTGGCCGCCGGCCGGGGTGCCCTTCATCTCCGACCCGGAATATACAATCAATATTCCCGGCCACATCAATCAATGCTGCGCTGGACTTATACACTACGACAGGACGGGCTTTGGCCTCTTGATTACATTGGCTTCGGAATATCCGTTCGTCAATATTTGATTGACCTCTAATTGGCATGAAGGGAGAAACGTGTGTTTGGCTTTAATAGTTTTGATTCGGGCTTGACCATCATAGAATTCGACTTGAAAAAAAGTACGTTGACTATTCTGGGAATCGCATATATACTGTAGTTGGGTTCCTCCTTGTGGTCAGACTAGAATGAAGGTCAACTAAGGTTTTCGCGAAAGACTATGGTAGATTCATCCATGATTATATAGATATTCAAAAGAATTGGTAAGCCAATTACTGAGTTCAATTTGGGAAAAAAATGACTATAAACTACGGTATAAGTATAATAGTCCTGCGGACCTTCCTACGCTCACAAGTGAGGTCAATTTTGAAATGAACCTAAACAGCTAAAGTAGCTGTATTTCTGAAACTCTACAGCATTAGCATGACAGTCAGATGGACCATGAAAACAACGGAAAATCAGAGAGCTCTTTAGTGTCTATTTTCATAAGCCACCTAAACACGGGGTTAAAGTGGAAGATAATAACGAAGCCACATGAGAAGGTTTATCACCAAAGGTGGTAGACAGGCTGACCCGACGTAATTATAGAAGCCACATGGTGTTTGGCAATGAATCAGGGCAACAAGGAAATAGCGGCCAATGTAGGTGACAAAAATATCAAACAGGCCTGACTTTGTGCTCCTTTTCACTTGGTTTGTTGGCCACGAGCTGGGCACCAGTATCCTGGTTTAAAACTTTATTGTTGCCATTGGTATGGATGTCCCAACATAACGATTGACATGCTGCTAGTTGTGGAAGGTTTTTCCCCTGCTTGCGATATACCTTTATTGGTATGTACATATATCACTTTAAGAAGACACGGCTTCACATCAGCACACAACAAGATATACCAATAACCTACAAGTTAATATGGTTATTCAGGGTTTCTGCAAAACCTCTGGAGATTTTCTCTTGGGATACTAAAGATTGAACCTACCCTTCATCTAGAAGTAATATCCCATTTGTCCATTAATGAAGTAATGTTTTTTAGAGAAAAAGCATAGCGAAATGATGATGGTGAAGATGTAATCTAAACAGTTTTGCTGCACCAGTTGCACTAATGTACAAGGGATGATTGTAAGAGCACCTCCCTCTCAATCACATTTAGCCCCACTGTAGGTCATATAGATAAATACAGTTGAGTGCCATGAGTAGTTAGCATCATATCATAAGCCAGCAGTAGACATGCTGAAGTTGCCACCTATAGCAATAGTTGGATTATAGAACTGCCAGTCATAGATCAGAGTTTCAGGAAATACTGGATAGGGAGATAGTTAGTGTGGACACAGAAGAAGCTAATGGAGTGAGAAGGGAGACTGACATGTACTCATGTATAGATAGACTTAATAAATAACAGACACTGTTTTAAGATGTTCTGATATTATTGAGCTAACTTTCTGTGCATAAGGTGACACCGTATTGTGATTATAAACTTCATGTAGTTCAATGAAAAGTCTCAGTAGAAATCTTCTTAGTGTAACAACGTCTCCTTTGCTAATCATAGATCTATTATAGGCTTTGATTTTGTAATGATTTAAAATCAGCATTAATATAAGATATAACTAGAACTTTGGTGGTAACAGAAGTTTACATTTTCTAATGTTCTAATATTGGGTAAATAGTAGCCGTATGTATAATTTGATTAGCCTTCAGTGTCATTAACTTCCTAATTATTCAAAAATAGTTTTGATTGAGCGGATGCAGTCATAGAAAGTTGAATGCCGCTCGCAAATTTGATCCAATGTGATAAACGACTCATATTTTTTTCCAAATGGATATATTTACACTAACATCTTACAGCTATGATTTACACGCGATTCATAATAAGAAAACTTCTAAATCGGAAGACTTTTTCAGATGTACTTTTTCTTTGTCAGGAAGTGTTTTTTCTCTTCATGACGTTCATGTTGAGAACAAGGAACAATCGATTCAAGGTCCCCCCTTCACTGAATACAACATTTTGTCTCTTTGGCGAATTTTCTGTTGATTTTTATGAGGTCCAGAAGTCCACACCATCATTCCCGACTCAAATGTACGTGTTTACCATCACTGCCTTCTTCACTCAGCACGCTTCTTCATGTGAAACCTGAACATCTTATTGCCTAATTCTGCTACATCAGCAAGTTGTAGGTGGAGGTTACTCCCAAACTTCTTATCACGAAATAATCATCTGTGATTACAATAAGAAGGCACGAAAAATCTCCCTTGTCTGGAGGCTGTGGCCGTAAAATGGATGTTCTAATTGGTTCATTAGGTAATCGCCCACATTAATGACTCCTAATTACCTTGGGGAGTACTGAGGAAAGTATCAGACAACCGACTTCTCAACAGACGCGGTTTCCTCATAGTAAGGGTGTATTTTTGTTTATAATAATTATGTAAGCTGAAACGTGTTTTATAGTTTGCTTTTCTGATGAGATTATCAGGTAATGATCTTTTTGCAGGAGCATCTGTCGTATTGTATGTCGTGATTAATTATCTGAGGAATTGAAATCAAGCTGTATATGTTTCCATGTATTTCTCAATTCAAATACTATTAATGATGGAACGGAAGGAAAACTGTAAAATTAGAATTGCTTAAAGCCACGTTTCTAAAATGCCTCAACGGATGCCTTTCTCTGGCTGCTTCATTATTGCAAGCATTTATCTACATTCCGCTATGTGATGCTTTCTCTGAGATTTGTTTACAATCATGTCTTGCAGCTTGCCATGTAT
This sequence comes from Lepidonotus clava, assembly GCA_936440205.1. Classification (NCBI taxonomy): domain Eukaryota; kingdom Metazoa; phylum Annelida; class Polychaeta; order Phyllodocida; family Polynoidae; genus Lepidonotus; species Lepidonotus clava. The sequence goes on from OW387145.1 coordinate 23,628,372, forward strand.
AGACATATAATAGCTGATAATGTATGTGCACTCCTGAAATACGTGGATGATAGGTTTACCAAGACATTCTGGATCACAACCTAAAACTTATACGAAATATGGACAATGTCTACCGTGATATGAATGTGATGATGGCTATATCATTAATGTTTTTCAATGTTCGTTAGGTGACAAAGTCCTGTTTGATAACATACATGATGCTGTTGAAACTTCATGGCGCACCAGAGGATAAATTGACGACAATCTGAAAACCTATTTCGATTAGTACCAAATAAAATACCGTTTTTTACTATTCAAGTATTGTTGACATATTAGCCTTCCTAATATATCTACTTCTGAAAAGTAAACAGATGTTAACACATGTACATTTCAAAAGTCCTTTTTCTGCCCTCACAATATGTTTGCCGCAGCCATTATTGCAGGTTGAGCGATACGATCTGCTCCGATTCCTAACCATCTGTCGCGCTCCTACTAATCTCACCTACATGAAACAGGGAGAGGGCATCCCCGACAGTAGCATTTAATTACCAGACGAAATGACAGTCTCGACTCCTCCGCTTGAGGACAGTGGGTCTCCATGCTCCCAGCCGTCGCTGATTTAATTTCCGAACGCGACGGTGGTGATTGAACATATAAAGCCGACGAGCTGCTCGCCGCCGGACCATGCGAGCCTTTGTGAGTCCAATTGAGCAGTTCTGAGTTAATCACTTTGCGCCTGTTCCCGCCCGTGTCGTCCGAACTAATTATGTCCGACAGAAATGTCAGTATGATGATGACATGATTGCTGAGGTATTTGCCGGCACGGCTGGCCAGGGACGGGGGATAGTGGGAGTTCTGGACGTCGGAATATAGAGGCTACTTGTAGGGGAAGGGGGGCAGGGGAAGTAAGAGGAATAGGAGAAGGAGGAAGAGAAGGAGGGGGAGAATGTACTGAATGGTAGAAGTGCCGGTCTAGGAACCCGTGACATTTGGGTGCAGGCGTGATTGGATGGTGACTTACAACGGTCCCACCAATGACATTTAATCAATTCCGCATACAGGCCATTCGCCTTTGTCTCAGGGCTGACGATGGGTCAACGATCTCCGTGGCCATTATATAGGCCTACCCCTGGCAATAATTTCCGGATAAGTCCGGAAGTAATGTGATTTAAATGTATAAACTGGCTATTCGGGGTGATGCATGCCAGTCGGTCAGGGAAGTGGTGAGCTCTCTGTCACTCCATGATTATAAGGCCTAGGTTTGCTACAATTACACATATATTAATTCTTTATTTCATTAGGATCCCTTTAACAGTAATTCCTCTCCACTCAATTTGTCCTCTCCACTAAGTCCAATTGACGATCAAACTGCTTTTCGTTGCCCAAAGACCCAAGGCCCGGATACTTCCTTGAGTTCTCTGGACGTTTGATATCTACTACTGTACAAAATGTTTAACACAAAATGGTATCCCTTCCCACCGTAGGTAAGTGACAAATTTAAACTTGTCACTTCATAATTATAAGGTTTGCTACATTTACACATATTAATTCTAGTCTGCAAAGGGGTTAAGTGACAAACTCCTCACTTAGTTGCTCTCTTAGATTCTAAGTCATAAAGAGATATTAACTGACTGGATTATAATGTTTCTAAATAATTGTGTCATATTATGCTGTCCTAAAATGGACGATAGGGTCAAATTGTACCACAACTGATTGATTAGAATTTGCCAGCGTTCAGGACTGGGTCGTTGGGTAGCCCTGGAAGGTGTCAGTCACTGGCTTTGGGGTTTCTATAGGGGAATGGAGAGACCGAGTGTTTGGTAGGAGAACAAGACCCCGAGTCTGTCAAAAGGGTTAAATGACCCAGGGATAGCTAACCCTTACGCTAGACTAGCTGCAAGGGACTGCTATCTTCTAACGTTTGACCTAGGGACTGCTACCTCCTTCCCTCAGTTCTAGGTACTCCTCACTTTTACTTTAGATCTGATGACTGTTATCTCCTACTCGCAGGCCTTGGGATTCCTCCCTTTTACCTTTGGACCTGGGGAAGGTTATCGCCTACCCACCGGCCTAGGGATTCCTCCCTTTTACCTTAGATCCAATGACTGTTATCTCCTACCCACAGGCCTAAGGATTCCTCCCTCTTACCTTGGATGCGTGGACTGTTATCTCCTACCCTTAGTCTTAGGGACTCACCCCTTTTATCTCCAGATCCAGGGTCTACTGCCTCTATAATCTCCGAACCCAGGGGCCTCTATGTCCTACGCTTAGACCAGTGGGGCTTTGCTTCCAAACCCATGGCATACAGACATAATTATTATGCTTCAATATCCAAATAGCTCCAGTGATTGAAATTTACAAACCCAAGATTCCTGCAAAGATATATAGAACGTTCGAGTACCGAATGGGAGGTGAATTTCAGCCCAATAAAATTCTATTGGATTCTGATTCGAACTGAAATGCTCTCAAACTATTACTGGTGGAAAATCAAATAGGCTATTATATTCAGTAAGGCCCTGCAAACATTGGCTTTAATTCCCTGAATTACCCTGGTTGATTAAGATTAAGCAATGTGGAGATCGTTTTATTATTTTATGGCGAATGCTGATGTAATTTGGAGCGAGCTTATTAAGTACAGCCAGCTTATTCATAATACGCTCTCACAATTCATAACACATTACACATAACGAATCAGGATTATTCCGCATTGGTCACAGACCTCATAATACTGTGTAATATTGGGTACTGTATTGGTACTGATTTCAGTCTGTTACCCTGATTAATTAACTGACAAGTCAACACATGAAATTATATGCAAATGCGCATGTTTTGATGTCCAATTAAGCTACGTAATGGATTTAACAATTACTCTAACGCCCATAGAATGGACCTGATTCAGGCCAGATTCTACCTGGGATATCGAAGCCATGTCGAAGCCAGAACTAACTTTAATTTATGGACCCTGCTCCTTCTCAACTACCCAAGCATTGCTTACTAAGCCGGGAGGTACGCGTTTAATTAAATCAGAGATTTATAAACATGTTCAGAAATCCATTCGTTTTATGATGGTATATATCTCATATTTCTACGTTCGTGTGGTACATTACAGCCATAAGTTCTTTGGTGTAAAACCATAAACCGTGAGGTTCACCTCAAAGATTGTACCTGAAGCTCATTACGAAGATTTCACCTTTGGGTACCTTTTTTCTGTCCCTCTAAACAACAATTCCAGAGCTGAAAGTACAAAGGCATAGCTCGGTGCTAATATTGTATCTTTCCTCAGGCATACCACACAACCTTTGATGATGGTCTGTCTATCATTGCCCAAAGGGCTCTACCCCACGTGGTCTCCTTTTATCTATGTGTGCGTCTTGACATAATAGATTATGCGTAGGTGTGCGGGTCGAATTCACCTTCATTGATTGCTATTCCTCCACGTCCAACCCAAGAATATACCATGTATAGACACTTAACGGTGATGAAGGAGTAAAAAATGATTAACGCCCCCATCTAATTGACTATGTTGATGATTATAGTTGTTTGAATTGAAAAAGTAACTACATATATTTTCCTTCAGATTGAATTAGTTAATGTTAATGTTGGCGCAAGTTGGCGCAAAATAACAACATTGCGAACTATAATAGGTCGTTTTGAGGATGTTTTGAGGATTACGTGCATGGTTCTGTTTCATAATGTCCTCACCATCTGTTTCAGGACAAACTTAATTCAATTCAGTGTTTTCTCTGACGCCCTTTTCTGTCTCCTTTCAGAGTCCTTGTGTGGTAGCTGCGACATCCCGGAGTGGCTCTTTAAGATCATCTTCTGGCTGGGTTACTGTAACAGCCTCATGAACCCCATCATCTATGCCTGCTCAAGTCGCGAGTTTAAGCGCGCCTTCACGCGCATTCTGACCTGTAAGTGGCGCCGCAAACCGCGGTCTTTCATCGACGAGCTGTCCCAGTCGGCCCCAAGTACTGAGATGAGCGGCCTTAGCCGGCTCGCGTCCGTCCGCAAGCTGAGCTTCCGGTCCAAGAAGCGGGAGACGCTGCGCCGGACCTACTCCTACTCCACGGTGGGCGGCGCCGGGCGGCGCTTCCTGCTCCAGGCTACCAACGGACGCACGCGCCTTGAGCGCGAGTCGCCCATCGCGTCGCTGCGTTTGTTACACAACCAGCAGCGGCACGACCTGGCCGACGGTCGCGCGGGCGGCGGGGGCGGGGGGAACGACGATAGTACCGACGACGAGCGGTCCGTGGGGTCGGGGGAGGAGGCCTGTGATATCGGCCTCCGCCACATGGGCGCCATCGACGAGGCCGAACAGGAGGGGCATGTTGCTTCCGCTTCCACTTCCGGTTCCACTTCCGTCACCGTCGATCTAGCAATGGCGGGGGACCACCAGTTGGCGGAAGTGGAAACACACCTCCCCGCCACGGAACATCACGTGACTGGCCGGCCCGGGAGTAACCGGAAACGTCATAAGTTCCGGTCCGGGGAGCGGGGAGTACTACCGGACATCGTCGTCGACGATGCGGAAATGGAGCCGCTCAATGTGAGCGCCGACGCGCATGAGAGACTTGAGACAACTCGATTCGTCACCGATATAGACATGGACGGCGTAGCCTGCTTCCAAAATTCTGTTGAGCGATCACCTAAACATAAACCCAAGTCACCACGAATGACTCCCAAACGTTTATCACTAGAAAACTCTCACCGTTCTTCCCAAACAACCTCAGCCATGCAAGGGGACAATATCATGTGGTTGTAACCCAAAACGAGCATTTTTATCTACGCAAATTATCGCCGGCTATGTAGTTTTCAACGGAGAAAAACACGCTTTTTGTCCAGGTGGAGTGGTGTTCCTGAAGTAAAGGTTCAACGTCTTGCCTCGCACTGTTACAGGGATCATGATAATAAAGCCTATTTTATGAGAAAAAAACAAATTTTCTAAATGAATGAATAAATTATTATTGAAATAAATCTGAATGTTGAAGTTTCATAATTATTCTATTTATGCATGTAGATCGATTCATTAACGGGGAGGGCGATTGTCAAAGTCCATTAAACTAAAGTTATCAGAGAGTCATCTTTTACTTCCGCAGAAAATTGGCCAAGAAAGGTAATGATTCTTTTTACTCGGCGTCGATGGATCATCCCGGGTTGGCCTATAGGCTCCCTGGAAAGGACGCCGGGCCCAGGATGGCTTGGGGGCGCGTGTGTTGCTTCGAATTACCATGGCAATCAAGCAACGTCTCCGACGGTAGTTTTGGAAGGGAGTCATTTGTGAGAGTATTAGGGATAAGCAGTCTCAAACGGAGACCGGCTCCCCGGGCCACAGCATTCTCTATCTGCGCAAATAATGATTTCCAGTTCAGCCCAAATGGGAGCCGCTTTGTCTCGATGAATGTGATTGGTGGTTACCTCCCGAACCCATCCACCTTACCCCAGTCCCCACCCTTCCTCACACCTATAGACTATCACCTCCCTAGGCCTACCATCAGACCGCCTAACACTCAAGGTGTAATTTATAGGGATATTGAGGGGGTGGCAGGTTAGGGATGAAAGGATTGCTGCAGTGAGAGAGAAAAAACAGCAGGAGAGGTTTGTTCCTTCTAGGGTAAGATACTGCGCCCATTCCTTAGTCGGCGGCTGGTGCGCCCTATACTGTCTGAGTGGGTGACTAACTGCACCTTTCACCAATAATCAGTAAGTACACAATGCATCTCTGAGTGGGTAACTTACTGCACCTTTCACCAATAATCAGTAAGCACACAATGTATCTCTAAGTGGGTACCTTACTGCACCTTTCACCAATAATCACTAAGCATACGATGCATCTCTGAGTGGGAAACTTACTGCACCTTTCACCAATAATCACTAAGCACACAATGCATCTCTGAGTGGGTAACTTACTGTCCCTTTCACCAATAATAAGTAAGCGCAAAATGCATCTCTAAGTGGGTGACTAACTGCAGCATGATTGACCGACCCAGGAGCGTGCTTAAATCTGATTCATATAAGTGAAATTTCTAATTCTTAATTACTGAAAATTCAATTCCCCTAGACATTCAAGACCCTTAATATAAACAATAACACTAGTGTGACCTCATTAAAGCAGCTTCAAACGGGTCCAGTGATTCCGACCATAGGGAATTTCTCTCCGCCTCCCTCTCAAAAGGAGCGGGCTCTGTGGAAGAACCCATTGGTGCCTTTCTAGATTCCCTTTACTATACAAAGATGTTGGACGTCACCTTCCCACGGTTCCCCACATTTCCCTTTGCCATCCCCTCCGCTTGTAGTGGTCAACGTTTCATTTGCCGGTCTGAGACGCGAGCTCACTGAAAAGGCGCCAACAGTAAAAAGAACGCTGATTGGTCGACTGCCCGTGACGTCAAGTCACGAGGGTCTCATCTGGAAAGCGCTGATTGGCTGCTTGGCGGGTCACGTGTCTCACGGGCCACACGTCTGTACAAAAAGTCCACTTGAAGGTATTTCGTGGGGATGGATCGTGCAATCAGAAAGGATGAGCGATTCACAAGTCTTTACTTTTTTTTATGGGAGGAATGATTTCAAAAAGTCCAATTATTCTATCCTTAATGTGCATAGATCTTAAAAGATGTCTTTCTCTGTGCGGAATGGTTGCGGCATGGAACCATCGAGCAGTGGACTTCGAGGGATGATGTGGTGTGCACAGTTTCCACCACCAGTCTGAGATGTATCTGGAAGGATTTGTACAAAGGCTGATATGCGCAACATTATTTATTGCGCACTATGTTACCTCAGCGCTGCTGGAATCAAAACTGATATCATTCTGTAAGCATCCAAAAGATAACGTCATAACAATAAAGGGCCAAATTCGATCTATATATATATGTATACAATCCATTAGTTTTTTTTCTAGAGCCTCTTCCGAAAGTGTTTTTTGTTCTGTTTTATTGAACTTTAAATCTCATAAAACACTTTAGCTGTGAATAGTGTAGCCAATCTTCCAGTGATTGATAGTCTTTTACTTAACACTTTGGTGACACTCTCTCAACATGGAATTAGAAGAAACCTTAAGTAGATAGGACAAGAAAAAACATTTCATATACAATGCTAACAGATATTCATCACTTAAACAAGTCCAGTATATTCATGAATAGAACACTAGGCATATGTTGAAAATTGACAGGTCTGGTAATGGTAGGTAAGGTAAGTGGGAAGAGATTAATGAAGTTAATTTCAGAGAAAAGAAAAAAGAAATATGTAGAGTGACGTGAGATGAGGTGAAGGTAATGAGGGGTGTGGGTCATGATTACTTGAGGCTGGTTTAGTTATTTTTGCTTGGCTTTTGATTTATGATTTTGTTTTTGTTTTTGACTTAGTTTTTCTCTTTATCTTGTTCAGCTTTCCGGTTTTCTTGTTAGGCTGTTTTGTCAAATTGAAAATTTTGAGATTTTTTAGTTGTGCTTTGAACTCATGAAAATGTCACATACAATTATTCCTTGTGTTCTTTAATACAATCTATTTCCCGATATGATTGAATGTCACTATAAAACAGAGAACAGTTATAAATGGGAGGATAGCTGCTAATCATGATTGTTTTCTTTATAGCCGTCTGTATTGATCCTGAATACGGCATCAAAAAGTGAGATGTCTAACAACGATGTCTTCCCCATAGCAAAACAAGAGCTGCCTACTTATCGGTGACAGGTAATAAGTCCCCATGACAGATAAAAAGTCCCAGGCCTCTAAGCGTACACAGGGGAGGATCCTGTGTGACAGCAATGGACTATGTTATTTGTCATAATCAGAACTGCAGGAGACAACCATGAGAACAATGGTCACTTTTGCCCAAGTAATTATCATGACAATGAAGCATAGAATCTACTGGCGCTATCACAAAGGTTCTGTGGATATCACACAAACAGAAAAAAGCAGTACATAAAGCAACATCTTTGCTTACTACGCGGGTTTCCTTCCATAAAAGGCAGGCGGGTATGAAAAAAGGCAGGTATTCTCCCCATATAATTATGAGAAGTAGTTTATAGGCAGTAAAGTTGGCCCTGTCTAATAGGCGGAGGATTGGATAGAGGAAAGGAAAAGGTGATATGCAATGGAGTATAATGGACAATGACAGAGAGACTTGGAGGACAAGACGGCCCATTCATCATAAAAACAAATTTACTTAAGAGTTCGCTCACACCTTCCGCGCCAGTCTTCTGCCTCCAAGTAACTCAATAGAGCCCTTACATCTGATATAATCTTCCGACTGGCAGGCTGCGCGTGACAACGACTTTAAACACCAGGTTCTATATTGGGAGCCCCTTCCCACTTATCCTGCTCCAATTCCCCACCCCCTTCTTTAATTTTTCTTTATTCATTTACCTTTTCTTTTTATTTATGTGCTCATTCTCAACATTACATTGAATTCGCTGCAAGTTTACCATTATTTCCCTATATTTTCTGCTTATTTTTATGACTGTGCACTAAACAGCATAATATAACCTTGTTTCTCTCTATATCTCCCCATTTCCAGTTTTCTCGGTTCTCTCTCTCTATTCATCTTCACATCCCCATACATTCCCGGTCTCAGAATTAAGCACCTCGCTCTACACAGGAGTAACCCGCCCAGTAATTCATACACGTAGCTCAGCCCCATGAAACCTCATCTTGTGCCTTTGCCGCCAATCCTCTATAAGTCCGTATATCTATATCAACCGTACAACTTTATCACCCCCCTAAACGGGCCCACCAGCGCGCAGGGTCGATTCTGCCCTCTCAGTTAGCCGCGTTCAGATAGTCTAGCCTTGTGTAGATCCATATTCCCTTTGGGGCGTCGGTCGGGCAAGATCTGAGAGTGTAAACCAGTCATAATATGCCCGTCATGGCCCAATCCATGGCTTCGTGTTACTTTTCCCCTAGGCCAGGATTAAAGCAGTCGTCCGTTGCCGCCTCTTCCAAAGGCAGTCGCGCCTCCTCCGTCTTAGATAGGGATACAACTGGCAAAGCGCTTTGATTTATCTCTAATGAATGCTTAGAGTCAGTGGAGATGAAAGTCTTGTCGCACTACCCTCCCCCAGATGCTGTATCTGCTTGCAACGTTACGTGGTCCTACCATACCACGTGTAGCTTTACTTTGGGGCATTACAGACTCTGACAGCAAAGCTTACTTCAATCACATAAAGCTGGTAGTGTAATAATATTTTGTAATAGTACTTAGCTTTCGTTAATTAGGGTGGAAATATACTCAAAAATAATATCATGAGTTATCAAATCAAACCATAATCAGTTCATGATTACAGGACGTATCTTCAATGTCCGGGAGAAGTGAAAGGAACATTTGGAAGGTTAATCATGAATGTGATATTCTGAGAAAAAACGTACATTTGAGTAGACATGTAGACTGATGCTTTTGTAAAGTTATTACATCGTAATAATTTAATTTACTTCCATTTATGTATTTGGGCAAGTTGTATTTCCAGTAATTATAATAGTGTTTTTCAATAATGTTGTTCTACATAAAAATTGGTTGTATTTAGCCCAGCGGATTCATAGATTAGCCATGTGAATAGTATATACTAAACAATAATACCAAGGTAATCTATGCCAAAAGCTTAAAGAATAATTATGCACACATGCAATTAGTAGCTGATCTACTCTAGCCTTTCCCCGTACTGATAATCATCATTATTTTGGAAATGGATATTTTCACCCACCTGAAGTTCATAGTGCTCAATTTAGCTGTGACGGTCTTTGTATTTCCTTATCTACTGAGGTCTCAGCCCTGAAAAAAAAGACACACAGAAAGAACGACATGGACACGGAAGTCCCCTTTTAACCTGTATAATGTGCTCTCTAGTCCCTTTTCGCCTGGCCCTGAAATAGAAGGTCTTTGCTTTGAACCGTGGGCAGTCTACTCCTGGCAGTGGGACCAGACGGCCGGTTTGTTTTGGGGCAGTGTTAAGTTGACGGCTTGGCCAAAGGGCACGGCCCCCAACACGAGCAGGTAATCAACTGGGGCTTCTCGGGCGGCAGGCAGGGCTTCCAGCAATGGACCTCAGTGCGGCGTCACACTTCACAGCTGCTCAGATCATACCAATGAGCAGCTCAGGAGCAGGCCAAGCTTTCAACCACCGGTAAAAGCCTTACTATCGCTGATTCTATAGTATTGAAAAATTGCATATTGTTTTGTCCTACTTCAGCTTCGATCAATCATCATTACAAAATAAACGGATATTATTGTGTGAACTATTCGATTGCGCTTTCTGGCCCTTTTGACGGCTGGTTTCGGAGTTTTGATAATACTTATTATCGGTACCACTGTCACGTGAAACATTTCATCATGCCATTTATCACCTTTTAAAGCGGCTTCCCTATTTCTGCCTATAAGTTACTGTACGCGGTAACTGTTGTATAGGTCTATAGGTCTACATATAATAATGTTTCCTTAGGAATGGGTAGTAGATATGGGTCACCATATCTGATGTATATATAGCCCTTTTAGATAGACATTGTTCGCATAGGTTAAAGGCGTTATCATAATGAATTCAGTATGAATAGATGAGCTGGGAATCAGTTTTAATCAAATTAATTTTGTATGATTAAACATATGCTCACATTGTCTACAATAGGCTATGTTTGCTTCATGGCAAGATTTAGTCATTAACCAATTTGGTTGATTAAACACTGCGGAAAGACAAATTGGATTCTATGGAACACGACTACAACGACACCTCTTAGCAAAGGTGAGGAATTACCAACTGAGTTCTGTAACAGTCGACTAATGGACATATGTGCCAAATAAATGGGGGTTAGAAGGCAGACAATATTGACAAAGGCACTTGGGAAATATTGCCATAATGGGATTTGAATTGGAACAGCGAGGAAACTTTCTGTGCAATATCCGCTTACTCTTTAAACCTATTGCGAGCTGCCTGTCACACGTGATTCCAAAAGTATCAAAATGAAACTCGATATATATTTTTCATTTATTTCAAGCCAACACAGAACTGACATTATAGCGCAGCAAAGATGAGGAGCTGTCGGATGTATTCTTTCTTTTATTGGATTCGACAGATGATAGCTATTAATACTGCATGTGTTTCTCTGAAGTTCCTCCATATAACACCATACTTATTTCATGTATATGAGATATGTGCACGTCTTTTGTAAATGTTAAAACATAAACAACTCATTACATCATATTTGCAAGTAAAACCATATCCAGAGGTACAGTAACAATGAGATTAAAAACATGTATTATGTCCTTGTTGTAAATGGAATAAGATAAAACAGGTTTAAACATTACTTACCTTTGCTAACCTTTTAATAATTAACATTATTCCCAGTATTGTGTATAATAATTTCAAGTAATAGCTGTTCTAACCAATCAGCCCGATCATAGACGAGACTAATTAGGCTTAGTCTACAGACAACAAGGACCTCCGATGCCTATAATTCTGAAAAATATACAACGTCGGATGATCATGGAAAATATATACGTCGTGTGTGTATGCTTACGTGTGTGTGTGTGTGTGTGTGTGTGTGTGTGTGTATTCGTGTGTGTGTGTGTGTGTGTGTGATTGTGTGTGTGAGGGTATGGAATTGCACGTCGTCATCGAATTTCATCTCTGTCCTATTATTCCAATGAAAAATGATATTTTCCACCAACATAGAGCTGTGGATACACCCAGAGAAACACGCGTGCACCCACACATACCGAATTCCTGAAGTTACGGTAAATGTAAGGGTACAAAAATACGATATACATGCGAGAGAAGTGCAGATCTTCCATAATTAGGCAGTCGTGTTCCTGAAAACCGTCGGGTAATTTACGGTAGTAGAGCAATTCTTTCGCATGTTTTCCGTACATTTTCCGTACATTTAGCCTTGAAAACACCCTAATGTACGGAAATATTACATAGTATAGGCTGATTCCTAAAGTAAGGATATATTAGTCCCTGAAATTGCGATTTTTTACCCCGAACTTTGTGCTATTTTCACCAGTTTTTCAAGTTGTTCACGGTTCATGGCATTAATTTAGCCTTCAGACCTTTAGGTGAACTTCCAAATAAAGTTTGATGAAAATTTTCGCATATCTATATACAAATTTACAGGATACGGGACCTCAGGTGGTCCCGTAACTTTTGGACCTTAAATTTCTTCATATCTTGGTAATTTTTGAAAATCACGTATTCTTAGGAATCCATAACTAGTCAAATGTAATGTATACTTTCGTATGTGAAGCCACATTATTCTATCGCAATGCCCACGATTTTTATTTCGGATTTATAGGAATGTAATTTCAATTTCCGTATTTTTTTCCACATATTCCGTACATTTTCTTCACTTGCGATAGTTGTATGGCTCCGTAAGGTACATTAGGAATTCGGTAACAGTCCTGCTTAATTCTGTAAGTAGTATATGTACATGTTACTTTATACCAGGGTTGTTATCTATGCAGCGGAATGGGTCACTGCATCAGGCATGCAGGCGCCGGACCAATGCCCTACAGACCACCAACCCCGCTTAGTATTGGAGGGACGCTTAGGCCGACCGTAAACACATCAGGCCCGTCATTTAGGTGACAGTCCACGCCACCCGACGCAGGAATTTGATAGACTGGTAGGCCGTGAACGGTTTGCCTAACCTCATAGATCTACCCTACCGCATCCAACCGTCCCACATTCTCACACCTCTCCCACTTCGGTATTAATGCTAGAATAACAAGAGCAAGCGACAAGTGTGCCAGCCATGCCGTTGACAAATCCTTATAGCATGCTGCGTCGGTCAAGGAGGGAGAGGTGCATTATGCAATCAGCTGGGAGGAGGGTAGAGGTAGGGGGGCGGAGGGGAGGGGTCGTGGGGTAGGAGGCGGGGCTGTAACATGTCTATCACATTAGGCCGAGACAGGCTATCTCCGAGCACACACATCACACCCAACTTGTACTTGATGTTACCGCTCGGTCTCAACGCTATCAAAGACCAACAATACACCTCTCCCAGTAAGGGTGGCGCCAACCACTGGGTGACAAGGTGGCAAGAATCACCTCCAGACACTCCATTTTGAGTCTTCGAATACACACCAGTATTGGCAATTATCTAATAATGTGAATACTATTAATCAGGCACGGAAGGGATTCTCATACTGTAATAAAGCTAAATAATTACCAACTAATGAAGTCTCCACTATACTTCTGACAGGAGCCCTGTACTGGGGGCCGCCATCTTGGCCCATGTCCCCCAAGAATGGTTCAAATCCAGTCCTTTGGGGAGACATGATAAAGACCTGGTTCACTGTTAGCCTACCAAAAACTATGGGTCATGCTGTCTACTTATTTTCATCCTAACTGTGGTACTGATATAATCTTTCTGGTAAACGGTCATTCATAAAAACAGTATTTAGAAGATATAGCCAATTTAGAGGATGTCTCTTTCCCTGTGACTGCCGGATCCCTAGTTAGGCTGTATGCACAGTAAGAGATTATCATAGATCTATGTGTTAGTGTTGTTTTAGGGCATCGCTTTTCACAAAATCAATATTGATGGCAGACTTCTACAAAACAAAGGTGTGAATATCCCTGCAATAAACAGATGAACCTTCTTCAATTCAACTCTCACCTTATCAAAGACTGTATTCACAGAGGCATTGATGTATTCATAGGCACGCATTTCTGAACAATTGCAGCTCATTACGTAGTGCAAAATACCACACATTACCGTCGACTCGGTACACAAGATTGATATTTTGGAACACATTAATTTGATATTAGGTTGAAGATAAGCCAGATATGAGGTTAAATGTGAGCAAAACTTAACTTAGAAATCGAACAGATATACAATATCTGGAAGGAGTGTTAGTGGTGCTTCAATGCAAAAATTGCATCTAATTCAGATCCCCAATGTGTGCTATAAATATCCCAATAAAAAGTTTCAGCAGCATTTTCAATAACTATGCGTCTATACATGTGCTTTGAAATTAAACCTCTGTGCAAACTAATAGGAAAAGTGTATTTATAAGCTTACTGAAATTAAGGCTTATAATAAAATCTACAATAGATCCCGGAAAACCAATGCTAATATTGATCGCAAAATATTCGTCGTGTATGCTATCTGTACGCTTAACCTCCACATTCCACTCCAGTCGCTGTATTCTGCCCTTATATTCGTACTCGTCCTCCCGTGCTCCTCCCTCTACCCCACCAGGCCAGCCCAAACTTCCTTCCTCTGACTCTCCAGGCCAGGCCAGACCCCCTCCTCCCGACCCTCCAGGGCGGCCTGAACCCGCTGACCTGCCGGGCCTGGTGGCCTTATCGTCGGGGCGACGACCGACCCAACACCTCCCCCTCCCCTCCCCTAAAACTTCCTCCAGGGTCTCTCCCTCTTTTGTGTCTGGTCGGAAATAGGGCCTGCCGGAGGTGGCGGGAAGTCAAGAGACCCCGGACCTGTCATCGTCGACTAAAACGGATCAGCGCCTGCCGGGGCAAAAAAGATGGCGGCTAAGCTGTGTCAAAGACGACGCCGCCGGAAGTGGGTAAACACCTTGGTGGTCGTCGAGATGGCGTTCATCCCGACCGCGCCACGGCCAAATCGCGTCACGAAGCATATCACATCAGCCGCACCTGACTGGACCGTCATTGACGTCACTAGTATCAGACCGTGGAGGACGCCTACCCTGGTCCACCACAAAGGGCGCATGCGCCACCGGAAGTCTTTGTTCAGAAGCCCCTGGCGGATATTTGAGGGACTAGGGGCCATTTGCTTTTACGTCGTTATCGTCAACGTTTGGTTTAAAGCCATTCCGTCAAGTGAGGGAACCGAAAATGGCGAAATCTGAAGAAAAAGTAGGAAAGGTGTGATGCTGTAATTGATGGAGAAATGGGTCGTGGGTAAAAAAAAAGTGGCAGGTTGGGTTTAGAAACGTCATCTAAGTCGTCCAAATCCTCGAGCAAATACCAGTGCCTTGGCTGATAATCGGCCCTGACTTTCAAGCCTTTCTAAAGAGAACCAGAATGCCCTGCAGGTTAAAAGAATTAATGTCAAATTTGTGATAAGCCTTTAAAAAGTGTTGACCGAGGCTGAAATAAGCTCGTACATCCGTGATTGCCTTCGGGATACATTTAAAGAATGCTGGAACGTCACGTCTCTTCGTGATGATATAGGCCTATGGATTGTTCTTTTTATTCACTTCCCGTTTGTCTTTGAGAAGCACCAGAGAACAAGTCTACTGTAACATTGCACCATTGGTCTTCTGCAGAAGGCCAGCGGTTATTGTTATTTAAAACACTATAAATCTAGCCAGATGCAGAAACAATATATTTGTTATCGTGGATATAATCTTTATATGCATCACAGCACATACTTTTAACTGAAGTGAACTAAAGGCGATGATCAATAGATCACTCTACAGGACAATTTAGAGAATTACTCTATGAATCCCTTACAGTTTCGGCAAATGGCTTGAAAATGTCACGGACAGGCGATATCATCCGTGCATGTCCTAACCTTCAGGTAGCCACAAAGACTGCCATGTGTGGTATCATTCACTCTGGAAGTTTCTGTTTCACGCTAGATAACATTGCGTGCTGGTGACAAAGGCAGACAGAGTAGCATAATGTGGTACCATTCTCGCAGTAAAGGGGTATTTGTAATTTTGAAAGGATGTCATTTTACACAGTGATGCCCAAAACTTAGCTTTGCTTTTGTTTGATACATTTTATTTTCACATGTAACATTTGACGAACTTGCATTAATAACGGAACTTCAGATTGAAACAGATAAACTGGTATTTTCATCTTGCTCATACTCACGCCCTCATTAAATTTTAATGAACATCCCTGTGCAGTTGGAAGAACATGTTTTCGCAAGGAGTCGCAAATTAACCTGTTCAAAAGAAGTACGTTTTATGAAGTACATTACGGAGATAGAAATTGACATCATATTTACACCCTTCGTCAAGCATAGGCCCAATGTTCAGAATCTATGGTAGACCCTATCGTTTACAACACTTGACTAATAACGCATACATACATGTACGTCGAAGTATAAGAACATTCAAAAGTAGGGCAATTTGGCTCAGTGCATGAGGTGGAAATGCCTTTATAAAACATTCCAACAGTTTGCGCAGAAATTAAATGTAAAGATAACAAGAACATTCTACATAGCTATGTACTGCAGCACCCTGCAGAACGTTAAGGAAATACACCAGACACACGAGACTTTTTCCTGATTTATACGCCTTGTAGACATCTTGGCAAAGCTAAATCTCCTACAAATCCTTTGAGAACATATCGCTGTTTGATGATATAAAACGGGCAGGAGAGAGGCCATCAATTTCTCTTCTACAATTGCTGCTTATAGAGTGGCCTTTTTCTGTGCCGGCGATCCTTCAGAATCTCTTCGGGATACTTATAGATTGCATTTGTAAACTGCATTTCTCTTAATCTTATTAAGTACTTTGATGTTCTGATAACAAAAAGTAGTTGGTCTTAAGGTATTACAGCAAAGAATCTAGCGTTTATGTTTTAAGTCGTGTCATAATGTCGTTACGATAATATGACTGATTTGTAGGAAAGAAGTGACTGCAAGTGGTTGGAAAACATATATTTAATACACTTAGTGGGAATTCTCAGAACCGTTGTATAAAAAGAAACTGAACTAAACATCGTGTTGAGTCATAGCATACTTGTGACGCCGAAGCTCGTAAAAAGTAATGGTTGCAAGGTAGATCCATGTTCACATACACATACATTTTGAAACCCCCATATACAAAATAGACTGCACTTAATTCAATTCCACAATTGCATACCTACTTTCTAATCAAAGTACACAACCACTGTTGCGTGAGGAGAGGATAGAAATAGCTGGGGTCTTCTGCACTGACAAAAAAGGAAGTATAAGAGCAGCAAGCCCGGAGGATAAATTACATTAGTGGCAGTGTTGTTATTACCACTCTAGCTTCTCGAAGCGCCCTCTATGAACTACCCTTTGAGGCAAATGTTCTTGAGCAACTCATGTTTATAAACAGGAGGGGAGTGGGAGGGAGAGGGAGAGAAGAGCTGCTCAGCGTTGCTTTTAGTGCTGGGATTTACTAATACTTTAATTCATCTCGTTTCCCTGCAAATTTATGTGCCAACGATAGTAACACCAGAAAGTGTTACCTCAAGTTATTTTTTTTGAATAAGTCCCTTTTCCAGTGCGTTTATCAAAATGAATTATCTAGAATATTACAGACAACTCTGCTGCGCATGAAGTATGAAGTATGTTTAAAGATTTTGTCAAATTTTACTTTAATGTTTTTTGATGTTTTTTTCAAGTTTTATTCTCAAACTATTTTTCCAACTTTACTTTGGGCATTTCAAAGATTACTATTGAATTATTTAGCAAAGGGAAAAAGAATCATTATAAGATGTACAGAATTTCTTGAATTGTGTTTCCATTAATCATCTTTATTCTCACTTAGAATGCGGGGAGTTAATACTGATTAATGTTGCTGCTCTGGGAAGAAGCTATAGATGGCGCAAGGATCCTATGCATCTTGTATCTTTATCTCAGCATTACACAATCATTATGTTTCATCTGATTTATTTTCGTACCGTTAAAGGTAAGGGAATGCAATCTTACTCAGCAATTTTTTTTATGTCTTTACTTGGTCTTAGAATGGCAGGTCCAGTCTTGGTCACAGCAAGACACATATATCATGGGAACCCGAATAAAGGTATATGATTCAGGAAAATATTTTCCCTTCCTTGGATTATTCTTATAATTTCCATCCAAGCCATGCAACAAGAGACTACACATGTAGGCCTACAAACATAATCTGGTAGTATATTTAATGTAATGCACCAACGTTTTATCGTTGACTTAGGGGCCAAGTTTAAGATATCACTAAACATTTCAAGAAGATATATCCTGATTTTTGGTTTACACTGACCAATCCACAGAATTAAAAAACGGAATAATCCTCCAGATTCATGATTTAAAAAACGGTGGTGCTGGGGGGAGGGGTCTGACTATAAATTCGAGAATATAAACACGTTTTTATGTGTATGCATGCATCATTTTCAATAGTATTAAAGTGTGATTCCTACCCAAATAGGTGTCAGGGATCAGGGGTCTTGATAGGGTTAAACACAATGAGAATTCAATAACATGGGTAGGTTGTCAGGTTGTCAAATACGTCCTAAGAATGGGATATAGGTGGTGGTGACCGTGGCGGTCAGTGGCTGTGGTATAATCGGTAAGGTACACTACTGGGTGCCCACCCGTCTACACGGCCAGTGGTCAGCTGGGGAAGGGCTGTGCTGAGCCGTGCTTTAATGTGGCATTAACGTGCCCTGTCACGCGCTGGTCAAGAACTGCCCACCCAGCCCGACAGCTCGTGTTTGTTGGGTCTGTGGTCAGTGGGCGGACACCCCCACGCCCCCTCCTCCATCCTCTCCCACCCACATGGCCCGCTCTCACCGCCTTCTGAAATGCCCTTCCTGGGATTCCCGCCAAACTGGCGGGGGAATGTTCCCGCAGGCCGACCATGAAATCGGCCGCCAACACGACACACAGGCTGGCAACCAGCCGATTCTCGGAAGGGAATGTCGGCTGCTAATCGGGCGTCCGACCCGATAACGATGATAGATCCACGCTGGGGCTTCCCCTGCAAGATGAAGATACCCCTGACTGAACGGACCTATTTCAGGCTCTCAGCTAATAGTCACATGCTATGAGGCTTGGGCGGCAAAATTAATATACATGTATGCATACACCCCTATGGATAGTGATCAAATAAGACTAATGGAGCAAATAATAAATAGCCATCCATTTACGACGGTTAGTTTATCCACCCACCCCCCACCCCTTTTTCATTTGAGACATGACTTTTTCAAGTAAACGAGTTTTCCAAAACTGTCCAAAAAAAATGAGCTTACGTTTATCAATAGAATTTATCGAATGTAATCTTACCATAGGTCATTTATTGTGTTGCTATTTTTGTCCTATTTTTAAAAAGTACCACTCCATCTTATATGCGGTTGCCTATAATGTCGGATTAATCTGAATTAAAAAAGAACAAAAAAACATCCAAAGTATATAACGGATTGTCGGCGACCGGAGACATCGATAAGCTCGATGATTGAACTCGATCAGTACGACGTTTGTAATCCATCTTCTAGTCAGGGGGCCGACGGCGACTGCCACCTCCTGCGGCCACAGCAGCTACTTGTTCCTACTCCCATCGGACAGACGCAAGACGGAAAAAGTCTCTCATGATCATTACAATTTTATCAAATGGGAAATAAAGTTCCGGCTAGGTGTTAGTAATATACTGGTGGTTTCAATGTAGAAGGAAACGCAGATTTATTCAGGTTAAGTAGTATACGGAAAGTTTACTTCAACGCGGGCTCAAAAAATGCCCCCACCCCTTACAATTAGTTTAAAGTTTTCATACATAAAATATTGTTCTGAGGCAGAACTTGCAAAGTTTAACTAATTAAGTGAGACGTGGTTCCGTTATTTCAGTTTCTAGAATATTACATGTGAGGCGAGTTCTTAAAACCAGGCAAATACTTGTGAAAATAAGTAGGTAGCTATAGGCCTACGTTTATGAACTGTGCTCAAAGTAACTTTTCGATACAAACTAATTACGGCTCAACGCAACTTCGGGGAATTATGTAGAATACTGACCAGGGACAATGTTTTGGACAGACCGAATCGGTAGGCAAATTATGTCATAAACGACAGACGCTGGTATACTCAGTTAATTGCTTGTGAGTGTGGTCGGTGAGGGGAAGGGGTCAGTCCGCTGTGGTCAGGGCCTGGTAAAGGGGGTGACATCCGTGATTTACACACCTAGTAATAAACTAACCTCTTAACCCAGGACGTCGAAGGGGGTCGTAAAGGTCAAGAGAACATCAATACCACCCAACATTGACCGTCTGTTTCAGTACTCTGTAAGATCCAACCGATAATGTGGGTAGACCAGGGATAAACCTTACCCCCACCTTCACAGGAGGAGCAAAAACGATCAGCCAATCCTGAATAGCAAACAGCCCTGATGGCCTTTTATTGGACAAACCCATCGTGTATCTTTTGGCTTTTTCTTTCTTAGAAAGCCAATCTAGAGCGGGAAAAAGGACCCCAATTTAACGTTTATGGGGCAATTCGTAAGCAACAATGTTCACGTAACGGTAGCGCGTGAGGGTGGAGATGGCAGTAAAAAGTTGCCAACACAGGGCTGTGTTTGCTTTATAGGCCGTCTAATACCCCGGGAGCTCAGACCTGCCCCTCCCTCCTCCAGATAGCACCCTTGGGGAGGACAGATGACATGGGGCCACGATTAGCCCTTTTCTCTGTTCTCCCCCACTTGTCGGGAGTAAGGGAAAAGAAGCCTGAATCTATTGAACTGCACAAGGCCGAATCAATATAGATCTGATGATAAGGGTGGAGGGAGACGTACACCTACCGGGCTGTTCATGTTTGAACTATATCTGGGACACCACGTGAGACGGCGGGCAATTATTGAAGGCTTATATCGGGTACCTTTCAAACAATCATTTGAGAAGTGGGTTCGATCCTTAATTGAATTATCTACATCGATCACCTACCCTTTCTTCATATTTAATCTAAAGTAATCAGATCTTCCAAGACCATCATTTTTTTAAACAGATCGTTAGCCTTACGATGCTTGTATTTTTCCAGAAGGTATTCAGCTGACCAAAATCTACAGAAAGTGTTTGGTCCATACTTTATGACTTCCTATTGTGGGAAGATTAACATAATAAACAAAAATATTCCAAGATCGGTAGAATGGACGTTGTACGTCTTCAGGGCACGCTGAATCCAATACAATGTAAATCATCAGCCCCCATTTCAATTCATTAAGCAAATGAAATTTTACCATAATCTGTATGCCACACAAGAAAATGTATGGCCAAACAGATCAATAGTGATCCCCTGAGGCAGGCTGCAATCAACCACCGGCAGGTCTGTACAATAACAAAATAAGACGAAAAAATGACCACTAGTTGAGCTAGTCGAATCATTTTAAGGCTTAAATTATCGTATCTGAAGTCGGTCTAGACTTGGCCTAGCTGTTAGGGGTTCTCTCATCCAGATAACAATGGCCGAGGGCTTGGTTTGGTGGTAGGTGGCAGAAAGTCGATCTGAGAAAACTAACACATAGCCGCAGCGTGAGGAGAATGAGAACTAGCCGCTCTTAGCCTCCCCTCACTAAGTCTGGGAATAAGGGGCATCTACACCACAGTAAAATGGCGTGCTCTATTTAGATACCCATTGAATCTAGACCGATGCAATTAAAACTATGCTACTTCAAAAAGACACTTTAAAAAGTTCTGAATAATTATTTCTCATATTGCAATATTCCTACCTTTGAAATAATTTTACCAAAGACTTTTAAGATTGATATATTGAGAAAATCTATCTTTTAGTTAATATATTATTATATACTTCATTCGCTTTAGTAGCTTTAAAGACAGTTATCGTATAATACAAAATGATGCAATTGAATTAACCGTGGAATGCGTTAAATATCTTTGGACTGACAGGGAGCACTAGTACTTTGAAGCTAAATCTGTTCTTGGTGTAAGAGGTCCCTTTTACCGGGCGTACCTGATCACCCAGAAAGTGTCCAGACTGCAGTTTACCCTAATGCATATTAAACAAAAGCTTGATCCGACTGCAAAGTCCAGAAAACCTGGATGGCAAGGTACTTCCCTATAAGACTTCTACGGTAACATCGCAAAACCGAATCAAAAGTGCATACGTTCTGGCTCCCATTCAATTTTGTGATGTTATCGCGCCGCCTATCAAGGAAATATCATTAACATTTATTCAAAGTAAAGATTTGTTTCATTTTATATGATAGGCCCTATAGAAGCATTATTTGCAATTGATTGATTAGCTTAACAGAAACGACAGCGTTCCATAAAATATATTCTCAAAACCTACAATTGATGAAGCCAAGGTGCGGACCAATTAATATGACAACAGTATGGTATAGGAGCGTCTATTTTCTCCTATATTGCAAACCTTTTTTACATTGAGGTGCTCCGAGCAACTCCGATTTGGAGTAGTACTTTAAATAGCTGGGCGACGGCCGGCTGAGACGCTGCCAGACTTTACGACTGGGGGGCTGAATGTGTTGTCTGACATCCTCCCGCCTCACATAATGACCAATCGGCCAGCCTGCCGCTCTGCCCCGGGGACCAACTCCCGTTACCATAACAACCACCCTCCTCATCCCCCACCCTTATCACCAATTTGACTAACTGTTGGTGGCCCCAGCCTCCTGATCTCTTGGTCAGTCTCAACCCTTCTCCTCTCCCCCTCAAACCCTCATGAGCCCCTCATCTGACCCTGTTTTAGCCCCTTTCCCCCTCCCACCCGCCTTTTAAAATTCATCACCAATTGAGGGGGTAGTTAGTAGCAGCAAGTCAATCTTGGTGTCTGCAATATAAAGAGCACTTCCTGGGGGTGGGTATTAAGTAGCCAACAAGGCCGTAACTGCTCTAATGAGCTGTTCATTTTATTGACTCTTGGCTCTAATAGACGTGTATTGGCCTGCAACAACGGCATTCCATCACGTAAGTGAATCTTGAGATTCTAAGCAAACTTAAATTTATTTTCGAAATATTCCGCATTCTTCTACCATTCTGCCATGTTCAAGCAATTTTATTAGAAATTCCTTCAGAGGTAATTGGTTTTGAATTGTATTTGCGCATAGCAACCAATGACTTGTTTTCTGTCATAATGAATGGATAATTGGCCTATCATCGACAAAAAAACTTGCGTAATTGGTACTGGGAATGGTTCTTTTTAACTGTTCCGGATTTTATCAGGAGCTTAACGTTGGCGTCTGGGGTCAGATTTTAGTTAATCTGATTCTCTCTGGGTAAAATCATGGTTTCTCTCCTGGGACCTTTTGTGCTTATTTATCCGACTATTGCATTTGTGTCATGTTGCCTCGGCCTCTTTCTGGGACTTTAACTTAAAAACAAATCATATAAAGAATTGTTTTATCGATTGTTTTTAGGTGTTGCTCTCATTCAGATTTTAAATTGCGGATAGAAGTGCAATAACTAAAATCCTCTTTACTTGTTCCTCGTTCGGAACAAGTCTCCTCTTGTCAATATCTTTTTGCAATCTTAAGAACATTCAAAACCGCAGACCTTTATTGTATTTAGTTCTATAGAAACCTGTCAACAGTTAACATTCCCCTTTTATCACAGAATATGCTTTAAAATGCTCTTTCTATTATAGAAGATATGCCTATTTAACATTCTTTACAGTATTTCTTACAGAAGGGGATTAACAGTCCCTGCTCATCACAAAAGATGCTCAATATTCTCTGTTTATTACAAAAGATGTTAAGGCCATAATGTGTTAAGGTAATATAGGTATGCCTATGTCTATTTCTTTATGACTTTTTTTTAACTTACACAAATAAAATAGACCAATAAACTCGACATTTATACAAGAACTCCTTTTCTTCAGAATTCACATAAGACACCTTCTTATACAATGTCTTCTAATGTCTAGCATCTAAGATACATGTCTTGATCAATTATTTTCCCATTCCTGTCCTTTATGCCATACCATAATAGGGCCATAATAATAGGATAGGATGAGCTACCTGAATGTAACAACTAGGGGTGTAGATAGGAGGTCCCCATGTCGGCTGTCGAATGGCTATCTCTGCACGAAAATAGACCTTTAAGACCTTTAAGTTTCTGTAAATGGGGCCATTGAGCTTTGCTAAACGTAATAGAAAGGTCACCTTTACAAGACCTTTCCAAAATTGTGACCTTTAGAATTTATCAAAGATTTTGCAATGCTTTTGAAAGGTGACATATCCTATAGGCCTATACCTTTCATGAACCTCAATGTCCCCATTTACAAAGTAAAATGTCACTTTGATTCTTGAAAAGCACTCATGTCACATGTAGAATTTAAGGAATACCCGAAGCCATGCCATGTAGGCCTATTCTCTTCTTAATGTTATTAAGCTCCATGTCGCATATCAAATTAAAGAAATGCTCATGTCTCATCATCACGTTCAGCATTCTCCCTTGTCAATTAAGAGGGTCTGCACCCATAACACATTGTAAGGCCTCATTACAGAAGATAGCCTACTTATTCTGATGGTATCAAAACGCAAACAAAATAGATCTAGATCTACACGCCTGTGTATTTGTGCTCGAGGTCAGGACTTCGGTGTCGCGATAGGTAATTGTTTATTATACTAAAGTACCTTAAAGAACTTAACGCTACACATATATAGTCCTATACATAAATCACAGTTTGGCGTGGCGAAAGAAATATTCATGAAGGATAGCTGCCAATAGAACAAAGACAAACGAGGATGATCACCCGTTGTTCGTAGAATACGGGCGTCTATATCTCTGTCTATCGCTACAGGCAGCTTATTGCCTTCCGCAGGCGAGAAGAAGCATTTGTCTTGGGCGACAAATCCCCTTCATCATGTCTCCATCAACTCGGAGGGAAACATACACGGGGCCATAGGAGGACGACTCGGGCCATGCGGGCCGCCATTTGTCTGTCCCGTCTGCCGCCCCGCCACACCCGACGCGCCAATAGGATCACAGCAACAGCGTCACGTGATTGATCGCGGATCATGTGACCATCAATTCGCATGTGGGCCGCTTGGTAGCGCGGCTAAAGCTCTCTAAATGTTTCTGTATGGAAGTGGTTGGGGAAGTCAGCGTGCTTGCCGCTAAAGCCAGGAGATTTGGAGGCCGGCCCAAGTTGCCTGGGTGGGACAGGGTTAGATTTGTATCTCCTGTTCATCCATCATCGTGAGCCTGTCATCATAGACGTGAGCTACTCGGCCTTGATGTGTCATCCCTTGAGCAGCTCGCCACACGTGTACGTCCGGCTGAGGGCACTACCGGCTGAGGGTCTTGTCCGTAGGCTATGGGCATCCTGGTTCAACATATTGTTTAACTATTGGGGGCTAGGATTAAAAACCGAGACATGGTCTCATGGGTATGACGCCTTAGCCACTTGGAATTAATATCCTATTCATAGTTTAGAATGACCTTAGCTCAAAGAGATTCAAACAACTTTTATGGAGATTTGTTTCTGATCAAAAGGGCTTTTGTTAACTGTAGTTTTATTACATTGCCATAATAGATAATAGGACGTTAACTGTAGTTTTATTACATTGCCATAATAGATACCATTTAAGGTTGCGCGGGTTGCAAACAAGACATTGTACTATAAAGAGCTCTTGCGAAAGACATGCTTTTAGATTATGAAAAAAAAAGAACAACATAGGCAAAACAAGAAAGCTTTCATCAAAATATGATATGAGATGGCCATGTCAACATAATCACGTTCACAGCCACACTCTACAGAATTCCTTTCAAAATGCAACAAAAATAAATCGAACAATTCTGTCCACATGTAGTTGTTGTTCTTTGATGTCCTCCCTGACACGTGCAAGGTGCGGACCTTTGCCTAAGAGTGCTTTTTGTAAAAGGCCAGGCCAGGAGCCAGTGACGCCATATACCCCAGAGTCTACAGGGTCATCTGCGACCTCCGCTAAAAGGTACAATGACCCCTTGGCACAGGCACATGGCCTGAGAGCCCTGCGCTGAGAGACCCGTCTCTGGAGACAACATTAGACAACCCCGATGCAACACCCATCGGTCCTCTGCCTAGGAGACGAAATATCCTTTCTTAAGGCTATGCTGAATATGGTATGCATATGGATGGATAATAACATATTGGAACATCTCAGACTTATGAACGAGTCACTGTCAGATTAATAAGACAGACCCGTTTATGCATGTGACGAGTTGCTTCCTGTGGTGTCTTCATTCTAGATTTTCACAGACTATAGAATCAAATTACAGTTGTTTGAAATGTCTGTTATGAAAGAGGCACCATATGCATATTTTTTCTTTTCCCTGCACAGTAAGTTAACATTTGGACTGATGAAACTACATAGTTCTTCGGGATGGTACAAGAAGCTTAACATTGATGTATGTGGGTAAGATTTTAGTTGATAATGATTCTCTAAAAGTAAAACTGCCTGGGATCTTTTTCCTTTTTTTTTTATCTAGGGTTAAGATTTGTTTTATGAATGAAACATAATTCATATATTCCTATTGCCTGTTGTTTTGTACAGTATCGTCAGACTGTGGCTAATTCAAGTGCCCTTGATCACGGAGTGTAAATGGTATCGACCCCTGCTACCCTTGATTTAGGGGGAACAACGGTAGAAGGGTGGGAGGCGTCGTTGGGGGGCTATTTCTAGGGTGTAGATGTCCCGCGGAGAGATGGGTTATTATTTATTGAACGAGACAGCAATGAAAGGCAGTCAGAAAGGGAACATGTTGGCATGGGAGGCCACAAAGCATGCCACATCATATTACCGCCATGTGCAACTCGTGTAACTGGGTAGAGGTTCAGAACGGCAGATCCGGGGTTTGGGTTGGATGATATGGGTAGGGACACCCTCTAATCTGGGGATTTGGATATTAGGGAATCCAATAAAATGGGCGTGTGTGTGGCCCAGCAAACCACGCCATCTCCGTGTCCGATGCTAACGGGATTATTGGGGTTTACAGCTATACTGGGGCCCGGCAGCTGGTAGCCAAATTAAGAAGGATCTATATTGACTACACAATGGAAATATATGTGTGCCCTTTAACTGGTTTGGGAACTGATAGCTACACCCAATTCTATAGCTTCCAAAGACATAGAAACGGTTTTATGTGTAAGCAAACTTACCTCAAAGCTTAACATTTTATCACCATCGAGTAGAAAATATAGTTTAAAGGTCTAGTAGTTAAGTTTCTCTCATCTTTTTTAAACATCATGATCCCTTCTGTCAATTTCAAACATGTTTGGAATGTTCCCGAAAATTTGCCAACATTAGAATTATACCTGAGAAAAATGAAACTTCTATTTGCTGACGCGCCCATTCCCTTTCTCTAACTATCCAGGCAGTATGTTATCCTGGGCTCGCTGACTAGCGAAGCTCATCGCATGATGAAACAAAAAATCTTATTTTGACTGCATGTGTTGGGATTTGTAATATTGACATCACTTTCCAGCTTTCCTGTCCTTTATCTGGGATTATACTACATAAAAATATTCGATAGGCAAGAGTAATCTTATCTTTTGATGCCTCCCAACTTCAATAAGTTTTCATCTACTTGGCTGTATGGGGTCGTAATGACTCAAAAGCCTAGACTTGAGGATCAGCCATGAAGGTAAATGTGTGCTCTTCTCTACAGCAGCCGGCAGTAGAGATGATATAATCAACAACGACACGTCAGATGTTATCGAATCTATGCACAGAATAGACATCTTTTTGTCCACCTGTCTGTAGATAAGTGTCTGTATTTTTCTTTTTAAATGTCTTTGAATGTTTGTGCAGGAGGGAATGAACACATACCTCAGTAACAGACTGTGTTGTCATAGACATCTGTCTTTGACCAATATTTCAGATGGATCCTCACCTTGATGACTGATATATTACGCATCATATTTATTTTCCACTCAAATAACATCTGCATTCTACAGGAGAGTTTAGATTGTCCTAATACGTGATTGTGTCTTAGTTTATTCTACTTTCAAATGGGCTTCTGTTCATAATCAGAATGTGTTCAACCACTTTGCTTCTATTTCCCTGCCTTTGGCCAGCGTATCCAACGTTCCCATGCCCTTATCTGCCCCATCCCGGACTCTCTACCTTAGTTTCGTTCTTTCTTTTGACTTGAACATTTCCCAATTCCTTTTCCATTTTCCCCTCAGACCTGAAGCCTCTGTATTTTGGCCGTGCCGTCTAAGTGCATCCCTTATCTGCCCTTATCAACCCGCTATCACTCCAGCTAGGGGGCCTTTGATTGGCTTGAATGACATTTATCAGATTAGACCCACCCTGAAGCCCCCCGCCTTTGATCCGGCGAGCTAGCGGGGGATGATCCAATCTCCGGGCTTCCGTCCGGGCCCCTCCGACCAGCGTCCGGGGCCCTTTCTACCAACCCACCACCCACTCTCCTGCCTCCATGGTCACAGGTCTATGGCTGGCCAATTCCGTAAAAAGTCTCATCTAAAATTGATGACTTTGTGAAAGTCAATATATAACTTTACTTCTACAACATACTCACCTTCCGTTCTGGTTATGACGTCATTGAGCAAGTGCGTCTAGGTGACCTTACCGTTTCCTGTAGGGTGAGTGGTCAGAGACCCGAGGTTGAGTAAGCCGTCTGGTTGTTATACCTAAATGGTTGTTTTCGTAAATACACTTAAAAAGTAAGTTGACTTGCAAAACAATCATATTGACTAGAGGTAAACGTATCTGCCACCTTGTCAATCGCTTAATTTACTTGTAACTGGGACTTTAGGGCCCACTGCAATTCTGTCCATGCATGCTTATTGCACTTCTTCTATGACAATGTAAGAACGTTAACACGTCTTACCACATCAGGGTTACTCTGAAAAGTATAGTAGACCTAGCTATGATTATTAGTTTCACTGTTTCATCATTTTTACAGAGCAATGAAGTTCGAATCGACCAAATTGACAATCAACAGAAACAATTAAGGTATGCTAAATCGCCATCCACCTTTATATGAATAGAGTTGTTTTAGGACGAAATATTCCAATCCGTTAGAAATTTCAGTCGGTATACATCAACGAGTAAATACATGAGAACATGTTTCTAAATGCTTTCCATGATACCTTTGACATTGCAGCAGGCCGGTATCCCGTACATGATACTGGGGGTAATAAGGACTGATGTGGGACAGGACGGAGAGGCTGATGGCGGTGGGGGTGGGCCGCCACCTAATGGAGAGATGGTGATGAAAGGTGTGGCGCTCAGACACAGGCCGCCCGGTCTGTGGTCAGTCCTGGCTAGAAGTCTAGATACCTACATAGAAAATATTCATGGGAAATCCAATACTAGTATGACTATTTCTAGAACCATGTGAATACATGAGTATAAAATATCATTTTTGCAACGAACATTAGCTCCTTTGACGCTGTTTGAAGTAAAGTTGGAAGTAACATCTAAACAAAGTTAACACAAGTTAACAGGAGTCAGTGATCTTTGAATTGTGTTTGAATTTACAATATAGTGCCCTAAGATATATGTTCCAAGTAATGAATATCGTTATACAATTTGCAGCAACATATTTTGCTGACTAAAAATAAACTTAAATATCTATTATGATAACACAAAAGTGAGATAGCTTAACTTGAATCATTAGCACCCCTCGGCAGGTAAACTTAGAACTGATCAATAGGCCTAGTCTATACACGGACACCCACAATGGACCTTGACCAGTTCGTTACGTCTGAGTGCAACATGATCTGGTTCAAATTACATTTTATGAAATGATCAAAGGTGATCTATTGAATCATATAACAACTTATATGAAAAAATTCATCAGCCCAGCATATATCAATCATCTCATCTAATTAGCATTCTTCATTTATAATTAACTACTTCTGCACTTCTAACAGTTGCCCTTCTCCTCTCACCAGAACACTATTCTTATAAGGGAAAGCAGGGAAGGGTAACAGATAAAGGACAGAAGGTGGAATAGGCACCTCTCTACATAATTGCTGTGATTAGAAGACCGAAAAAAACGTGTTACACTGACAGGCATCAGATACAGTAAATAATTTCATCTATTTATACAATAATAGAATTAATTCTTTTCATTACAATATACTTGTTATATCTTGCTGTCTGGGAATAGAGGGCCCGTTGAGCATTGCTCTTCGATTTCCTGGAGGATCGCTCTTGGCTGGAAAACTGCCCAATCTATCCCTTAGTAGGCCTAGATCATGGGCACCATTTTGTTTTCTAAATAAAGAGGCTAATTCATTTGGAATTAGAATAATTATGTCACTGCATATTTCCTGGTTCATATACTTATAATGTAGACATTATACCACCGTACTGGATGTTTTTCTTATGCAGGGAATGTTCACGCCTAATCTTTTCTCTCAATAAAGGATAGATAAATTAGGAAGCATCTTGCCTGTTCTTTCATTTAGATTTGTGTTTTTGATAGTTGCCTTCTAAATCTTCCGCACACACCGGTGAATATAATATGAATATATCTTTTACTGACAATTCATATGTATCTGCTCAATATCATTTACTATGAAACAAAGTATATATAGATGAATGATATGGTATAATTGTCATAATGTCAAAAGTAACCATGTTTAAGCTTATTCTCTAACAAAGAAATTAAAGGTTGTATAAAGTTTTCAGAAAAATAATTTTTACATATTTTAACAGCCGATCCCGCAAATCCTGGCCTGTATTGCAATTCCTTGACCAATACCATGACGCTATAAAACAGAGTAAGCAATTAACAGAATAATCATCCTGCTAATTCTAAATTGAAATATGGGCACCATGGCAATAAAGAACACGGTAACCCAAGCATCCCATTGTGATATTTCTAATCACTGAGTAGGTGAATCTAAGTGTAGGGAATAGGGACAAAGCTGTCAAGTAATACGAATGGATCACCTAAATCTATCACTGAATCTAGTTGGGAAAGGAATTATCACCTCAGATAAACACATTAATTTTACCATCAGTCTAATTGGTTTCTCAGACGTTCCAATTAGGTTGTGAAGATGATAAATGAATAAAGCCTGAGCCAATACTTAAAAGCATTAATCCTACATTGCTTAGAACATACGTTTCCTCTTCGGAAATAACTTCCCTTAGTACCATGGTTGTATCAAGATGATGTACTTTTTAAAATGTTTCGTTGACTTTAAGATGTCATTATGCTCAAGGTCTGGAGGATACGGAATGCTAGGATATCAACAAATTAAGGGGATTACATAGTTGATCCCACAACAGGCAAGAAAATGTCAATGTCTGCTTGTCATTACTCAATGTGTTTTTTTATCATCTTCACTAGGAGTGTGATTATCTATCTAAGCAATCACCCCTGTTAAGACATTCCTCCTAATTATTCTGTCTATGTATTAAATTCTAAGAATAAAAATCAGGTCAATCGAAGAAACACAAGAATGAAGTAATAATATAAACGACGTTAAGACACTAAGTTGTAAAAAAAAAAATTAATTAAACATCACAAATTCATATAGGGCCTACAGCAGTATCTTGTTCTACCACCTTATTGTTATGTAAAATAAAGTTTATGTGTGTATTTAATCACTCGCATTCAAATACCATGGTTTAAGAACAATTGAAACCACATGGCTGCTTTTATTCGTCACCAGAAATCAGAGTCCTCTTGAGGTGGAAACATGGGGTTTTCATATTGTGCAGAATTTGCAGTGAAAGATCTATAGCTAGCTTTTTGAAGAAGTGCAAGGGCATGCTACTACAAAGGGGGCGCTCCTCCTTTTTTTTAAAAAAACTTTACTAAATTTTGCCAAAAAAAGGAGGTGGTGCGGACCCACACGCCTCCACCATTCGCTCTTATTAGTTGGCAATGATAAAACTTATAATTTCGATTTTAGATAATTTGGGTGTATGTCCACAATTGCCGATGGTTTCAATTAATTGCTAGCCACACAAAAATCTGAGTTCAATTATTAGATTTTTTTTAGAAGTTAATCAAAAATCGTACCGAATATTATCTTTTTGTGCATTGCCATTCGACCTCAATGCACATTGAATGAAATGGCTTTAACTTCGATGACCACATCTATCAACGTATTCCACTAGGGAAAGAATGAGGTAATATTCGGCATCCAACCACTATTGAACACATAGATACACCTCCTACAGCCTCTCAGGGGAAAAACAAACCACCTCTATACGTTCAACAGTTTAAGGCCATATTCCACATACCGAAAGTGCACTGCCATTGCGCCATCAATACAATATTGCAAGTATCAGCAGAAAAAAATCACCAACATGTTGGTAAATCTTTCCTGCTGATTTTGCACTGGATGCTGAAATCAGCAGTCAATATGGCACTTTTGGCAGTCAAAAGTGTGCGTGAAAGGAAATGGTCCTGATATAGAATGTTTCCATGGAGACGCTCAATATCAGCGACGGCCTTTAGAATATACTATACATTCAGTGCAGGGTACAGGCATAGTAAAAGTCCAGGAAAGATGATGAATAGTCAGTGGCCTCCACGTCTACCCAACCAGTGCGTTTGTCATCATCCGGGGCCTTACTCCAGTGTGCTGATTAGATTCCTGCAGCCCCTGTCCCCTTATTGTATCACCCCCTTACTGCCCCGCCGCCACCCCTTACTGGCGGGGGTCAGAGGGGGTGCCCACCCGGCCCACCTCTATGTATTATAGGTGTGGCCCAGGTTTCACACCATAGGCACCAGGCATTTATTTCTATCGGTTTTCTGGGCCCACCGTCATACATTTGAATCAAAACCGAATTATGTTTCCTGGCCTGTCAGTCGACTTGAATGACCCAGACAAATCACTTGCTTTGGTGAAGTGGGAATTGCCATTGAAGTATGGAATCGACAAGATATTGCATTTCTATTTTTTATGTCTTGGCTTCAATGGAAAAATGAAAATTTGGTATACAAAAATTTGTTAGGATTACCAATAGCAAATAGAGAACCAGATTACTCATAACTAAGTCACGTGGAAATGAATTTGGTATATCAACCATGCCTTCATTGATATCACTGGGTCTCATTTTTGATGGACAAATATGAGTTTTTAGACTTATTGATCTTTTAATTGTAAAAGACATAAGATTACATGAAAATGATATCTATTTTACCCTCTATAGTCTTTTGGGAAAAATCGATGAAGTAACTTTAAATCTAAATTGTTCATTCCTTAAAGCAGTATGATATAGTCTCTTCCAAAAGCTCACGCAACCAGACAATTAGGGAGTTCTCTGGATCAATCTATTGATGCTACAATTTGCCGTGACATATTGCGGGAAAGCACGTTAAGCAGTTCCTTGCAGGCATTTGGAGTCCATGCAGTGATTCAGGGAAGATTCCCACTAGCTTTTCCTAACAACCACTCCATGGAAAGGGGAACCGTTTGCCGTCTGTCTGCACAGGCTGCTAACGGCGAATAGCGCTCTCTATAGGCTTCTTCTGGGAAGCATGCATTCCACACTGTCATGCCATTGCCATAGGTCAAGAAGCCAAGTGGTAGAAAATGGAGAAGGTGACTGACTATTGACACTACCATTAGCATTGGGCCACAAGGACAGGAAACACGAGACCTTACACTAGCGTGGTGCTAGGGCTTCACAATCAAACACTGCTGGAGACCTGACATATTAGATGTGGAGAGATTCTCCTATTCCCAACAAAACACTGGTGTGTGAAGACCTGTTTGAATAGATGGAAATGGACTTTTTCTAGTGGGAAGCCATTTGAATGATGTCATGGTATGTGAAGCTTTGTAAGCCATATGGACGGTATGTTTTAGTAGTACCTTTCCCTTTTATCCTTTTGAAACTGAATATTTTCTCATAGCTAAATTTTTCCTTTGGTCCCATAGTTTGTCATTATGATAAAATTATGCAGGAAAATAATTGCAATATAGAGGTATTAAAAAGATAAGGATATTCTGGCTGAACTATGAAATTGATGTAAGAAATGGGAACGGTGAGGTTGTAGTAATGACTATCATCACATGGATGCAGATACAATCTTTAAAATTCTAGCAACACTGATATACATGGTCATCAGTGGGCACACGTCTACCGTCAATTAGTAAGCAAATTTAATGGAGGCAACTATCCTATACGAATAAAGCCAACATCTATCCTATACGAATAGAGCCAACATCTATCCTATACGAATAGAGCCAACATCTATCCTATACGAATAGAGCCAACATCTATCCTATACGAATAGAGCCAACATCTATCCTATGCGAATAGAGCCAACATCTATCCTATGCGAATAGAGCCAACATCTATCCTATACGAATAGAGCCAACATCTATCCTATACGAATAGAGCCAACAGGCGCTGACAGGCGGCCTGAGTGCCTTATGTTGCTTCTTTATATTTACCTCAAGCCCAACAATATGCCTTCAGGTATTTTTTCCTTCTGCTTCTGTTTTCTAGCCTATCAGATGTCTGATGTGTTTCTATGCTGTGTCCCTCTTTGGCAAAAGGTGCCACTCACGGCAAAGTGCGGCCCCTTTGAACCTAGCCCTATGACATTCAGGCCACTTTGTGCGCGGATACTGTGACACATAAATCTGGTAGGGCATGTAATTTACAAAGAGATCCAATAGATTTGAATTGCCTGTAGGTTTCAAGATACAATCTTTTTTATGCTTTCACAATTTGAGTGAGTCTTGAGCATCTTACGGTTTCTTAGTTAAAGAAGCTAATTGTAGAAGGATCGGACAAGAATCCTCAGCTGTGCAAGAGGTGAGTTATAAGGACGCACACACTTGTTAGCAAATCCTATCAGTATCTATCAGTCAGCTAGAAAATCCTACTATAGTATCATCTAACCAATCCTATTGATCAGCATCGGCCAAGAAATGGGTCTTTAATATACCACTTGAATTACAGAAATACATTGAAAAGTATTATTTGAGTTGAACACATCTTTCAACAGTTTCAAGATACATTTTTCAATATGTTTATTGACTATCTTCAGATGCATTTGATCTTCCAAATACTACACGTCTCTGAATATTATGCTCTTTCTTCCCTTGGCAAGTCCTCGACTGAGGATTTATATTTGGACACTAATGGGGTCTCAGAACACCCATCCAGATGAGCAGTCTCTTTCCAGTAAGACACAGGGTCGCAATGCCACAAATCCTAGCTCACTCTAAACCCCAAATGCCTTTGTTTGGACCCATAAACCCACGTTTAACCGGCAGTTGGGTTAATTTACTTGGATCGGCCTCGGTTTATTGTGCAGCCCAACAAGGGTAGAATGGTGTTGTTAGTACCTAGAGAAGACCGCCAGGGGTCTAAATTGACAGTAATGCTGACGCCCGACAGCCAATCAGGGCCCACTCTCTCATTCCACGTGACTTCCGGTTTGGTGAGCGCCCCCGCCAGGCATTAACCTGGTCATCCCCAGAAGCTTTACAAGTAGTTATTTCCACGTCCACCAGGTGGTGGTACAGATACCCTAGAGGGAGGATAGGGAGAGAGTTTGGTATATCAATTTGTCTATACTCTATACACTGTAACAGATAGCTAGGTAAAAAGACTGCAAAGTTTGTTCCGTTCTCCCTGAAATGTTGTTGTTTCATAGATATTGCAATGGTAGTTAAACTTTTAAACCCCCATCAGGATGCCTATGTATTTCATCTACCCAGGAATTTCCAAAAATATCCTTAAATGCCTGAACCCAGAAGAACTGTCTTCTATTTCTTAGGGTTGTGCTGACACGAAAAAATCATGTTTCCTGGTCCATGATTCTTGCTTGAAAGATCGTGACACTCATGGGCGGTAATTAGGGTCAAGTAGAGTAAAATGCAAAGTTAGTAAACAAAGTTCTATCTTTACATCATCCAGGTATCCAGACAGCGTGTTATTATGAGACCTGCCTCGTAATGATGTGCGTTAGGCGAAGAGCACAGCGATGGGACTGGTTTGGAGAACCCTTATAGGAACCGAATACAAGCTCATTAGAGCATATTGCCCTATTAACCTTTCATGAATGGTTAGATATTTTGATTAGGCATACAAAAAAAGAACTGCTGCCATTTGAAGCTACCTGACTGGAGAAAGTGTTAACGATTGGGACTGTCACGGAAGACAATTGACAAGTTCGACACAACTATTCACTTTGCTTCCCGTATCATGCAATATAGAATCTATGAATGAAAAAACAGATTCATATTCAACTGAAAAGCTAAGAACCTCATTATGTGAATCCTAAACACAAAAATATAGATGGGTTGCAAAAAAGGAGCCTAAAGTAACCATGGAAACATAATTATTATAAGTATAATGTACCTAAATAGCGACAAGAGAAACCCAGATTCTATTTTCTATACACAAAATATGAAATTTTTCTTACTATATTCCCTCCTAAACCAATCTAGCGGATATCCAAAATGTTTCTGTTTTTATTTATTGCTAGGCCGTCGTCTAGAAATATATTTTCATTAGTTCCTTACCAACAGGCTATTCAAGCATTAATGCTACGCCCCCCTGGACACATAAGAGAGATAGGCAGGCTTGGGTGAAATAAATTTTATTTGTATGATAAAATTTATAGTAATAATAAATATTAAGATATATAAGAATATATAAAAGGGGAGATATAAGAATAAAAGGTTTTGATAAGGAGTGGGTGGGTGGGAATTGTGATATGTTGATGGTATGAGGTTGGAGAAGATAATGGAGGATTGGAGGGTTGAATTATGGGATATGTGTAGGGGTGTAGTGTGGAATGAGGAGGGTGTGTAAGTTATGAATAGTGCCAGTAGGTGGCAGCATCAATGACCCAGCCTAACACCCATAGTGTATGCTGTAAACCATTAATGCTACGCCCCCCTGGACACATAAGAGAGATAGGCAGGCTTGGGTGAAATAAATTTTATTTGTATGATAAAATTTATAGTAATAATAAATATTAAGATATATAAGAATATATAAAAGGGGCCAAACCTGCCAATAGGAGTTTAAATAGGGTATTGGGAAGGGATGGTGGGGATAAAAATTGGTAATAAATTATAAGATAGAGTTAATAAGGGTGTGATTAACCCGATTGTCATTGTCATGTGAGATGTATGCCTTATAGGCAAGTGACTTCCATCCTCCGAGGGATTGTATTTGCGCCTCCTGGCAGCCGGCCCTGAAAGCCTGGGTAGCGGCTGACTTGCGGAGAGAGTGTAGGCTGAACAGCCTGTGTTGTACTCCTACCACCGTAAGGGTCGTCTCCCACACGGCTTTTATTGCCGTAACAGTTAGCGGACGCCCGTTCGTGGGGTCCAACAGCAAGGAATCTGAAGGTGAGGCTGTTGGGATCTGGTCTAAGTGAGAGGTGACTGTTTTGACCAGACAGAATGCGCTGTCTGGCACTGACGCCAAGGTGATAGTCCTGGTCTCGCCGCTTTTCTGCATGTTTTTGGCCCACTTCACCAACATTGTCAGGACCCCCCCCCTTATCACCACATCCGGGTTGTGATATGTTGATGGTATGAGGTTGGAGAAGATAATGGAGGATTGGAGGGTTGAATTATGGGATATGTGTAGGGGTGTAGTGTGGAATGAGGAGGGTGTGTAAGTTATGAATAGTGCCAGTAGGTGGCAGCATCAATGACCCAGCCTAACACCCATAGTGTATGCTGTAAACCATTTGGAAGACAATTTAATACAACTTTTTAGCCCTAAACTAAGTTTTTGAATGCTCAAAATTACGGTATAAAAGTAGGCCTATAATCATATTGTCTGTAACCATGACAATCTCGTTTTGGAACATTTAAGCATCATCTTACAAAACAATGGATTCCTTAGTGATAATCTAGTTGGATGTCAGATGTTAAATTTTGAGTCCAGATATATCCACCCCATTGCCAGCATTGCTCATATTCCCTTACAAATTTCCCTACAACAACCTCCGCTGCTATCCCCATTGATAGATTAATTAAAAAGAATGGTATAAGTATTCTTTGCTCTCTAAATGTCTTATTACAGATTCAATCTTGAAAAAAAAAACAATGTTGAGTGAAGTTCCCCCTTGATATGTATGGATACTTTAATGACTGTATATATGTTTATGTAACATTTTATCTTTCAAAATCATTCATTAGTTTAATGCACTGATCGTCTTTGAATTCCAAGTTGTTAAATGCCAAATCCAGTTTGATTAGCTTCTCACTTTGGGTAAAGTTAAATTCCCTGGCAATAAAAGAAGGAACTCTTCTGACAAACCGTCAGCACATTTGGTGAATCTGTCCTTACGTTCTGTCAATTAGTTTTCTCAAATACACTTATTTTCATTCAAACCCGACAGCCGCATCATCCCTTCTGCGCCATCAGAGAGGAATCGTCACATTGTTAACCTGCTTAACGTCCAAATCATTCGTATTTCTCATCTGCAGGGTGGCAATGAGTTCTGTCGTGTTTTCGTCCGACGGATCACGTTGTATTGACAGTCAGCTTTTTGGCTGGGCTTCCTGGATGGGCTCCGTTAGGAACTTCTGTTATATGATGCTTAATGTCAGGGGCCTGGCCAGGGATTTCTTTTATGTCCTCGCAAAAGGATCTGAGCCACACATTAATTAGTGATTACTTAATTAAATGCATGCCAGGTAAAGTGATTAGTTTCAGCTTAACACGCTAACGCCTCCTGAATTGCAGGTTCGGGTAGCCGTCTGGCAAACTGAAAATCAAATCTTTCTCCAAATTCAAAGGATGTTTGGCAGGTTGAGCCTCCCAGCGACTGAATGTTTCTCCGACCTGGAAGAAGAATGTGTGTTTTTAATGTAAGGAGGATTCAATTATAACAGACATGGGGATGCAATCCTCAGAGCATAAAGAAAGGAGCGATGGCTCGCGACGCCGGCATTCCGGTCAGGGCAGGCGGGGCTTGTTCAATTATCATGTTTCTTCAGAGGCTACAAAACACATGGAGGTTATTGGGCGGCCTCGTCCCTACTCCCATCCCACACACTCATTGAGTTGCTCTGTCTCCGATCCCACATCCCTAACACGAGCTGCTCATCGGATCCTACTCGGGTTTTTGCCACTCACAATCACATTGAATGGGACGTCCATCCACTCGGTCACTCGCACGAGTCGCTCCAACGACATGGTAATTGCTCACTTTATAACTGAACAAGCTAATTATTCACTCACTCAATTGCTTATTTTAACACGGGAATTGCTCACTTGGTCACTCAGATTATTCTATTGCCTGCATACTCATATATCCAGCCCCTTAGATATATATGATTTTACACATAAGGTATATTCATGTTTTTGTTCAACATATTACATATAAGATTTATCCAAATATAAGATTGTTGATAATTTCTCCCCACGCACTTGTGTTCGAAATATGCAGATCTATGCTGTTCAGAATACTCACCCAATCTGTATGGCTTTATCTCCAGATAAAGCCTACAAGCAATGTCCTTAATTATGCAACTGGGTGATTGCAGGGATCGACCCGGTTGCTCAGTGTAGTGGACCTGGAATGACAGACTTCAAAATCTAAATCGTAAGGGAGATCTAAAAATTAAAAATGGGGCGCCCTCTTGCAACTTCTCGTCGGCCCTTTAGAATTCTGTTAGTAAAAAAATAATAACATTTCCCCCAAAAATACACCCCCCTCCCAATCCGTCACTGGATATGGTAGACTCTAAGGAGATGGCAGGATGGCAGGCTCGAGGAAATTACTACTGCACGCACAGACGTCGCCCTGTCCACTACAATAAAAAGACTACTATAATTTTCCATGACAAGACATTATATAAAAGGTAATTCGTTCTAAAGAAACTAAGAGAGGGTATATAATACTTGAGAAAAAACATTTCATGGGAACGTTATGACATTGTGTCTGAAAATGGAGGAATTTAACGACATGACAGTTTAAAACTAGAACTGAACTTTTTTGAGACGATATGAGCGAGGTATTCCTTTCATCAAAGAATTATGTAAAACATGTGTTGAGAAAAAAGTAACAATCGTAGGCCTAGGGCTACCCCATTCAGCCAGACAGGAATAAAACTCTTGACTGGCATAAACATAATGTCATTTTCCTAATGCGGACATCATTTCATTTGGCCACAAATTGAATCCTTGCAATGGCATTGTTGTTCCTTTTTGTGGCTGTATGAATTTGAGCATGAAGATAAGCCTTTGTTTTTAGTCTCCTCTTTATCTGTTCGATCCTTGTTGTGAACAGATTTGCATTGGTTCCTGACCCGTAAGTTAAGGGGACTGAAATGGCGACGGGAAAAGTCTGATTACTAAAAAGTAAGACTGGTTACCTTTCTGGTATTTCCCTTTTTCATTAGGCCTATATGGTTCTTTAATCACATGAACCAAATTCGGATTTTACTGTGCACTGAACTGCTGAACTATGGGGTTTTACTTCATCGTTAATGATAGGGGAATAATTAAGCAATATCCTTCAACTATAATTATTACATAATGTGAGCCAGTCCAAGTTGCAGTCTTCTCGTTATTAGACTGCTAATCATCTTGAGACATAGTTTATCATCAAGAGCTGACATAAACACGTGTGTTAAAGGGTGTTGTTTAAG
Source organism: Lepidonotus clava (assembly GCA_936440205.1). NCBI lineage: Eukaryota > Metazoa > Annelida > Polychaeta > Phyllodocida > Polynoidae > Lepidonotus > Lepidonotus clava. Next base: position 23,668,524 of record OW387145.1, read on the forward strand.
TCCAAGACATATAATATTAGTCACTGAGTTTCAGTTGACATTCACGAGTCCATAGGCTAATCCACTCAGTTTCCACAACCGAATTCCTAGTCACATAAGGTGTGACGTAACAGTCACGTTATGCGACCATACTTTTTTGGTTTGTCTGTTACTTACTAAACTGCATGTAACTGTTACATTATTTTTCTGGGAGGTTTAGACCTAACCAAAACAGTATGTTCTCATGACATTCTGGGGAGGTTAGGTCGAGATAAAATTAAAATAGTATGTCATTATAACATTCAGATTAGGTGAGGTCCAGACCTCAATTAAACAGATCATTGTTGTGACCTCCTGACTAGGGGAGGTCCCAACTTCACTTAAACAGAATGTTATTGTGATGTTCTGTTTACATCAGGTCTTAGCCGGTAATTGGACTGATGGCACCATGGACCGATGGTACCGGACTGATCGGACCGCTCTTCCTGGACTGATCGGACCACCTTAATGGACCGATCGCACCACCTCAATGGACCGATCGCACCACCTCAATGGACCGATCGCACCATATTATTCCCCAGGTAGTCAAGGTCTCTACATATGCGCCACTTACTTCAAGCACTCTACTTTGACATATAAACCTTAGTGCAAAGGGTCATACGACAAAATGTCAATGTATATATGAGCCTGAACATAAACAACATTTTTGTGAGATTTACATTCTAACTATTATTTCATTTTGATTTCACATATATATTTACACAAAATAGAATCAATAGATACGTCCCACAGGGTTCTAAATAAGAAAATTAAAACAGGAAATCACCTTTCAAACAGGCAATATTCAAGGTTTATAGAATTAAATGAATGATAACCCCCCCCCCCATTTACCCTAAACTTACTTTTAATACATAAACCCTTTAGACCTGACAGATTGCAGTTATGTAGTTTTACTGGTGCAATCAGTCTAGAGGTGGTGCGATCAGTCCAGAGAGGTGGTGCAATCAGTCCAGAGAGGTAGCGCGATCAGTCCACCCAGGTGGTGCGATCAGTCCAGGGTGGTGCGATCAGTCCATGGTGCCATCGGTCCATGGTGCCATCAGTCCATGAATCGTCTTAGCCTTACCTAAACATAATGTTACTGTAACTAACTTATTAGGTTAGGTGTCAACCTAACCCAAACAGAATGTTATGGTGACATCCTCATTCTCAACCACACCTAAAAACAATGTTACTGTGACATTCTTATGAAGTATCAGCCTCATAAATAACGTTACAGGAACGTTATTAGAATGTCACAATGTAAAATCGCAATAGTTGGTTGCAGCGACATTATTGGGAGTCATCAAAAGAACGTCACTGTAACCTATCAGTGTAACATAACAAGAACCAATCCAGAACGTTGTTAGATCGTTATTAGAACGTCATATTCTTGGCTGGGCACTGCCCACTATGTGCACCACCTTTCTATTGCTTACTCTGGCCATGTGGCTATAGCCTTCACTCTTCAAGAACAACAAGAAGAGGTTCACTCTCATTCCTAGCACGGCTTTACGTATGTTGTTTCTTCGACTAGAACTGACACCAGTGCAACGCATCATGTGGTTTTCTTAAGGTTTATGCATGAATTAGGGCATAAAAAGGATCGTTCAGAATCATAATTGAAAATAATTTACTCAGAATAATGGATAGGCACAATGAAATGCATAAAAGTAGAGATGAAATAATTTAAAAAATCAATACACATCTTCACGATGAACACTCTATAGAATTTCTTGAAATAGGAAAAGCCTACTTTGCATGTTGTATATTCAGTCAAAGAACCAGTATCCTGGCCTACTTCTAATAATAACCACAGATATGTTGGTGATAACCCTAGTTTGGGTCTCTGTGATCGTCAAGCTGATTACCATAATTATAGTCAAACGGCTATTTTTCAGGGACGGATTTAGATTCTTTTAATGTACAATTCTGGCCGCCAAGTGGTCTCCTCAAATATTTACATAAGGGTCCCTTTTTTAATTCTCTGGATCCGTGCCTGTTTGTGATATCATTATTCAGTGTCACTGCCATGATTATAGTACATCACTGTTATTCACTAAATTTACTACAATATAATCATTTTACTTTATTCGCATTATTTATGACAAGATCTTGTGTAACGTGTGAATTTTGAAATTGGTTACATAATGTTTGCACCGCAATGAAAACTCATTTTATACCTTCTTCAAAATAACCATGCACGCATACTGGATAAGAACATACAAATTTACATCTTGGATAACATAGAAAAGTGTCATGGTGGACGTCTCTGCTTTTCAGAATTTTGTTGTGCATCATAATACATAGCTATACGCACCGTTACATCATGGTCATTTGCATGAATCGCGCTCTACAAAATATTATTACTAAGGGTGCTAACATGAGAGCTCTAACCGATGCCCCCTTTCAACAAAGTGGCACCTCAAAAAATGGAAACATTTCAGAGGTACATTTGTATATGGCGGATGTAGGCGCCCACCATGCCAGTGAAACAAGAACGGTCCAAGGCAAACCAGAGGTTAGAATGGATAGTGTTAATTGATGCATGTGGTGAAAACAAGTAGGAGTGCATATGCATTAGACTGCTGTCACAGACGAAAATAGATTTGTGCAGTATTGTGTGTTAAATGATTAAATCTGGGGGAACATAATGTTGTGTACACCATTACCTTTAAAAACTTGCTTTACATATACGATGCATATACCAACGACGTTTACATTTGTTGTTTCTGCCAGTAGCACCTCTTGGTATTAGCCGTACTAAAAAGAAAGAAAACTACACAAGAGGCTCAAACACGTAGGCATAGCCTAACCCTACACACACAAAGCTCTACGTTAAAATTATTAAATATGTTCAAGTCTATCTCGGCCTGTATTCTGATGATTGTTATGTTAAAGAGTTGCTCCCCGATATATATTTATGATGTTGGTCCGTTTTAATTGTTCAATTCTGGGACTAATACTGGATGAAACGAGTGACGAAATGGTAACATCAGACTAACTCATGCCCAAAGGATTCATCCAACAGCAATGCAATTGCTCCTCTATAAATCATAGAGTTCGTCTGAACCTTACAGTATTTTCAGAGCATCTCAATATGACAACATACACCCCCATACAGAAGCACCGTCCTGTGTGACTGCCGTACTCAGCCTGGGTCAGTGGGCTGGTGATGTCCGACATGCTCGTTGATTTGACAGCAGGGCCTCAGCTCAATTACAGCACATTGCCAGCCCCGCAGTGCCCTGACAAGGCCGGCGAATATGGCGGGGATACATTCATTATGCCCTTATTCCGATAGCAGTTGACTTCATTTAAACACACACCCAGCTGTCATAAAACTCATATTGGAAGGGTAAATATTCAACAACGTGTGGGAATGACAAGAGAATGGTCCTAGTGCGTTTATTCATTATAATTACATTATCTTGATATTCTTACGTATATATCTGCATTGTTGTAATCGATTCCTTAGATAGATCATCAGGACACATTAATGGTATCAATTTATGGCACATATATACATAACAAATATCGTCATGATATAAACTTGTTCACAAACTTTTAATGGAACATGGGATAAGCTACGTGACTCCTTTGAGAATATGATGATACATTCTCAGAATGAATAGGTCTACGTTTGACAGACCAGGTCACATACATCGTCCAACCAGAATGATGATGATAAAACAGCCGCACAAGGGCAATTCAACCGTCAACATATTGGATTGATAACTAAACAGGCAAAAAGAAAAAAATATCAGGAATATCAACAGCCAAAGAGTAGGCATACCAGCTTGCAACAAGATTTAACATAAACACAAAATCAATGCTGAGTAATAAAAACAGTGATTCACTAACACAAGGCAAAATCTATCCTATACCAATAGTTCCACATGAGTCAAAGGGGTCCAAGTTTGTCCTCGCTGGAAGATAACTACGTGGTAGAAGATGTCACCTAGTAGTAATTTTATCTCAAATTGATACAAACACAGATTGCGTTTTCATGGACTATTTGGAATGTCTCATTGAGATGTATGCCTGATCTGGAATTGTTTAGGACACTGATTGCACCAGAAAACAATAGGGCCATGAATAGGTAAACAGCAACAAGACAGCAAGAAATGGAAATAGGTTACCTGTGCCTGAAGGGAATGCGGAGGAAGATGGTGTCACTGGTCTTGTAATAGTAAAATACTGTGATAGGTTTGTTAAAGGGACCATTTCAAAGGCAAGGTCATATTGTAGACCCAGAACTTAATTTAGAACCAAAGAATTTGTATTGGGTATAATTTCGCCAGTTTGGCGGTGTTTATCCACAATCGATTCTCCACTGTTTCTAACACAGCCCTGTGTGATATAGATATACACAATTCCGTCCCTTTAACTAATTAAAAGGCTGGGTAATTAAAGTTGAAATATAACAAGAATGTCACTGGGTATAGAAACCTTGCAATAACAAAGAGCCCGAGGAACGTGCTTTACAACCCTTTAAAACAGTTCTTGATAGCTCCCTTCAAGCACATTTGACCTAGATAAATCGCATTGTCATTATCGAACCAGCTTTCATCTAGTGACAGGTGACCTAATACAATATTCCCAATAAGGGATAGTAGTGAATCATAAAGGTGGTGGGCGCGGACGGTCCATATTGAATAGAAATCATGTTTGCAATATCATTTTTCTCTCGGGCTCACCTTTGACAAAATTAATGCAGAGGTCGTCTGTAATATTGATGTGAATTACTGTGCATATAGGCGTATAGTCTATTAAACTTAGTTTAAGAAAGGGTATAGTAGAATATAAAATTATGGTAAATGCAACTTAAAGTTAGAACTATGGGAAATGCAACTTAAAGTTAGAACTCAATCAGCTCTACCTTTTGGACATACATATTTGGACAAACTACCGATGATATACATTATTTGAATTAGGTCTATGTGTATGAGCTTTTAACTGAAATAATTCTGTCATAAAGCTATCGTAGGATGTAGAGTAGTCCTTTCTATAGGTTGGCTGAATTTAATTTGGCTGTTTCTTTAATATAAAAACATATTGTTAGGCAGCCAATTAGGAGACAGTTCGTTACCCTTTCCAAAACTAAGTCTTATAAAGTTTGCCTTATTTGTGTGCATGTCTGGCTTCTACAGACATTTAGTAAAGTAAAACTGTGTCAAAAGTGCACAATTTGCAGGCAACTCACTCTATGGACTCAATCCTTTTGGCCTACTTCTAACCATTAGAGAATCCCACAACAGTAGTGACACCTAGTGTTAACTTTTATGATAACAGATGCGGCAGCGACCTCTGTAAGATATCCCCACCGTATCTGTCAGATGGAACACTTTCAAAGGAATACAACTATTCAATCCCTCACTTTAAGAAATTATATAAACAAGTATGATATTCCTTGGGTTGTTGATTACTGTCCAGAAGCAGCTGATTAGTTGAAATACTTTTTTTCCTGTCATTGAGCGGAAGAAATATGAAGATACGAAGATTGTGTAATATTTTCTTTTTGTGAGAGTATCATTAAAGTTCCCTTTTTACCCTTCAGAGTGTTGGCCGAGAAGAGGTATCAGGCATATAACAAAGGCAGCTTGGTAATTGGCCTACGGACGAATATCTGCAAAGCCTGTGTTCAACGAGGCGATTTTAACTCTAGGGAATTTGGTAATTTCTTAATTTCGATCAAATAGTAACCTACATAATTATTCCATTTGAATGGGAAAATTGTTTTAAATCATACCTCGTGAATATGACATATACATGAGTAGCCTTCAATCCTAATGGCGATCTCCTGGCATAGTACAACATTCTCTATAACATAACGCCTCCGTCCACCAGTTTTGACGTGTGGCTACAGTGTGTACTTACCCCGTACTTACGCAACCTAACGCATTGTGAGGCGTTGGCTTGCCTAATTACAAGTGTAATGTGCTATAAGATGTGTTAGATGCTTTTAACTGTGCCATCTTCACATAACTAAAAAGATGCATGTATGTATATATATATACATACTTGGAAAAGAAGAATGGGATGGAAGCGGCCTTATCTGCGAAGCATTATTATACTTTTTGGGACGTCCCCTCAATTGCCCAATACCGAAAGGTCAATTAAAACCTATCATAAGGAAGTGATAAGGTGAATATCATCACAGAATCAACTTGAAATAGAAGAACCTATGTGTCATGAACATTTCTTCACAGAAAACATTAATAACATTAATTCATTTGATCTCCTAATCTGAATTATACAACATTTCTTCGTAATGTAGGATGTTTTGCATCTATATATTTCAGAGTAGTCAGGTTTTTCTACTTTTAAACTAATGCCCAACAAAGCACTGTATTATCTTATTTGAAATGGTATTTGAAATGGCAAATTTTGCTACTACCTTCATTGATCAAAAACTATATCGCAATCAATGTAGTTTCTTTCAATATAATATTAAACAGTTAAACCACATACACTTAGTATCTTTATTAATCATCAAACAATTTAAGTGTCAAATTTAAAGTACAAATCAAGAACCGAAAGACGAAAGCTGGTTCAATAATTTGGAACTCTCATACTCTGGACTAAAATGGATATATCATAATATATCCTCCATATGTACGGTCTACAGGGATTGCTCGCATGTTCGGCGATGGTGCAGCAGTACTCACTGAGGTCTGGCCCCCTCCTCCAGGCGGCTATAGAGGGACCCAGGAGGGGGTGATACAGGAGGACATGCTGACCACCTGACCCCGCCCACACGTCTCTGGGGCCCTACACCAGCCCGGAGGACCCAACAGGAATTAACCTCTTGTCCTCCGAGGGCCGGCCACTATGGCATCTCGTGCTAGGGGAGGTAGAACACGAAGATAAGGGCTCGGTGTTATCAGAGGTCAAGTGTGCATCTCTGGAGTTTAACCATCTCCGAATTGGGAGGATTCGCATAAAGAAAATACTGATTATCTCATGTTTTGTCGGTTTTAACGCCTTTACTAATAACAAAAGATGTATTGTACACATATGCAGTGTTTTATATTCTATTGCTGTATCCATATTTTGGATAATGTTTGGATGGGCACTTGAGTTGATAGTTCTGTTAAGGTGATAATGATCATAGTGTTTGACGGTTGGTGAAATGTTCGTTCCTTATGTCAATTTGTTGTGTACACTTCTAATTCAAATAGAGACTCTGACCTGCAGCAGTTAAACTTGTTCCTCTATATCCTAAATAAACACTTGTAAAAAAAAAAGAGGAAAGGGAAAAAAAGCTCTTACTGGCACTCTGACACGATAATGATATTAGGACTGACACACCAACTGGGACGGCTCTGGTGGAACTCATGTCCGGCCACAGCAAATGGTGGACCAACTCGCAAAGGTATAGTACGTAGACACGAGTTCCTCTGCTACTTTATCATTGTGAAATCTCAGTATGCATGTGTCAATTCGCCCGATACTGTATTGTAGATATGGTAGATTAGGAGTGGATTCGGGAATCTTTTCCTCATGGTGTAAAAAAACTCTTAAACGGGAGGTCATGCCCCAAGCCTGAGGCAGACTTGGGGCAAATAAACCTTAGCTTAAATAATAGGCCTATTTATGATCCTACCTTCTATTGATCTGGATGGTTGGAGTTGAAGGGTCGGAGATGTAATGGAGAGTAGAATAGAAGAGCAGAATGCAGAATAGAATTATGGCCTAGAGATACTTTGGTTTATAATTATATGATTTAAAGGCAAGTGGCAACAACAATGAGACAGCCTGCCCGCCCTACAGAGGCATCCTTAAAGTATTGTTGAAATGCGGTATTTGACCAATTGAGACAAACAAATTAGACGAACATCCTTGCTGCAAATTGGAAATACTTTATATATCCTTTGTACAATAAATCTTCACTTCATATGCCTTTTATATATGTACTTAATAGACAATTCACGCACTAAATAGCATACCATTCCGTTGGTTTTGTTTCCAAAATGAAGAAGAAGATATTGATGCATTTCCATTGTTATAGGATCACACTGCTTGCCCATTCGCCATTGGCTCTCCAACGAGTACAAAAGATCAAATCTTTGCTCAGGAAACTTGGAAGGCAGCAAAGAGTTTACTAGATACTGTCAGGCATTAGCAAGGCAGAACTCAAATTTCTCAATTCAATATAATAATAATTATTAAAAATACTCAACAATTATGTTATAATATAAAAAGCGACATTGGAATGTAAGAATGAAAATCTAGAGCACATTCGTTCCCGTTTCAAATTCAAACAAATAAACAGCAACAAAAATAAGTTAAGAAACATAGCATGCGATTCGTCTTCTTCGAAAAAATGAGATACTTGGCTACATTAATTTTGTTCAGACAAATATCATATAAATATGTACATGTATCACTAAAACAATCCGTTTTCGGCGATACTCTAGTTCTAATATTGAACAGAACTGTCCTTTCGGACATGGGGTTAAAGCATTATACATATATCCATGTCCATCATCCTGATTATATAGCTTAAGTCCATGGTGTCTGTGAATTGGCTGAAAGCCCAGACGATAATATGGATCCAACTTGAATTTATATATAGAGATTTTAATGCATTTGACTCCAAGACCACGATAAAAGAGTGCCCTCTTCGGGGACTCGATCGCATTGGAATTAGCCAAAACAATATCCTGTTCACCAATTATGGTCTTGCTGGGTACAGTTTTTATAACTCCTCTGCTCTGGATTGTTGGTTTGTTGATTTTTCAGTTCTCATAGCGGCCGACGTACCGGGCGTAATAGGAGTTGACGTCGATGACGCACTCACACCCCATGTGAACTGCCCTCTCTATAGTGGTCCACTCCTCGACGATGACCGTCTCTCCGTTCTTCAGGCCCAGGGCACAGTAACCAGCTTTCTTCTGCAGCACCTTCATGGGAATGATCTTCTGTTTGCACACACCGTGTGCTGGAAAAGATAAATTTATAAATGACGCCTTTATAACTTCATCTATTCCTAGGTTTTCTTGCAAATGTTAATTCTGAAAATCTCTGGAGAACACTCTGCAACTACCCTGCTGAAAAGATGACGTCCAAAAAGGATAACATGGTGTTTTTTTTACTGTTCTTTATACTACCTGTTGATACCATGTGAACTAAGATTATGCACTCCTAGGTTAGCCTTACACAACACTTACGGATCATGTCGACGATGAAGCAGTAGGGGTCGGCCTCGATGCACCTGGCCTCGTTGATGATGGAGGGCCAGTACTTCTCGCCCAAGTTGGTGGTGGCTGAGCAGGTGGTACACATGTACAGGTGGGTGTTCTCCCGGGTGCGGGTTCCTCGGGTCAGGCACATCTCAAGCCGGGACACGTCACCTGGTGGGTAAAGGCACAGTGAAAAAGGGCCTTCCATTTAGTACGTACGCACATTTTCAAAAATCTCAGACCCCCCCACCCCACTCCCCACCCCTTGGGCAAAAATACGCATTGGATTTGTACTAGAATGTACGCACATTTAAAAACAATTTGGACCCCCCCTCCCCCCCTTGATGCGTACATACTTAATGGAAGGCCCCTAAGAAACTGCAATAGCATGGAAATTAGCTTAACTAAATGGCTCATCTGGAAGCACTTTGTGTAAATATAATAGATGCAAGTTACTCAGTCGTACGTTTAAGTCGTCGCAATTGATAATTTAATTGGGCAGGCATGTAGAGGTGTGTGTGTGTGTGTGTGTGTGTGTGTGTGTGTGTGTGTGTGTGTGTGTGTGTGTGTGTGTGTGTGTGTGTGATTGTTCGGGTCTGTGTGTGTGTGTGTGTGTGTGTGTGTATGCGTGTGTACATGTGTAGTTGATATGAATTTTATCATTTTGGAAGATGTATATGCCTGTGAAATGTACGTGATTCAGTTATATAGAAAACACTATATATAGAAAGGATGTTCCATAGAAGCTTTCAATGATACATTATAAATACAATCATGTACAACGAAAAGGAGAACTACTTTTCTGGGCATTTGGTTACCAGCAATAGGTTTTCAGTGTATCACACCAGGGACTTTCTTTGCCACCGGTTCCTGGCGAGGTAAAGCAATAGCCTATGGCTGATACCCAGTTGCCCAGAAAAGTTGTTCTCCTCCTCATTGAGACATGAAACGGTTACTATAAGAGTCGGCTATTATTAAGAGTCGCCTCCTGAAGAGACCCAGCAATGGATAATTTTCCAAGACTCCTTTTCAGACCTGCCTGCCTCCCAGTGCCGCCACCTACCTGAGTCTTCGTCAGTTATTTGATTTGGCAGTCCTATGTCTTCAGGCCTGACGAAAGCTCCATCTTTCTCTTTCTTTTTGTTAACTCCAGTGGCATTTCTGTGTGTAGAGACGTCATTTTCAGACCCGTCTCCCTTTTCCTTTTTGGTGTCTTCTGTTGTCTTCCCACTCTCTGAGGACCTGACGGACATTGGGGGTTCAGTAGCCAGCCTCTCCTCTTCCATGGCCTCCCTGTGTAACTGGTGTTGGATGGCAGCTTTGGTCCATTTCCACTTTGGTTTCCAGATCGGGTGCAATTTCTTATCCTATGAAAAAAAAACGATGCTTTGAAAAGAAAGAAAATGCCTATATCTTATTTGCTATGTCTGAAGAAATTCCAACTGTTCCTTACCGGTTGTTACATCTTTGGATAATATACATAGGTCTATAATAGCATTATGATAATAGCTTTATGACGCAGTTAATAAATGATAACGGGAACAACCAAAACAAAATTGTTACATTTTATTAGATCAAATTTAGAATATTCTGCATGATCGAAAATAAAAAAAAGTCAGTACCATTCATCATAACTACATGTATTCTATATAAGTGAACTTAAGTTTCTTTGACTAACCTCGAAATTAAAGTCTAGGTCCAGGAGGCAGGGAAACGATTCTCTGGCTCCGGCGTCATCCTTGGCCATGTATTCCTTCATGAACCGTCCGCCCTTAATCTCCAGAATAGCCAATTTATCATCGTTGGTGAGAGGATGAAAGCGGTACTGGTTCTTCCCATTCTCACTTATCTTATGGCAAGGCTGAGTAGAATTTCGAATGATTGAAAACCCGAAAAGGTTGATTGCATCTTGGTGGACCTTCTCATCGCCGTACTGTGTCTTTTCTTCTTCTGTCAAAGCTTCAGGCACTGACGCAGCTATAGAAATATAAAAAGGAACATTTTTCTATACACTACGAGGTATGACATTCATGTTCATCTTCTAGTTAACACAACTTTAATGAGATCAACTAGAATGCTTGTATATATAGTATACTGGCTAGACGAAAAGACAAAACGATTCATACGATAATCTTGACCTCCAATTATGGCCGAATATTCTCAAATTCCATTGAAACATGGAGAGAAGGGCGCGTTTTCCCAAGCGTAAACTACTAAAATCTAAGGCATGTAATAAAAGATGTCAAACGACAAAAAGAATCATGTACATTGTTGAAATAATGTAAATTGTTATCGATAAAGGTTATCATAAAGGAAGAATCAACTTTGACGAAATAGGCAGTGGGTCTTCTTGTTGCAAACAGAGGATTCAACGTAATCTTAGACATGATATCTTGAGAGTATATTCGTGATTTCCGAAGATTGCCATCAGCATCACCGGGATATACCTTTTAATGATATCGAGGGAGCAGTGAAAATTTAGGGAGGTAGCTTTGCATATTCACTCTGTTAATCGTCAAAAGACATCCGCATGTTTGCTAAGACTCACCTTTAGCATTAAGCACTACCAGTAATGATAAAAGGACAACCACGCTTTGTCTGGCCATGATATATTCTGCAAAGAAAAATAATAAAGTTCTTACATCTCACATCAATAATAAAGTTCTCACATCTCATCTTCGAGCTTGAATGTCAACAGTTGCTGTGTATGTAAAGCACAACTCAGTAAGGCATAACTCTAATCTATGGAAACTTTCTGAGTTGTTAATGAAACGCTGATGTACATCTGAACAGGTAGAATAAAAGGTTACCTGGTTGTTACTTATGAACCTTCGATAACCAATAAACTTTAAAGCTTTACCTGTGACATTTGCAAACTTATCGATGGTTCTGGTGCCACATGATTATTGAAGAGGATTTGACTGTTCTTACTTGACAGTTTCAGAGGCTAACGTGTTAGTATAAATTATCTATATGTCTAGCTTGTGGAGATATATAGTCGTCAGATCTCGTTTGTATAGCCTATCATCAGTTTTGTTTGTAGTTCTGATAAACTGAGATAGCTTGTCATGTTGAAGTGATAGGTCGGACACTGCATTGCCAGAGCATTTGCAACTGCGTATACACAACCACAACTATAATCCGATGAACCTTAGGTCCTATCTTTTGACCATACTAGACCCAGCTGGGAGGAGAAATAATGCCTTGCTACATGATGCTTCATAAATTGGCAATTTTCAACTTGCCTTTCACGTTATAATTACAGAGTTAAAGGGAGCCAAAAACAATGTAGGATCAACATTTTACAAATTCTGTTAAATATTGAAATATATTCTATGGCCATAGCCTAGGCCTGTGGTAAAATATAAACTGTGAATACACACTTAAAATACATTAAAATACATTAAAACTCATCCCAGGTCAATTTTGGTGACCCACCAAAATTGGTTTGTTAACAAACATTGCTGTTTTCAGGCATACATCGCATAAGTATTATGGAATTTAAGTGAAGTTATAGCTAGTTATCATGCTTTATACTGTACCTATGGCGTAAGTGAGACTCGTAGAATGTATTTTCATAGTTATTTGAGTTTGCAATATTTTGTCATATATTGACACAATATTGCTTTTGGCTCCCTTTAATACATATAACATGTATGTATCCTCTTATTTGTTAAGTGTTATTTCCGAATACTTTACTTATAACTTGTCTTTTTCTTGTCATTATAGGAAAAACACCAGCTAAAAGTTGTCATACATTAATAATTCAATAGATATTTCTCAACCTGGCTTTGCGGGAATACTACAGGTGAATTACTCCATTGATGCAACGACTACAGACTTGATGTATTAAGCTGCTTACCTTTTGTTCCGTAAAATTATATTGTGCTTTCACAAATCTGGAATACTTACTGTTACTAAACCTATCCTCATGTAAGAGTCAAAAGACGTCTTCATTTATATAGGAGGTGTGTCCTCCAAGGGGTAATTCATTGGCCTTGACTTGACCTTGTAGAAAGTGATCTATGTCACCATCCCTAAGGTGACCAATGTTTAGTTCATAACCTACAGAGCAATAGGTGCTCAGAGATAACAAGATGAAAGGATCAACAGACAAAAGGTTATCACAAGTTTGCTCCACCTAAGAATTATCAACATTTTTTTCGGTATGGTAATCATATATACTCAAGTTTTCAGACTACTAGTATCCAATGCGCTACAAAACTATCTCAAACTTCGTCTATGAATTCTTTTCATACAATGTCCATAATTTCGGTGCTTGTTTCATTTCATTTGATATCCAATTCCCGTAAATGACAAATGTTTCAGACTGTTACTACATTCAATGGCAACACTGAAATATTTGCAGTAAAATGCAACATTCACTGTATACATAGATATACTTATTTCATGATTAATTCAAATAATGACATACATAAATGGTATTTCCACTTACATGATTGTAAATATCAATTTGGAACTGTTACAGTTACCTTTACATGCAATATCATTCTGTTAAACATGCAGTAACCGTTTCAATTGTAAGAAATATTCAATAAAGTGAAATACCTTTATCCTTTTGGCAAATGATTCTATGCAGCTGTACGTATGTATCGAAATTCTAGAATACTTTTGCTTTTGTTTTCAAGATACACATGCACGTTTACCTTACGTTTTTATTGTTATGACTGTAAATCGACCACGACAAAGATAACTATACAGTAGGCCACAAAGGGAAAAAATGGCAGATCAAAAAGTTAGTTAAAGGATATTGAACTATTCAGAATATAAAATCTTGGATTGATAGCCTCATAGTTAAGTGGTCTAAGTGGATAAGATACGGCCCCTTTGTTGTGGTGACCGGGTGTTGTGGCGGGATGAAGTGACCACATGAAAGGCTTATAAATAACACTTTCAATAGTTTGATTGATTTATGAGTGAAGACAATTTCTGGGAATGGGCGGACACCTTCTTTGATAAGGACTACTGGGTCAATTAATAAAAAGTTGACGTCGGGATCTCAGATCTATAATATAACTGACTACTGTTCTGTAGAGTTCAATACAAGTTCCTTCTTTGTGACATGTCACTCCCTGACAAAAAATTAATGCTACAATGCGCGTTTTAACAATATCGAATTAAACCTACAACGATTGGAACCAGTTGAACAGAAAATAACCCATTAGGCCCAAAGCAAATAGTAAATACTTATTAATCAATAGGCTATTCAAAATATTATCTAAAGCCTGTTTACTTCATTAAAAATTTTGTACATTTTTCTGAATACGTGTTACCAGCGATGTTGATTAATTGTAGAAACAAGTTAAGACTTGACAGCATTTCAGTGGCAAATGGTGCTTCTTAGCCTTTGATTTGTGATCGATACCGATAATAATCATTATGTGAAGAGTTCACTTGCCATAAGTGTTGGTGCTTGACAGTTTGGCACACCACATCAAGGACAAACCTCTCCTATTGATCTCTATATCCGGCTTGATAACCTTAGGTAAATCTCTGACTTCAGTATAATTGTTTTATCAAGAGCCCACCTCCCCTTAGTGCTGGAATGATTTATGGCTGACACGGGTACATTAGTAATGAATATCCCTTTCAAATGGGACTGTATTTTCAAATAATTTCATATTTTGAGAATGAATTTAGACCTCACATTATGCTCATTAAAATGTTTGGTTTCTTCAGAAAACTAATGTTTAGAAACGTCCCTTTATTTCCTGAAGCTGTAAAATACTATGTGTACACTACTGTTTTTTGTCAAGACGAAATACGCTGTCTCGAATAAAATGTTTGGGACTGCCCTCTTTGGACCTCATTACACAATAGACCTGTCCACTTTGCCAGCTGGCCCACCCCTTATTTCTATGATATCAACATTTTTAGAAAAATGTTCATCATACTTGATTCACAGTAATTTTCCTAGTAGTATCACCCAAAACTAAACTTTATAAGCTTTTACTTTCAATAATTATGATGTTAAATATGTAGCTGTAGGACTGAAAAGCAAACATGACATTTTCCCATAGGGAACGGTGTTAAAGCCCTTCAGCTTTGCCCACAATGTCCAACCCACAAAATCACAAAAACATACCTTATTTTGGTTCACCTGAAATGGAGTCAATTACCTAATTGAAAGAAAATAATGATTCATCCTAATTTATTGACACCTTATTGGCTTAGATAACACAAGTAATGGCTCATTCATTCAGATTTGTGTCAGTGGCTGAGTTTGCCAAAACTGCAGTTATGTCCGACCTCTGTATCATGCCAGCAATACATCCTGAAGTGGACAGGTCTATTGGACCCAACTCTCCAGTTTTATTTAAATGTTTCATCGATCCCAAAGTATATAACTTTGAAACTGCTGATGAGATGTATATGGGAAATTGTTGGAAATCCACCTTGTGCTTCCTGTACGTTTGGGTAGTTTAATTGGATAGGGTATCATAGCTTAGATACAATATAACTATATCACGTGTATGCCACAGTGACATAGAGAAACCCCAAAACTTGTGTTATCTATTGGACAGCACCATCGATCCTATGACATGAAAAGGAAATGGTGTGATTCACTACACTAGCAGAACTAACTTTAGACTACCTATCAAATGTTAATATGCCTCACCTGTGGAATAAAAGAAATTTTTAAAGAGGTCAACATTTTTTTTTATGAACTCACCTTAATGTCTCTCACTCCCTGTTACTTATCCAATCCTATTGAGTACTGCTTGGTAGGTGACGGTGATCGTATTAGTCTCCGTCGGAATATGGACCTGTCTGGGCGCTACAGAGATAGCGGCCATCATACCAATATGCTGCAGACACTGAAAGGATGAGATAACTATTACACCTGGACGCAATAAACATACTTATTAGAATATCAAATCGTTCAGCGAACCTGGGTACAGAAGAGATGCCTGGCAGAATATTGTGTTTTGGTATCGCGCAAATGAAAAGGATTATAGAAGTTATATAAGATATATCATTTTACTTGGAAATGCTCAACATTATCACCTGAAACATACCTATTGTACTGTCAATGACACCTATATATACTGGAGCATAAGTCCGATTATCCCTTATAAACGAAACTAACTCGGACCTTATGTTTGGAAGATTTGTATTGAAATGTTTGCCCCTCCCCCCCCCCCCGAACACATCATTTCTAATATCTATTTTAGGGAAGTGATATATAGAAAACTTGATTATAATTGTTATACTTTATGTATGTAAAAAGAAACATTATTATGTCTCAGTACAAAATGAAATGAGGAACATTAATATGTCAGACCATAATGTTGTTTATACTGACTGTGCATGGGCCTATACTACCTTTCCTGTTGCCCTATGCTTCCTTTATATTATATTGAGTAGACACATTCTCCTGTAGGTCTTTATAGAGATACGATCCACCAGTTAAATGGTCAAGGTTCATTTTCCCAATAATATGCCGGTTTGCAAAGGTTATTACTTTCTATGGCATTCTCCCCTAATACACTAGTCCAGGCCACCGGTGATAACGCATAGATTACGTACAGTCAGCTGCTCAGGGAACGTGCTATGACATAACCCTATCTTTATTGTCTTCCGTATGCCAAATAGCATACAATTTAGAAAGCTGCCTAATCTACCGAGTGAGTTGTTTCCTACGCTAAGTGAGAATTTCTTCATATTCAAGATCGGCAGCATATAAAGTCCATCAACACACTTAAGGACCCCATTTCAAACATTTATGACAGATTTCTGGGCGGACTGTATAATGTTATATGCGGAAGCGTAATAGTATTATACCTGGCCTATGTTCTTGGCCAGTGAAACCTGAACACAAATGCAACTTCCTTTTTGGCCATATGGTTTTCAGAACTGTGATTTTTTTTAACATTAACGTACTATTTATCACTGTAGCTCATATGAGGCGACACAACGGCGGGAGATGTTG
This sequence comes from Lepidonotus clava, assembly GCA_936440205.1. Classification (NCBI taxonomy): domain Eukaryota; kingdom Metazoa; phylum Annelida; class Polychaeta; order Phyllodocida; family Polynoidae; genus Lepidonotus; species Lepidonotus clava. The sequence continues at coordinate 23,685,684 of OW387145.1, forward strand.
GAGCACCCCTTCATTAGTTTTACCGCAATTAGCTGATGGCTCTTTACTACATCGAATGTCCATTCACCTGTTTACCTTGCACTAATCATTCTACGCATATTTGTGACCCAATGAGGGGAAAGGGTGCTCCGTGCGGGATTTACTTTGGAACCGATGCTGTAGAGCAGGTTCTTAGCTTTCAAATGATGTCAAGCATGTCCAAATCTGATAATTATTAAAGAAGTTATGGGCCCTTATACAATAACACTGTCAGGATACCAGAAAATGAGGAAAAGCTTAATTTTCTTGTATTTATTGAGATTTTGCATAAATTATCATAAATTATCATAATTGCAAGTAAATATTCAAAAACACACTTTTTTTCATTATTTTTTTAACTCAAAATGATAACTGTATTCTGTTTTCAATGAAGAGACCTGGAAATTATAGTTTCTCACAGTTTACACTATTTTCTGAAAATCTCATGTATTTTGGTTTCCATGGCAACCAAATAGAATGAATTAGGTGAATTTCCCATTTCAAAATGTTCCATTGACATTCCAAATCTGGAAATATTCCATCATGATGGAATGTTTTTGGTATGATAAATGAATTCTACACAAAAAGTTGATCTAAGACAAAATTATCACTATTTTTCATAAATCTACTCATATCTCCTTAAATATTAGGTTTAGGATAGTGAATATAGAAACCTCGGAGCATCCTTTCCCCTCGGCTGGTCACAATTTTGATCATTAATTTTATTCTCAGTCACACATGTACAAACAACTAATTATTTTGCCCTGTGCAACAGACTTATATCGAATAGAAGTCAAGGTATAAGGATTAACCGAGAACGGTTAAAATCGGGGTTAATTGGGCTCTGACATTGTGTTACATTTAGCCTTGACCGTAAATTTGGTGAAAACACGATTCTAACATTACTAGAACCTGAATGTACGATCCTGAGATGTCAGGGACGTTGTGCGGCTGCAAGACATGCGGTTCAAAAGGTACAGATTCGTTCCATTCGTAGAAGCTAGAGGACGCCAGTGGCGTTGTCTATTCACGACCCCAGAAACTAAATGTAAGGGAAGAAAAGCACCTGTCAGCATTAGTTGGCAGTGTAAACTCACAAATAACACCATGTACGTCCTTGGTTTAATACGCCATCCAGCACCTCTTGAAATCAATTGAAATCAGAAAATATCGTGTCGTTGACGACTACCCTAGGCCTTGTATTTGGAGTTTATGTCCGTCAATGTATCACTTATTTACTAATCTTGTCTTTTATTGTGGTTTTTCACAACATCAAAACAGTTTCATGTCAATCGAGTTGATTGTCAATTCTCTAAGATCTTCGAGTTAAGACCCTAATAATGCACAGCTATCACTGCGACATGTATGCACTTTACAGATTAAAAAAAGTATGTGCATAATATTATGTATATATATATATAACTGTGAAGTTGCATTATTAGAAAATACTTGTAACCCTTCAAGTATCCATTCACAGTTTACGTAAGAACACGGACACTTCGTACATGCAGTTACCATTCAACAGGCCTATTATTTTGACAGTAAGATATATAAAATAATTGCGAAGTATATATTACCCAACTTCCCTAAACTCCTCTTTGTCTCACAGTTTCGATTTTAATGAATTAAAACGGGTATTTTGTGCGAATATAATGATACGCGTTCTATTTAATCTACACATTAGTTATGATCTATGACAATGAATGACCTACATGTCTCCCCATGTATATATGCATCCCCACCCCGTGTCCTGTGATGTGCATCCAGCCGCATCCATGTAAGGTGCTAAGGGCAAGGTATGTACAGTATACTCTTCACCCCAACGAGGGCATCGCGAGGGTGTTCGGGAAATCTGTAATCCTACACTAGAAATTTTCTTTTTTGTGCTTATGTCCCATAGTTTCTACTCCACATTGATGTGGAAGGGACAGTTGCATTAATTGCCAATCAGCTTTATTCCAAGCCCTTCTAAACATCCGCTTTACCCACAAATAAAATAAAGTGTCAGGAACAGAATAGCAGTAGTAACAACCGAAGCATGAAATCTCCGTTTCCAAACACCCCCTCAAGAGACGGGTGGGGTTAGGATAAGAGCCAGATCCAGAAAACAGCACCATGGAGGACGACGTAGGGAACTACGAACGGAGAACTCTCTGATTATAAACCCTCCTCCAGTTACTCTAAGCCCACAAACCCAGGATGGCTAAGAGCCTGCAGAAGACGCGGGACCAGTTCCAGCTGCTGGTCGGGGAGAACTTCGCGGTGACCGTGGAGGGGCTGGCCAGTTGGTCGGGGACTGAGTACAGACAGGGCCTGCTCACCGTCAGGGTAGGTCAGCTGGAACCGTGCTAACACGACCAAGCCCCACGTATATTATGTGTAGCCACTTCTTATACGTTTTAATACATTTCTTCCTTGTACCAAAATTCTTTGAGTTGAACCGTTTTTTGTCCTACCAGTTGACTAATGCTTGGTTGTAGGATTTGTATTCATTATCTCAGGACACAAACATCTTCAGGGGCACGTACACTTCTATGTCACACACAATAATTCTCTTAGTATAAAAATGAAGGTTAATTGATAGAAAACATTTACTTCATCAGCTGTCCAGGTAATGTTCACATGATTTATTTCCAAAACACACACTAAAATGTCATACAACAACCAAATTGTTTGAAACTAGATGAAAATCTTGAGATTATTTTGAAATAGATAAAGGGCTTAGGTATGGGATATTGGCCAACGCCCTCGTGAACTTTGCAGCCAATTGCAAAGTTCAGCAATCATGGACAGAAAATATTTATTTTTTAAAGAAAATTTGAATCCCTTTTCAATGAAAGAGGCAAAGTGTTAGTTGTATAGCACTATGTATTTTGAGTTATAGTATGCCGCTCTTTTTCATTAGAGCACACCATGGGATCTTTTTCAACTTGCTAGATAAAAGGAAAGTAAATATCAATTGCAAAAGTATTTCATAGACCTCTATATACATTCCTTCCACATTGATGTTACTTTTTTATTGTGTATACTGCCAGTTTTATGTCTTTATAATAATTATGTTTCTTTGTTTTGATGAATTTGGTAACCTGAATGTTGAATATTCATACGTATTATCCAGGCAAGCAGCGATGTAGTGGGCATATTCTGAGACCATACTGTAGTGTTCTGATCGGTCTATTTTTTTCAACTTTCACATAACAATTAATTTATTTTATGTTGGGTTGAGACTCACCAAAATAGAGCATTATAATAACATCCCATTTTAGTGAAGCTGAGATGTTAATTATATGAAATGTTATAATAGCATCATCTTTTAGTGGAAAAATGTAACCAGAATAATTATTACAACAAGGTCACAGTGCAATGTCAATATACTGGGTTCTAGAGATGTTTTTAAATGCCATTAAAATAACGTAACAAGAACCAAAACAGAACTAAACAGATAGAGGCAATGTTATAATGACATTGCATTCTTACCTGGGTAGCCTTCCAGGGGGTATTAAAGGCATTGGTCCTCGGTGCTATTAAAGATGGATTTTAAGGCAATTTTAGAAATTGGCTTTAAGAAAGGTTTTCATTCTAGTGAAATATATTTTCATCACAGGCCTGCACTTAAATATCATTGTCATTGTATTAGAAACATTTCTAATTGAAGTATACATTAAGAGAGAATGAACGCGTGTTTGTTGTGTCATGCAGGAATAACTCCTCATGGATAAAGCTGACTTCTGTTTTCCACTATAGCCGCAGACGGTGTCAGAGATCCAGAAGGTGGTCCGGGCGGCGGCCTCTCTCCACCTCCGCCTCAGGGCCGTGGGGAACGCCTTCTCCAGTTCTCCAGGCTACCCGGATGAGGGCCAGGTGGCCTGCTTCTTGGACCGCCTCGTCCGCCACGACGGGCCCCGGATAGAACTCGTCAGGGTGAGTGACAAGTTGGGCAAGGTAGTATTTTATAATATCATTAGGATTTCAAACCCTATACCTTCAGCAATAGCCTGCACTCTCAAAAGGGTTGAATAAAAGATCTGCCATAATAATGCCTGTCTGTGAAACAAACGCCAATATTTGTGTTGTAAGTAAACATTTTCAACATTTTCTTCGGAATTGATATAGAATACATCATGTCCAGACCACAGGTGCACTCACCTGAGTTGTTAATGCCACAGTTTGCACAAATCTATGTCTCAGGCTAAAACCCTCGATGGTATGTGTAAACCAGAGCAATAACAATTGCTTTGTACCATATTGGTCTGTACTATAGGGCCTATATTTATCTCAACAAAGGTATATTCACTTGCCCGGTAATTTTGTAGGCGACAAAGATCAGTATACGAAGACAATGACTCATTTGTTTTCTTTAATGCGAAGGTATATATCAAAGCACCGTCCTTCTTTTGCTTCTGTGTCGGGTTCGATCTTGTGGTCTACCCAATGAAGAATGCCTTTTTTCTTTTTAATATCATCAACATCAATTTCACAACAATCCCTCTTTTTGGCAATAGTGGATAGTATTGTAAAAGCACAGAAGGCCCCCGAATTCAGGATGCTTCTATATAGTCTCGTAGGTTCAACATAAACCATGTGATTGCCTTTCGTAACAGTATCCTAACGAATGCCTGAAATATGTCTGAATTTTAGAGTTCCTACAACTGTTGTCCTTATTACTATGAAAAGTTGAAACGCTTTAGAACCTATGTAGAGGTTCCCTGAATCGCCATAAAAAGACTTGATATATTAATTATATCAAACTTAGTTTTGGTCACAGATGTGCATGAAATAACGATATCTTTCCATAACGACTGCAGTCTTCGCACTTAAACGTTTCAGAATACGGAGGACCCATTGCAGTCTGAGCTCACCGTGCTGGCGAGCGTGACGGTGGGTGAGCTGCTCGAGTTCCAGCTGCAGCAAGGTGTGGAGCTGCTCGGCAACGTCGTCTGCCGCAGCGCCACCATCGGCGGGATCGTCAACTCCGGCAGCCACGTGGGTAGAACTAGGTCCTATTTGTGATAATCATTGATTGAACGGTTGAAATGTCTAGAGTAGTGTTCCAACGAAATAAGAAAAAATACAAAAATTAATTTTCTCTCAATCCTCACTTAATATAAATGACCACTACACTGCAGTAGAATCAGATTAAAACAAGTGTCTAATCTAGACATAGGCCTTAATCTTTTTTCTCCTTTGAAGTGCATAATTGCCATTTTCGGGGCCGGAAAAATCACGTGCTGTCATTGACAATTACATTCTAATTCTACTGCAATGAAAAATTAAAAGAACTGAAGATACATTTTAGACAGTGTTCGTTCATAAAACAATTGTATCCTGAGTTTTACCTATACGCTATTCCCCCTGCTCATACATCATACACAGGGAACCGGCCTCCACTGCAAGGCAGTGTGCGACCTGATTGTGCGCATGCGCGTGGTGGACGCTAACGGCGACATCCGGGTCATCGACGACGCGTCGACGCTGAACGCCGCCAGGGGGAGTCTGGGTCTGTTCGGTGTCATCTATGACGTCACCTTCCGGTGCAGCCCCCTGTCCATCGTGGAGGCGGAGGACAGATGGATATCCGCCGGGTGGGGGTTCTCTTTGTGAACTGTTCACTATTAATGGATTAATTAATAGATTAGCCAGAGTAGTTTGTTCTTTCAGTTGCTGCTTGTTGACTTCCTGTAGGAAGTCTGTATCGCCAGTATAATAGATGTCATTCGTTGTGTAAGGAATTGTTATATAGTTCTAATAAGCAAATCATATTCCACCCTAACATCTACATAGCTATCTAATACGTTAAGCAATCATTTGTACAAATAACATTATTTTAGTTTCAATATATATTTGATCTATGCATGTAAAGACTCATGTTATTAATAAACTGTGTTGTTGTTCTTATTACTAATATCACATTTATCATTCAACACTAGCAACGTGTTCTATGAGAAGGATTTCCTGTCGGCTCTCATTCACAACAACGTCTCCATTGAGGTGTGCTGGGTCGTCATGAATTCAGTCAGCCGTATGAAACGAATGCAATGTGTCCTTAAGGTAGGAATACGTATATAAATCAAATATGTTCGTCCTCTATTTCTGTTTTGCCAACAAGTTATTATGATTTTCTTCAATAAAGGTATGATTGTAAAAATCGTACTGTGTATACGACGCCGGCACCATTCCAGTGCATCATATGCTCGAACTCGCATACAAATATGATAACCTATTACACCAAGCCCTCTTGTCTGTATATATAATATAAGTCACTGTCAGTAGATCTATGTAGGCCTATAACATCAAATTGTAAATTCCATGTTTGAAAGCACATGACTAAATCAAACATTCCTAAATAACCATGATGTATGTTTTGTTTTAATGTTACCTTAGTTTTATGAATGGTTTAATCTGCCTATGTAACTAGGCAAAGGGAATCTTTCTTGAGTTTCGTGATAAAAGAAACGATCCAGGCAGTATTACACTGCTAGCACGACGTTGTTCACGTTGTAGCAATGTTAAAAGTGACATCATTTTTACAGAGTAAGCTGTATCGCTGACAAACCCATAACCGACATTTCAATGTACTACTAACCGATGAAATCACGCGACAATAATGATGTCGCGTGAATTCGTCTGTTAGTAGTACATTGAAATGACGGCTATGAGTTTCTCACTATCTACGATGATAATAATAATTATTATTGTCGTGGATAGTGTGTAACATCACTGAAATATGTAGGGCCCGTTCAAATTGTATTGCACCACTTCTGCTTCTAATTCAATATAATTATATATAACCACAATACAACCGTAACCAGCACAATTATCTCATATTGTGATTTTAACTGTTTCATATTCATCGCGTCTCTCATCCAACTGATCACGAATCTTTCACAGAAACGCCTTGAACCCAACAATTGGGAGCCGAGTAACGACTCGGTGTTCGTGCGGACGGTGAACCGCCCCAATGGCCCGGCCCAGGTGAACACGGAGGATTGGTTTGAGAACAGGTCCAGCCCCACCGACAAGGTGTACAAGGGACGCCACTGGATCAGCCTCAAGGTGCCCTCCACTCTGCCCATGACCAGCCACAAGCTGGTCACCGAGTGGAAGAACGACTTCGAGGTAGGGATGTAGGGGATTCTCAGATAAAATAGAACATTTTGAACTATATTAGGTTAAATTTCAAATATTATTAAGGTCTCGTTTAAGTCGTACATTTTGTTTGTCCTCGGATATAAGCTAGCTTCTTTCCACAGTCTATCTCTGCCAGACTACGCTCATCTAATACATAATAATAGTTCCCTATTAAAGACATAACACTTGCATGATAGGATATTCTTTATTAAAACCAGTGTGTGTATGTACTCATGACAAGATCTCTCGATGACAATGAACAATCCAAAAGGTAGGATCCACTCAACCACACTCAGCCTATGCTCCAGCTAACTATTCAGTCTTTCAGCTTCAATTCCAACTCCAGGAAAAAGCTTCTAGTAGCCTACCAACCTTTCCAGGATGTTACACCAACAACAGTTACAGTGCTCTGGCTTAGTGCTGCACATAAAGCACGTTATATATGGATGCAATAGCATATGTCACCAGACTCCTCCCTTTTGTTCTTCGCCTTTGACAAAGAGAAAATTACTTTAGCCCTGTCTCTCAGTGTAAACACTAAAATGACTAAACTTGAGTACGGACTGACCATCTGCATCAGTACAATATGTATTGGTCAGCACAGATTATTTTAATCTACATTTTACTGGTTGAATTGAAATCATAGATATTAATGTATAATTCTTCTCTCACCATGCTGTAGGGCACGTTGATCCAGACGGTGCCCCATGCCATCCACTACTTCGCCAACTCCGAGTACTACCCCGTGTGGAACATGGAGTTCTCCTTCAACATGGACTCGGAGTGTTCCAACGTCCAGTTCGCCGTCAAGGTCAGCCATTTGTCCAAATTTAAGTGTAATATGACATGGGTGGACCCAGCGAGGCCATATGATGCCATTCAATTTTTCTAGATTTGTGTTATCAATTGTAATAAAATCAGGCCATAAATCTGTCTGAATTTTTCACAAAGTGCCGATCCCCCTTTTCAGAATACTGCATCCACCATTGATTTTGCTGGTTTTATTTTTACGGTTTTATAAAAAAAAAAAAGATAAGTCGTAGGCCTATTTTATAGACTGCCGTTTATCATATTCCCTATTGGGCCAACATTATCATAATAGGACAGATAAAAACCGTGTAAAAAAAACATATCCATTCAATCGAGGCCTCTAGAAAGACATTATACTATAGAATAGGAGATCACCCTTGACCTGAAAATCCATATATTCAACGACAAAGGCATAACGTATTGAAATTTATGCATTTATATGATTAGGTATTGAATATCGTTGGTTCTCATAACCTAGGGTAATACAGGTTAAGTATAGTTACGAGTTATCGTATCACTGAAACAGACAGGGTGGTAACCAAAGTATTTTCCCAATGATGGGTAAAGGAGAGCAGTAGGAAATGGCTCTGCTAGTTCAATTAGTCTAAGCGTTAACATTTCACTTTAGATTTGCACCAAGATAGATTTATGATATATAACCAATTGGTTTGGTCTGTTGTCCTTATTGGGTTGATCAAACCTTGGTATATGTTCGGGCATAGGCCTATCAGCGTTTCAGGTGGACCTGCAGGCCCTGCCCTCAGGCTGATATCTCTCACACTCCCTTGTTGATTTATATAATAATATGTTCATGTATCATTGAAAAGAAACAATTTTCTTCAAATTACATTTTTTTCTTTATTCACTCTATTCCCCAGGAGGCCATAGAGATGATCCACGAGGCGGCTGGGCAGGGCAGTTTCCCGGTGGTCAAACTGTGTGTGAAGTTCACAGGGGCCAGTGACTGTTACCTCTCCCCTGCCTACGCCGGCCACACCGACAGAGGGGGCTCCGGTGAGTTGGAGCTACAAATTGGCAAGAGGTGGCAGTGTGGTCACACATGCAGTGCTGTAGAAAGTGTAATGTTGGGTCACCCTAGCTAGTAATAAACAATAATAGCTACTGGAGCAAGACCGTTGAATAATATGATATGACATCCACGTATTAAACACTTATTAAACATACTGTGATTCTATCATGTATAAAATTCTATAATCAGCTGATTATATGTTTTCAAAAATTCTTCAGTTTAGGGCATTTATAACATGTTGAGACATAATTATAAAAGAGCATGTAGTTAATGGCAGTACAATAATGGTTATGGAGCCGTAGGCGTCCAACGTAATATTGTGACGTTCTCTGGTAAGTCGGGGTTGCCGATTCCTACAGCAGAGGAACGTGGGGATTGTTCGGGTCTCGGGCGGACGGGGAATCCGGGCCAAGAACCGAGATGTGTTTTTAGAGTCGTGCCTCGCGCACGAGGGGGGGGCTGAGCGAATCGGTCGGGAATCGGTGCTCGATGTCAGACGGAGGACTGCGGGGAAGGGAAATTATGGTGGGGGTAAGGGGAGGCCGTGGTTCGTCTCGCTCTATCTCCCAGGCCGGTATTCACCTCGACAGGGCGGTCCACCCCGGATTCCGGTCCGCGGGGCCGTCGGGCCGACGGTCGCCTATTGTTTGGTAGCGTGGGGCCGAGCCAGCCGCGCCGTCGTCCCCGCGGAGTTCGGGTCTCCGCTCCGTGTTCCGGGCCTTCGCGCCATTCCGTGCCTACACTTCCGGGACCCCATCCGGGACAGTTTCGGGCCTTCGCGCCCTACCTCGGTCCTCCGTTCCTCGTTCCCGTTCCTCGGGCCGTCGGGCCCCCGTCCTAAATTTCGCCTATTTATCTCGAACTTCTACTGTTTTACTCTAACTTCTGGTTAATTAACTCGTATCGGCTCATCTCAGCGGTTGTTTAAGGGAAGAAGACACATCTGGACACAAGGAGAACTGTTAAAGAACTCTGTTTATTCGGGCCTCACCGCCCCTTTATATACCCTAGAGGTCAGCTCTGATTGGCTGCTTTCGGTCACGTGATCTACAACTGACGTCACTTCCGGTTTACATTCTCGTTTCCGGTTTACATATCACTTCCGGTTTATATCTTTCCGGGTTTCGTTCCTTTACATATTCGTTCCTTTACACTTTCGTTCCTTTACATATTCGGGCCTCTTTTTCGGGCTTTTTACACTTTCGTTCCTTTACATATTCGTTCCTTTACACTTTCGTTCCTTTTACGAACATATATACTTTTTATCATATTACCTTATTTTCTCTTATTTGGTCTCTTTACGTATTTGGATGAATAGGCATTCATCACAATATCATTGAAATGCATCTGTAAATAACTCTTATCGATAATCTACGGACTGCAATAGATACGAAATATAAGCCTTATATATGACATTCTTTTGAAAGGAGTCTTTTCCAAATCTGCCCCATTCTGCATTTCCAAATGGTTTTCATATGTTTCCTACCTGTCTTTTCTTACCTGTCAGGTAACACGTGTCACATTGAGATCGAGAGTTTCCCCGGAGCAGCTGGGTGGCACGACTTTGCTGCCCAGCTGGCCACCCGCTGGATGCAGATCCCAGGGGCCAGGCCTGACTGGGGCAAACAGTGGTACTTTATACCAGGTGTGATGGAGCACCTCAAAGAGGTAAACTATGCACAGATTCAGATCTGTTTTGTAGCAACTTGGTAAGGAAAAGAGAAAGAGGCGGTAACACTTTACAGGGGAGGGATATGATATATAACTTCATTAGTAATTTAATTTTTAACTATATGTTAGAAATGTGATAAGTATCATCTATCATTCTTCCAAACAGGGAAGTTGTACGCTCAACTGTGGTTTTTAATTGAGTAAATGGCATCTGGCTGCTTCCATAAGGTACTAAAATTAATGCTACTTTTAGCTTCATATGACTGTCCAGATCCCATTGGATGAGTTGTTCTCAATAATGCTATTTGAGTCTTTTCATTTTGCTGTAGTCATGCGCAACCGAGCTTAACAAGGTCAAAGCGGCCCTGGAGGCCAATGGAAACTCCCGTGTGTTCTTCACTGCGGCCCTGGAGGAGCTGCTGTACGGTGAGCTCAAGCCCAAACCACCCCCCGAGCCCGTGGAGGTACCGGTACCCCAAGCACCCCCACAACACAAGATTGGAACGGTCAACGGGCATTCCGGAGCAGCTTGGATACCGGTCAACCCCAACGCGGCCTCCCAGGGCCAACAGGTCATCCAGGTGGTCCAAAAACCAGTGGTCCAGCAGCAGCAGCCTCAGGTGGTCCAGCAGGCTGCTGGCTTCTTTGGTGGAGGTCAGCCCCAGACGCAGGTTCTTGCAGCTCCGGCCAGCCAGGGCCAGTATCCCGTGGGAATCAGCACAGACCAAGGCATCACCTGCAAGAAGAAGAAAAAGAAGTGGTGGCAACCGGGGAGAAAGGATGAGTGGGAGTGTGCGCCAAATCAGCCACAAATAATCCAGGCAAATCCCAACCAAGTTGTGGCAGTGCAAGGCCACAAGCAGCAACGTCCACAGCAGATCCTTGTTACTGCCCAGCAGGGTCAGGTGTTGGCTGCCCAGCCTGCTGCCCAGCCTGCTGCCCAACAGCCCCAACATCATGTGATTAAACCAGAGAAGGTTATCCTGCTTCACCCTCAACATGGCCGTTCACAGCACCAGCAACAACAGCCTAAGGTTCAGGTGCAGGTTGTGCCCTATGGGGGACTGCCCCAGAATGGGCAGCAGCAACAAAAGGTGGTCTATCTGAACGGGCAGCAACAATCGCAGTCCAGATCGAATGTGGCCGTCTTCACCGCCAGGCGATAGACCTGTGGTGTGTGATAATAACAATTAAATGTATTCTATGGTTGTGGTTCTTTATCATTACAAAGGGGATTTCTTTTTTATTTAGAAATATTTTTCAGGGGATATATTTCAGCCGGAAAATTTAGGGGAATAATTCTTAGTATTAATTGTCCATCGTAGAGTAAAATGGGAAATAGAGAAATAAGTATTAAGTAAAACATACATGTCTATTTTGATAAGTAGATGTTAGAAAAGAACGTCAATGTGCAACGATTGTGACACTTTGTAATATACATAGGCGGAAAATCACAGTTTACAACATCAGAACAATAGCAAACCGGCTATCTTACGTAAAGTATGTGCATGTACACCAATACATAAGGATTTAGAACTGCAATTTACAAATTACCTAAAGAAAGCCGCGTCTATATCAAGCAGTATATAGATATCATAATACCAATGCCAGTTGCCATTGAAAGCATAAAAACAAATACAATGTCATATCGATTTATTCTTTGCTTATGGTCTTGGGATAAAGGACTTGATTTGATAGCTAAAATATTATTGTTCCTTAACTAACCTTAACCACTGTACAGAACACACTGTTCCTGTTATCATCATTGATGGCTGATGTAAAGGTACCTCTATAATGAACAGATATGAACAACTTGTTCTGTTAACGTAACACTCATAACCCACCTTATCGCTTTGATGATTATCATGTGCCACTGTGAACTTTTTCAATTAGTCAATGGATTCTGTTTAACATGAGCAAATAAACACATTAACAACTTCCTCTTATAAACGAGTTTCTATATTGATGCAATGAATGGACGCCATAAAACGAATCTGTAACCGAAATATATTCCTCTCGGCCAACTATTTTACTTTCTAAACCATCCGCGTTGTATTTCCCTAGATATTGGACTCATTGCAAATTATATATCGCCTATATTCGTGATCCAATATACACTACAATACTCGGATGATTTATGATATCAGATCTCGCCAAAATTGCTTCTTACTGCTGCGATTAATCTCCAGATAGATGTAATCGCTACCTGTGGCTTTCCTGTGGCTGACATCAACGTGTGGTGTCCCAATATAAGAACCAGCTGTCAGATGAGTGCGTCCACCCTGGTTTATGACCCCGTAAATATGAATATGTCCATTTTATTGCCTTGCCCTCTTAACCTACAAATTAGGTATTTCCCATATTTCAGCCAAAGCCTCCACACATCCAATACCATGCGTTCGAGAATGGGATATATGTTAAACTAATACGATACGATTAAAAGTATGGTAACAGATAACTACTGCAGAGATTATAGATAGAAATATAATCTATGATGTTATCACTCATATCGATATTGCGGTTCCTACTGACAGATTACAGATACCGTTTTCAGTTTATATCATTCTATAACAATGAAATTAAAGAAATGTAGAGACTTACTTAAAGAAATTTGATCAAACTAACTTGAAACATTTAACACAGGCCCATAATTTTGCAGCAGTACGGTGTGGATCTACGAAACCAATATATCTTTAATACATAGGGCAGCATGGATATGGCCCAGTTTGTGAGTTATGAGCCCCTGTCTCAGCTCTAGACACATGGGTAGTTATGGGCGGACTGGGTTCGACACCTATAACCCCCAACAGCTGTGGGGCACTGGGTCAGGAGAACCATCCATGTTTCCTTCACATTTCCCTACTGATAAGCTTCCTCACTGTAAACTTCCCAGAGCTGACTCTCACATAATATGAGCCCATAGAGTAAGATGCCCAGGGGAATGATACAATGGTTGTCAAGAGCAAATAGCAATGCTGGCAATGGCAATTAGATCGCATAATGCTCCGTTGTGCCACAATAGCATAAGTCGATCCCAGTTTACATGAAATTCAATGTTAACATGAAACATTATCAAAATCGCTTCCTGGTATATTCCTCTCAAAGACAATACCATAAAACAAATTGAACTATGACAATTTGGTTGAGACCCCCCCCCCCGAAATTGTGTTTAACAAAGTCAAATACCATAGTTTTTCCCCATAGAAACAAATGAAGCCCGTCAATCCAACCCATAGGGTCCAAACCTTGATCCCTTTGGAAATATCCATCCTGATTGAATGGCAAAACTATCAAATCTGTCAATTAACTTGTAGTGACATAGATGTTTGTATGACTTTATCAAACCCTTGTCAAAGCCCCAAGATATACATGTGGGGAGGTAAGGGCTTGATATACCCCATATTACGTTTTCAAAAATACTGGAAGATAAAACACCATTTTAAGGGCTGTTGCTGATCCCTAAAACGTGAAGAGAAAAAATCAGATGCGCCATAGATAACGAATTACGAAGAGTCTAGGAAAATTGCTTAGAATCATCTACATCAATATGACCGTTATCAGGTTGTATAGATGTTATCTGTTTTTTTAGTTCATTTAGAGCCTGTAGAGAAAAGTTATATATTGCTATGAACGTGCTTGTTTTTGGTTCTATCTACAACAATAACAACCCTTTCAACTGAGAGTAAAAGGTAGGACAATTTTGCTGTGTTTCTTGCATATCCATTTCAGATATTATCAGTTACATATGTATTGTTTATAACATGTTTAATTTTAGGCACAGCCTACAAAGACTGACGTTATGACTCTTAGCCTGACATTTAATGTGATGAGTGTCTCCATATACCTGGCGCAACATCCAAAGGACATCTATATAAAACCTGCAACCTTTAGCTGTTTACCCACTTGTGTTTTTGCCTGATTTCTTCGGCGGTCTTCACCTGCACAAACATCAGGGAATATCACCAGCCATGACCAATGAAGTAGCTATTGGCACACTGCAGATACAGTATTGCTCAGTGTTGTATACTTTGGTAACTAGAGCCTTTCGTAGATTAACATTTCAACTTAAAACATTTCAAAATGTGCAAGGATTTGGACCACATTATTTGAACCCCTTGAAGAGTTTGCTTTGAGAGAAAATAGTGTCATCGGGATGTTCTGATATAGAAAAGTATACAAACTATAAAGACGTTGTTTTCTAGAATTCAATGTTCTTTGGACAAGGAAAAAGGAAGTTTCTGGTTGTACATGTTTTATCTACTATTCTCACGAGACCATTTAATTATAGGTATCAGATCAAGTATTAAAATGAGGTTAAAAACGAAGTTACTAAACATCATCTTATCGAATTCATAGGATCTTAATTAAATAAAGGGACCGCTGTGAAACTAATGATACATCTTGAAGAAGACATCATAATCATAAAGTATTTTATTAGACAATACATGACCTAGTATATGGATCCATGTAGTGGATGAATGCACCGGCCGGCCATATCCGTGTTGATCCGACCCTCCCTCTCACACCCTTGGATACCCGTACCCCAATAAATCAATGGCCTGTCATCAAACCCTGCTGTAGCAACCTCAGTGCGCCGACTCAGTCGGCAGGATCCGGAAATAGCAGTCACCTGGAGCGTTCTCCCTTCTTCCTCCTGCGGGCTGCCCCCTAATCAGCACCTCTCGCTGGGCCCCGGTACCCGCAGATACGTGTATATAAAGGTGAAGAGGCCTGCAGGCGACCAGCGTAATCGTTATACTTATCTCTCATCATCTGATTCTGAACGTGACCAATCTAGTTGAGTTCTTAACCAGTCCATCTGGTCTTTGGGACATCCTACGTTTTAGAAAATTGGGTGAAACATGACATACTCTATATTAATAACTAGCGAAGGAATTATTTTTCTCCTGCTGCAATAAGCTTCTGTCATAGAAATTTACTCGAACACGTGATTTAAATATTATGATCACTTCTAGTATTTTTGTTGTTTTTTCATTAAGATCTTTGTGGCGACTGATTGTCTGTTGATACGACAGGTGTGCCCCCTGGTGGTGGTGTGCAGCTTACGCCCCCCCCCCCCCCCCCCCCCTCCGCTCTCACCTGGATCCCGGATGGGTTGTCGGCCCCCAAAATATTTCACCCAAAGGTCAAAGGTCATGAGCTACTCCTGGCCTCGGCCCCCGAGTCGCTCCCCATATGAGCAGCTCGTCTGTCTCAGGGTGAGCAGGGCGCTGAGGGATGGGGGAGGGGCGACTGTCAAAGGTTCCCCCTGTTAACCTATCATACGTCTTGAGAAGTGCCCACCACTTCAAAAGTCAATCAGCACATGTGCCACAGGCCTTTCTTTTTCACTGGGGTCTTTTTTTTAAACTTTGCTGTTTTTATTAGTTTCAAAAACAGGATAAAAGAAATACAAAAAGAGGTCACCTGCCGGGAGGTATCGGGAGGTATCCCCTGTACACAAGTGAGCGGCTGTTACCTGCCCGTGATTAGGGACACCTGGTGTATTGCTACCTGGTACAGGGCCGGGGAGGCGGGGTGGTGGTGGTGGGGGTCAAACGGTGGGAGATGATGGTAGGGGAGTGTTCACCTGTTGATTCGGTCCGTGCTGCAGGTGAGGACCACCTACAGGAGGGTCATGGTGGACCCATCTTGGTAATGGTGATCGGCGTTGGACCAAGAACCTCTGATAACACCATGAGTAACAGATCATTATTCGTGTAGACTTTAGTTGTGTTATTTTTTTAGTTGGAATGGAATGGAATGCAGATATATCACCCTCTTTATCATTTTTCATATGAGAAAGAATACGAATCGTACGATTATTACTCTATGAAAAGACTCTTGAAAGTCTTATGAAACTCGCCTAACGTGTGTGTTATGTCTAAGGACATTTTTATTGTACTTTCCACACTGTCATCCAAATATGCTCCAGCTATTTGAGATTTAAATGTAATGACCCAATTTTCGAAGTGAGAAAACAATTCAAAGAAATAAATGAAAAAAAACGTTCATTTAGACTATTTTACTGTAATTAAAAGTAAAGTGTGGTATTATGGGATGGTGTTCGAGGGTGCATTATCTCTAAACGCAAGATGTAAAGTGTTATAAAGTATCCACATCACAGAGATTTCTTTGTGTTCGTTAGAATCTAAATAACCTAGATGGGGTGAAGGCAGTAGAAAGAAATTATCAATTGACTTTCCTTTCGTCCGTATAGTGCCTGCAGTGTATTTATTAAATGATAATTGGATGATAATCAGATTTTGAGAATTTATCATTACATGGGCCCTAGATGATATTCTTTTACGTGCAACAATATGAATTGTTTAGGTGAACTATTAATATCTTTTATCATAATTATATTCTGAAAGTTGTGTAATAAGTTCTGAATTGCGGGTTTTTATTATTCAATCCTTCTCCTGTATTGGGTAATGAGTGATTAAACCATACAGGATAATAAGACGATAGTATTTATAGTCTGTCTTTATCATTAATTTTCATCTAGCCTTTGCTATTAAGTAATAAGATCAGAATTTCTGCACAGTAGCTTTGGAAATTTACAAGTCAAAACGGATGATTCCTTGGTTTTTCAATGGATTTTATTTTACATTGACATGAGACAAGAAAACGATAAAGTCAGTTGGAGTCAGGGAGGTGAAGTGCCGGAAACCCTAAATGCACATCTTCGCGGCGCTAGACTAAATGACTACATCTACAAACCCCAAACTAACGGCAAACACTACGTGAGAACACCATCAAGTTGTATAAATATGTACGAGTATAACATAGCCGACTCCATGTGGCATTATCGTTCTGTAATGTACATATCATGCAAGACGTCGTTACCAGCGATACATTAGTAAACCGGCTGTAGACAAGAAATAACTGCATCCTCGGTATGGTGAAAATTGACCAAAGACAGACTGCAGTCACGCACTTTGGAAACCTACGCATTCAGACGTTCGCTGCTACGCATTGTTTCCCTATACAAAGTGAACAACTACAAGCGCCTAGGGTCTTCTTTTGGATGGGCTTTGGTTATGTTTTGCTGTTTACATATTGTTGCTATTTCTAACCAAGGTTACGAATTGGTCACAGGATGGAGTGTGATCCAAACATCTGCGTGGAGAGCGGCTGACCTCTAGGTGACCTATGGCTGTTTGGGTTACCCCTTTTCAGACCTATAGGACTCCTATAACTCCCCTAGTCGTAAATGATTACTTTCTTCTGCGTTATCTGTTTAAAACAATATATACAGTTACCAACTCTAAGAAAGGTGACACACATGTTAAATGATGATGAGATCTCATGTGAAGATGGACGGAATACCTTAGGTCTATGATCTTATAACCATGATTTCCTTAATCAGTATAAAAAGAGTTCTTCGTCTTGAACGCTATGCTTGTTGTAATTTGGTTCCTTGCTTGGTGTAAAGTTCTGCTACAGACGGTCGTTCATAGTGTCCAACACTTCATAGTTGGATGCTGAGTACACTGCACCCATTGACCCCGAGGAGAGACTATATCACGTGGTCCATGGAAATATGGCTGCCACCACTGATGGCAGCCATCTTGAAGACCTTGACGGTCGGACCGATGACCTTCGATGTCCGCTTCCGGTCAAAGGTCGACAAAAAGTTCTTTCAAATGGGATATTTTCTCCAAAAACTGTTGCTGCAAAAACACATACATGTACACGGTGGTATATATACATAAACAAACACGATCCATGACAATATTTCCTACTAATGTTCTTCTATACATCTATCAGCAGTAGGTGGTGTCAGCTGACATAATGTTCTATCGAATGATGGAGTGTGTGAGAAAGACTGAGAAAAGACTGTTCTGTGTTCATTTGTGGTTTCTTGGCATTGTATAAAGGTGAACATGTTCATGTTTTTTTTTAAATATTTTTCAGTTTTGGAAGGTGGGCGATGTGGGCGGTTAATAGCCCCTTCCCATTTGTTCCTCTATTCCAGAGGTCCCCAGAAGATGTCGCTGGGGTGGCCGGCGGTCTTGTTGAGGAAGAAGTCGGATCCGGCGGTGATGAACTCCTTCTCGGACAGCTGACCGTCCTTGTCCGTGTCAATTGCAATGAAAGCAGCATCAGCCAGACCGTCCTTAAGGCCGAGGATCTTGAAGAACTCGGCGTACTCCTCCTTGGAGATGAGGCCGTCGTTGTTGGCGTCGACGGCGTGGAAGAAGAGTGGCAGTGGTCCCTCCAGGGTGGACTTGAGGGAGGGGTCCTCCACCAGCTTGGTCATCGACTGGAGGAACACCTCCTGGGTGCAGGCCTCGCCGCCGCCCACGGTGGACAGGTACTTTTCCCACACCTACACAGGAGGAAGAGAAAGAATGTTTGTTAGACATGTATAAGCTTATACTTCAACATAAATGTACGAAGATTAATCATTTGATTTAACATCAACCATACATCAAACATCAACCACATTGTATTGATAAGTCTTCAATGATAATTTCTGAAAATCATACAATGATGTGCATGCTCATAGAAGAAACAATTTTAGGATTAGGTTGTATTGTTGCCACCAAATGTCATTTGATTTATCAAAGGAAGAGTCATACTTTGAATTGCCTTTAGGTTAGATATCAGTGAGTAACAATAATCATTGTTCAATATCAAGTTTGAAGTATTTACTTTCATGCACCGATTAGAACTTGCTGCCTTCGTGAAAATACATCTAGGGTCGATATTAATCTTTCTCATTCTTTTCGAGGTCATTCTCATAATCCGATCGTTGTGTAAATGAATAAGTTTATAAGGGATAATAAAACTCTAGAGAGGATAAACTATAATAAAGCTGTAACCCACAACTATGCAAATCTTCCAAATACGCTATATAGAACAACATTGCAATGAAGACGCTGCCATCATGAAATAATATGTGATGTTTCTATTGGAGTATGGGCTAGACATCATACAACATCCAAGTGTGTAGTTGGTTAATGTTTTCAAGTTGTTAGTGATGAAATTGTAAAGCCAATACAACTGCTGTTCAGTGATGTAAACGTGTGTCCTCCCGTAGCCTACGACTTATATTTGTTCATCTTGTTTTTGCGGACTTCTTTTCATTGCATCTTCATCCTTTCACTTATCCTACTTCCACCCCCCCCCCCCCCCCACACCACCACCCCCACCACACTGCCTGTCCCCTCCCCTCACACCTGGCCTACCTCCCAACAGGTGGGACTTGACTACCCCTGTGCCCCATGTTGGATACATCTTCTGCTATATCCAGACCCCGCCCCGACGGGGACCTGTACTTGCGACACACGGGGTCCCTGTCACGTGACAGCTGTGGGAGTTTTTCCCTCCTCCTCCTCCAGGGTGGAGCCTGCTTACTGGAGGCTTGGCCTGTGTCGGCAGCCTCGGCCTTATGACAAACCACTAGAAATATGATCGGCTCTCTCTTTTTGAACGGGCGCATCCTGGTCGGATCCCTGACGGGCCCATTTTAGGATCGGGTAGCCAACTTACCCTAGAGCTTGAGGGATTGGAGACCAAGGGAATTGTGCAGATTAGTTCAACGTTTAATTGGTTAGTACCGTGACTATCGGTTAGGTTGATGTTTCTTGATATCAATGGTTCACAACTTGACAGAGAGTATGATATCGGTTGGTTCTTTTGTGATTTACCATTCGCTCATCTGCCAAATCAAAGGTCCCATTGTTTGCATTTGATAAGGTTATTTCATTTCGGTCTCATTAATTCCATTGTATATTACTCTTTAGAGGTGACCTGATCATTATTTCACGTAGAAACAACCATCCTATCAGATGCGGTTCTTCTACTGTAATCTAACCAATGAAGGGAGCATTGGGAAATGCAAGCTAGTGCCTCCTTATTTTACTTTAGAGAAATTTATAAGGCCTTCCTTTTGTCTGTTTCTTCTCATCCAAATCTATGCTTTCACTGCCCCTGTCATGCTCAGGCGCACAAGTTTACGTATACATTAATATATCCACACTTGAATATTGCCCATTAGGCCTACGTCTTTAAAACCTAAATCTTGGTCGGAACACTTTGTTTGAGTTCAATAGTATTTTTAAATAGGAGTGTCAGTGCAATATAAAACAACATAACAGAAACCTCAACAGTGGTCCAACTGTACGAAGTGTATGCTATACATATACTAAACATTCTGGACAAATAGCACTCTATGCCGTGTAATAAGCCCATCCTACATTAGACAAGGAATGGACCAGGGTTGGACAAGATTAGGCCTACCATATAAGCTCTCATTATCTCCCAGAGTTTAGATTATTGAAATAAGCAAGAAATTGACAGAATTACAGGTTTGCCAGCCAACCAAAATGATGTATTACAGGGCAAAATAGGGCTGGACATTTTAGGTTGAGCTGACAGGCTTAATATTGGATAATATTGGTTCCCATGGGAACAGGCCAATACAATGTCATAATGCTGTATTTTACAAATTCTATTGGCGGAGTCTTTTTTAACCAAATTGCTTAGGTTAGTTTTGTATCATGCAATTGTCTTTATGGAATAAGCACAGAGACAATTTTGAAAATATTTCAAGGCGAGCTATTCAGTTTGTGTAACCTGGGATGGGCTTATTATAGGCATTACTGCTTAATAAGTAAGACAAGTCCGGGCAAATGACTTGGTCATGTCAATGCTGGAGGTAGTGTGCCACCAACAGGGATAGGATGCGACCTATCGATAAACAGAGCACTTGGCCTGTGGAGGGGTAACCGCGGTGAGATAAGCACGCCCGGAACGAGGAAGTGGGGAGGAATCTGGGGAGTGCCGACGTGTTGTGATGGGTAGGGGCTGCATGTAGAGATGACCAGGGGTAGTCGACGTAACACCGCGGCTGGAATACTCCACTAAATGGCTGGTTGCGCAAATACGAGAACTAAGAACACTTGGGTGGCGAGGCAAGACGTATCTGTGCAATGTGAGGGGGCCTTATGTGTAAAAGTGTTATATATCTGTGTGATGTAGAGCTCTAGGGAAAAGCTTCAGTTTGACTACCTGCATGATTATATTTGGTAATCATGTCTACATCCTTGCATGTCTACATCCTTGTTTATCAACAACTCCCCAATTCTTTAACCTACCATGCTTAATCAATTGACTTACTGTTTTTTTTACTACATTGTTAACTCTTTTCATTACAGCAGGCCATAAGGGCATGAAGAATAGATTGCTAGCAGTTGAAATACTGAAATGTAGAACAACATGTACTTATTTATGACCATTTGAAATAGAGCTGGTTCAAACCGTCTAGGAGAAAGGGAATTCATTTCAATATAAGGCGATTAAGAACAAAATGAAAGTCAAATGTGGCCTAAACGATTGAGATTATTTTTAGTGTTTAAGTGTATCGTTCATTTATGCTTGTGTAGCCAATACATGGTTGGGAAAACAAGGTTCTCTGATTCTGTGTGGAAACTATTGGGAAGGCTATACATGCTCAAATGCCTAACGAGACCCCACAGGCCTCCAAATTCAATAAGCGTTACAGGGTTGGCGCTTCCCGAATTAGCCATGGAAAAATAAATTGTTGTCTAGGTCATTGCGCAACTGGAACTTGGTAGTTGGCAGGCGCTCATTTCAGGATTACGTTTAGGAATGTTCGTTATCTTAATGGAGCATCGTTGCGTATGCTAACATAAGGTTTTGTATCTACAACCAAAATAACCCTAGCACATGATCCAAGTGTGCCCTTTCAAATAATACAAGGAAAATATTTCATACTGCTAAAAATACTAAGGCAATGATCATTGTAAATTACTATATATTTTTTCAATATTTAAGTCCCAAGTTTGTTATTTTAAACACACCACTGAGAATAGAAAATGTGTACTTTTCCCTCCTTTTTTTCGAAAATAGTCGGAAAGAAAACATTGGCCATTATGATACAGTGGGATCCTACCCCTCCCTCAGGGTGATCACCAGCGCACAGTGTTACCTCCCTCCGACAGGGGCCGCCCCTGAGCCACTCCCCGTGAGCTAAATCTGTAACTCACGACATGCTCTCCGGGCCTCAAACATGGTCATGAGCAGCTCAGGCTGAGTCGGCGGGGCTGAGCTGCTCACCGCCAGCCCGCAGTGCTCACTGGCCAGTCGCCGACACCCTTACTCACCCACTATGATAGCAGGGATCAGGGTGTCGAGTGAAAACCATGTTGTCAAGTGCCCAGGGTCATTTTGCTAGATGACTTGGCGGTGGGAGGTGATGGTATCTAGACCATGTTTTGACGTATCTGTGTTTGTGGGCTATCGGAATACTTCAGCCAATTCGCCGCTTACAAAAAGAAATATTCGCAAACAAAACGATATCTATACTGTATCAATTTGTGCCGTGAACCATTTAATTGCTATTTTTCAACATTTTATGGTCATAATCACACTTCATAGTATTTAAAAGATACACTTTTTGTGAAGTTTTCTTTTTCAGTTCATTGGCTCTTTAGTGAAACCACCCCCTTTGTTTATCTAGGGATTCTTTCAGACATACAAGATATACGCCTGGCTCTCTCTCTCTGTTTCTGGAATGCATCAGGCGAGCTGCCGACGTTGCTTTGCCTTGTGTAACCCCACACATTGGCGTCATAATAAAGTGTTGATCTTGGATGGGGCTTTGATCCTGCCCACTCCTGTAGGCTGCCGGCCCTAGGAGATTAGGTGAACCTGCGACTCATCATGGCTGCTGATAAGGCTGCCTCAGGTTGGGCCGTGTGTTTGCATACCTGCCCATGGGGGTACCTGTGGAGGAGGGGTGTGTGTACCTTCAGCCAGGCCCCACACACGCCGCATCCACGTATAAACCATTGCAACGGCAAAGGTGTAAACTTACACCAACTTCATTTGGAGGGGCCATACAGTTGCATAATATTAGGTCTTGCGCCCCCATGGAATTTGATGTGGTATTTTTGGTTACTTGAGTCACTTCATGGGTGAATTTAGAGCTTGAGCATTTCTTTGCTTGTCGCCACAGGGTTCTGCACTTCTAGTGTATTATCTGGTATCATGTTCGTGTTCTTTACTTTTAGGACATATATGGCAATTAAAGATGATCAACAAAATTGAATAATTAATGATAATGGATTGCTTCTTACTCCTAACATGCTTTCATTTCCTTTTCACTAAGATGAACCTTTTTTTCTTCTTCTCTTTTTTCATTCTTTCTCTCTTCCTTTCTCCTTGCCTTTTTATCTTTTTCCTACTGCCTACTTCTTGTCTTAAAATCATTTAAATTCAATAAGCTAAACATACTAACTTTTTACTCACATTCTAATAATTATTAGAGTCAATGCATCGAGCTTCCATTCAGCAAAAAAGGTGAGTGCTCGCCCACTAACTCGCATAAAAGGGCGACATCTGAGACGAGCAGCTCGAGCCGCTACTTGAGGCCGGTGTGAGCAGTTTACCCCAGTCTGAGTGCTGGGCCCGGCCCTACTCAATGGGCCCGGAAACCTCCGCCCGGCCGAGCTACTCCGAGTGACTCGGGGCACTTAACCCATCTTCCACCTACCCCAAACAAGAGCCCAGCACTTTAGTGATTTAATGACTCGCAAATGCCTCGTAAGACTACACCATAATCCCCGCGTGTCTTTGCCCTCTTCAAAGCCTGAATGGTCTCTGTGTGAATTTACTCCTGTTTGATGTTGTGTACTCCCTAAATGATGGCTCCTCAAACACTTTACTGACACCCACTTCAACTAGTTCCTTTTTCAAGAAAAGGCACATGAGAGATTTGTCAAAGTTTTCCTCATTTTCTACCACTCCTTCAACATTTAAGAAGTACTTGAAATGTGTAAGTTATAGATCTCTTTGGTCAGAAAAGTCTTCTGCTCAAATGTTAAACTATCTATTTGCAAAAGAAAATAATGAGAAACACATGGTGTACACTTGTTTGAGTGCAAAAAAGTGTGCTTATCAATTCTATGTAACCTGCATGAAATTCCATGTAAATTCCTAAATTCTTAATATTAATTCTATGAACATGTGCAATTTTCACTGTTGTACTAACATTGCTAAGTTGGCAGCGAAGTCAAAGGAAACTATATCTGCTTTAGGGTCCTGCACTTGGAGATAAACAAGATAGACTCGAATAGTTCTCGGAGTTGGTTCTCAGCATGTGTCCAGGCCTCCAGCAGGGCGCGGGCGGCCCCTGCACCTGGAGGCCGCCTCCTCCAGGGCTGCAGTCTTCTCGGAAAGTCCAGGTTGGGAGGTGGGGGAGGTCAAAAGGTGGGGCCGCGCGGTCATGGGACTGATGGGTGTGCGCCAACTCTGACCTGCCGCGCGGCTGGGGAGGGTCTCCGATGCACGCTCACTGTAACACAGGGTCTGGGAAAGGGCATCTTTACACTGCATGTCTCCTGCCCCCTCCCTGCAACAGGTTAAAAAGGGCGAGGATCAGACAGCATATACTTGATACGCGGTCGGGGCCAGCTACTCGCGCCGTCTGGTCAATTATAAATAGGCGCATTACGCGCGCCGCGAGCAGGTATAAATAGGCTCATTGGACTGAAATAGGCGGCAAGTGCACGGGGAGAGGCGGAGCTGGGCGTCTGCTCGCATACATGTATGTATTGCAATCGAGGGCTGATGCAGGGAGGGCCTGGAGAAGCAGTATCGTTGTGAGGTAGAACACCTTCACAGCACACCGGGCGTCTCAGGCGTACCGGTGCTAATGGCATTTTTACTCAAAAACAAACCATGTCAAAACAAACCATGAATGTAACGTCAAATTATTAATAGGAGACTGCTACATGAACATCTTTCTGTTTATCCATTTCTGTTTGTTTCCTCTTTAACTTTGCTAGGTAGAGTAAATTTTGCCTGCCTCATTAATTCTGCATTTGAACAAATGCACAGGTTGGTTTGGAACCTTTTTGGTTACACATCCTATCATATGTGTTGCTATGCAGCCATATTTCACCATATCCCGTGTATCGACCAATTTTACCGTCCCAATTCAAAGCTATAAGGGTAGCCACTAAGACTGTGTAACCGATACGAGTAAGAGCAAGTCAGTGTAGTTAATGTATTATACTGTAATACAAACGTTTCAATTAATTCAAATGAAAAGAAAGTTGTTCATGCTTGAATTCCTGTTACTAATCATCTCCGTGCAAATAATGCCAACAGAATTAATAATCGTGTATAATCTCAAACTTGTGATTCTTTATCATTATCTGAATACAGGTAAATATATAGATCTATATGCATGCAAAAGCATGCATCTCTACCATGCAATCATCTATCAGCATAGCAGGGCTCCGTTTCTAGGTCTATGTGCAACGCTAAAATGCCAATTCATCATTATACAATCATGATAACATTAACATCGATAAGACAGTCTAGGCACTTAGATGGTTTGATATGACTGTCTTCGTACTGGTCATGTCTGTATGCCAACCTTAAAGAGATAACATTTCTCGTACCCCAATTACACTGACCCCACTGCTCGAAAATGGAACCCTCATAATGGGACGTCGTATTCGTATACTACTCACTGTTCGCAGGGACTGTCGGCCCTCAGCGTGCAGCCTGCCTGCTTAGTGCGTATTGCTGAACGCCTAGACAGGACATTCACAGCCACAGGAGGAGCAACAGGCAATGAGCCTAGTGAGCTGCTCTCTACATTATGTAGCTGTGTGCGATTCCTTCCCTATGCCCGGCTATACGACCTTGCCATGAGTTGGTTTATTCTCGCCTGTATTATAATTACTTAAGCAGATAATGTGCGCATAGTTAAAGAATATATTGCTTTCGCAGACAAGGTGCGAATAGCTAAGATTCAGCGCGTGCAATTCACGGACATTGCATATTGTTTAATTCATCTTCTAAAAGATGAGACTGTATCGCCGGCTGTTGTCTCTTGCCGAGATGAGAATAGCATTAGGTGTTGTGCACATATTGCATAGGTTAGAGCAGAGTAGAAGCGGTTTATATGAAACATTCTCCCGACTTCAGAATGTCCTAAACCATAATGTCTATATGACTGAAAGCTACAAAAAGACAGTAATATACTCATCAATTAATGATATGACCTAACGTCCTACTCCGACTAGGCTATCGTCTCCGAAACTGAACATTGCACAGGGTGTATAGACGATAGCATTTCACGCGATTCAAAATGATGTTAGAATATTGCGCTCACAACCCAGGGACGTAATTCCTAGAGGTGGTCCAACAATTGGAAGGGACTCAGCGAAAAATGATCCAGGATTGTAATGAGATAAGGGTCTCTACATATGCAGTATTTCTATATCTAAAACCCATCTGCAATTTTCCTTACAAAATCGTTTGATCGGATCCAGGTAAGGTGTTTTTATCTCTTAGATCTAATCATTGATTTGAGGCTATACATAAAGGTAAGGACACTATGAGCAGGTGTGAGTTAGTGGTAGAGGTGTATGGGGAGATACGTCGAATGAGCTACTCACAGCGATGAGTGTGGCCTCGAGATCCTTGGCCCGTGCAGCGTCCAGCTTGCCGTGGTCAATGAAGCGCTTAGCCATTCCCTTGAAATCCGCAAGGGTGATGGTTCCGTCATGATCGAAGTCAATCCGCTTGAAGTAGGTCTGCATCTTCTTGTGCCAGTGGTCAGCCATGATTGCTGTTGTGTGTGGATGAGGCGAAAGCCAACAAGTCAAGTCCAAACGGCGAGGTCTTTGGCCACTCTTCTATGAGGATCTCCGGCCTGCAGGAGGACGGCAGCCCGTTTATAAAGCCTCCTCCAGACCCCTCCCCCTCCCCCTGCTCCCGCCCACCCCCTCCAGTCACCTGCCCGCCCCACCCAGCCCCCCTCCACCACCCCAACTCCCAACCACCGCAGCCATCCCCGCCGCCGAGGCCCCAGCCCCCCATAGCGGCAGCGCTTCCGATATAGCGCGGGGTCCCAGTACGCATGCGCAGAAGGCGACGCGCAGGGACGCCGCCCTGGAGGGATTCTTTTTAAGGTGTGCCCAAATTTCCTGCCGGTCCCTACAACGTAGGGGCGGGTGGCGGCAAGCAGGGGAGCGGAAGGCAATGCGCTGTATCTATGTAGGAGAGAGGGGGCAGGGCTGGAGGGAAGAGGTGAGGGGTTGTGTGATGCTGGGATGGGTGAGTGCAGGAGGGAGCGGGAGGGGTAACTTCGGAGGGGGATATGCTGGAGGAGATTGGCCATGCAGGGCGTGTGGCCTGGAGACGTTGTGTTATTGGGGGACAGGGGCGGATCCAGGGTGGGGGGTCCGGGGGTTGCTGTGGTAGGCCATACCGTGGAGGGTAAAGGGTAAGGGGGTGTCTGTATACATGTATACTATGCGCATGGTGTGGTGGTTGGGTGAGACGAGATCAGGAGTAGGAGTGCTTGTCATGGTGATACGAGCACCACAAACTACAGCGACAGACACTGATTGCAGCTTTCATGTCGATGTGTTGAGAGTAAACAACCAGTTAAAAGATATCTCTTTCTCCCCAGTGACATCTACTCTACTGTGTGCAATGGCTTCATCACTGATACCGTTTGCTGGTCTGAGTTCATACATGTAAACAAACTAGAACTACATCGTTTTATATCACTTTTTGCAACCTGATAGATTAAGCAGAAAAATGGTGCAGAACAAATGCAAGCTTGCACAAACTTGGCAAATTACGAAGGTCTGTTAATACATACTAGGTCTATTCTTCGGAGAAGAGTTTTCGGACTTACACACATGCATTGTCTGGTAGTGAGGCGGCCCTTTAGTGAGAGGCCATCAGGATTTTATCTAAATTTCTTTTAAAGTGTAGCCCAATACCTTGTGTTAATGGGCTGGCTAAGCCACGAGGAAACACGTATTGTTGGGAGGGGACAGCCGTTCTGGGCTCATTGATGCAGGAAATTGCACTGAGAAGCTCCATTGAGGCTATTCTGTTCTATGATTGGGTGCCGTACACTCTGTGATAGCCTTTTATCAAACATAGTTTTTCAACTTTAATTTGCACGTATACTATGCCTCCGTGCATCGATTGATTTTCAATTCTAGGTCTATAAACTCAGGTAATGACCTACGCTCTGCATCTATTTTCTTTGAATTAAGTACTGAAAGGGTATTGCGAATTCTAGTTAAAACACAACAGGGGAAATCATTCTCATCGTGGCGACTAGTTTGTTTCAGTTGCAAAACATATTGTAACTATGCTGCGAAAGAAAGTTAGCAGGTTAGCCAATAGACCGCGTATGTCTATGACGTACCAGTAATGCCTTCGATGCACGTTAATAGCATATTTTCAATTCCGTAAATTATCCTGGTGCTTAGCGCTTGCGTCACTTCAATTCCCAGACCCTTCACTGTCTAACAGGCCACATCTTAAATCAAAACATCAACCAGAGAGCGTCTAAAGTGACCAAAAACAAACCCCTCAGTTTTTAAGTGCATGCCATTCGAATTCCTAAACGTAAATTAAAAGCTGACAACATTTCTGAAATATGTATGTTCTTTGTATCTTCAAAACAGTTGTAAAACAGTTGTACTAGAATATTATGCTGAACGGTATGTTTGTCCATATATCTATTCACTGTATCATAAAAGTGAGTTATTGGAAGATCATGACTGTAATGTATGTGAGACAGTTCAATAAAAAATGAAGTAAAAGAAAAACCGCTTCAAAACGGAGTGGCGGGTTTTCCCCGCCAGCTTGACCAGGAAAGTAAAAATAGAATTGTTGATTTTGGGGCTGGGCAGTTTCTGGCCGTTGGTGATGTCCGAGAAGTGGTCTGGTTTGGGTGTTTCCATGGTTACAGTTCGCAGGCAGTATAAGCGTGGAATGAAGATTGATTACTACTGGGACATGATGGATCCGGCCGGCGATGGGCGCCGATGAGGATCAGCCCTGGGATCCCGTGGACATGTTGTACTTGATACCACCTTGTCGGAGTCCCCCGACGCCAGCACCCGGGTATAATTAACCCCAAACAGTGGGGATTATCCCCGTCCTCCTGCCCCTCATCCCCCGCCAAGCATGTCGGCGCCGCCCACTATATGACCGTCATTTCCCTGTGGACTAGGGGACTACTCTCAGGACTTATGCACGTGGACCCAATGTTCAGGAGAAATATACAGAGGTATTAGTGTGAGCAGCTCTGCGAATTGCTCATTATGTGCGTATGACCGGTGCGGTAACTCTGCCCCAGGTGTCATAGTGACCGGGACTTATCAATATATGTATTTGTTTTTCATGCCTTATGAAGCGGTTTCGGTAGAACAATGCCTCTAAGATTAATAGAATGAAGAAGGCATTCAAATATTTATGTTTTATGTTGATAGGCATCCAAAGATGATAACTCTGAACGGATATATTATCGTACATCGAGCATTCATGGATATAATTATAAGAACAATCATAAATTTCCAACAACTTGCTAATTTCAAAAATATATTCCATAGAGTATCATGTTTTGGTGCTATCCTGATAAAATATTCAGAGAATATGTTTCAAGACTCCCGCTTCCTGGTTGATGTCCAGTCAGTTTAAATGTCGGTTATTGCTCATGTAGTTAAGCACGTTTCTTCTCTGAAGATCAACCTTACCAAAATCCTTGAATACTGATAAAATTTGAGAAGATAAAATGCATATTAACTAATTTGATAATCGTTTCTGCATACATATTTTTTAAAGTGTTACCTTCTTTTTTAACAAGGCCACATAGGCCTAATTCGAAATGAAAACAATAGTGATAAAAGTACAAAGTAGCGATTGGGGGCCCCAATATGTATCTCTATGGTACGCAGGAGGGGGGACTGCGATTTTTGAAAATGTGCCTACGTTACTGTACAAATCCAATGAGTACTTTGGCCCAAGGGGGGAGTAGGAAAATGTATAATGTGCGTATAGGAATAAGAAAATAGAAAAGCAAAGAAATAAGAGCATTTTAACTGACAACCTTAAATCCTGGCAAAACTTACATTAGGCCCAAAGGACATCATAATTTTTATAGAGTCAATATAGGCTGAGTCTAACTGAAGAGGTCTTTCTTTGGGCGTTGAACAGACCCCGCCCATTCTGAGTCCTGCTGTACTGGATTACAGGGATGTTCCTGCATAACGGCGTCTGATCAACTACCTGTTGATAAGCCCGATAAGCATTATAGCCCCCTCCAGAACAGAATCCCCTCAGGTAGGCTAGTGCGTACATACCTATATCTCCTCCAGGGTGGGGGCCGATTAATGACCCTCCCCAACCTGCCCTGACTCCAGGTGAGATAAACCATGGGGTATTTACTCTTTCAGTCCGCAGGGGGCGAATTGCACCCAGGAGGAGCTGCTTAACCCCACGAGCACTAAGCACCCCCCCCCCCCCCCTCCAGAACCACCGTGAAGAATCAGTATTCTTTACTACCCAGGCCTGACTCAAATCAAAGAATTAGGTCTATGTTAACTTGGTCTAACCCCTTGCTACTGTCAGAAAGGTTGTGTTTTACGAGGCTAGGTACGGCTACGTGGAGGCCGGGAAACAGGTGGCGGTGGTGGGAGAGTTATCCAACTTGTGGTATACACTTTGTACACTCAGAAGTCCGACCGGGCCACCAGGTAGCTGTACCTGTGCCGCGTCTGCCCTGAAGGAGGCCGGGTGCCTGCTGGTTAGGTACTGGAGGCAGTGGAGTAGGGCGGGTGCGGTGTAGGGGCTGTGGTGGGGCCCAGCTAACCGGTTCACCCTATTACCCCGCCGGCCGTCACCGCCGCCCCGGGCCCGACCCCCGCTAAGTAGTCTATGAAATTGGGGCATTGTGGACGGCGCATTGGGGCGTGCTCTACGTGCATGGCCGACGAACCCAATCTGTG
Source organism: Lepidonotus clava (assembly GCA_936440205.1). Classification (NCBI taxonomy): domain Eukaryota; kingdom Metazoa; phylum Annelida; class Polychaeta; order Phyllodocida; family Polynoidae; genus Lepidonotus; species Lepidonotus clava. The sequence goes on from OW387145.1 coordinate 23,717,151, forward strand.
TCGATTAACGAACCTCCCTAATGGAACAGAGCAGGGCTACAGGCCGAGATTAACCGACTCTATTGATCCTCAACCTCACCAATAGACATCGACGTCCGTGGAGCATAGAGACTCTTATTAAGAGTTTTAATGTCTTTATTGTACTGAACGCTAACGCCTCTCAACGGCCAAATGGCAACAACCTCGTTTTGCCAAATCATCTATATGTACTTCCATGATCTGTTTATGAGTCATAGATATGCAAAGTAAAGGTTGACCCAACGACCATGTTTGTTAATGCTTTTCAATTCAAAATGAGTGGAATTATGTCGTGGTCATTTATCTCAATAAACCTCTCGACGGACCCAATGAAATATTGATACATAAGGCCTTAGTTCTATTTCATCCAATGTACAATATCCGACCTTGGTTATGAAATATTGAGAAAAAGAAACAGGACTCAAAAGAAATTCTAAGACACCATAACTGTCCATTTTTTCGAACGAAGTCTTTCCTTACCTCAAACGTTATCAAAGTTGGCCCGGAAGTGACCAAGATATCCATGTTCAAACAACAGAAGGAAACACCTTGAGTTTATATTTCTTAATTTCCCAGGTTTTACAGTGTATTAAACTATGGTTTGTATCATCATAATTATACAGATAAAAGAACCCAATCACAAATAACGGGAAATTCACGGGGGGAAACGTTGAGTCAAAGAATCCCGAATCCCAAGTTGGCGTACCCCCCCCCCCCCCCCCCCACTCCGCGTTCTTCTCTCCATTTTGCAGTTGAGTGTTTGATGTCGAGTTGATAGTTAAGTGGATCCCAGTCATACAGTATGGTGCTTCTTTGACTTACGACCATTGAGTTCGGTCTATTTGGGCCGTGGGGCTATCCTTACAGTCCTTCATGCCTTCAGCATCCCAATAGGTCTTGGCCAAAATTTCTTGCGCCCGATATGATCATGGTACCAGTGATGATGCACACCGTATTTCTTACGTTTATTTCACCTGATTTCCAAAATATTGTGAATGCATCATTGTAAAGTTCTATCTATAGATTTATTCATCTCGACCAAGATATGTTGCGAGATACATTTTCCGTGAATATAACCTTTCAATTTAGGTATTGGAAAGTTCTGCCTCTGGCGCCTTGACATTTATTTCACATAATTATGAGGTAATTCCCGACTACGTCATAGTATGATAATCCCCCTTACCTAACCACCCATGGTACTAACGGGGCATTCTAAGTGAAATACGATCTTTGTGGCCCGAGGCTCTGCTTGTTAACGTTGCACCATGCGTTAAATTAGGGGGAACTAGGGCGATGTACATTGCATAATGCGCCTTTTGATTGACTCGACGTAAAATGGTGTAATGCAATTTCTGTGATTTAGCCACGGGTAACCCTTGTAAGATCTCCGAAGGAGAGGTCTTGAATGATCTTCGACATCATGGATTACACCAGTTCCCTGGTGATGTTGGTAATTGTGTTCAGATTTGTTGATATAAGCCGTAAGGTTTGTATTCTTATTGTCATTTTTTCACATTCTAGTTTTTTAATTTGTTTAATTTGTTTAATTTTGCAATAATTATTTCATGCTTCGTATTTAGCTGTTGCCCTAAGTTACTTTGCATGCGAAGGGTTAAAATAATAAAGAGTAGAACATCAAGAAACATCTATCTTTTTCATGTTAAGAAGCTGGCAAAGCATTTAGTTTTTTATTTCTAAAGTAAATACAGGTAGATATTTAAAAAATGCTTATCGCTCCATGTGACTGTCAACGCCATTTTACTAACATTAGAACTAAACATTATTCTTTATTCGAAACAGAAGTTTCAATTATTGCTATGCCTACAGCATATAGGCCTGTATATTTATAGAACTGTGATGAATGTCTATTCATCAGATAGGTAAAAGACCGAAATAAGAAAAGTAAGGTAATATGACAAAAGTAAAGTATGTTTTATAAAAGGCCCGAAAAGGCCCGAAAATGTAAAAGACCGGAAACCCGAAAGGCCCGAAAAGGCCCGAAAAGGCCCGAAAAGGCCCGAAAAGGCCCGAAAATATAAAAGCCAGAAACTCGAAAGTCCCGAGAAATATGTAAACCGGAAGTGATAAAGTAAACCGGAAGTGACGTCATTTGTAACCATGTGATCAAAGACAGCCAATCAGGGCTGACCACTAGACAATAAAAGGGGCGGTGAGGCCCGAGAATAAATGTGTTCCTTTACAGTTCTCCTTGTGTCAACACGTGTCTTCTTCCTTTGGTAACTGATAAGATGAGCCGATACGAGTTAATTAACTAGAAGTTTAAGTAAAATAGTAGAAGTTCGAGGAAATTAGGCAAAAACTTAGGACAGGGGCCCGAAGGCCCGAAGACCCGAAATAAGGCACGGAGGCCCGAAACTGGCCCGGATGGAGTCCCGGAAACGCAGGCCCGGAATGGCACGAGGGCCCGAAACTAGGGACGGAAACCCAGGATCCAGGGGAACGACGGCGCGACCGGCTCGGCCCCACGCTACCAAACAATAGGCGACCGTCGGCCCGACATCCCCGCGGACCGAGACCGAGGGTGGACCGTCCGCAGGAGAGAACACCGGCATAGAAGAGATAGAAACGACTTCCCCCCACCCCTACCACTTTTCCTTCCCCGCAGTCCTCTGCCCGTCGACGAGTGCCGATTTCCCGATCGACCCGCTCAAACCCCCTCGTGCGCGAGGCACGACTCTAAATATCACATCTCGGTTTCTTGCCCGGATTCCCCGTCCGTCCGAGATCCGAAACAATTCCCCGTCCGTCTGCTTTAGAAATCGGAAACCCCGAACTACCGAGGAACGTCACAGAACCAACTCCTGAGGCTTTGGATGTTGAAAAGTTAAGAAAATATCTGGGAAACCTATCAATGGGGGTGAAGAGTCAGTGTTTATAATCCAGCAGGACCTCTGCTCCCTGAATTATTGCTCCCACAACCCCTCTGATTGAAGAGGACAGCCCCTCTGAATGGAATGAAAAACGACCCCTCTGAAAGTAAAAAGGACAACCCCTCTGAATGGAGAAAATGAACCCTCTGAATGAGGAGGATAAACCCTCTGAATGAAGAGGATAACCCCTCTGAATGGAGAAAATGAACCCTCTGAATGAAGAGGACAACCCCTCTGAATGAAGAGGACAACCCCTCTGAATGGAGAAAATTACCCCCCCCTGAATGAAGAAGACAACCCCTCTGAATGAAGAAGACAACCCCTCTGAATGGAGAGGACAACCCCTCTGAATGAGGAGGACAACCCCTCTGAATGGAGAAAATTACCCCCCTGAATGAAGAGGACAATCCTTCTGAATGGAGAGAACAACCCCTCTGAATGAAGAGGACAACCCCTCTGAATGGAGAAAATTACCCCCCTTAATGAAGACAACCCCTCTGAATGAAGAAGACAACCCCTCTGAATGGAGAGGACAACCCCTCTGAATGGGGAGGACAACCCCTCTGAATGGAGAAAATTACCCTCCTGAATGAAGAGGACAACCCCTCTGAATGGAGAAAATTACCCCCCTGAATGAAGACAACCCCTCTGAATTAAGAAGACAACCCCTCTGAATGAAGACAACCCCTCTGAATGAAGAGGACAACCCCTCTGAATGAAGAGGACAACCCCTCTGAATGGAGAGGACAACCCCTCTGAATGGAGAAAATTACCCCCTGAATGAAGAAGACAACTCCGCTGAATGAAGAAGTCAACCCCTCTGAATGAAGAAGACAACCCCTCTGAATGAAGAGGACAGCCCCTCTGAATGGGGAAAATGATCCCTCTGAATGGAAAAAACGACAACCCCTCTAAATGGAAAAAAAACACCCCTCTGAATGAGGAGGACAAACCCTCTAAATGGAGAGGACAACCCCTCTGAATGGAGAAGACAACCCCTCTGAATGAAGGTGACAACCCCTCCGAATGAAATCCCAATGAAGATGACAAAAAAGAGGATAAGCCCTCTGAAAAAAGAAGACAACCCATCTGAACAAAGAACACAACTCCTCTAGATGAGGAGGACAACTCCTCTTAATGAAGACAACCCCTCTGAATGAAGAGGACAACCCCTCTGAATGGAGGAGACACAGAGCTGGCTACATTTCCCCATGCTCCGAGCTGAGTGTAGACCCGGGCCATGGCCCAGCTGGCAGGGACCGGCGCTATTTCTGATATCTGTATTTTTACCAGAGAAAAGGTGGCCCGGCCCTCCTCTGTAATGAGAGGAAAAAGTCTCCCGCGGGAGAAGGGTGACTGCTGGGACATGGGGTAGCTGGGGGTCGTATGCCAGAACATATGGCCGAAATGTGCCTTCCATCCTTACACTAGTTGATGCGGAGGTTATCAAATGCACAGACCAAATGGACAAACGATTAGAGTTAATGGGGTTTATGATTGTAAAACCAAAGTGGCTTGCAGTTTATCCAGATCCGCTGATGTATCATATACAATCATGTGGTATCATTGGTGTTTCCAGTCAGTGTCGTTTCTGTTCCCGCTCGTTGGTGTTGTAGACGACCGTATGTTGTCCCATCGTTTTAACAATATTTTCAAGGAAAACAGAAAGATGAGACGAAATTCTGCTGACGCTCTTACATTAAAATGTATCGTTTTCAGCTTGTTATCCAAGTAATATGATGTGCAGAGTCTTCAATATAATATACACAGCTGATACACTTTATATGTTTTAAATGGACTTTACAGTTCTACATTGATGAATTAACAAGGATTGCAAGAATGACAATCATGCTTTACTCTTTGTCTCTGTCTCTCAACATTTTCCTTTTCTTGGTAAGAGAGTAATAATCACGAAATACATGTAACTATTAAAACAATTCTATTCTTACTTCACGCAGATAGAATGAGCGCTAACAGACCTGTAACAGAGTCGGCAACATAAATCAAATTAAATTTATTGAGTTTAATCATGTATGCTCGTCGTCCTTTGGAGCCAACTGGTGGTTTTGGGGGACTGCATGCTGCACTTGTTGTTGCACTTGTTGCACTTGCTTCCCATTTTGTTCCCGAATGCATCCAAGTCCTGAACATGTTGTTTTCCCTAAGCTATTTCCTAGGCTGTTGAATGTCACGGGCCTAAGATCTCGACCGAGAACATCAGAGTGCAAACATGTTTTTTTTCTTGCAGTGCATCACATAGAATATGAACGCTGAACATGGGACCGCGGGGACTTAGGCTGCCCCCACAATGGTACATGTTAGGCTCGACATTGTAAACTGATAACCTCCAGCTTAACTGACAACTTCCAGCTATAGGCTACCAACCTCCCAGCCACTTAATGAATATCGTCAGCAAAACGACCAATTTTAGCCACGGACCTTCATGAATCAAGTCAGCCAAAATGACAACCTAGCCAGCCACAAAAATAATCTAGCCTAACTTGCCACAAAGACAACCTAGTTAGCTGAACATAAATCTGTTCATCCACACACTCAAATTAGTCAGGCGTTGGTTGTAGAACTCGAACCCAGATTATTAAAAGTCGCGGATTTTCTCTGGTTTTCCTTATTTGTGTACCTTGTGAAATTGGATGTTGTATTTCAATGATAAGAGGATAAACCTCCACAGAAGGCAACCTTATCAACAAATCATTATTTATTTTGGTCCAATTTTGTAATAACTTCCATTGAGATATTGAGCAAGCTTTTCATGGTAACATAGATATCTTTCTCGCAAATGGCAGCGTTTCAGAGTCTGGTACCATTAAAAGACTCATTTACTGTATTGCTGATGTTGCTTTTCATTCATTTCCTTTGCCAGTATACCAACACGATGACACTATTACCTGTAGATTTTACTGATTGGCCTTTACCTAAGAGTGATTGTGAGCATAATGGATGCAGAAGACAAACAAATAGGCTGGTGACAAGAAGAGTGTATCATGATCTCCTCAGATCCGTCTGTCGGCCAGAATCTATCATTCTCCATCAGTTGGTATCGGTTTCCTGGGACTTCTAGGAACAATCCTGACAAAGCGTACCAGCCAGAGGCTCCAGGAAAAATGGATATGACGTTGATTTTCTACAGAATTTAATATTGGGGAAGCCTAGGGGTATATACGAAATGATCAAACTGATGTTGATGTAATGTTAAAGATAGTTGCACAAAAATTCGTGCACGTTATTGACAGCACCCAAATATATCTGATAACAATTTGATAACAAAATTGAGCTGTACCTACTATTTATCGTGGATGATACTCCTAGTCCTATGATTTTAGGTTCAAGATTAAGAATGATATTGTTATTTCTGGTACTCATAAAACTAAGTTTTCAATTTCCTTAAAAGTTTGTCAAGTGACAACTTTTTTTTCTCTTTTTCTTTTTCATTTTCTCATTTCCTGTCAGGTAGTACAATACGCAGTCCACGCACCTAGGCAAATCATGGCCTCTAAGTTTAAGAGCCGTAAAATAGATCCGGCGATATTTTACCCAGCCATGTCCCCTTATTTTATACCTGACGGTCATTGCCATAACTGTGGCGGATGTGACAGGCCCCTGTGATGAGAGGATTTATAGGCAGCTGTCAGAGTGGCCGACTGGGTTAACAGGCCGCTGTGATTTAAACAACCCTCCCTTTGAGCTGCTCATCGCCGCCCATACTCGAGCAGCTCGCCGAAAAAAAAACTCCGAGCAGATACAAGCTTCCTACCGCTGCATATTGAAGGGCACAGTCCGGATTACAAATGTGCCTGGAGAAGAGATGCGCCTGGGGGCTGTTACATTATGGTCTACACGCCCAGTCGAGCTACTCTTAATTACTGAGGTCCACACCCAACTGGCTGCGGACCAGGGCGGGCCTCGGCCCGAGTACACTTAAACTATAAGACAGTTTTGAAAAAATTGATAAATAGGAGTACTAAGAGGAAGGCAAATTAAAGTCCTCTTATTTGATACAACCTAGTTTCAGAGTGTATAGGATCTATTTTCATGGTACTCAAATTGATATGCACTTAGATTGATGGCAATTAGGGTGATGTGCATTTGTTGATATAATATTATAGTTGAAATAATAACAAAAAGAAAATAATGGTCTAGATTAATGAGGAATAATATGATAGTAGGGTTGAAAGTTGAGTGAAACAAATTTAACACATAGTCAAACCGAAAATCAAATATTGCCAGACCTCCACATTGTTCCCTCATTGCTGCAACCAATGATTATTAGTTACTTCACTTCTCTGAGAAAAGAAAGATGGCATTACATGGGAGAATAGAGTCAGAGGTGGGAAATGAAACAGAGACACACATTTGTACAAATGTTTCTCGGTTCATCGTCGATGGCGGGAGACAGTATATAGTGAGTGTTTTGATGCAGGCAGACTATGAAGCTCTTGGTTTTTGGCCCTGGCAAAAGTTATTTTTGTTGTTAGTTCCCAGCGTTGAGTGCGGCCTAGGATGAGTGCGGTCTGAGGGAAATACTCGCGGGAAAAATGGTGACTCTGTTTGTGCTCTCACTGCAAGCATGGATACGAATTGTAAGATGCACCTAGTTAGTTTTATAATTACAAGTTTTTACAATACCCCAGCATGGCTATAGGCCCAGATGTTTCCTAATGAGAAGGGGATGCATTCCTCCTGTATAGACATGAAAGTTATCACAAAATCGCAGTTTTGTGTCAGAGCGATTTGCTTTTCTTTGGTGACCATGTAAATGTGCCACATGGCTAGATCTGCCGTTTGACAGAGAGGAAATAATATCATACATATATGTCATAAGAACTTATAAGTGCATCTATCTACTATACTAAGGGGTTTTATGTGACATCGTCGGGGACATTTCTAACTACATGTACACAAAGGACTCGTTATTACTTGTCTATATACCATAGGTTTTGTCGGGCTTATTTTTCAACTCGATAAGCTAAGGCTGGATGTGCTTTTACTAAGCACATGCTTGCGTATTAAATGTAAAATATTAAGACCTACCTTAATTTAGTACAGCGTATTGAATGTTAAAGATATAACTTAACTTATAGCAAAGAACACGACATTGAATTGCAATTCAAAAACAGAAAGTCATTTAGTGTTTCGCAACTTTAAAGTAACTTACATAAAAACCATACGGCGACATCAGATTAAACTAGTGGGCCCTGGGAAGCCTCTATGTGTAGAATATGTACATGCAACATTGTAATTAAAGCTGTGTCGAAGTAATTTTAAGAGAGAAGTACTTTTAGGGATCTCCATTTAGATTTGTTCCACAAATACAATAACAATAATTTAACAAGTTTACGAATATTATATGCAATATATTACGTTGGTTTATTTCCAGAATCGAGCTAGTATTTTAACCAAACTTTTCTCAAAGATTGGATTTAGAAACCCGCACAAAAGCCCCCGGCTAATACATAAACAAGTGGATACAGGCCCTCGGTACCAGAGGCTGGTCTCTCCCCAGTCCCTCCAGACATACCCCGAGGCGGCATGTCAAGCAAATCCTCGTCCGTCATAGAATGTTTTCACAGATGTCACTAAATCTGCAAAGGATTTCTGGGCGCAATTATGCTGGGACTTTGAGGTGACTGCAGCTCTGCCTCTCGATACAACAGTTTGTACAGGCGTGGCGCTGGGATTAGACTGACAGCAGCGATTAGGCTAGTCATCTCAGGGATGGGGTTACATGCCTTCATAGACGAGTTATTTCCCACCTCACGGGCACAGTGGAGGGAATAAACTGAATAGAATTTGTGTTTTGAAATGACGTGTTGTCACTTAGTAACGCGGACCTAGGACTATTAGGTTTGAGTGGTTAAAATCTAGGACAAAAATCTGTTACTGCACTTCTGATAGAGTGATTAGTCATTCTTAATTTAGGTGAAATCGGAAGGAGTTGTGACCTGTATCCACTCCTCTCTTTTTTCTCATCTATCTTCGGATTGCTTGAGTCAAAGAGGTCAAAAATAAAGTATATGTGCTGGTTTTTAATTTGTGAAGACGTTTGGTTACAATTCAAAGGTAAGAAATAGAGAGTATACATTAAAATCAATCGTTACACAGAACCAACAATAGTGTCGAGATATTCTTATATGTAGTGATGATAAAGTATGCATTGCAGTGTATAACGTCAGAAATGATAATACAGTTTGTATTAGAAGGGAGGAAACGGGTTAGCATATTGCCCCTATAATTGTCCAAAATAATGTGTTAAACAGCTCCCATAATTATAAAATTTACTAAATAATAGGTAATTTACACTTTTCTTCTTTCTTTCCAGATATCGCTGATACCACCCGCACTTACCACCTCCGACCCCGCGCCTGACCACTATATACGTCGACGGTTACGTTGACGGCGGATGAGTTGGACTTAGCGGTAGATTACGTCTCCAAACAATAAGTTAGCGTGCTGTGTTTGGGCAGGTGTTGAGATGGGCCTGGTTACATGACGTCAACACCCTACCAGATCACCACTACGTCACTGGCCCATCACTCAGGGCAGCCAACTAGCCAGCCGACAGGCTCTTAGAAGATTAGGGGGATTTCAGGGGCATTTCTTTTTCACTTTACTATGGCTCTATATATCTATTTTATACAATCTTTTTAGTTTACAATCTTTTGCTTTTCCTCAAAGGAGTAATTCTAACAATATAACAGATATATGGTGTTGTCTATAGTCTTATATTTTGTAATGGAAGTGCCTGATATGAACTTACTGATGCACTTGAAGCATTATGTCTAACTAGGCTTTTGAGGGGAAAAAAACGAGGAATTCCAAAGTTTCTCAAACTAACCGTCTATAAAATTCTTAATGAGGTTAAAGGCCATCGTAATGCGTATTTATTTCTGTACATAATATTCTATGATTCTAGGTATTCATACAAGCTAGAGTGGACTTTCTAGACTAGCAGAATAGCGAATTACCTGACCTTAATCATAACAATGTTGCACGGGATATAGCTGGGCCAGTGATAATGTAAGATGGGTCAGATCCCTTACAATTATGTTTAGAAATGAGTAATGATTGTGCGTTATTCGTGTTTGGCCAGCATGTAAATTAATTTTGAAGCCCTATACTCTGTGTGTCTATTTAACATGACCTGGGTTCTGGACATTCCAGTTTCTGCCCATTCCTGAATTCCTACCCCCGCCTGTGTGGGTAAGTACTGGTCAGGGTTCTGCTCCCCGAATAGGCAACTGGTTACCCCTCAATATATGTGTGTATATACATCCCGTCCCTTGATACATGCCACCTGGTTTCAGAAGGGGCAAGACGATGGCTTGACGCTAACAGCATGAAATTACATCTCGCAGAGCACGCCGTTCCCAAAGATATTCTAGGCATCTGTGAAATGAGTCGAAATGGGAAAGTCAGGTAGAACCATTGTATAAATAGCTGAAATTTGTTTACTTAGATAGCTTCACCTATGGTCTTGCTTTTCATAGGCTTTCATTATAGGCCTTGTAATCATGGCTTCTCTACTCTTTATCCATTACATGTATGTGATTCCTCCTTGCGAATGCTTGGGACTTCCGACGCTTGAGTATTATGAATGTTTTTCATTTAGGGCTTAAGTTGCTTTTCTCAATGCCATTAAAAATTTTCTCAAGTTATAGGCCTAAATATAAGCTGATTCACTGGTCCACTAGCCACATCCGAATGATCCCACCCCCCTAAGAAGACGGAGGATCTAATAGTGGTATTTTGTAGACCACGGCGTAAAGTTTTCATTCTCGCACATTTGGCAGGGTATTCTAATTCATGTTAATGAATAGCAAGCAAGCACAGAATCAGAAAGCTTTCAAAAGACATAAATATCAAATATAAAAGTTATTATTCAGGATTTGCAAAATTGCAAAAATGCAAAAATATTGTAGGCCTATCTCAATTGAAAGCCTGCGGAGCCTGGGGTGTTTAGGAAAAATGATTTTATGATGCAATTATGTAAGATCGATATAAAGTGAAGTGTTGTATACATGCTTAACCACTATAACAATATATGATAGGATAGTTTGGATTTAAACATTTTGTTGACGGGACCTGTGCACAGTTTCCAAGTAAGATGATTCCCGTAAGGTAGCTACTTTAGTAAATAAAAAAAAGGTATTTGCGGATCGCATGTGTTAGTATTCAAGTTTGTTTTACCAGAGCGAACAAAAAACTATGGATGAAAAGCATGCTCCTTCGTTTCTTTTCCTTTACTATGTCAACAGCAGAAATATAACAAGGGCCGCCATGTCAGCAGCTTCGCACTGAAGCCTTCTGCCCACGCCCATTGGCTGGCGGCATTCACTGCGGGTCTGCTCCTGGTTCCGGTTTGGGACGTCGTTTGATGTGTAGACCATCAGCATTATCTTTCTGGTCAGTAGGAAGGGCTTATACAGACAGGTTATACAATTGTTAGGCCTAAACAGTCTTTGGTACGATTGGTTTTGGGTACTATGTGATCTGATGTAGCAGACGCCAATCTCGTTGGACAGGTACATGTGGACAGGGGACAATGCACGCTTGTAATAGAAGTGTAGGCATATTGGCCCCTAATCAATCAGGTTATTAATACTGCATTATAACCCTAGAAGATATTTTGATGTTTATGTATATGCGTAATGTGTCTTCATTGTTCGTGTACACAATTCCTAAGATATGCTTGAAGGCCTATAGGCCTATTGGTTTTTCAAGTGGGAAACAATGCACATATCATTGAGGATTGAGACTGCAAATATCGGTGGAACGTCTCTAACATGATTGTCCTCTATGGCACAAGCTTTGATTTTGGTGATTCCTGCCCGAGAGTGCTACCAACAGAATGGGCTCGGATCACAGACTGAAAGAATAATTATGTAACAGTTGGTGAAGAGACGGACAATTATTATCCAAACTTTTCAAGGCCCCACCTGGGGCAATGTGGCAAGTTACACAAATCTGAATTGCTAGGCCCTACATCACTATCGATAGAATTACATTATATAGAAATTATATAGCCGAATTGTAATTCAATTAAGTAGGCCCACTCGGAGGCTAAAATTTACTTAACGCGCTTGCACCTATTTTTTGAACACGTATACATTTGGATGTCCTTAGAAAACACTAAGTGCTGGAGGCCATCTCAAAAAGTTAACATTATATTGTAGTTTAATCTGCCTCAAGATTCTAGAGCAAAACACCTGCTCGCCGACAGAGAGGTGGGTGGTGTACAGGTGGGAGCAGCTCCCCGCCGGGCCGAGGGGCTCACTGCCCACGGTCACAGTCGGAAACACAGAAAACTAATAGATGCAGACTCATAGGGGAACATTCGGAAACACGTAGTCTGTCTGGAGACAAGTTGTGTTTTCTCTTGATACCTGATCTGGTCTGCCTTAACTTTATTATTGTAGATTCCGTATGGATTCGTGTGAAAAGTGGTTTGACTGTCAATTCAATAGTTGTCATTAAAACATAATCCTAAGGCTTTTGTTTTAGGGACATGTGTTAAGGGTATAGGCTGATATGATATCTGATAAGGGATATATACTAATGATTGCTAAGTGCGTGCGTTGTCTGTACTTGAGTTATTCTATATCAATTACACAGAAACTGCTAAAAGCTTTACTGACGACATTAGCATTCACAGATACCCATTCACAGACAAGCATCATTGCCCTCCAGAGCAATAACAGATCTTTCATTGACCTGCTTTTGGAAGACTAGGTCAACTAGGAAGACTGTAGGTATATGGGTTAGAATCCTGATAAATATTAAACATGCGACCCAGACTGGTTATATGGAGACCTATTAACATTACACACGCTGTTCATGGTTTCCCAGTCGCGCCGACCAGCCCCGACCCAAACGCTCAGCGCCCACTTCTTGACTTCCCGGTAAGTTCAAAGCGGCCTTTTAGGGCTTCTCCCCATCACTGAGGCCTTCACTGAACAGTCAGCGGGCCATCCGATTCGCGGAAATCTTGGTCAGGTATTACGGCATCGCCTTTCCCCATCTGCGAGTCGGCCTTTGTTGGCGATTAGGGCGTGGTCTTGGGGGCCGCCTAAAGCCGAGGGCGTTGTCTGCTCAGCCTAAAGGGGCAGATAAAAGGACCACTTAGGTGTGGTTTGAACCCGACCCCTGGTATGGCATGGCAGGCCTCAGTGGACTCCCAAACGCTTCCGCGTCCATTAATGTCACCAACTAAGCGTCATGTATATGTGAACGGTGTGCTATGTCTTGCCCAGGGGCCTTAATTGTTTTTGTTGAAGTGATGTAGGTGATACCTGTAGGTTATTTGGAATTGTAAAGATGATCTGCGTTTTACTTGGAAACCCTTTGCCTGCGTTAGGCAGTGCATAGTGCTATTTCTTTGACTTGGATGGTATTGATTATTACACTACAGGATACTTTTGGAATGGTTCCATGAAATACCATACAGGATGCAGCTATTATTATGTCATTGAAATTACGGAATGAAAAATGATAATTATTTAGATTTCACGTCAGTTGATAGATACAGTATTGTCAGCGAACAGTTACATTATCTGCTAACCTGACACATATCTATGTCAATTATTTTTGTACTATATTAATTACGTCTTGTACCTACATGGAAGAACATCAATGTATTATGATTGTGGTTTTTTAAAAAAAAAGATGGGCTAAGTAAATCCTGATGTTTAGCTCAAACCTAACCTTTTCCAGTTAGGGGTGTGGCCTGGTCATTTATCAGAGAACATGAGTCCCTTATGAAGCCACACCCGTTGGTAGGGTCGGAGATGGAATCTATAGGTTCAAAGGACGTCACACTGTAACATGCATCTTCTATTCACGAATTTAAGCATAATCTGCAGGTACTAAGACTGACTAGGGTGTAGCTGATAGCTATTGTGATTCACTGCATAGACATTCTTACCAACAGAATGCCCATAGATATGTATAAATATGTATGTCAATGAAAATAACGTTTTGTGTTGGGATAGTTTGATAAGCACATTAACAATAAACCAACAACCCTGCCAGCAATTTCCATACATGTAATTGCATCTTCTGTTCAATGAGAAATACAGTCAGCATTAGGCCTATGCAGCTATGTATCTGAACAAGGAGTTTCCGTTTATCTAGACGAATAACCTAAAATGCCATGGGTCTTCTGGGTCCTTGTTTCCGAACACACCTTGCCATCCCTGGATTCCTGAATTAGAAACAGGAGCAGCTGGCGACTTGCTCGGTGAGTGACTCGTGGGGCGACCTAAGGGTGAGAAGGTACTGCCCCACAGGTCAGCTATGTACCCGGAAGTCTGCCCACCCAACCCAAAACATTCAAAACATTCCACAGTCCTTGCATGCAAAATTGCAAATATATCAGGGCTATATATTCTTAGTTGTACTGTAGTGTCCGTGATAAAGCTGTATTAGATGAGTAACAGCATCACTCAAGGTAGCAGCTGGAATTTTGGATTGCGTATAATGATACTCTTTATAATATTAAAGAGTATTATGCTGTTAAATCGTATCGTCATAGATGTTTGAAGCAAGCCAAAGAGTCATAGATGTTTGAAGCAAGCCAAAGAGTCATAGATGTTTGAAGCAAGCCAAAAAGTCAAAATATCAAAATGCTCTTTGTGTACTACTATAATCAGTACCAGTATCAAACTTCTATACTATAGCATTCTATTTTACCAATAGGCCATATGTATTGATGTCTGGGTATCACTTTAATCTGACCTCTTCAAATTTACGAATTCTTTTGAATGTTATTTCTCTTCATTAAAGCATACATTTGAATTGCTTATAATAATACTCATGATGTTGAATCGTATCGTCATAGATATTTGAAGCTGGCAAAAAAATGACAAAAATATACCAAATTGCTCTTTGTGTAATACTCTATTCAGTATCAATAATAAACCTCTCTCTTATAGCTTTCCTTTTTATCAATAAGTCATAATTATATGAATGCTGTTTGGGTATCACTTTTACTTGACTTTATTTACAAACCTTTTAAAATCTAATTTTCTTCATCAATACATGCATTTGAAGTAACGGAAAATTTTTAAAAAGCAATGGCCTTGATGTTGAACAACTTTAATCAATTTTTATTACTAGATACTTTTATCATGGTTGTATCGGGTGTTATACCAAAGCCACTTTACTAAGAGTAAAGCTGTGCCCCCACCTGTTGCAGGTATCAGCTCACCTGGCCAGGTGGACCCTGGAGGAGGGGATCCTAAGGTGGGCCCTCCTCACCTGCCGCCTCCTCCAGGAGGGACCAACACGCTCATACAGGTAGAACAGAGACAGGAATAGAAGGGGCCTATTCAGCTGATCAGCTGATAGGGGAGGGATAGGAAATAAGGAAGGGAGAGTAGAGCGGGAATGAACGAAGAATGTAAAGTTAAAGGGAGAAAAGAAAGAAATCATAACAACTTATTCCTATAAGTTTTATCTATGAATAATTGTCAATAATAGAATGTTGGTTTGTTGTGAAAATGTTTTAAAAGCTTATAATTTACGTTACTTTCCAGAATTAGGCATTACATAAATGATTAGCAAAATGAATATGGATGAGTTATTTTCAAAGTGGCATTAATTGAGAAATAGGTTTTGGCTAATCACAAACCTATTTGGAATGGTTGATAGTTAATGTTTCAGAAGGAATCTGAATGGTTATTAGTTATACTGCAGGTGGTGCATTCTACTTGATGGCAAGTGACCTTTGACCATTTTAATGAATCCATGCGTTAACCCTTTCCACACACCACCAACATTTCATTCAAAATTTAAAAGACTGCCACTTCGTCATAGTAAATAGCCTCAAAATGCGCCACATATGGCACAATGACACTATATAAGTTATGCTAAATACGTCACATGAAAAAAAGTTTAAACACTTAAAATTATTGTTTGACATAGCACGTTAGGCAAAGTATCAGACAGATCAAAGTGCAATGTACTTTACATGAATGAGATAACAGGACGGGTTGTTTTCTCGTCGTAGCTCCAACCCATGTATCCTATTTGGGATGATTTCTGTGTTTTGAAACAGTAAGTGTTGTTTTTAATTTGATGGTTAGCTTTAAATTTAGGGCAAAGATGCCTCAAGGCATCTGGCATATGTTTATGCTTTTTTCTGGTGATGCCCCTGGTGTTTGGATCGACTCGGGAAAAGGGGTGAGCGGGACTGGTAGGCCTTGAAATGTTTCAGGGTCTTAAGAGGAGACTCAAAATGTTTAAAGGTCTTGAGGGATGTCCTCAGGTCAACAGGTGGTTGAGTCCCTGAAGACCATCGGGTCCACCCCATTATTTATCCTCAGGTCAAAAGTATCTTAAGAGGAAAATAATCTATTTCAGGGTAACAAGTTACCTTTTATATGCCTCCAAAAGATACACTCTAGGTGATTTACTTAGGACAGATCATGGGACAAATACTCTAAAACTGTGGTTTATATGATGTTGTTTGAGGCAAATAACGAAGCGAGATGCTCGATGTTAGCCATTTTTGGGTCACTTTTTGAGTATTCACATATTTCAAGTCACAGCTTCTCGTTATTTTTTAAGTATTTACTAATGATTTATCTAGTCATTTTAGTATGAAAGGAATATAATCTCCATTTGAGGTAAACATAATTCAGATGGGGTTTTATACAACTATAGCAGATAATGTGCTCACATGTTTAGCATACATAAATCTCCATAAGACAAAAGTTGCAATAACAGATTATAATAATCCTTGATATCGACCAGATAAACAGCAGGAATAAAATGTGTCAAACACAGAATGAAACTACAATATATAGAAAAAGAAAAGGAAATAATAATCAACATAAATCATAATTTGATTTTCTGATGGAAGGTTTGGTTACTAGTGTTATAGTCCAGGAGCCAAATCCTGAAATATGTCAAAATAAGGATTTACCCTCCGCGGTGAGCCCCCTGGATTTTTTTGATTTTTTTCAACTTATAGCATCCTAGGGACCATGAATCAAGACGGTTCCGAAGAATTTAGGTATGCGAACACTCTGTAATTACGCGATTTGTGGTTAATTAGCAAAAATTGAAAAACGCGTTATTTCTTAATTTCTCTGGAACTATGTAAGATATGATAACATGCTATATGTCATCTGAAAGGTAATTTTTTTCCTGATTTTTTGGTATATTGTTTGCTATTGTCATTAATCATGGCAATGAGTAATTAAAGAAAAACTGTTGTTTTAGTCAAAATCATTAGAACTTAAGGATCCAAGGTTAAAATTTGGAATTGATAAACCAAGTCCTAGGTATACTTAGAGGGGATCTTTAGGCAGTTTTTAAAGAAGGTTGCATCTGATTTCATCAGAAAAATAATGTAGTAATCATTTTTTGCTGATTAAATTCTAACCGACTACTGGTTCATTTTGCACTTATATTCTAAAAGGAGAGATGATATCATGAAAACAACACAATATATCCTAAAGTGAGGTGGAAATGATAATCACTATCTCCTTAAGCTGGTATTTCAGTGCTTTCTGAGCCATTTGGGCACATGCATGTAATATAGTGGCTGTTTGGAGAGCATTTTGGCTCACAGTGAGAGAAGTGTGACAGTAAAACTATGGTTTCAGTAAGATTTCTTTCATCAGTAAAATACCATGATTATATCTCAGTTTTATTACAAACCATCTTATTAGGGGCCTTGCATTAAGGATGTATGCATCAAGGGGGGAAAGGAAGTATGAAACTTTTGAAAATGTGCATACTTTATAGTACAAATCTAATGTATACTTTTGCCCAAAGGGGGTGGGGGTCTGAGATTTTTGAAAATGTGTGTACTTACTAAATGGAAGGCCCCATATAGTTCTCTCTATTTCATACTGACAAAAAGAAAAGAATAGCCCATAGTAGACTCACCCATTACCTGACCCTAAGCCATGTTTCTCAGGGTATATACATGGGGAGCCTCCAAGTATTACTTTAAAGAAGAGATGAGTCTCAAAAAGACTGTTGTCATATATCAAGGGTTCTGAAACAGTCCTTGTATCAATATGCCAATTGCAAAAAGACCAGGAATGCTATTTGTTAAACTTGATAGGTGTGCTACCTCTTTCAAATTGTTGGTTTTAACAAATTACTAAATTGTTCTTTAAACTCTAGGATTCTAGACCCATGTGCATATAAAAATGAGTAGCTTGGCTTGACCCTACACAAAATGGATATCTTATATGTTATGGGTTACTGGTACTAGTAATTTCATACCAAATTATGACCAGCCTATGATCATGCTTCACTCAGATTCATCCTACCAACTAATAGGATTCTGCCATATATCTAATTTTATCAGGAGGTGTACCAGGGGGACTGAGACCTCTGTGTGTGTGTATACATATCAATATCATTGGCAAGTCCTCAAACAAATTTCAAGCCCTGAAACAATACAGAAGTACCTGATATAGCTTTCAATTTAAAAATTACAAGTTCTTGGTATGGCCATTACTGGTTTCCCAATATTATCTAGTAGCATTACTACATTGAGCAGCATGTGCACAGCACCCTTGATTTGACACCATAACCTTGGCACTATGGTATTAGGAGATTATATAAGAGCAACAAATTGCTGTGATTCTAGTTGTAGCCTCAAACTTTCAGTTCTTTAAGCCCCAGAAACAACATTATTCCCTTATCAAAATATAACCATTTTCATTTCTAAACTGCTATGAACAAGGATCCAATTTCCTTAACCTACAGCAAGACACAGTTTATAGGTACTAAGGGAAAGGTCAATCATGGTAAATACTCAGAGATCAAGAACTAAGAGAGTGATTACTCAAATACATAAATAATCTTCTAATCTATGATCAGTTCTAATAATCCAACACTGAATACTTAGTCTTTGATACAAAAGGGTATAAAGCTAACTGAGCACTGAACCCATACAGCCTGGATCTGCTCTCAAGTAGAAGCAAAAGGATGTCAAAGTTTAATTAGGTAGATTGGTGGGAGGATGTTAACAAAAGTACAGCAGGTGGTCAGCAATCCCACAATTTACAGCACACTATATAGGTCTGTAGTGTGTTGTACCATGGGGGCTCCCCTTAACCCTCAGTGCAGGTCACTCTGGGGAAAGGCTAGACCTCTCCACCACTGATAAGTTTCTAAAGATCCACTACCTTCTTTTCACTGCTGTAAGGCAGCATTGTCTAAACAGTTATCATTTTACTTCACCAGTTGCAGTGATGAATCCCATGCTCCTTTTGGAATTATGTGATAAAATGGAATAATAAGACGGTAATAAGTAGCCAAAATTTAAGCCTGCCCCACCCTCTGAGGGATCCTTTATTAGGTTGTGCACACAGTGTCTTATCAATGGGTTAACTCACACAACAGGGAGATAAGAACCCTAGTCTGCCATCTTTATCATTCCTCTGTCTTTCCAGGCCTTATCTGTTCCCAGGTATGAGGTAAACATTGGACACTGGGGCCAGCAATGAGGGGATTTTAAAGTATTATGGCCTACAACTCCCACCCTCCCTATAGGAATAGGGTTTAATGATGAGTGGGTACAGGGATATGTAAATAGAAGTTTGCAGTACATTGTTATGTCAATTTGTGAATCTTTGGCAATATAAGGAGCCATCCATACCCCTTTGAGTAAATAAATCAATGACTATCCTAATTTGATCAGGCAACAAAAATGAGCTTGGCTGCAAATTACATGGACAAATATTTCTTGCTAATGTAAACTTATTTTACAGTTCCAATGTTGTCTACAGTGGGCCAAATAGCTCAGAAAGCACTGAAATATCAACTTAGGGAGACAATGATTATTCTTTTCCCATCTCTTTAGGATATATTGTATTGTTTTCATGATATCATCTCTCCTTTTAGAATATAAGTGCAAAATGAACCAGTAGTCGGTTAGAATTTAATCAGCAAAAAATGATTACTACATTATTTTTCTAATGAAATCAGATGCAACCTTCTTTAAAATCTGCCTAAAGATCCCCTCTAAGTATACCTAGGACTTGGTTTATCAATTCCAAATTTTAATCTTGGATCTTTAAGTTCTAATGATTTTGACTAAAACAACAGTTTTTCTTTAATTACTCATTGCCATGATTAATGACAATAGCAAACAATATACCAAAAAATCAGGAAAAAAATTACCTTTTAGATGACATATAGCATGTTATCATATCTTACATAGTTCCAGAGAAATTAAGAAATAACGCGTTTTTCAATTTTTGCTAATTAACCACAAATCGCATAATTACAGAGTGTTCGCATACCTAAATTCTTCGGAACCGTCTTAATTCATGGTCCCTAGGATGCTATAAGTTGAAAAAAATCAAAAAAATCCAGGGGGCTCACCGCGGAGGGTAAATCAAGATTTTCAGGTTTGGCTCCTGGACTATTAGCGCCTTCTGATCCCAACTTCCAAGCCACCCGTTCATCCTCAGGATCTCCTTTACCTATCATACGGCTCGTGTGGCTTGTCTCCGGCTCGTGGTTCTGTGATACTGACACACGATGAAAGATGACTAGCTGGCAGGGAAGACTGTCTCCGAATATAACCCTTACAAGTCAGGTGGGTGCACTGGGGCGGCAGCTTTGAGAACAGGTGGCAAGGAAAAGATCAACCTGTTCATGTTCTAAGAGTAAATTTAACTTTTATAGTAACTTTTGGATAATTTGGAGTTGAAGACGCTTTCACAAAAGCCATGGTATGTTGGTGTTCTCCATAGGGAGAATTTTGAATTAATCAATCAGTCATACCTAAGTTTAGGCAATGCATATCCTCCCTCTAACAATTGCAAGTATTTACCAAATCTATTACATAAAATCTATTAATAATCGTGATATTGTGATGAATGCCTATTCATCAATTATCAAGGTTGAAATATAAAAAGTAAGACGGTGCGACAAATTAAAGTATATTTTGTAACGGGCCCGAAAAGCCCGAAAAACCCGAAAAACCCGAAAGGCCCGAAATTGTAAAAGCCCGAAAACCCGAAAGGCCCAAAATTGTAAAAGCCCCAAACCCGAAATATGTAAACCGGAAGTGATAAATGTAAACCGGAAGTGATGTCATTTGTAACCACGTGATCAGAAACAGCCAATCAGGGCTGACCACTAGACTATAAAAGGGGCGATGAGGCCCGAGAATAAAAGAGTTCCTTCGCAGTACTCCTTGTGTCAACATGTGTCTTCTTCCTATTGTAACCGATAAGATAATCCAATACAGGCTAATTGACTAGAAAGTACAAGTAAAATAGCAAAAGTTAGAAGAAATTAGGCGAAAATTGGGACGGGGTCCCAAGGACCCGAGAGACCGATACAGGGCACGAAGGCCGAAAAATGGCCCGGATGGAGTCCCGAAGACGGAGGACCGAACTGGCACGAGAGCCCGAAATAGGGAACGAAAACCCAGGGACCGGGGATACAAAGGTGCGACGGGCTCGGCCTCATGCTACCAAACAATAGGCGACCGTCGGCCCGACACCCCCGCTGGACGAGAACGAGGGAAGATCGTCCACAGTGGGCCCCGAAGAGAGTGCCGGCACAAAGGAAACGGCCCGCACCCCTCCCTACCATTTTTCCTCCTCCGCAGTCCTCCGCCCGCTGGCAGAAGTGCCTGTACCCCGCGCCCGGTGGTTGAGGCCCCTAGGTCCAGCCCGGCCGAGACACCCCTCCCCTGTCGACAAATACCGATTTCCCGATCGACCCGCTCAAACCCCCTCATGCGCGAGGCACGACTCTAAATCTCACATCTCGGCTTCTTGCTCCGACTCCCCCGTCCGGCTGAGACCCGAAACAATCCCCACGTCCCTCTGTTGTAGGAATCGGAAACCCCGAACTACCGAGGAACGTCACAAAATCCTAACAATAATCAAAAGACATATCAAATATGTCCGTTTATAAAACAGTCATGATAAAGTTTATGGTAGGACCTCTGTTAGCACTCCCCATTCCCCTATTGGTCAGTGGCCAATTAACTAGGCCATTGTAATTAGGCCACGGACCAGATGATTAGGTGGGGAAGTGTATATTATACTGGTTGAAAACTCTGGGTCTAGCAGCCAAGACTATACTCCACGAAACCACTCCACAGTAATCTATCCATACAGAGAAGTCTCCAAGATATGTATATCCAAAACTTACAAGGTTTTTTGTCTGATGCAGGTTACATGAGAAAATGTGAAATATATAACATATTCCTTGAAGGTGACTATAGCCTGCGCAATTACTTACAAGACGTATACTCCCCCAAAATACGAACCATATTCACCAAACTACGGGTAGACTACAACTCCTCGTGGGACTGTAGATATCGTGCCTATAGGGGGGAAAAAGTAAGTGATGATCTATGTCCACAATGTAAAGTGAGACAAGATGTGCTTCATATACTTGCTCAGTGTAATCAACCAGATATTATATGTAAAAGAGAACTTTTTGAGAAACAATATAGCAACTATGTAAACAATTTTGTAACACAGACAGACGAGGACAAAATATGTGAAGCTCTGAATTTTAACCCAAAGTGTCCTGCTGAAAACAAAGAAAAAGCAAAAAATGCAATCTGTATTTTTGTATCCCATGTATATAGCATTGTAAATAAGTTATAATTGTCTTTATGACAACCCAGTGGTGACATAAATGTAAGCTTTTACATTACAGTCAATAAAACCATCTTGAATGTTGAATGTTGAATGTTGAATCTTGAGTAAGTGGCTTTTTGGCCAACACTCTTGGTTCTGTAGAGAAATACATTGAACTGTCATCAGGTACCTCTTGCCTTCAAGTCTTCATTTATAGCACATAAAGCCTATATTCCACTATACGGCACTTGCGTGCAGCACCGTGAAAAGATGCAAGCAAACAGCTGTAAACCTGTTTGCAGTAGGGTGCTGCAAGGTGGAATATGATATTATGTACTTGCGCCACTTGCTTGCAGCACATGCTTGTGGCACATGCTTGCGGTACTTGCCATTTTAAGGCTATATTCCACCATACAGTACTTGCTTGTGGCCACCAGACGCAAGCAAATGGCCGCAAACTTGTTTGCGGTAGGGTGCCACAAGGTGGAATATGGGTGTTTGCAGCCACTGTTTTGCAACCACTGTTGTGGTCCCTGCTATTTTGTATAGATTTTCTATACTTTACTTGCGGTCGCAGATACCAACATGTTGGTATCAAAATCACAAATTGCTGAAAATAGCAGCCACAAATACGACCTATACTGCATAGTTGAATATAGCCTTTACTCTCCCAAATCTTACTGAAGTGGTAGTTTTGGGTCTTATACCTCAGGATACAGTTTGATATAAGCAGATGTAGGAAAATTTTCTTCTAATAATTATAGGTCCAGACTTCCTATTGTGTAGAGATCAGGTACTTCTGCTCTTGGTCAGGAGGGCGATTGATTTTAAACTAGTTCTCCAAAATCACCATTTCTTAACTGCTTCATAACATAATACATACATTCATAATCAGAAATTGAAATACTTTTGGGAATGAAACCATTGTATTGATGTGGCATCAGTCCTAGCTTGAAAGATCATGGATATAAAAACTAGCTAGTGCTAGGGAATAAGCAGTGAATCTCCATGATTGTGTGGAGAAAGGGGAGTTAGATCCACAAGCTATGTAGGGAGTTAACTAGCGAACCACAGTGCAGCAGCTTCAGAGAAACTGTCGGCCAGTGGAGATCTTGTGTTTATAGACTGGAAGGTTGGGCATTAGAGGGAGCTCTGCAGATAGGTGCAACATTGTCTCGGAGCATTTTGGTTGAAAGGACTGAGTGAACTAGCCTAAGGACTGGTGATATTTTACTGGGAAGTCAAAGACATATATTAAATATCCTGGATAAACAATAAACAACATCTATTGTTAAGGCATGATATGCAACAGAATAACATGGCAAGAGGTGGATGTAAAAAAAGGAGGCGGTATTGGTGTCTAGACTCGATAAGTCACTCATCTGATCTATATGCTGAATATAATCAAACTGGTGACTTTATTGAATGTATGTGTGTCCCTTTATTTTGTGAGCATGCTAAGAATAATCACAATTGTTAGAATTGTGTATAAACCAAAATTCTATTGATAATGTCAGACGGTTCTGTGACTACTTGATTGATTCTTTGAATAACCTATCACTTGCCAATGATGATATCTTTGTCCTAGGGGACTTCAATACTGATTATTTAGATAACCATTCGGAACCATAATAGGTTACTTGCAAATTTTGTGCACCTTGCGGATCTAAAATGATATATCTTTGAACCCACACGTAAAGATAATTGTATTGATATGATTTAGACCAATTGTAATGAAATATCTACGTCTGGGCTCCTATATATAGATATATTATTAATTGATCATGAAATTGCCTATATTTGTAAGAAAAAGGCTAAACTGAAACGAGTTACAACTAGTTTTAAGGGAAGAAGCTATAGAAGATATTTCCAGGTTTTAGCCAGGTTTTCCAGCAACATTTAATGGATTATATCTGAGATGACTATTCGAGATAGGATGATGTCAATGATTGCCGGAGTTATATCGTAGATGTGATTGAAAGTTGTATTATCCCTATCTGCCATATAAAAACCTTCTCAGTTAATGCTAGGAAAGATATCTGGGTTACCAACGAACTTTTAGAATTAATACATGATAAAGATGAGTCATGGTAAAGAGCTAAATTCTTGAAAAGAAATCATGATATAGAGGCAGGAAAAAGATAAAGAAATTATACCCTAAAATAAGGAATGCTGAAAAGGACTTTGTACAATATGTACTGGTGAATCAAGAGATCTCTCCTCAAAAATTTTGGGATAGAATATATTATTCTGACCATCTCTGGATGATGTCAATGATTGCCGGAGTAGTATCATTTATTGTGTAATATATTTTTTTGTAAACTGTGTTATTCTAAATTACTATAATAGTTCTTGATAAATGAGAATAATTGAAAATCTATTTTACTAAAATCAATCTACCTGTCCTTATTTTGATGTTCAGTCCAAAATATTTAATATCCTTCTAGATGTACTGAAGAATAATTGAAAACTATGTTAGTGAATTGCTGGTGAAAGCTAAATGTATTTTTCAGTTTAAATAAAAGTTTTAAAAAAGTTAAAAAAATTAGGAGCTGATTCGTGGTCTAAGAACAGGAAGACTGTGACTACTGGTATAATGAGTTAACAGAAACGACACACACACACTGAACTCCCTATGAATAACATCAAAGTTAACCGTTATAGTTCACCATTTGATGGAAAGGCTTAACATGATTAAAGAAGCAGTACTCACATGTTAAATGATGGATGAGTAGCTAAGTGTATTAATGGTGTTTCTTACTTTAAGTGATGTTACATTGCAATGAAATATCCCCTTCTTTGGAATGTTCATATCAAGTATTGCAATTCAAATTATTTCATGTTTTCTCTAGTCTTCCTATACAAAGGAAAATGGTCGTAAACGAGGACATTGTAATCACCACATAACAAGAATACACAGAAAAGAAACCGTATGAATATCTGTGTGTCCTGATTCACGACCGAGGCTGTATTCCTGCCGTATAATTATCCTAACCAATCGTTATACTTAAAAAAGCGTATTCATGTGCAGCAACACGATTTCTCTCCTTAGTCGCTAATGGTAGTCAAGTTATCAATGCACTCATGAAGCCTACACAGTGTTCACCGCTACCACCTTTTTGCACCGACTCAGACCAGGACCATTATTAACTCTAACCTTTACAACCCCCATCCATCGACATACAGGGAAGGCAGCCAAGTGGGTAAACCATGGCCACGATTTCACATGTCAAGTAATCTATTGCTAATGAGTCTTCCCTGAGCTTCTCAAACCCGGACCAGGACTGGGGGATGTCGATCCACCAAGATCCACTGAGACTGGCTCCACGCCACCAGGACTATAACCCTGCCTTGTGATACAGCCAAACTAAAGATAACCCGCCCCTGGTTTAGTGGCAAGGCAAAAGGGACCACATTATTTATGAGATCTACACAGAAAAAACAGGTTGTCCTGGCAACTTGCCGCACAAAGGGAGCTAAAATTAAATAGCCATTGACCGATTTGGGTGAAAAATTGGTCCTGCAGCGTCTCCTTCCAAAATGTATTACAATGTACTCATACTACACATGTCTGCCTTCTCAAATGAACTTCTAGGTCTGGCTGCCAATAATTTAGAATCGGGCATATCAGAGCTACTGTTTATTTAGTATTTACTTGTCTAAGGTCATGTTTGATTGTGTTTTTCATGAAAAAAATCGCTGAATGTATGTACAGTAGGTAACATGATGTGAAGCTGTGAGCTGGCCAAGCAGAGTTTTCCCCTGGTCCTGAAGGCGTTAGGTAACATGACAGCACCAGTGGTCGGGCCTTGTCTAAAATATAACAAATTATATTTAGGGCCCACCCGACACCTTCTGACCGCAAACAAACCAAGAACACTCATCTGAGACTAGTAAAGGGCAGAAAGCAGTGACCTAAAATCCGTTATTACTGAAATAACTCGAGAAAAACATGTTTTCAGTGAGTACAAGCTTTCTCTTAGCAGTGAGGAAGAAAGGCATTGGGCCCCGCATCGTATACATGCTATTTATCTGGTGAAATATTAATGACAAGTTAAGACAAGGAAAAGGAAAATGACAAGTTAATATAATAATTTGACTAACCTTTGTATGAAAAACTTATGTACTTTTAGAACACAAACCAATCCCAGTATTGTTTATGGTAAATATATCGTCTTCAACGAACGGTACAAACGCACTGATATTTTGATACACGGAAGAGAGATAGCACAAGTTGTGATTTTATTTTACTAAACGTTCTCTGTGCAGAACTAAATGAAATTTCTTTTTGAACACACTGTGACTATACAGCTAAAGGCCCACTTAAACTGTAAAATGAAACAGTAATTTCTATTTGTCATAATAATATCAAACTGGGGGCTGGTGATTGCCTTAAAACCCTTCTAACTCAGCTTTATAACCCAATAGGTTACCTCTTACTGCAAACTACAAAACCCTCACTTAACCTGTTGTCCATCAATGCGGGCATGAGCAGATCGTTTGAGTAGGGGTGAGCTAGGACAAAGTGATCTAAAATACGGTTTGGCTAAAAATACAGGGAAGAAACGTAAGAGAATGGCTAGACGGTGACGGGACCTGTGCCCGGCGGACTCTATGATCCCTTGCCAGCTGGACATTAGCCCACCCCTCCAGACAGGAAATAACACAGAGCAAACGACTGCCAGCATTCCTTGACTCAGATTAAATTCGATATTTCGAATAGCAAAATGCAAATCACCAGTCTGTCGCACTCGTGCATGAAATCCCATTGTTTGACACGTGGTGCTTTTTCATCCTCAGGTACAATAGTTCATGGATTTAACAGTGTTTAAATAGATAAAATCATTGAGGAATTATGGTATTAATAATGAATAAATTATAAAGATTAGGCCTATAGGCTAATCAATGAAAATTCTAGCATTTCGACTATGGCATAATGAGCTCTTACTTTGCTCCAAAGCTGCATGCGTGTACTTACTAAGGGCCCTAAGGACATTAGTATACTAAACTTAAGTCATAACTGTAAGAATTCACTCTTGCAATATTTTACAATGGCATTCGGTCATTCTTTTTAAAAATTAAATGTATACAGTTGCGTCATTGTAACTATAAGCATAGAAATACATTGAGATGCCTCTGCTATAAGCCAATGGCTTTTGGATGTGTAAAGTTTCTGAATGAATCCATTGAATTGTGTTAAAGTTCCACAATAAGGGCTTATTTTGGCTTATTTTGTGTTTAATAAGAAACAGCATAATGGGAATTCATGTAATTGACGCTACATGTACTGCAAATGTTTATATTCTACTGCGCATGCATTACGGACTAAATAAAATCTGATAATGTGGTATTTATGTCATCATTATAGATAATTATAGCAGGGTAAAGAAAGAACTTCCCCTGCTGCTACGCTTTAAATGCCACCAGAGTGATGAGCGGATGTGACGTCAGAAACGCGTATCCATGGGTTCATTTAGAAGCCCCAATCACGCCAATGCTCAACGTGTATGAGATGCTTCCTAGTTACGTCATAACTGGGCTCTCTCTGACGTCAGGGGCAGAACATGTCGATAAACACTTAGATAAACAAGCCGTGTTGTTGTACCTCACAACTAGGTACATTAAGGTTGGGTGGTGAAGAGAAATGTCGCCTCCTAGGCTCGTTGTAATAAAAGAATATCCAGAAGTACATACATGCAGTTTCTAGTGATCTTTCTTTCTCCTACTCTTGTGCCTAAACCAGCAGCTTGGGCAATAATTATTAATGAAACCACCGAGCTATGTTCAAGCTTAATCATGATTTCAATTGGTGTCATTATTATGAGCATGGAAATCAAGCTTTATATTGTCCAATTACAAAGATATAGGGCATCATTGGAAATTCATTGTTTGTCACGAGAAGTCACATGTAACTCTTGTCAAAGAAAATTGTAACTTAAGATATTGGTGAACATTGGCGACGTTGCTTCAGCAACCCATGATCTCTCTTCGTGGCCCTAATAGGCAGTGGTAACGCAACCATAAACAATGTTAGTAAGGTAATGAAGCTGTCCAAAACAATCGTGACATTACCCTTTATTATTGATATAAGCACATTCAGATATTAAGGTCATTTAGGTAAACGTACATTTTTTTGTGGGTTTTTATGTTTTATAAAGACTTCGTGTAAAACACATTTTCTCTCAGCTGGTTTGTGATATGAATAGATGAAGGACTGTCTAAAATGGGATATACACACAGCTAGAAATCAGGCCTGTATACATATATAATGTGCATTTACCTTATGCTATTGCTTAATAAGCATTACATCTCTGATACTCCTCCCTGCACCCATACAGCAGCCCCACCTCCTCCAGGGTTAGATCTTACAAGGGATGGGAGTGGTTAGTTCTTGATGTCGCCGCCAGGTGCGTGTCAGCCACATTGAGGATATAACGGGAGGGGAATGAGGGAGGCCTGACAGGGGACTCGGACACAAATACTTCAAACGGCCAGCGGCCAACTGGTATTTGTCCCTCTTAGCCCCCCAGCCACCCCTAGCCATACTCCAAGGGGTGTGTTCGGACACGTGAGAATCATGTCGAGTATGAAGTTGTACCCCACAGAAGCTGAAATTTTTCCAGGTCTCCCAACACCTATGCATGGTGGAGTTTGCGGTAATTGATTGAGTATGAGAAAAATGGAACGAGAGGTATTAGTGGAACTACAAATTAGTAGTAATATAGAACACACTTTTCAAATGGCATTTCATATTGATTGGACATATTTCTTAATATTGGACAGAGGACAACGTCATAATTATCATATTCATTAGTAGAGGAATGTGTCAAGAATCGGGAAAAAAATTGTAGTCAGCTTTCTTAGAGTTCAAAAAGTTTGACAAACAAATTGAACTCATACTGCTATAGGGTTGCGGAGTTTGGGATATACCTGCTAATGGTTACACCTAAGGTTGTGAATAAAATAATGATGTATATAAAAGATGAGTGAAAGACCATGTATACCATGTATGTGAATGTTTCAGGGTAATTAACATCACAGAACTGCATGTTAAGCTAACTGACAAAGTTGAATTAGGTGACTTACATCGGGATTGTAAAATAATAAGCCTGGAACAAAGGCATCGAAAACAGTTATTGGCTTTGATGTATCAAGAAAAATCTAATTTGGAACTCAGACATGTTACTGGTATAAATACAAGGCAACAAAATAAATTTGTTTTCAAGGTACATAATAGGCAAACTTGTAAATATCAAAGAAGTCCATATTATCAGGGGTTAAAACTATGGGAAAAATTGCCAAGAAAAGTGACGGAGAGTGTAAATATTGGAGAATTTAAGATCGAACTTAATAAATTGTATCGGGCTTATGAAAAACTTTTGTAACCTAAATGTAATTGTATATGTTATCTTGATATGATATGATATTGTTATAATTACCTTGTTCTATTGATGTTCGTATTGTACTTGTAATTTCCATGTCCTTTTCTTTTCAACAATGTTTATTGTTGCTATTGTAAGCTCATGATATTTTCTATAATTATTCCACTTAAATTGTATATACACTGCCATGTTTCATCTGGAAGACCAGGGGGTTACCCTGAGGATGACTTGTTGAATAAAAAAATAAAAAAGAACTGATGTGGATCAATTACTCAGGTAATAACCTATACTACTTGATAGTAATTATTAGAATGTGTACACCCCTGCCATTTCATATCATTAGCAATGCCCGGTCTGACCACTTTGTGACTCACCGATTCTGCACACGTCATCACCTTTCCCTGTTGTTAATACAACTACAAGACCTTGAACAATGGGGCTTCCCTATACGATATTCCTGCGTCAATTTATCCGTGTATCCTTTCAAAGTATCAAGATAAAAGAGATCTGCAACATGTCTACCCTTCATGTATTTCCTTTTATTACCCCATGCACTGAAGAACCTAGACATTGTCTACTGCAGTCCAGGGCAGGTATCTGAGTTACTCATGTGCTAAAGCCTCTGAGCTGTTCCTGTTTCTGGAGGTCTACAAGATGTTGAGTGTGTTGTAATGAACTTGCCGCTCTTGGTCCCAAACCTACAGGACAAAAGCCCAGACTGACGTGCTCAAGGGGCAAGATACATTTTTGTTGGCCATTTTTAATTACCATACTTATTCTGGTCCAGCTGGAAGACCATATATATTTATGTGAAGTTGACAATAAGCCGTTGTAAAAATGTGTACATTTACAATTCATCGTACACGGTACATAATTAGAAGTGCAGTAGCTTTGGATTATCGTCAACAATTTGATCTGAAAAATGTTTCCATATACGAAAAAGACGGTGGCTTCGGGTGTCACCAGGGCAAAGATGCATATATGACGAGCTCCTTCCACCTGAACCCATATTTTGATTTTACCAATATATAAACTAGTCATACTGTAGCAGTAACTACGTCATGTGTGTAGCAACTTCCCTACATTGAGTCTGCCAACTTGAATTTTGCAAAGGTGTAGGTTTTCCGAATGCAGCTGCCATGGTGCAAAAAGTCTACTCTGTCGTCGTGTTGATGCCCAGGTAGTTGTACAGGAAACATGTTGTGATTTCCGGGAGATCTCGGTCAGACTCCCGCTCACACACATACACCTACATAACTGTATACCTCAGCCTCCCCGGCATTACAAAGAGATAGAAATAAGGCCCCGCCCGCCCCTCCTAATCCTACCTAGGGAGATGAGCTTGTTATTCTGTATAAAGGAAAAGAACGCAGTTCTACCCTCATCCGATTATATCCATGAGGAATACCTTATTCATCTTGGAGGGTTGCATTATGTGAAACAAAAAAACGTTGCACACGCGCTTTAAACCCCTTACAATTCAACGAGGCGTTCTGAGGGTTCTGGTGCAGAATTTGTGGATCAATATTGGAGAAAAACAATTCAATTCAATGTGTCTTTTTTAATCTGAGGTGTTTGGTACCTGACCCTGCAGGTGGTTCCTCATACCTGGGTGTGATTTTTTCACGGCACTGAAGGTGACTTTTTCACGGGCACTGAGTGTGACTTTTTCCACAGCCACTGGCACACCTGAGGCGGTGGTTGCCACCTGTACAAAACGATGGGGAGAAGGAAGGGAAACATGACAGGTCTCCCTCCCTACTAGTCGTATCTCAGTCACTGATAAGTACCAATGCTTTACCAACTCAACCTGTTTGAGGGTCAGCAAATTCTACCTATATCACGTATATCTTTTTTGTTTTCCTTGCCGTGGTTCCATAATGTTTCTGTCGACATAAGCATAAAATCGCATGTCATTTCTAATCACATAGGTAAATGTCCCCACCCATGTTTTAGCGATTAGGCACGTGCACAGCTTAAGAGTTCGGGTGTGATAACTTGTTAATCGAGAACAAAGAAATCTAGATTATGTTTTCGTTATAATTTGAATCTGCATTATTGATCTCAGGTGAATTGTATTGTATAATATCTATAAGGACAATGGACCTAAACTCTGGTACCTTTTCTATTTAAATTCTTACTTTGCTTGACAAAACAGTATACATGTAAATAATAGTTGTATGATTATACCCCCAGCTGATAAAACTGCACCACAAAAGCAATCGTTCCCACTAGACAACAACCTCCATAAACAACTCCTCTGTATACTAAAACTGCTAATTTATACGCTTTGACAGTAAGATGGTAGCGTGTCACAAGAATAAAAAAGCGATATACAGGGATCACATTTTCAGGATTCTCCACAAGTATTCTGTCCACCAGTTAAACATTATTTTTCTCCACTGGGGAGGAGTAGCGAGGTAATGATGTGTCCTGTGACGACAAAGCATGGCAGCCTTTTTGTTCGTTGGTTAATTTTCAGTTCACCTTTTTTATTAAGCTTTTTAGCTCTATATTTTTTTTTTTTTTTTTTTTCTGGAGAAAATAAGTGACAGGTTAGTGTGCGCCCAGGGCCCGGTCACTTATTATGTTTATGGACTCCTAGCTCGGTATTTATAGTGCTGACGACACTAGGGGGCGCCAGGCCCTGGAGGCGCCCCCTGTTGGCAGGATAATGTACGATAGACAAGATAGCAGCTGTTCTGCAAAGAATGTATTTTTCTAAACTATCAACAAGCCAAACGGGAAATGGTATAATTTGTCAGTCTAATTTAATAGTTTTTCTCAGTTCACATAATTTCGTTTTTCCAATGCCTTTGTTGATGACAAGAATGACTCTAATTTGTTTGAATTTAAGCATGGCAAGGGTTTCAATATCCTGGGAGGATGAGCCAAGAATTGTGGCAACTTGTTTGAAGTTATCATTCAGTAACTGAATTTTAAAAAACCTATATGTAACATAGGTGAAAATCAAGATATTTTGGTTACACTAATAAAACGCAATCAAATGTGTTTGGCAAAATAATATCAATCGTATGAATGAGAAGCAAACACAGCATTTCGGATGGCTATTGCTATTTATTTCGAAGGCAGGTAATACATTTCCTGCCGCTTTAATGACAATTCCTTTCGCAGCTTAAAAAAATTCTTAACTATTTCTTTCCCTTGGGTAAGACATTGGAATTTTTATAGTTTAACACAAGGGCTTCAGCTGACCAGTTCCCTCCTATTGGGCAAACGTTGAGAACAAGATAATAAATAGGCTAATAGCAACGATTCTTCAAAATGGTCTGCAATGAAGGGTCAATTCCCGGTTAATTCTCAAATTATAACAACAGGTTGTTTTCCAAGAATTAATTAAGAAAATAATCCTGTTGTTGATCTTTTCAAATTTACCAGCAATTCCATTCTTGTTTTCTTTTCTTAGCTTCGGTGTAGAACAAATATTTTTCAGTGTTTTTACATAACAAATATGTGGTGAAAATAATGTATTTTCCAAGGGGGTTAATTTACAACATACCAAGCCAATTTGGTTACAAAAATATTCATTATGTTACTTCTAAGAGTTAACTATACAAAGTTCCCGATATTTGCATTCGACCATCAGCTTTCTTCAGGCAAAGAAGCTCGTTTATTTTATTATGAAATGATGTGGCTAAGTACAGAGCAGATCTTGAAACAATATGTGATTTTGACATTTTTCAGCATAACTGGGTGCATTTTTACCACTCGATCTTGCGGTACATTAGGAATGATTTTTGTGATATCGTCTTTCCTTCTAGAACCTAGTGCTATAAGATTCCATACATTTTAGTTGCATCTATAATACAAATGTTTTTTGCTAGCCAAAACCATGTTACTTTTATTCAGATCATTGACAAGTGCGCTTATTTGGTAGCAAAATTGTAGCTGTACAATTATGTTGGAACCTTACTTTTAGAATAGTTAGATGCTAATGCAACTCTAACGATTTTAAACCAATGGAACCTGCCTTTATTGCATCACGTTGGGTAGATTAGGAGTAATGATTATGCAAGAGATGCATTAGAGTTATTCACACTTTCGGCTTTAATTCATTGGGCTTATCCAAATACATCATTTCCATACCATACTTCCATTTTGTTTCAGTTTTGGAGAGTTTAAGCGGAATAACATGCAGTCAGTGTGTAAATGAAAATCTCCAAACTGCCACCTAGTGTCAAAGTTGTGAACCGAGCACCATATGCTACAAATCCTTCTTTACGGCTGACTAGATGCTCATCTTCATCAAAGATCTATACAATACGCGAGTAGTATAACACCAAGGTATAAGTTGTATGTCACCAACCAGACTTCTTACAATGACTACAGTATGTATACAACTATATAGATAAAGCATGTAAAAATATGGTATAGGTCCTGACCCGATTGACAGAATGAGTAAAGTACAAGCAATATAGGCAAAACTTGGGGAGAAAAAGCTTCAGCTGAATTGGTGTAAAGGGTACATTCAACATAGTACAATCACAGAACTAAAGAGTCTTTGGTAGTTTCTTTCAACAAAACATTGATAATGACTTGTTCATTTATTGCTCCATTTCTCTTTCGCATTTTCTAAGTTGTAGTATATCCTAGAATAACATCATGCCACCCATGTATCTAGCAGATATTGCATTGATTAAGCTGTATTTATAATGCATCAAGTAGCGGTGATCAATGTCATATCTGTGTGTCTTTATACAAGCCTAAGCCTGACTTTTCAGATACTTCATCTAATCCAACATTTGGCCAAGCCAAATAGGTGTTATTGACAAATAATAGGTTTTAATGACGAGTGATAATACAAAAGAACAAACGTCCATATATTCAAATGTCCATTCTAGGATATACAACACAAAGACAACCTCAGGTATATAATACTAATGCTGAAACTAAATTTTACTCATCTCCATATCACTAGGGATGTTCTTGACAATCCTTACTACTCACACCACTCAAAATAGAAATTATATTACCTGACTTCTTAAAAAGAGTACAGTGTTGAGGGGTCTTAAACATGGAGGTAGAAGTTACATAAAAAGATGTGTTTATATTTAAGTCTTACAGAGCAATATCCATGCTTTTATTAACACTACTTGAAAATCTTGAGTGCTCATCTTCAGAAAGTCAGCTACCCGCCAAGGAATCACAATGGGGCTACCTGCAGTTGATATTCGGAAGACGTAGTCTTATCAGGCGGTGGCTGCACTAAATAGCCTCTTTTGGCAGAAATATTCAAGTTATAAAAATGTATTACAGTTGCCCACGTGAACTTATAAACATTTGATCATCATAATCATGCTTTTTAAGTACAACTTTTCAGTTTCAAGTCTGTTGTTTCAAACTATGCATGGCTTATTTTCTCTCTCGCAAACATCCTAGTGAAGTCCATTCCATCAGTGTAATTGAAGAGTTCAAGTTGCATCTATGCCGAGGAACGTAAAAACTTAAGCTTTTTCCACGTAGCTCTGGTGTCGTTTTTTCTCTTGGACTTCTGTCGCCGTTTAGCCGATGACGGCTGAAATAGTTGCACTCTAGAGGAAAGATAAATATTGATTTTAATCTCAGCATAGAGTGAGAAAGAGAATATGCGCCAATAGTGATGGGACTTACACATGCAAACCAGCTTAGTTGTAATTTATTGGTAACAAATACTGTAAAATGTCACCGAATCTGCACCAAATTACCACTGGGCTGACCAGCACCATCTGTATCCTGTTACTATTTGGAGCACATTCCCTTATTGTATATCATGTTACATCTGCCTAAGTTAGATTAAATGTGATTAGTAACAGTTTCTACGAATTATTTCCTTATTTATACATTTACACAATGTTAGGTACACATTACTTACAGCTTACTGGCTATTTGTTAATGATTGATCAATAGAGAAAACTTTGGTTATTTTACTTATCTAGAAACACACAAAAGGCAGTTTGAGGAGTTCTTCCGACCAACAAGTATCTTATTTGATGGCACTTAGGATACATTCAGTTGCCTATATATCTCATGGAAAAATTCTTTACTTGTAAAAATATAATAGAAGAAATCCTCTGGTAAAGTGTACAAACCAAAAAGAACAAACACCTTCACATAGGATAGTGTCCACTCGAGGTTAACCAGTGTTAAAAAGCTTGTTAATCGACGCCCCCTGGAACAAACATCAATGATTAGTGAAAATGTCAGTCAAATTGAGCAAGAATTGAAGGTGATGAACAAGCAAAGACCTTACATTAGAAGCTGACTACACTTATCAGATATAAACAAACATAACGCAACTTATGAACAATATACAGAGAACAACAAATACAAAGGATATTTATATAAAACAATAACTTGAACATTAACCCTAAGTGTATATGGTGCATTGGAATATAGAGACAGAAATGTCAAGAAACAAATTATTCAAAATAAGAATAATAGAAAATGGAAATCAAATGCACGTAAGATTTTCCACATGGCCATGATCAAAGTTGCAACTCCCAAGAATATGTTCCTAAGACGGGAAGCGTTCCGTGGGAGCTGTTCCTGATGTTATCTTAATTACAATGATGATACTCCCTTAAAACAGATTACCGATTACCTAACTCCAGGAAAAAGTGGAATACACATCAAGCCCCCTACCAATGAAAGGTCCCGAAAGCCCAAGAGAATGTATGTTCAGTATGAAAAGCACATTGTATGTGATACAGTTTGAATCAATGGCAAAAAAAGAGAAAAAGACTGACAGAAGCGTCTACTTACGGGCACGTTGTAGATGAAGAGGATGATGAAGAGGATGACCAGGATGAGAATGATACCCCCGATGAACCACCACTTGTAGTTCTTCCAGATGATATACTTGAAGGTCTTGAAGGGTGAGGTGAACCAAAGGAACGATGTCTCGGGACGCCTGAAGGGGGCACAAATGGATAATTAGTTAATAATTTGGTGAAAATAAGGAATGGGTCTTAGTTCGTAATTAACATCATTTCATCAGTGCATATACTCTTCCCATTGTGCTGCTGAAGGGTAACCACAATCGACATACCCGCTGGAAATTTTGTTATGGTAGAAACATTAACTTATTTGGGGGGAAATCACCTATAATAATTAGTCATAAAATACCAACGCAACTCTGGTCTGCGTATGCATTATTATATATAATGTGTATACTACTATAATGCAGGAAATACCAAATTTAGTTTTGAGTTAGTTATTTTTGGGTCTACTTTCTCAATCATTTATCATTAATTTTAACACCTGGCATCAGCTAGGTCGACATGATAATACACAAATTGTTTACTTGGGTGGTTCAAGCGTTGGGTGGGCGTTGGGCTCGTCCCGTCCGTTGCCGGCGGGGCGCTCATCCGACTCGGTCAAAGAGAGCAGCTCTATCTCCATCTCCACTTTACCCTGCAGAAAGACACGTCTCCAGGTTAGCAGGGTTAGATAACAAGCATAATATTATTTATCATAAGCATTTATTTAAAGTCTAATAAATAATTATCTTTCAAAAGGAATATAGCAAAGGATCATGCATCCTTTACAACCCCGGATGGATCATGCATCCTTTACTACCCTATTTTTATGATATATAACAAGCCTATGTTAAACCAAAATTTCAAATGCTGATATTTGAAATCGGGGATAAAATCGGCTAATGAAATACACCCTTTTACTCCGAGCAGCTCCCACCCGCTCACCGTGAGCTCCCTCTCGCCGCTCTCGTCGTTGTAGCAGGGCCAGAAGCCGCGTATCCTCTTTTGCTCAAAGATGGACACGGTCTTGATGTCGGTGCGGCCCTGGGACAGGTCCGGCAGCTGCTCCAGCTTGCACTGCCCCGACTTCTTGGAGGGCAGCGGCATGTGGTTCAGGTTCAGCTCCAGGGTGCCGAGGAAGTCGTCGGCGCTGAACTTGTCGTTGTCCCAGATCTGGATCATGAGCAGCGGCGCCATGTGGAGCTCCGTCTCGTCCAGGCTCCAGAAGTGCTCCTGTGGGGGAGACGGGGAATGTGTAGGTACATTTGGACGGTAAGGTAGTTATACATATTGAGAGGCTGAGTGTATAAAAGTAAAAAGATCATCTATTGGAACCAGACCATAAAATCCGTCTTCGAACAATCGGTATATCTGTATATAATTTTTTAGATACGTTTAGTCATTTTGAATACCTTATGGAGGAATAATAGTAGGTTTCTTTATTGTAAGCGACCAATCTTTCATTTATTGATCACAGAAGCAATCCAATCCCCACATATTGCCAGAGAGTACCTTCCAATTGACTAAGAATCATAATAGGCAACAGCCCAACATCAATCAGCATGAACTACCCAAGCATACTTCCGGCTACATTAGCATTACTTTTCCCTCTATCACTTGTCAATGTCAAACATGGTTTCCGTACCATCCGTACCAATGCATATATACTGTTCTTGCCATAGTCGATAGAGATACACATATGATGTATGTCTATGCCATAACCTTATACACTAAATATTGGACTGAAAAACAAAGGCAACTCTGATGTTTATTACTGAATAAAAGTTTATACACAAAAAAAATATACCATAACATAATGCCCCAAACTACTCACCTTGCGCCTGACGACGAGGCTCTCCTCGGCCGGCAGGTACTCGAAGGGGAAGACGAACCTCCAGTTGAAGTTGCCCTCTCCGTCCAGAGACCTGTAGTGTACGTCCGTCTCCTGGTGCTCGTCCACGCCCGCCATCCAGCCCTTGACGTAGATATCGCTCATCTTCTCTCCAGTGATGGACTCCTCCTCCAGGATCACGTCCTTGGTGTTCCAGATGACGCACCTCAGCTGGTACTTCTTGGGTTTACGAGACTTGACGTCGATGGGAGGTCCGGCCGGGCCCAGGCACGACGGGAAGATGTCCACCCACATCTGGATTTTACCCTGCAGAAAATAGGATATTTCCGTTTTAGTTCGCAGTAAGACAGCAAGGACATTTTCTTCGGTGTTTTTTAAGACATAGGTGCGAATAATATCATAATCATTGCAGCTTCAAATACTGTAGGCCTATACAAGGTCTTCCATTTGCATTGGTGATACCGTAATGGGAATTCTCAGACTTACATAACAATGAGTTAATTAGTCATAGGAAATACAGTAATCATAGGTAAACATATCCACCTAATCCATTCATACAATTAAGTGTTTCTCGAACTTAACCTTTTATCATATTGTTGGGAAATAGGTGAAGACTTCTCTCTATACATAATAATAGCTTCCTTATTGAACTCCAGCAGCGACAACTATATCTACATGATAAGAACATAGCCTTCGTTGACAATCATTACACAACATTCTGATTTAGGATCTCACTCATATTTTTGTTAGAATATGTTACACTGACTCACCTGTTCAATGCCCGGTTGTAACGGGTTGTAGAGCGGGCGTGTTTCCACGTGTTCCGGTACCAGAGGGGTACCCATGGTGGCCGGAAGTGTGTTCAGGACGTGCAGCGACAGACGCTGGTCGGCGGCCCCCAGGTGCGTATGCGTCGGTTTGTTCTGCTCTGTTTATCAGGAAGAAGAACATGTGTTTTAAGTTTTAAGTCATTTTTTTGAGTGATGATTGTTTTCACACGCAAAAGCTATGCCTATATTCATGCATCTAATAAGGACGAAATTCGGAGTATTTCATTACATCGCTTGACGCCAAGTAATGTTTTTCAGTAAATCTGTATTAAAGACTATTTTCCCACATTGATGAATACATCTATGATTTGCAGTAAACGTTTCCTCTAACACAAAGTATTCCTCTTATAATGCATTTTACTGTATGGTCCTACTATCCTTACACTATTCATAACGGGGGTACCTTGCGATCATTCTGTAGACATATTCGTCTGCGCATAGACTTGGTTATTAAAAAGATGGTCCGAAATACTAAGTTTAGCTTACCAAAGTCGTTGAGGCTGAAGACCCGGCTTCCCACTTTGACAGTGTTGTTCCCAGAGAAATCGGGACCAGTCAGGTTGTGTTTTTTAGTGAACTCCTCCAGGATCTCCTTAGGTTTGGGAGCGTCACGCCACTGGTTAGGACCCGACCTGGAGAAGGAAGGGAGGGGTTAAGTAAGGTTTGCCCTAATGGTCAGACCTCATAAAATAGCTTGTTAGCAACCAAGACCACTCATATCGAGGCCTTGACACAAAGAAAAATACCATAGTGGTCCACGAATCCATTTACGTACAAGAATTCACACCCTATCCTACGACGTTTTCCTTCAACATAAACATCTTGGATCAACATGAGATCCAACTATATTACAGCATAGAGATCCATAAGATTATACATGTCTTTACTTAAAGGCAGAGGAAGTAAATAATGAATCAAATGTTACTGCCTTCAAATATAAAGATAAAAGGGTAATAACTAGCAATTTGATTGATATTTAGGTTATGAGAATTCATCCCTATCGAATCTATTAAACCCCTATCCATTACCCAGTACAAGTTGGTATAGGCCTAGATATTATGTACTCACGTGCAGTAGGTGAGGGGCAGGCCAGCTGTGGCCCTGTACTTGGTCAGGAACCGATTCTCCAGATCTATGACCGTCTCTCCGATGACGTCGTCAGTACCGATCAAGTCGTAGTCCTTGACTCGCAGATACAGGTCTTTGTCCATGGGTAAGACGGCCTTAATCTCAAACATACTGTGGGAATCAAAGGGAATAATGTGGTGTGTATTAGGTTTGTAAAGAGTTTGAGATGGCAGCGTTAATGTCTGTAAAGATACTCAATTATAGCCTGTAGATATGTGAATTTTTTACTTTATTAGGTTAATAATTTTGTTAATGAATGTTAAACGTTTTCCTGGGTCGGGAGTATCATGATAGATCGTATCGTACGTATGTCGCCACATTAGATTAAAACGATAGTATTGCATGATATAATTATATGCGACGGTAATTGTACAAGATGAAGCTACATGTGCATCTCTGAGAGTTGTGGGCAGTTATAAAGGACTTACCTTCCAAACACAGGGTTGAGCGTATTAGGTGCATATTCATCTCGGTTATCTGCCTTCTTCCTGCCCAGTTTGATACTACAATACGGATCGGCCTGTAAAACACGAATACATAACAGTCATATTTCTAGCAACTCAAAATTGATGATAACTATTAGTATTATCAGGCTAAAATGCAGAATAACTGAAATACAGTAGTTCGAAGTAATTCAACTCTTATGATAAGGACAGGCATTCCAATACACATAGTATCCATTAGCAAATTTTCAGTCGGGGTCTATAATGACCTATAGCTTATGAAAATGAGAAAATCACAGGCACAGTGGGGGTCTATAATGACGTAGCTTATGAAAATGAGAAGATACCAGGCACAGTGGAGTATACAATGACCATTAGCTTATGAAAATAAATTGATGGCCGGCACAGTATTGGGGTCTATAATGACCTGTACGTTATGAAAATGAAAAGATCATATATACACAGTGGGGGTCTATAATGATCAATAGCATATGAAAATAAGAACACAGAAACAGCACAGGTCCATAATATCCTATAGCTTATGAAAATGAGAAGATCACAGTTACAATGGGAGTCTGTAATGACCTACAGCTTATGAAAATGAGAAAGTCACAACCACAGTGGGAGTCTATAATGACCTATAGATTATGAAAATGAGGTCACAACCACAGTCGGAGTCTATAATGACCTATAGCTTATGGAAATGAGAAGACCACAGGCACAGTGGGGACCTGTAATGACCCATAAGCTGTCTACGTACCAGTCCGGAGGGGTCGTTGGGCTGCAGGTCAAAGGCCTTGATGACGTAGATGCGCACTATACACTCCTCGGGGGTGCTGGCCGGCAGGTTGGACAGG
Organism: Lepidonotus clava; assembly: GCA_936440205.1. NCBI lineage: Eukaryota > Metazoa > Annelida > Polychaeta > Phyllodocida > Polynoidae > Lepidonotus > Lepidonotus clava. Next base: position 23,758,908 of record OW387145.1, read on the forward strand.
ATCTTCTTGGGCAGCGGCACAGTGGGGTCCCCAGGCAGGGGGTACACACGGAACGTTCCCTGCATCAACGGAACAGCGTTAATTTGAATTATGGTGTGCATCTATTAGGTACTTGACAAATAGCAAAGGCAATGAGTTAGTTCAATTTTTTATTCTTGATTTAGAAAATACATTTACAAAGCATTATTAAACGATGTTTATCAATGGTTTTTGAAGCTTTTGAAAACAGTTTATTCAATTGGTTTAATAGATATTATACTGTTTGTTAAGTCGAGGGTTTAAAGTCCAATAGAAACCTATAACGATCCCACCAATTACTATAATGTTATGGCTTATCCTTCTGCATTACTCTGCCAACACTTTCAGTGTAGCGTAATTATGTACCTCCATATTTCAAAAGAAAAAGAAGTCTCAACTAAATTCGAGAGTGAAGTGATGCCCCGCCTTACCTTGAACTCTCCCACAGTGCTGGACTCCTCCTCCTCAATACTCTTTCCCCGACTGAGCGCGAAGGTGTGGCAGAAGTCGTTAAAGTCCGAGTAGGCCCCGACCTTCTCCAGCTCCGTGTCAAACACCTGCAATATTTGGTTAACTTTAGAACATCGAACTAGATGGATTTTACTGAGTGGATGTAACAAGGTGAACGAACTCCACATTAGAGTTCAATAAATTTGATAAAGGGTCAAAGAAATAACTTGGAATTATGTTATTCAATATGGATTTACTGGGGAACAGTAATGATGTACTGAAATCTATAGTTTGGCAAAGAAAAATTATTGTTACGAATTTATTAAATCAAGCACAAAACTGAGGAACCGTGACAAAAGTTGACATACAAATTCTTAGAAAATACCATAATTAGTTTACTGTGTAATATATTTTTCACCTTGTAATTAGAGGTAGCCCTTCATTTACAAATGCTCCATATATGACGCTTTACAATTCACCCATTCCTACCTGGATTTTGTCGTATCCTTTTTCCAGGTACATTTTACACTTGTCGAGCTCGCCTACTGAGGCATAGTACTTGGACCACCAGTCTATGTCCTCCTCATATATGTCGGATTTCTGTGTAAGAGTCAGGTAAGTGATTTAGTGATACACATCTTTTTAAAAAGATGTATTCATTACATAACCTTCTGAAAGTATGTTCTTTTTTATAGATTACTTGATTCACTGAATTGTGCAAGAAGTATCTGTTTAGCTATTAAAAGTGTCTATTTCTGGCAATTGCACTGTCTGAAATTCGATTACGAAAAGAGCTTTTAGAAACAACTTGTATTCAATTTGTTACCAGTAATGTGTACTGTACTCGACACAAAAGATCGGAATAGGCATATAGTCTTAACTGCTTAAAATACCATCAATTGTTCTGTCCATACCAGTTGTACAGCGGTAGGCACAAATACAATGTATAACTACATAATTATGCTGGTTAACATACTCATATTATTCAAGGAATATTGTGTTGAAGGTTATAACATTAGTGTACATTGACAATGGGGAAGAGATTAACACCATATTACCATGCCTACTTCTAGTATATAGACACACAGGCACCTTTTAAATCTTTAGAGCTAGGTGATAGAAACAACTCAAAGAAGCACATATACATATATCAATTTTGGTCTAAAAGTCTGAAAAGGATGTCTGTGTGTACAACTTAAGACTAAAAGTTATAAAATATCTACAAAATATCGCTATCTCGAAATGAATAATTATGTACCATTTCACTACCTTTTACAATAATCATAAGATGCAATGACCGTCCACCATGAGATAGATAAGTAGATCTAACAATGACTGAAGAGATAAACCAGTTTAAAGTAGAAAATATGCCATATGGCTTGACTTTTATAAATCTAATATTTCGATGTTGCACATCTCATAGTGATAAATGTGTTACTATGAATACTCCATTTAAGACCCATCTTTGAACTCTGAGATATTGAGTTATCTGAGAAAGAGTTGATTAGAAACAAATGCATATCATAATGCTTATGCAACAACAGTGACATACCTTCGTCACTCAAAAAGAATGGAAGGAAAATACCTTGGCATTCTCGATAGTAAGAATACTTGAGAGAAGTAAATAATTGAATACCGTAACACAATTAATACAGAAAATATCCTGGACCAAAATAATTGTTTTAAAATGAAATCATGGATTGAAAAAAGCCAGTTGGACCACCATGCCAAAGTGTAACCATAGAAACCAAAGTGACTCCTCCCCTCGTCACCAGATGGAGTGGCAGCAGGGTTTTCACACCAACCTCCGACTTTTCTTCAGCATCCTTGCTTTTGCCAAAAGGATGAACCTTTGGCACTTTGAGTGAAGGCATGAGGGAAGAAAGTTTCCCCTTTTTCTTCTGAGAGGAGGGGGTGCCAGAAGACATGTTAGTAAGTTTAATCACAGCGCTCTCGGTTAGGGAAATATACGGATCTTCCTGGATAGGATGTAGAATAGGAGGAACACATTGCAAAAATTGCACAGGCTGATATTAGTGACTAATGTACAAGGTATTGAATAACCCTCTTGTAAGACGGTGATGATGCATGTAAGTGCCCAGCTGTTGCTATTGACATTGTTATACCATGAGTAGTGTGTAGACTAGCGATGCATTCCTTCGTGCAGATGGCCATTTTAGATGCATACACGTCACGACACAAGCAGCCAACCCACGTCACCATAGCTCCCTTACCATTGGCTGTGCCACTGATAAATTCATACATAATTTGTTATATGGGCCTACTATCAAATAATCCTCTTCGATTGATACGGGAGGGCGTATGCAAATACTCAACAATTTAATCAGACCAATAGCAATGTAATCTAAAGCCTAATATAACGGATCGCACAAATTCCCCATGTCATATAATAACCACCAAAGGACTTTCAAAATGATAACCTAATCCCAGAATGTTTTATGGTTTGAAGTGGGGGTTCTATACTCTACATCGGAGTAAGAAAATCGTAAATATCCAACCGAACTTGATTTGGGCACCGTACAGAAAGGAGCTTGGGTTGGATGAATGGTATGCTAGTTGGGTTGTGACTTTTGGTATTGGCCAAGCCGAGAGGTTCAACTGGATCAAGTGGTAAAATAATGAAGTCTCTAGTTACAGACTGTCGTTCACTCACGACTATACTGACCAGTCTCTGGATGGTGGAAACAAAATAGGATTAAAAACTCAAAACCTCTACGAGATGATTGACGGTTTCATTCAAGGACAAAGGCATGTATATATGTATAATGTGGCGGCATGATGCATACTGGATCTACAAAACGGAGACTAGGTGTACTAGGGTGGGCAGGGGAGACCATATGAACCTGTCAGCTTTAAAAAGGGAGAACCACGCTGGGCGCAGCTCAGGCTGCAAATGATGAGTGCTTGAACGGATTCCTAGATCTGAACAAAATCTGATCAGAAAAATCTATCAATGTGTTTTTTCTCTAAGGAAGATAATTTTCAGGGACAGACAAGAAAAGAAAATCTATTGTGTAGGCCTAGATAACATAGGTGATGATGCTTAATAGGAAGGCATGGGATACTAATGTGGTTTGAGATTGGTCCTGATCAGATTTTATTCAGAAATGGCCATGCTTTTTTTTATCACAACGTAAACTAGGGCCTACTGGTCAATGTTAGTCTCAACAGGAAAAAACATAGGCAGCACAGCGAATAAATGGGACTACCATAGATTGCAGCGTTGCCGCATCCACTCTCTCCGGGGACGATTCACCTTTGCCTTTGGGGAGCTTGAATAGAAGGTAAAAACACCACAAACCCATTAATCACCATTGGTTTTTACCCAGACTTTTAGTCCCTCTGTGTCTGTGTCTTCTGGTAAATATTGGAGTTGTAACCAGTTCATCACCAAAGTTAAGAATCAAAAACAGTTTTGTTTACCATTGCAACCATGTATGAACCCCATCGTGATAAGAGTTCTACAACTCCCGCATGCAACAATATCCACATTTGTTTGTTCGCTTAGTACTGGTAAGTGGCAGAGATTATAGTGATCTACCTTATAATGATACCTCTAACATACCAGGCCTTTACCCCAAAAACTATTCCTAAATTCTGTGAATTATCTGAAAACGGTTGATTTGTGACATTTCAAGTGCAATGGTGAAATTCATTTTACACACCATTCGGTTCTGTAATGTATCCAAAAAAGAAAATTTGCGGGGTTTTAGGCAAATAAAAACATGTCACAAAAGCGTGCAGTACGGAAAAGTAATATAATCAGTAAGTCGGGAAGGTGACGAGAGACGTATAGAATTAGTGATGTGTGAAACTGCTGCCAACGTGAAGTTGTAAGTCATGAACCATCCCTTCTCTATTAGATACATTTTAGTCAATAAGTAGGTAAACAACAACTGAAAATAAACGAACGAGCTAGTGTGGTTAAACCACTTAGATTTCCCATCTGTGCTCTCATAATTATTTTTTTCCTTATTATTGTCTTGTTCTGTGTAAACCTTTGTTTATTCATGCTAAAACGATCTTATGCTAGAACAATCTCAATTCTCATACCGACATCTCGACTACACATTTAGATGTAGAGAAATCCGTTTCAGAGGTCTGAATTACAAATGTAAAACTACCGGTAATCTTTTACGTATTATGTCATTTCTTAACATACTATTATTAGTTTTCCCATTATTTTGCTGATTGCATTCTTGTACACATAATTAATAGTGGCATTTCGTAGTGTGTCACCGTCCCAAAGTCACTTAACATCTATAGCATACTATACTTATATGACAAATAACCTGGGCTTATTGAATAATGCATCTATCAATGAGCCAAATATGATTTCCTTGAATTTCATTATTTATAACCCTATTCAACCATAACCAACTAAACATAAGGGTTTGAAGTTAGATGGGTAGCAAATAGCAGAATTCTTTATTTTGCAATAAGCAGACACATCTACGAATTATAGTGGTTCCATTATAGCTACGAAGCATACTGGATGATAACATGTATTTTTTCAAAATCATCCTACCTTTTTCTTTTTAGTCTATTCAAAATTTACAAAATCAAGCACAAATGAGTTCAAGGTTGGCCAGTTAGTTTGACAAACAAAGGGAAAAGGTGCACATCAGTAATTGTATGTTATCACTGGAAATAGTACAGCCTGTCAGGAAGATATGGTGAAATTGAATCCAACAATTATCTAAAAGTCTCATCAGCATTACATATTTTTATCTATCACATACATGTCAGTATTTCGTGTATTTTCTTTTCATTTCTGCTTTGTTTTAATTGATCGACTCAAAGGCATGACTTAATTACATGCTCTTAATTTTTCAATATGAAGAAATTAGGGTAGCTTAAGGAAGAACACGATTTTGTGTACAACTTGAGATTCCAAATAGGCCTACATATCATATGCCCATAGTGACTTTCCTCTTAGATTAAATATACCCTGGTCTTGTTAACTTTTACTTCAAAAGTCTAATGCTGTTTTCTATTTCCAGTGAATTTGACCCAGACGTGAAAAAAACAGTTTTGCTCAGATCAGACAAAGAGATTAAAGAGTTTTCACGTTTGGGATGGGTTTGTACAACAAAAATCAACATATAGTTAAGAATATGAAAGTAAGTTATGAATGAGTATAGCATTACGACGACTACAAGTTTATTTTCATGACATTTGCCACTCAGAATATGAAGGATTGACTACTGCCTCTGCAAAGCTTCTACTGGGAGGTAAAGGGGCCAGGACTTACCATTGGTTCCTTCTCTGTGGGCATGTCCATGACGTGTTCTCCTAGCGGCATCTGCTGGCCGTTACCAACAACGCCCCCTGGTAGGTAGAGAAAAATTCTTAGCAATCTCACTTTTGAAGTGTTTGCAAATTAGGCCTACATTACAATGTTTTCTCATTTTGTCAATCCCTCATTTCATAATGACACTATTCCGTAATACCTATGAGTAATCTCAGCTTGACGTCCCTTTGCATACCTATATGCAGCTTTACCAATTATATCCCATCGACCATTACGTTTTATCATAGAGACTATACCAAGCTGCAATATTTTAACATAACCTGACAAACAATTAGGTCAACCTGTTTTATTCTACGGTAGAATCAAAGTCACACCTACCTCCTATAATTTACCATGAAATAAAACAATCACATCCAACTCCTTTATTTTACCACAGAATATATCAAACAATCATACTCAACTCCAATATTCACTACAGAATCAAACAATTACAAAGTTACCATACCATACCATACCACCAACTAAAGCTCAAAATCTATAAATCACATCCACCTTCAATATACTTTCATAAAATCAAACAATCACGTCCTCCTTTTTTTATAATACAATTATAGCAAACACACCCAGTCACACCAACCTACCATAGTTAACCATAAAATCAACCAATCACATTCGTCTGCTATATATTGTTCTATAAATTCAACAAATCACACCCACCTGCTAAATTCCACCTATCTGCTATATTCTTCCATTATACCAACCAATCACACCCACCTGCTACATTCCGCTATAGAATCGACCAATCACACCCACCTGCTATGTCCAGTCCGTCCTCGCCCTCCTCGGTGAGTACCGGGTCACACCTGAAGGGCTCCAGGGTCTTCAGCACGTGGATGCCCACCATGGGTTTACGGCCGAACTGACGGTTGTCACGGACTCGGATGTTCATAGGGGGAGTGTACAGCTCTTCTCGGGGCAGCATCTAGAGGAAAAAGAGTTCCTTTATTGTGGATATTTGAAGTACCTTACATGTATCGTTTCGACATGTCATCGGCAATTATTGAAATATTGGAAATGAACCAATCTTACACTTGTATAAGCAGATAAGGTAACCGTATAGACGATGCCGTGCTTTACGAATAGCCTTCCTAAAATAACCATATGGCTGCCAATAAACTTTAGCGTTTCAATTTATCTACTTTATTATGAAATTTACAAAGACAACTTACGATGTCGAAGAAGAGCATAGGTTCATCAAAGTTGGGATTTTTGTTGGTGTTTTTGATGACCTTGGACTGAATGACGTGACCTCCCACTTCCAGTTCGACGTTTGGTGAGGTCACACTTGACAGTTGGAACTTCCTCATGTTGCGCACGCCCCATGCCACAACCTATGTCAATGAAAATAAACAAATATAACTACCTAACAATTTACCGTTAGTTCTTCAAATTCAAATGAAACTGAAAGTACTGCTCCTTCTCACTAATATGAATATCATAATGTTGATTACAGTTGTTCTGAATTGCCCTACGTGTAATAATTGAGTACATACATAGAATCTTGAAACTTATCTGAGAACAGTTAGACAAATGTATGTATAAAACTAGTTATCTTGGATTATGTTATAATATGCACGTTACGTATGCATTAAAACCATGTATAATATGGATGTAACGTTTTTGAGGTTTATATTAAGCTTAATATTCTTGTTGTTGCTCACCTCTATGGCAGTGCGTTGCATAACGGGTCGGATACCATTAGGAACAATGTAGAGCGCTCCACGTTTTGGGGGAAGGAATGGCAAGTCTTTACCGTTCATCTGAAATCAAGGAATGACCTAATAAACACTTTGTGAAGGAACGTCTTACCAGGTCCACTTGGTTCCTATACACAATTATAACAATTATTTTGGGCTGAAAGTATGGTAAACTTTGTTTAGATTGTGATGTTAGTACCTAACACAAATATGAAAGGCATTAAAAAGTCTTACTCAGAACTGTTAGAAGATTGTATCCACGGAGATAATAAATTAGATTTTTAACGGATTGGCAACTCACACCGCGCAACAGGGTAAATCATAAGAAGCTCTCTGCAAAATAACTGAGCAAAATAGATGCATCTATATATTATAGAACCAATAGGTTTCTAATTTTGTTGGCCATGTCCTAAACAAATTGCGTATAGCACTAAGCAGATAAAGTGCCATGAATCCGGCAAACCTTCATTTTCTAAATTCCACTTAACCCGATTACAGTTAGTTTATTTTGCACTTGCAGTTTATGAATATGCAGTTAGCATTTTATGAAGATGCATTATTAGTCATGTAAATTCCCTTAAAAATGTGATTTTTCATTCGGAAAGGGACAAATAAAGGTATGGTTGGATATCAAAAATGAATTGGAAGAACATATGAAGCCTTACTGATTTGAATATCCTATTCAAAATAATTCTATCATGATATCAAAGGAAATCATTGCCAGCAAATCAAAATACATGTATGAAATGATACAGCTTTTTCAAATGCATCAGTTTCTAACCAAGACAATGTGCCATTGCTTATGTTTTGAGGTTAGGATATGCTTGTGTGATGGTTCTGTTTCTACGATGCTTTCCAGATGTGTGACGTGACAGGGATGAGTTCACAGGGTAAGTGGGTTATCATTTCGACTATGTTTGTGTTTTATACATTAGGAACTTAATTCGTGTAGAAGTAATGTTTAGGTATTAACGGAAATGATAAATCAACGAATGACAGAATATGCTTGAGTATTTTGAAATGAATATAAGTATGAATGATGAGACTTGATAAAAAGAAAGTTCAGTAAGTTAGTTTCTTCATTATTATAAAAGAATCCTTCACAAGAGCTGAGACACCAAAATAGATTATGAGACACAAAATATAAAGTATAGATGTTTGTTAAAGGAAAGATGACTTTATTTTATTTTCAAGATGTTAGATTCAAAAGTTATGAATTAGTTAGATGTATCAAGTGAAATGATTGATTTGAAGTCAAAGAAATCTTAATCATCCACAAATTGAGAGGTATTATAAACGTTAGCACGGATCTTAGGCATGGGCCTATAGGTGATTACATACAAAAGCCAGCCACAGCAAATGCTTATCATAGCTCTCAATGTGAAAATGAATGTTATGACCGACAGGTTAGTATCATTAATGAGAGGTGGAGTGCAATGACCTGTATATGGGAATGAATGAGACTTTAAATCTGAAAAGGGATGCGGTATGTGGAGTCATGCAGGCAAGGCATAATGAAGAATATATATAAAAATCTTGATAGAGCCTGCACACAAAGTACAAACCAATTCATGAGTAGATATATCCGCGGCAATTTTCTCTGGGTTAACCTACAAGTGAAATGGTAATGGTTCTAGCCGAATACAATAGATGGCAGTACCTCGGTTACAAAGATTCGTATAGATAGATTTGCATGATAGGGCTTCCAAGGAAATTGTATGCCACAAGCTTCGCAGGTCAGAGAAAGCGAATAATTACAAAAATTACAAATCATTTTCTGGTTTCTTTTGTAAGTATGCCTGCTGCCACAAAAACGCCAGATTTTGAAGAATGCGATGGAGTGAAATCATATTTCTCTTATTTTGACTTTGCCGCATACAAGCATGTTTGAGATATTACAGAATGTTCAAAACGCAGAATTATGTGCAGAGAACTGTGAAAATGGTCAGGAGTTAGTTATTATTTTGTTAGTACAATTTGTGGAGATCAAAAAGCAATATAGTCCCGAATACGTCGATAATTATTTACAGTTTGAGATTTAGATTTGAAAATGTACAAAATAATGCCTCTACATTATGTTTCTCTCAAGACGTTCTTTTGTATGTAAGACAGTTCTCTATTGATGCAATTTCATTACCAATGTTTATCTAAACACAGTCCGGAAAGCTTATGAAGGTATTGCGCGCCATTTAACTGCTATCTTCAACGCATTCAGTGCCAGACAAATAGGCAAGGGAATTGCTTCTACAAAAGCAATGCTTCTACATACAGCATGAAATGCCTAAATATGGTCTTTGTTCACAACAAAATTGCTTTATAACTGTTTGAAACAACACTTAACATCTAAAGCACTAACATCGGCCAAATAGAAAGTAACATAATTCATGCACGAACAATATCTTTTGACAACATATTTTACTCTACAACTACGAACGAACAATTACAGAGAAACTATAAACGGAAACATATTTAATACCTGAAAATAGTTTCTGACATGTCCTTTTACTTAAGTTCTATTCCTGGGATAAAGTTCCTTTCATTTCTAATGGAAAACCTACCAGGAAGAGTTCAAAGGCGGCCAGCATCTCTCCTCCCTCCTGGGGGCCCTTCTTGATGGGGTACCACTGGAGGACGGGCATCCTCATGTCTCCAGGGTCCAGCTTCACCATCGGGTAGGCAGTGGTGCGGCCAAGGAACTCGGCGCTCCCCTGAGGGAAAGAATAGTAATAGTTCATATATATACATGCTACATACATCAAATTTTCCTAGGCATTAACACCTTTACTAAGATGTTATGTTATGTGCCAATAGGCATGATCACATGGTGAACCCCATCTGCTTAGCCATAATATGCATGCGTACATGGATAAAGGAACACTATATTCAAAGATATCTTTCATATATTATAATTCAAAATTATTGTCAGTATTGGATAACCACAGAAACACCTTAACTAATCACTCACAAAGGTGTCGTGGTCGAAGATCTCCAGTTGGATCTCGGGTGGTTTCTGGGCTATAAGCTTGGGATCTCCGTGGATGTCGACCGTCTCAAAGATGAGTGTCTGGTCCCAGGTGGGGCAGAGGGTTTTGTCGAGTTTCTCCGTCACCTGGCTCTGGTTGAGGAAGGCCACCCTGGTGAAGGGGTCGGAGAGGCCGTTACTGTCGCCGGCCAGCAGGTCCCGCGCCTGGTAGATGTACGCCCGCAGCTGGTACTTGTTCTTTACTGTATGCGGAAGAACCGACATATATGTATAAGTCCGTATCAGGTTATTTTCTCTGGTTATAATTGGATTAATCGTCTTTCATAATGATGTTTCGCCCCTTTTTTTTGTGGTTGTGTAAAGAGTATTTGAAGCCTTAATACCCCGTCGATTGGAGAAAGTGTAATTGAAGCCTTATTGCCCCATTGATTAGAAAAGAGTAATTGATTACCCCTCCCCCCAACCCATTGCCTTCTCTCTACTGTGATCGGGGTCAAATGGATTTTACAACAATGAAATTAAGGAATGTAGAGCCCAATTCACTTTATTTTGATGGAATGTAGTATTTACTGCAATTAGTTCCGTACTTATGGTTAGACTTTTTTTTTTCATGGCAAGTGGCAACTAAAAACTTCCATAACAGTGATAAGTCCCTTGCTGCACTGAGTAACATAAGGATGTAATTTTAGTTAGTCATTTATTGTCTAATGCATGTATGTGGTTGACGAAGGCGTAACCTTGTGGTGAACTGGTCTAAACTCAACGTGTACTTAGTATTTTAGCCTGAAGAAGTCTCTTTGATGAAAGAGAATGACTCACCTGTGCAGGTGAGGAACATCCGGGGAGCGGTGAGATGTTTCATTCGTCTCTCCTCCTCGTCAGAGTCCTGCAGCAAACAATCACATCTTTGTCACAACTAGAAAACAGGGGCACTGAAAGTCTGATCTTCACGTTAATTTTAGTAATGTGTTTCTTTTAATACATTGTTAAGAATACAGCTTTGCATCCGATGAGATTTCAACAAGAAGCTAACTATTCAACCACATAAATACAGTAATTAACAACATCATGTACGCCTATTCTTTAGTTGTTAACTGAATAATGACAATTTTTAATTCGTCAATCATTTGATCATGACTCTCTTACTGTAGCTTCTTCTTATCAATTTGTTCAGTGACCCTTATACCATAAGCTACATTCACTTCATAGATGTGGTCTCGGTCCAATAGATACAGACAACCTAATATGGTCATCGCGTCTAAGACCTGAAAATGTTATCTAACTTTTATTCCAACCATCCCAACACCTTATGTCTAGAAGAAGAAAGGAAATAAAACGTATGTAACAAACAAAGAAAAATAAAAAGTTGTAACCACCGTGCCACCAGAATAAAAAGTAAGGTCATCATGAACAGTTTCAATGGGCATAAATAAACAGTTTGACCTGGCTACTCTATCTAGGGAAGACTCGGTAAGTGGTTAGAGTGTTCGTTCCGACGTGTGTCTTGTTCTTATTGTTTACTTCCAATGTGTATCCTTGACATAGCAGCATAACTCCCATTACTGTCATCACTCGCTTATGACCCTAATATTCTCTTGCTAAAATGCTGATATTCCAGCTCAATGCAAAACTTACGATGATATTAACCTTATCAAAAAACGTTCAAACCAAATTCAAAACAAAAGAATTACTTATGAATATGTGTTAACGTGTCATTTACTATTTTCATGAACTTTCATGGCTTTTAGTATGGCAGGAGGGGTCCATCCATTGAGGTGGACCTATAGAGTAGCTCACTTTTGAACGGTGGAACCAGGCCATGTCGGAGGACTAAAATATATACCAACTATACCAGCTGTATTTCTACTGACGTAGGGGGGGGGGGGATAAAGGTCCAGGGATGAGGGGTCTTTACAATATGGTAGGACTATCTCTGGTTAAAGGTTACTACAGCAAGAGTTAAGTCAGGGACTTCTCCTTTTTCTCCTGGGAAACGAGATGTGAATATACCTTGAACAGCAAAGGGTCTGATTCCCTCTTTTCATTCTGACATATGCGACAAAAGTAAAAATGTTGAGAAAAAAGATGACATATTTAGATCATCTTATATGAGAGAAGGTACATAATAAAGCAAGGAAAATCCGAACCCAGCCAAATTAAAACATGTAAAATATACCAAACTTTAATTCAAGGTAGCCCACATCATATACGCAAAAACAAGAAATTTGTCATCGTCCGTAAAGAAAATGTAAAGTTGAGGCGATACAAGGCGACAGGAATGATGTCCCACCTCGAAAAGGGTGGCTTATGGTAGGACATGTACGACAACATAAAAAGAGTGTTTCCTTTCCTTATGCCACGGTTGTACTTACTCTTCCGGGAAGGGGTGGGGGAGGGGGTAAACCTCCTTTACGCTAGGGGAGGGTTAGTTGTAAAGTCAGGTTTACTACTAAATCAATCACATCTAACAAATGAAGGATCAAGGGTTGAATACATTTAGATAATTGAAAACGTAAAGCCCACATTCGAAATATAATAAACAGACGTCTGATGTGAAGGTCTACTCAGGTTTTGAGTTGGGTATCAATTCAAAATGCAATCACAATTTTTGTGTTTAGGCCAATAGAGGTTTTGAAGATAAAGGTTGGACAGGAATTCAATTATCTCACTGTATAGTCAAGGATGTGTCAAGAATTGCATCAATTCGAATTTGTATGACCTTCACTTTAATTTTATTCCTTTTAGATGTAGGCTTATGTACATCAGAGATATATTAGTTAGTTATAGTTCGACATGGATAGTCCAAAAGTAGATCAACCAAATTCGAGTTGACAATTTCTGTGAACAAATGTTAGTTAGCCATGTTAATATAATGAAATTTGAAGCAAGCATTATGACTATTACATTATCTTTGACAAATTAGTCATAAAAATAAGTATGGAACCGTTATTGTATATCAGGTGTGTCTTGATAACAAATCATCGTTTGACAATTCTAAATCTTTAATTTAGTAAGAAAAAACATTTGAAGGAGTATTGCAGAAGTGACCTTTTGTCTGATTCAGTTACTTAGAGTTACCCGGCCAATGATACAGTGAGGGAACTATCGGCAAAGATAAACGCAAAAGAGATAATTGCATGGTGTCACATTATTCTGTATTGTAATTTCTACCCTGTATCGCTCCCTGAGGGTTTATAATATTAATTAGTCTTCAAAATGGCTTACAACTATCTTAAGGTACCAAAAGAGATTTGCCAAAACAATGTCATATTCAGTTGATGGCTGATTCTATTCGCACATCCACGGACGACTACACATCTAAAAATCGACACATCCACGGACCCACGCGTGATGACTTTGAACCCACGTGCAATGACTTTGAACCCACACACAATTATTTCTGTCAGTGCGTGACCACAAAGCATCGCGTGTGGGCCGAAAATCATCACGCGTGGGCCGAAAATCATCGCGCGTGGGCCGAAAATCATCGCGCGTGGGCCGAAAATCATCGCGCGAGGCTACCTGTGGATGTGTACATGTGTGTAGGTAACCCACGCGCAATGATTCCGTCATTACGCGTGGGTCCCGTGGATGTGTGGGGGACCCACGCGCGATGATGTCCGTCATTGCGCGTGGGTTCCGTGGATGTGTAGGGGACCCACGCGCGATGATTCACTGTTCTCCCGTGGATGTGTAGGGAACCCATGCGCGATGATCTCCGTCATTACGCGTGGGTTCCCGTGGATGTGTAGGGGACCCACGCGCGATGATCTCCGTCATTACGCGTGGGTTCCCGTGGATGTGTAGGGGACCCACGCGCGATGATCTCCGTCATTATACGCGTGGGTTCCCGTGGATGTGTAGGGGATCCACGCGCGATGATTCACTGTGCTCCCCTGGATGTGTAGATGTGGGAATAGACGGTCCCTCAGTTGATAGGATAGTCACCTCATCGATTTTCATCTGCACTACCCCTTCAATAATTTCTTCAATTTTATTATAGGTACAAGATTGATCCTACAACCTCGAGGACTGTAACTATGTACATATAAAGCTGATATATGTCATTCATGTACTCACCGAGTCGGAGTTCTCTATCTGGAAGAAGCAGGGCGCCCTCGGGTCCTCGGCCACCATCTTGCGGTGCCAGCGGCGGCGGCGGACCAGGTCCATGCGCCGCTCCTTGTGGTGGAACTTCATGTTGAAGAGGGGCGCGTACTCCCAGCCCTGGGCAGCCTCCTCCTCCTGCAGGCTCTGTGTGGGGGGATTAGAAATAGATTAGATGATCTTGTGACTAATGAATTACAGAATGAATTGATACCGTGTTGATAGTCCCGACGCTTAGAATTATTTTATTTCGATGAGGTCTGTTATACATTCTAGAAAGCATTGTTTTAGAATTTATATCATTATTATATGGTATATAGGACTGTGTTCTTTATCAATCTCACATGTCGTTGCAATTAGCTCTCGAATGTATCAGTGGTCATGTTGGCTCCAAAATGAATATTACATATTTCAAACATTTTAAATCAATTGCTCATGATTATGCAATTTCGTTTGAAGCTTCCTCCTACAATGACATAATATTGCCTTACCACTAAACCAACTATAGTTACTGTCAACCAGCATCATTTAACAAGACCCTATTCTACCCACCTCTTATAACAAGATTCCCCAGCCCAAACCCTACACCAGTGAAACCCCACTCACATCTTCATCCTTCATTTCCGTGGTTTTGACCAGTTTCCTCAGCCTGAGCCAGCGGCGGCGCCGACACATGTGGTAGGTCTTCTCCACGGGGCCGTAGCCGCCCAGGGTGGCCTCCACGGTGTACTCCCAGCCCTCCTCGTCCACGGCCCGGTTCAGGTCCACGTCCCAGGGGTGCTGCCACTCCCAGCCCTCCGGCAGCTCGATCTCGTCACGGGCAATCGCTGCGTCCCCTTTCTGCGCGGGGGTAGTAATTAAGTGTTGTTATGTTACAATGTTTAGGTATTATATTATGTTGTTTTATCCTTATTAGGTTAGAGATTACATATTTTATATTCGTATAATGTGTCTTGATTAGTGTTTCTGCACAATGTTTCCACTACTACCGGTTGCTGTGATGTAGCATACTATGAAATTGCCCTCGGATTCTCTATATTTCGACATGGATCCCAATCAAATGTGTATCTTGACTTAATTGTAGACTAAAACATGACGAGGTTAATCAAAACAATCACATTTAAAAATAGGATTTTACTGATTAGCAATATTACAATATAGGAAATTAAGCCCATTTATGAATGTCCCCATCCATATGTCTGATATAATCTGCCTAAGTTTGACGTGTACGACCGTACTGTTGCCGTGTACAGTATACTGACCACGTCGGTGTAGGGGGTGCTGGCCGGGCCCCATCTACCCCCCGGGATCCGGGCCATACACTCGTATACGTCCTCTAGGAAGGTGGTGTGACCTGCGTCCTTGTCGAAGAGCATACTGTGGAGGAATTAAACAGGCCATGAAAACTATCAGCGAATTAAATGATTGGTTTTATGTCAGGGGTTACGCTGATAGTAAAAAGCATGTGTTCAGAACCGCAGCGTTCAGTGATGTAGGTTAGGATAGATGAAATAATCGGAAACCCCGTAAAGAAAATTTGAAATTATCTTAAAATGCTACAAAACGCGATTTAAGAAATTCATCTTAAGAATTATTATCTAAGGTGATGTGAAAAAATCTGAAATCAGACAAAAATATTAAAACTTAAATCCCTGAGCGTTATCATAATGTCTTATTTCAAGCGAATCTATCAAAGTTTGTCACCACATGGATGATACTGAACCTTTTTAATTTACTCCTTCAAGTATTTGTATATCCATATCTTTACTTTAATTTGTCATTTTTGAATAACATTTCTAAAAAGGTATTAAGATGTTTAAAATCCCAATTGATTTAGAAATAATGGTCTTGTGGAAGTGGGTCAATTATATGGCATTTTGATAGTCGAGATCTCTTTCTACTAACATCCCTGCTGGGTGGTCTTGTTATTGGAACGTTCCACTAATATTCAAACGCCATGCTATTGTCCCCTCGCGTTGTTTTTCTCCTTTTTACTTTACATCTTCTTTCAGTTATTTTACAACTGAAAGATTTTACTTGCAAGAAGGGGTTGTCAAATAAAAGAAAAATGATAAACTGATATCGAGCGTACCTAAGTTCGGGGCTGATGTACCACTCCGAGTCCCAGCGCCAGCCGGGTGGCGGGATAAAGCCGTCCTTGGGTAGGTCCACCTTACCCGTGATGTCCGAGTACTTGCCCCGAGACATGGTCGGCCCCTTGTTGGTCCACGACCCCAGGATCGACACCTGGTTCTCATACTACAAAAGAGAGGTGTTTGGTTATCAGTAAGATACACAGTGATCAACTGCTCACCCCTTTTCAATGGCATGTAATATTCATTTATATATGGTCTTGCAGTGTTATGCAACATGATGCATAAATGAACGTTGGAAGTGGTATTCAATAGTTGTACTAATTGACATTATATTTACGATATGGCTTTTTATTGTATAATGTTATATGTTTAATTTACTTTAGAAAAACATTGGGAATTGAAAATTAGTCCTGGACAAGTAAACAATACATGGGCTGGTGAAATGGAGCCTTCAGTGTAGGACTCACCGCCTCGGCGAAGACGGCGAGTTCTCCCTCCTTCTGCAGCTTGTGCCACTCGTGGTCGTGTTTCTCCAGGCCCAGGAAGACCTTCATCCGCAGCAGGGCCGGGATCTCCCATTTGTTCTCCTTCTCCGCCTTGTTACCGGGGAACTGCACCAGGGGGCAGAGACAGTGAGTGTATAGGCCATTCATACAGGGGCATGTTAAATATCTTAATAGGAATGGTTATACGAAGGATGGGATGGGGGAAAGTGACATAATTATGCGTAGTAGGGACATTTGAACTAAGAATTTGCCATAGGTCCACTATTGATATTAACTGGCTAGACATGGTAAGCCTTTACTTGAAGAGCATAATTGTTTATATGGATTTTATTGCACGTATCTAATTGCGTGTTTGGGTGTTTCTGGTGTGGATGAAAGTGCATTTCTTTTGTATTACTCTCGAAAATAATATATGTATTGGGTGGCGATTCCTGTAAAATGTTCAGCTGGCCTTAAATATCCAGAAAAGTGTTTCAATATTTTCTAGGCAATATTGCACGATCATAATTATGGTCAGAAGTATAGGTCTTGTATTATTGTTATAAATTAGCGAAAAAGTGTAGATGAGAAGCGTAAAATTGACCTTCTATATATCAAAAGCGTGAGAAATCATGTTTTATTCCCATCTCCTCTTACTTAAGCATACTTCTTTTACTATCTGGTCATGAAGCATAGATCCTCTGATAAGAACATTCACTCACCACATACTGTTATAAAGAAACAAAACTGACACATTTGTATTGGGAATGAATAAATCTGGGATAGTTCAACCAGAGCCAAAATTAGGCTACAAACTGAGAAAATAATTTACAAAATCTACCTTCTGATCAAGTTTAAATCTAGTCTCCATTACCAAAGCCAGTCAATTTAAATGAACATGTAAAACTCTAGCTGACGATATGATTGTGATCAATCTTCATAATGCGGAACAATTGAAGTTTTACATCCACATTCAGATACACAAAGACGTGCAGCAGTTACTAGCTATGATACAGCTTCCATGAAATGCGCGAGAAGGGAGGCTGCCAGTACCAGTTACAGGTGTGTACAGGTATATTACATACGTATGCATGTGTGTACAGGTATGTTACATGTGTATATGTGCAGGTATATTGCAGGTGTGCGCTGCTGTATACAGTTTGTACAGGTATATTGCAGGTGTGTACAGGTGTATGTACACATTACATGTGTATGCATGTGTGGACATGTGTACTACAGGATTCTAGGACAACTACCCCCGGGACAACTGCCCTAGGGACAACTACCCTCTAGGACAACTACCCACTAGGACAACTACCCTCTAGGACTATTACCCCCATAGGGCAACAACCCCCTAGGACAACTACCCCTAAGGACAACTACCACTTAGGACAATTAGTGAATTACCCCCATAGGACAACTACCCCTAGGAACATTTACCCCTATGGCTAGGACAACTACCCCATTGGTAGGACATTTACCCCTACAGATAGGACGACTACCCCCATTGGTAGGACAATTACTCCCATTAGTAGGTATGTACAGGTGTTTACAGTTATAAAGGTATATCACAGGTTTATTCAGTTGAGGACCCAGCACCTTGAGCTGGTATACATGTACATTACAGGTATACAAAATTGTACACAGGTGTACACAGATATATCTCAGTTATATACAGGTACATTAACAGGTGTGTCCCTGCCGGACCCCTCACCTTGAGCTGGATGGTGACAAGCTGGCCGCAGTACTTGCCCCGGTAGTCGGGGTTGGTCGACCACAGCACCCAGTGGGCTGGGGCCCTGAAGTAGGCGATCCGCTTCTCCCCACTGATCATCCAGATAATGGCGTCAGGGATGCTGTTCTGGGGCTGGAGGGAGCAAATGTAGAACATTTGAATTAGTGTTGCCATTAGCTATCCATATAGCCGTATTTCATATACATGTGGTTTATCATTTAGCATATTCCCCGCTTTCTCTGGCAACGCGGGTGTAACCTCACTGCAAAAAGTATTGTTCATTCATAAAACACAAAGATGGCGCTTATTGCAATAGTAAAGTTCCTACTTGGAAGTACACATCCTACTTGGAAGAACGTGTTATGTGAGAGTGGTCTAACTATACAAAAATTAATTTAAAAAATAGATAAATAACTACCTCATTATCTTCCAGTCGATCAGTGACATATTATGCAATCAGCACCGGATTATGACCTAATGATACTGAAATCTGGATAACCTATATATTTGGGGAACAAAAATAACATTTAAAAGCTATAAAAAGATTAAAATATAGAATTTCCACTCGATGCCTCACCTCGACACAGAGGTTCTTGAGCTGGGCCAGGTAGCCCTCCACCTCGGACAGGGTCTCGTTGATGTCGGTGGCGCTCTCCCTCAGCTTGGTGGCCTCCTTCTTGATGTACTCCATCTCCGACTCACGGTAAAACCGCAGCTGACGGTCCAGCTCGTTCTGCACGTGCTGACCCTCGATGATCTCGGGCAGCGGCTTTCTGTAGGGGGGGGATGGGTGGTAGAGGTTATAGGGTAAGATGGGTTGTATGATATGGGCGTTTCAAAGTAGACTGATTGATAGCTACTAAATTATGGTTTCTTCGTTTTGAATAATTACCCTCTACTCGGTAAAGATCAGTAGGCTATGCTTTTAAATTTAATCCTTTTGATATTTGTATTACAAGCCGCTGCAATGTTTTAAAGTAAAATTTTAAGTAAAACATCTGTTTTGATGTAAAAATGAATTATAGGCTACACTAGTTTCCGTTTGCAGTCAAGGAAAACTTTAGAAATAGGGATTACAATGAGAAAACCTATTGGAAATCACCAAGTCATATGATGGGAATGCAATATGATCATAGGTACATTCCATTGTCATATATCAATTGCCTGCAGATCCCACAATCTGACCCAACCACTTACTTGCAGTCGACGACGAGTTGGTCGAGCAGGGCGATCATGAGTTGGGCCAGTTCGGGGGTGGGCAGGTTGGCCTTGAGCCCCACCCGTACCCGCTCCACGTTGGCCTCCAGGCGCTCCACGATGTGGGACAGGAGGTTGAGGGCCTCCAGACGGAAGGAGATGTCCTCCCAGTGACAGTCGACCGACACGCACGGCTTGTTGTCGCCCCACGGTAAGAAGTAGTAGTAACAGCCGTCGAACACGGCGTTAGTGGGCTGGGTGGTGGACGCGCACGGCGTCACCGACTCGTCCAGCTTGTTACCGTAGTTACCTGAAGAGAAAAGGGGCAATTTCAAGTTTATTTGCAATAAACATCAGGAGCTCCCCTGGTTTTCAGAGCATTACAAAAATGTCCGCTTTCAATTACGCCGTTGAGACCGAATTCTATGTTTGTATTGTTATCTTGAGGCAATCAATTGGAGAATTAATGGCAATATCTGTGCTATTCCTCAATATTCTTCACTCTTTTTTTTGCGGGGAGAGGTTTATAGCTTTTTCAGACGTCGTAGGTCGAACTTGTACCTGTTCTGTTAATTGGATTTGTGTGACCTCCAACCAATGGCAATGACAATGACAATGAATTTTGTTCACATCCTTGATACAGAAGGCATAGGAACATATACATGAGATCTAGACTTATGGTGGTAGCGAATATAAAAAGATATCAAAACAATTAAAGAACAAACATATAGTTTGACTCATTTTAGATAAGTGGTAACCAGTCAATGAGGTCAAGAGTACCTTCATTGACGGTTAATCTCTCGGTTTACACATGTATAGCTCACAGGAAAGTGTTGAAACACTCGATGCAAGGATTATTATGTCAAAAATATAAGTATTTATAGAAACACTTACCAATACTGACTTCGAACTCGACTGGTGCGTCTATGGCACTTATCATTGTGGCATTCATGAAAGCCACATGTAGCTTGAACTTCCTTCTTCTCTGGAATTTCTGCAAAAGCAACGATTAGATGATCAAACCAATTAGTTCTCTATCTAAGCAAATACAGTTTTAGCTAAAAGCTTGGTTTCTAGACTTCATCGTAGTTATCAAGTTCCTTTAAAGTGATATGTAATTACCTTGCCTTAATTATGATATTCTATATCTGACGTTCCACAATAAACACAATAATTGTTATTGTGTTAAGACTCATATAAACATAAGTTATTTGTTTCCCATGTCAATTTCTTGCCAATTTATACTCCATGTAAAATATTTTGATCGATTTTGGACCTATAGTCGAATGCCAATATCATACTTTTGTGCTGCGATGGAAATTTAGCTCATGTTTATCTGATTTTATCGATCTTAAAAATGAGAGCATCTTTAAAAGAAGATGAATTTATGTGAGGGGGAGCGACGCTTATCCCGGTTCAACCAGTTCTGGGTTCTCCTCAAATGTCTATATTGATAACAGAAAATAACTGTTTCTTCATTTCATATATTTATCATCCTTACGGGTGAAAATATATTCGTGAAGATTTCAATAAATTATCTAACTATAATACCTTTTCCAATAAAAATGGATATGTTAACATAAGTGTATGTAATATATCGAGTATATGACATGAATAAACCATCCCTACGATCGGACGAATGGAATAATAATTATCATAATTTCAAATTACAAGGTATTTCAAACATATTTACACCTTCACCAATGTGTAGGGTGGTCGGCTACAGAATTGCTTTTCAATTCTTATGTGGATATAATAATTATCTGGAATTCGCTTGACCATACCGTCTGTGGTGCCGGGAAGGAAAATAGTGAACATATGTTATAAATTGTGCCTACAAAAATACATGCAGTCGTAATAAAGAATGATACCTGCTACGATAGACATCCGGCCGAGAAGAGAAATATAGCAACTTCAGAATTCATAATTTATCTCGAGTACTTTTTTCATTAAATCTGTCTCTTTCTTCTATAATTATATCAGATAAAGGTGAAAAACAAATACTTTGAATAAGCTTATGCTTAGGTAACAAAAGTAAAATATGAAAAATGAATATGGAAGTGAAATATAAAACAAAGAATTAAAAAAATAAATGCAGTTTACGAGGGAATGAAAAAAAGGACCAAAGATAAGATCGGAAAAGACGCAATATTAGTCAAATGTAAAAGCATTAATGATATCTACTAAAGAATAAATCTCGCTCTTTGTTCTTCGCACGCAGTAATGAATAGTGTAATAAGTGAAAATGTGCTTTTTACGCTCTAGAAAACTGGGTGGAACTTCATTTTCCTAATTCTGTGGCGATAGCGGATCAGTCATTTCTTATATATATATATAGATATAGGACGAGTCTAGGTTATCAGAGTGCCCAGGTATATCATCAGACGGAGGTGCCTTACCTGTACTTTGTAGACGTCCTCGTTGAGTAGGTCATCTATTGGCGTCTCTGGCATCTCCCCAAGGTGGGTCTCCAGTGAGATGAGTACCCGGCCACGGTAGGCCACACCCTCCCCCTGTAAGGGAGACCAGAAGGGCATTAAGCAGTGGATCATACAAGGGCACTACACAGGCCAACCCTACCCCATGTAAGGGACACCAGCAGGGCATTAAACAGGGGATCATACAAGGGCATTATACAGACCAAGCCCTCCCCCTGTAAGGGATACTAGCAGGGCATTAAAAAGGGGGAATAAGGGCGTTATACAGGCTATGCCCTCCCCCTGTAAGGGACAGCGGATGGGCATTAAAGAGGAGATACAAGGGCATTATACTGGCTACGCCCTCCCCCTGTGAGGGAGACCAGAAAGGCATTAATCAGGGGGCACAAGGGCATTGTACAGATAATGCCCTCCCCCTGTTAGGGATACCAGCAGGGCATTAAACAGGGGATACAAGGACATCATACAGGTCATGCCCTCCTCATGTAAGGGATACCAGAAGGGCATTAAACAGGGGACACAAGGGCATTATACTGGCTACGCCCTCCCCCTGTGAGGGAGACCAGAAAGGCATTAATCAGGGGGCACAAGGGCATTGTACAGATAATGCCCTCCCCCTGTTAGGGATACCAGCAGGGCATTAAACAGGGGATACAAGGACATCATACAGGTCATGCCCTCCTCATGTATGGGATACCAGAAGGGCATTAAACAGGGGACACAAGGGCACTATACACGCCAAGCCCTCCCCCTGTAAGGGATGCCAGAAGGGCAATCAACAGGGGATACAAAGGCATACAGGCCATGCCCCCCCCCCCTGTAATGTATACTGGTAGAGCATTAAACAGGGGATACAAAGGCATCATACAGGCCATGCCCCCCTGTAAGGTATACCAGCAGGGCATTAAACATGGGATACAAGGACTTTATACAGGCCACACCCTTCCCCCATAAAGGAGACCAGCAGGGCATTAAACAGGGATCATATATGGGCATTATACAGGCCAAAGCTACCCCTGCAAGGGAGACCAGCAGGGCATTAAACAGGGGATACAAGTGCATTATACACCCTTCTTTTTAAAGGTGGAGCCCCCTCTTGAGTGTCATATGAACCCTGGTGAGGGGAGTGCTGCCCAGATCAGTCTGCAGCAGTCACTACTAGGCTTGGTGCAGAACCAAGTGACTATCCGTGCCTACTCAGTAGATCAAGTACCTGTGCCTATTAGTAGTGTGTGACATGTGTATATGGGAGGGGTGGGGGGATAGGGTAATTGTAGTTGTGGTGACTGAGGTCAATAACAAGCCCTCTTGCTGAGTACCTGCAACTGCACTGCGCAGGTTCGTAAGAAGGATGTATACAATCTATGCCCTCCCCCTGAAAGGGAGACCAGAAGGGCATTAAAAAGGGGAAATAAAGGCGTTATACAGGCCATGCCCTCCCCCTGTAAAAGGGAGACCAGCAGGGCATTAAGCAAGGGATACAAAAGAATTATACAAACCATGCCCTCCCCCTGTAAGGGATACAAGCAGGGATATAAACAGGGGATACAAGGACATTAAACAGACCACGACCACTAATTGTAAGGGACACCAGCAAGCCATTAACTATTAAGTTTTGGTATAGGCCTATCTGCTTATATATGAAAAAATATTATATTATTGCACATTACTTTATTGTTCTACCTTCTTTTTGTTATTTCACTCTCAGTATTGAAACGTCTCATCGATTCTTTTATTCGTCTACCAATACTTGTACTCATAAGCCAAAAGTATTTTTTAATCATATTGTACAATGATAACACATCCTGTGATATGCCATCTTAACTTCCTACCTTTCCGAGGTTGAGGTCTTCATATTCATCGGGAAGATCAGAGTACTCGCGGGGTGACCCGAAGAAGTTAATGTAACAAGGGCCAAACGTTGGAAGGAATCCTGAAAAAATACTTAAAATTAAGAAAGAACTCGACTATAGGGAGAAAATAAATCGACAAAATCAATATTAAGAATTACAGACTTATGCCTTATTGTTATACATTGCTACAGTTAAAAGTAAGAGGTTTATTATCAACTTAAATGCTTTGTGTCACAGTGTGTTAGGAATAAAGGTATACTCTGTCGTGTTATTATCTTAGCAAATAATTTATGTACAATACGGTCAGAGGGTGTTAGTAATAATGCAGCGTTCAGCTATAGCAGCTATGGAAAGATGCAAGCAACATCTTAGGCATGTGCATGTCTATTCCTTGACTCATATTACACATTTCATTTAGGAAGTGTCAGTAGATGAAAAGAGACGAAACCAGACCTTAGCAATTCAATAACTATCAATCCTAAAGCAAGATCTTGGCATACAGTACGCATAATGTTCTACAGAAGGAGCGTGGCACTGCCTGCGCTTTACTTTATTTGCCGTTCTCAAGCAATTCAGATGAAACTAACTACTCCATTCCTTCTCACCATATTATAGCCAAACGATATACCACGTACAACATGCCATAAGCGGCCTATTGAGACGAGATTGCCAAACCTTGTCTGATTTTAATGATTCCAATAAATTGATTACTTATGGGACCTCCAGTGCGACCATATAAACCTCTAAGCCTACATTTGTCTTAATCAGCCCTATGTATCACAATGTATGTCACTAGCATAAGCATGTATAATTGATAATAGGAAAACGGGACATTTCCATTACTTGCACCATTTATAAAAAGTCAAAATTAAGGTTAAAAAAGATCTTGGCAAAAACATTCGACGAAGGTATACAAGGGTACAGACTAAACAAAGTAACTCCATGCACAAAGCCGTTGGTTTTCTCGACAACAGGTTGAATAAGAAGAGCACGAACATATTTTATACAAATGAATTGTTCGGTTTGAAAAATAAGATTTTCCTTTAACTCCTAATTATAGTGTCCTCAAAAGGTAGATATTAATTTATTTCACTTTTAATCCAGTTTCTTGCATAACAAAAAAAAAGCCTTCAGCTTTTTGTTAGTTTGATACAGCCCTTTGAATAGAAAAAAAAGTTGCGTTTATATTCGTTAATGGCGGAGGTACTTTAACCATCCTAATAGCAAAAGCATATCATGGTTTATTGATAAAGTTTTGTTTTTTGCTTTTAGCAAAAATGAAAATAAACTGATGCTTAGAAATAGGCAACATTCTTCGCAATGCAAATTTAGATTTAAAAAGCTTATCCAAATTGTAATAATGACTTACACATTTTTGCCAATTTGCATAAGATGCCAATTAAAGTCAATTATTGACTGTACCAAATAGGTTTAAGAAAATTTGGGCTCATAATGTAATGTAAGCTAGGTACTTCAAGTGAACATACCATCGTCGCCTGTTTAAAATATTTTGAATAGAAGACACATGGTATTTAGTTAACTGATGATATGATAGGGTCATATTTGCAAGGTGTTTCCTGATAATAATTAATCGTATGTAATGCAAAAAGTATAAGTTTGAAACCCTTTTGTTCTCTATAAATGTAGTATATATCTATACATGATTGTACTGCTCACACAAAATATGATATGCCAATGGTGAGAAGAACTTGTTGTATAGAAGGAAACGGTTTAAAAACAAAATTAAATAGACTGAAGATGATAAAATGTTTACACACCTGCCCAGGAATAATTGTAATATGTTAGCCTATATGCTTTGTGTGATACATTGACAAAACATACCGCCCAAAACGAGCACCATCCTTCTACAATACCAACCAGCCACGGCAGAGACCATATTGCCAAGAAAAGGGGAAACATGAATCATGCAAAAGAGAACCTTACACCAGTATTAGTAAATGTCTGACACTCATTACTAAAAGTACATGGCATGTGTTTATCCCAGTATAATGATAAGGCAGTTCTAAATAATTGATGCATTTTTCAGACTAAGACCGATTTGTGCACAGATCAGTTCTTCATCTAATACACAACTAATTGACATTTGAAACAAATATAACCGTTTATGAGGGTATTTGGGAAACCGAATCCTATAACAAGGTAAAAGTAATTTATATCAATAATTACACTCGATAAATTTGAGAGGGGGATCCAAGAATAAAATCCCTTCATAAGGGGGTGTTTATATCACAGACTGGTTTCCAAACTCCCTCTATACCAAACTGATCTGGCAGATTCACACATTACCCTCTTCTCCTTTGTCTTTAGAGCAGTAAGGAAAGACAAAACAGAATGATAGAGCAACATTGTTATTCACAGCAATACACGGGTTTACACACAGAAGTATGTACATAGATGGAGATTTAGCTACTTTCATATACTTGAATATATAACTTATTATTTCCTAACTACTAAATGGTATATGGATTCTTCAACTGGTACTAGGTACTGTATGGTCATACATGGAAGACTGTCTCTCAAATTGAAATATTGACTAACAAATCCTGAGCTTGACATCTCCCTAGGGTAGTTTGGATTTTGGTGTATGTAATATCGTATGCAACATGCACCTAAATTATTGAAGACTTGCAACATGTTTCTAAACTATCAGCCATTGCAACTTAATAGATTCTAGCACCTGAATCCATGTCTAAGATATCCAATGCAATAAAGAAGTAACACACTCTTCTATATAAAATGGTTGGTGACATATAATTTGTACTTTCATTTATCGTTTTATGATGAAAAGACCAAATATTCATTAGAATCCTCCTTAAATCCAGGAAGAGTGCCCATCGTTTGAATTTGTAAATACATATAAAATAGACAATTCTTGGGTATCGACACATTTGAATTTTTCCAACAAAGTGTTATTCCTTGATTTCTGATAAATGACATGTACAAAATGCTGTTACCAAGGTCGAAATTTAGATTACAAATACAAAGGGAAACA
Organism: Lepidonotus clava; assembly: GCA_936440205.1. Taxonomy (NCBI): domain Eukaryota; kingdom Metazoa; phylum Annelida; class Polychaeta; order Phyllodocida; family Polynoidae; genus Lepidonotus; species Lepidonotus clava. The sequence continues at coordinate 23,786,315 of OW387145.1, forward strand.
TTAAGAGGACCACGAACAGTAGAGAAGCTGAACCACCAACATTTGAGAGGTAGAAAATAGAGCGTTATATTGAAACAGATTATACAAGTTTCTTATGTCCTATGACTGTTAGGTTAAACACTCTCACTATTACATTTCTGTACATCTATAGTATAGTAGAAATTATCTTAAAAGTAGGGTCATTAGAATGTATAGATGGGAATCAATAATAATAATTTGTAGGATAGTACAATCTTATTTGTAATCCATAACTTGACAACACTTAAAATCAAAATTGTCATAAATCAGTCTTTATTTTGATGGGAAATAAACCAAAACCAAATTCCTTTTCCATAAGCAATAGATATACCACTACTTTACTTGTGTAACAAAATATAGGTGTGGAATTAAAGATAAGGACCCAACCCTTAGAAATGATTCAAAAAGGATTTTTGATATAGATCAATGTGTGATTGACCCTCACAAAAAGAATACTAAGTGACAGGGAAAAAGAGGGAGAGTTATATACCACAGAGAGGTATTAACAGTAATCACCAGAATCTCCGGGGGCCGAAATGTTAGACATAGCTACAAACGCCGTCCCTATGGAATCGTCTTCTGTCAACCGGTCCCTGTACAGGCACAAAGAGACAACAAACACTGGGGGGTTACTGTCTGCCTCAGTCACTTACTGAACGCTGCCTTGACAAAATACTCAATGTGTGGGGTGGTGCTGGTGGTCTGACACACTATTGCAGAGATGTGTTTCTATTGGTGGCCACACTTTGTCGTACACTTCCCCACATACACTGCTCTGGTTGTGAAACACAGACCTCTTGTTTTGTTGACCTACCTTTCTATGGACATTTATGGTCATTGTCTTCTTGGAACTGTCTTGGGATTTGTTAATGTCAATTATTTTAAAATGGTGTAGAGGAAAGTAGAAGTTGTTTTGTGTAGAGTGAAGTAGATTCTATAAGAACATCTAACTTTTATCACAGCTTCACACGGATGAGACACTATGAAGGAATCTACAGACTTATGGAAACCAATGGTTATGATTAATATAGGTGGCACTTGCTTGATTCATTGATACAGATTCATAACGCTCAATCTGATTTGTTTTGGCTTACTGATCTTGTGTGTATTGCTGATTTGGACAAAACAGCTGATAACGAGTATCTCTGTATGATGAACACTGTGTAATTGTATTTTCATTTGTGTTTCACTTCTATGCTCAATGGATCGAGTTGTGAATGGGTGGAGGCAGGGATACATTTAGTGCAGCAGGGTTACATATAATAAGTATCAAGGGTAGTGTTAGCTGCAAATAAACCATAGTTTAGATGTTGAATTGGGAAGGGGAATAACAAGCAGTAAATCGCCAACATGGTTCTGAGTATAAAGACTAAAGAATTATGAGCACAATTTGTGTGATAAATATTTAAAATATCTTTCTATAAATCTGCGGTTTGGTCAATGGTCACGTCATGAGACAGGAAGCACGTCAAAACATTTTGGAAAACAGCTTGGAAAGGGATAGAAAAATAAAACGTTGAATGGTATACAAAGGCAATGGACAACGGCCATGTACATTAGCTCACATAGGCAGTTTGTATACATTGACACTTCAAGGGAAAGCAGCTTCTTGGATCTGCATCCATAATACAAGGTTTAAGAAGGGTGCTGGTACGAACTCTTGACGGGATTAAAGCAGCTTTAAGCTGCAGACAGCAATACACACCTGCACAGAAAGACTTACGGAAAATAAGCTGTTAAATGTCGGAAGCTAAGCTTGAAAGACATCTTGCGCACACAATTAGTGTGGTTATCTTGAATGCGTTATACTCTTTCAGGGAAATAATCTTTTTTATTAGTTCATAAAAGGGCACGTTATTCTGTATAAGTCAGTCTGAAAGGATCTGACATGGGAAAAGTGAGGGAGACCGGGATAAAAACTTTGTATGTGTTTCAAGTTAAGGTTTGTTTAGGATGAGTCTGTTCGAAGCATTAATGTAGTTTCCATGCCCCTCAAGCCGTCACGATGCTCAAGCAAGCCTAACTCCATCATTTCTTTCTAAGAAATACTCATTCTTGAAGCATGCAAAATTAAATCTCTCCAGTGTTATATGTACAAGTACTTTCCCCCAAGACACTCAGTATCAAACACCTTCAAGATGAATACTTTTTAGTTTGGTTAGAGAGTGTAACATCTTGAAGAGGCCAGCTATGCTTAGAGTTAGTTGATTCTATAACATTCACTTTAAAACAATGATGAAAGAAAATTAGATTTGCGAAATTTGGGCTATTTATCTCAGTGCCGAAACGCTATTATATAATCTTTATTGTTCAAGTCCTAAAAAGCTGTTGATATAGAAGATTTTCATTTTCATTTTGGCAGTTCCTAAAATTTGGCTTGAAAAAACTGCTTGGGACTAAGTGATTTGGGGACCACAAGATTCAATGTGCCAACATATTAGAAAAACAATAGTTCAGTTCTAAAAGGTAATTTTGGTGTGATTGAAGATTTGGCTAAAACAGCAGGGACATGTACTCACTACGAAATTAAATCAATGGAAAGGCGATGTCTTCCCATTCTACTGAATAAAAAGGACTTTGAAAAGCCACGTGAATTGAGCATCATAGCACTGAGTTAGACATGTTACAAATAAGTTGTAGTGTGCTCTAGACGTGCTTACATCAGTATACAATGGGCGCTAAACGAACTACAATACTTCCTGTGTTTCACTACAATTTACTTCAAAATGCTAGATTTATATTTCAAAGCATATTATTCTAAAGATCTAAACGAGGAAGTTTTAAATACAAAACGAAATGCTCAAAGAAAGATTGCTATTATTGAATACAAACTTACAGTCTAAAACGGATGGGTTAGATTGATTATAGTTCGGTTTAACGCACATCACATACGTGATGTAAACAGGTCTTCATCAACAAACCATTTTCATATCCATATCTGGACATATCTCTAAGGTTCATAAAGCCAGTACACACTGCATCGTGTTCCGTCACGCGATCCCTAGTGTGGCGAAGAAATTGGTTAAAAGGTAAAACACACTTTAGGTTAGTTTTTAGTTAAATTGCTCTTAACCCATAGAGATCGGGTGGAGCCAAGATTCCCGGAAATGTTTATTTTAATCAGTGTATTTCGATCAATTTTCGGTGAGTACTCGCTCCGCCACACATCACAAAAATGTCAATTACAAACAATCAACGCTATTCATTCAAGATCTCCTTTGTCAGGAGGCATTCGTCCTTAACATATATATAGGTCTACTTTCGTTAAATTACATCATTTTAATCATATCATCTAACACAACACAGCTCAGTCAAATTATTTTAAAATATTTATATAATTATTTTAGAAAGCGATCATATTACTATAAATACTTCATATTCATTACTTTATCTATACAGTTATTAGGTATTACTGTAATGTAATGTTCAGAAAACGGATAGAAGTTTAAAGAACATAATAAAAGTGTAAAACAATGAAGAGCTACACCTACCAGTCAAACATCTGCAACTTGATTCTTTCACACATGGAGGGGAACTGTAAGAATAACATTTGTCACATAAAAGACTACGACATGATGTTAATTCCTCCATTACCCTACACTTAGCTAACACCACAATTGAACATTTGTTTTGAAGTTCATGTTTTCTTTAAAGTAACATAATAGGATTTATCATTGTTTCTCTCAAAAATAGGTTGAAAAGTTACACCTGTGTACTATACTGTTACATTTCAAAAAATGAGTGGTTTACTTTTTTCTAATGTGCCTAAATGTTAAACAGTTTCTTTTTTCTGTCTGTAATATAGGAAATAATTCAAGAGTTCATCCATCTTAAATGTCACCTACCCTTAAGCCGAGCCTGAGCTCCTGGTTAAACTCCGGGTGGTCGTTATTGTACATGATCTTTGACTTGACCTCCTGGCCGGCGAAGGAGAAGACAAAGTAGGGGTCGACCAGCTCCTTCTTGTCGTCAGACCCGAACACCTTCTTCACTCCCTGCATAAAGTCCGAGTCCACTGCACAGACACAGTGACATGTGTTAATTATCGCAATACAATGCAATTATTAGAAAATCATTTCTTATTCTCCTTAATGGATTATTTAATTTGGTGACCAGTAGCAAAAAATAGATATATTTTAGAAGAATCGGCCTATACAGTGCCATAGGCATAGGCCTAATGTGTTTTATTCCAATGCCAATGAGAATGACATGGAAATGATAATACCATCTTTTTTTAAATTAACGCTATTTAAGAGATATTTGTCATATTTCAGAGTGCCCTATCAGTTTTATTTTCTTTGATAATATTACTGTTATCCTCCACTTGGCCCCCTAAACTGTGAATCCTTGGGATGCTTGTACTCACTCCTAGGGATGTCCTCTGCCCGGAATACCCGCAGTTTGAAGGTCGCCGGTCGGAGCATTACCCCAGCGGGCCGCAGCAGGTTTCTGAGGGGCGGAAGAGTCAACAACATTATAATTTTTATAAACATTGAGTGAAAAAAATGGTGTTATGAGTGGTGTTTCAAGAACGAAGATATTTACAGAGATAGTTTATAAAGGTTTACCTGACTAACATAACCAGATAACTATACTTATCAATATCAACATATTCCTTGATATCTATATCATATTAAACAATTAGGTTCTTTGTCACCAGCTTGGTAGTCTACAATATTCGAATTATGATTTATTGGGGTTGAGCAAGAAAAGTAGTTATAGACGAATGTGCGACACAGCGACTTGACCAACTGAATATAATATAGGCCTACTCACGATTCAATATCTTCATCGTCGTCTTGGGTGGCGGGTTTGAAGCTCTAGAGATGAAACATAAAATCTAGCTACATAAAAATGTTCTCCCCGTTTTCTACCATGCTAGGAATACTTGGAATCCAATTAGTCAGGTAAAGCAGATCATTTATTGATATAATAATTCGAAAAGTAATTCATTTGATTTTCCTACATGAACAAAAATATTCTTACGATAGCAAATCAGTACTTATTTCTATGGTCATAGATTACCGGGATCTTAAATACATCTTATATAGACCAAAGAGACTCATATAAAGATCTATATTGGACTGAGGTGTGTGGGATTGGGAGTTTTACATTTTTGGGGGAGTTGGACCTTAACGTGCTGATATACCCTGATGATACTTCTCACAACCTTTCATTTATGATTCCTACACCTTCGTTGATAACAACTGACGTTAACAGATTTAGATAGACATATCAGAAACGGAAATACACAAGGGGGTAAAAGTTATATACTGTAATTGAAAAGGAAAAGACGGGTTCTTTGATATCTAATACCCACAGTTGCTTTGATATCCTAGATGGGAAGAATATGATATGAAATAAAATTAGTTTACTACAATACAAGTTACATGGTACTGAATAACCAACCGTACAGCACAAATAAATCCACAGATTTAGAACAGTCAATGGTACAAGCATGTTGAAATGGCCAAACATGCATTCCAATACGGGATAATCGTGGGTAAAATTAGATAATTCTGTTGGAGACATGCACCTAGTAGATGTGGTTCAAAAATAAAAAGTCGTAATTCCACTTGAATTAAGATTGATCATTTTGCATGTTATCTTCTAATAAAGAAAACAACAGACGTATACATACGGTATAATTATAATCATGGAGATGAATGTTATTCCATAGAACTGGGAAGGGGATTGCAGATATTTCTACACAAACAAAGGTTTGACTGCCTACATATTCAAACTCTTCAAGAGTTCTGGGGTTTGCAGGAGGCATATACCTTTTGACTAAAATAGTGTTAGTTCACGTATACGGCATGACAAAGACAAGTTTGCGGACAGAAACTTTGAATCAGGGTAACTGACGGTGCAAACGGATTTCATGTTGTTATTGTTATTCACAGTGGATCTGTTTCTAATGTTTCTGAACTTTGCTAACCACTGCACACCTTTTTAAAATACATACCGAGAACTTCTTCTATCAAATCGCAAAAGAAAATTACATAAAATCACACGTTATCTTATCAGTGCGCCCAAACACTATCAATAGATACTTAGACTCGTAACTTTTTTTTATCATTATTATTATTATCAATCCGAGCTTCACGCAGATACATGTTTTTCAAGTCGGTGAGATTAAGTCAGAAAAGTATTATTCACACACTTGAAAATTTTACCTTTGACGTAGCATTCTCAAATATCTAGGTGAAATAGCAAATTGCTATTAAATGCATCCTGCTGGAATTCTAATACCTTGTAGGCCGTACACGGCAACAGGATTCCATAGAAGTATGACGATTCAAATATGGCAATATACACTGCGCTTTATTGAAGAAGCCTGTTTTAGAATAATCTTCTTAGATTAACCTTAACATAGAATAATAAAAGAGGTTGTTGGTCAGAATATCATACCCAAAGGTGTAAATATGCCTTGACGTTTCTGGTGTTTTGAACTACTAATCCTTCCACAGAACTCTATAACTAAGATCAAATATTTATTATAGTAATATTTCACATCTCCACTTACCGGAGCGTCGTCCCCAGGCCCCAGTACGGTGGCGCTTATTTTCAAGTAGCCCTTGGCTCCGGCGAGTTGGTCTTCAGGGTCACTGAGCAGCAGCCACTTGTTGATGAGCGAGTGACCCGACTCATCGTAGATCATCCCGATGTCACACTGAAAGGTAAGGCTATCGTTAGTACTGGGAATCCCTTACAGGCCTAGGAGGGACGTGTGTTGTGGGTGTCGGTTGGGGGGTAAGGGTGCATTCTACACATATAAAGCGGAAAATAGAAGTAGTGATGTTTTCTATTTTCCATGTTAGGCCACAACCATTAAAAACTAAACAGAAGTGCACAAGGAAGACAAACAAAAAGGAGGTATTGTATATCACATATTGCACGGTGTAAGCTTGTAAAGTATAGCACATTAATTTAGTGAATAACAAACAACATGGTGACCACTTTGACGATAAGAAAGTATTTAGCTTTCATAGAGAATTGAACTCGTGAAAGGAGATGAAAAATAGCTAGTGACAAAGCTTATGAGGTAGGTGTACAGGACAGTATTGATAGTTTATATTATTACGTGAAATATTACCTAAGAAGTAAACTAAGAGGGGTGTATTTCACTGAGAGCCACTTTACAAGACAAGACAGAAAAGGGACCAAATAGGACAATATTGAACAGACATGTACACGTTAGAAGAGGAAAAATCCACTTTCAACCAAGGGAACCACATTACAATACTCAATACACATTACCGTCGTGCACATTCATGTGATAAATATTAAGGTATACTTGGGTAACATTCGTTAATACTTTATAGTTAATTAAGGGGTTACATATATTTAACCAACTGCCTCGTATCATGCTGTTAATGTAACAAATATGTAAAAGATTCTAGCTCATACTGTCGTTACTTTTATTCATTTTGGTCTAGATATATAAGGAACATTAGGTTATTTTTTTTATTAAGCCTAGTAGCTATTCTATGTTAGTACTCTAAGTCATGTTAGTAATTATTACTGTCATGTTTAATAATCATAGCATTGTTATGGGATTAAATCCTGAGTATAATAAAAACCAAAATTCGTATTGAAGTGTAAGATCTCCATTGGAAAATATATACAAAATTTGAATATGCCCCAGAGGGTCTCAAAAAGCAAAGTTTATGGCAGATATTAGAGGTTTCACTTAAAAGCATTGCAGTTGGGGTACATGTGGACCTTTACAGCAGAAATGTATTGGTCAAAGCCCGATGTGAAAAGCAAGCAGTAAATTAGTGTTGACCAATAATTATTCATGGTCCGTGCTCCACACGACGAAAATTGCATTCCTCCAACATGAAGGTAACACCAAAAGCATTCCCACAGGGTACACTCGACAAAATTGGCTTCTCAAAAACATTCAGAAAACGATTTAATCCCGTGTGATTGTAAAGAGAAAAGACGTGTGTCAAAGCACTTAATAAGTAATATTCCATCGGACGATCACATTGCACATCTTGGACAATTTGTTTTATCTTGAAAGCCGATTCTTGCAAGCCATGTCATTTTTTTTTTCTACTTTAAGGATAACAAGCCCAAAAGCTCCGTTCAATCTTTTTGAGTTAGAATAATGTCAATGATATACTGGAAATCATATCTGACACTAGGTTGTCATCAAATTAATCAAAAAGTCGTTTCTAGAACAATGAGGTGGTAGCAATAAAATACGAAATAGACTACATGCACAGATATGTTGTTTTCCTTTTTTTCGATGGAAAAACAACATCATTGAATAGTTTAGAGATGGCACATTGTACCATTTGAGTTTGTTTTTTGTTTGTTTTTTTCTTAGAAGATTGCAAGATCGGCATTTTTTGAGTAACTTATGCAAGTCAAGTATTTATATCATTAGCTAGCCACAATTTGTTTAAGACCCGACCCTGGGCCACATTTATAAAACTCTGCCAGATTTTGCTGAAATAGTAAAGACACACCAAGACTCTAAATTGTAAAAGGCACAAAGCAAGCATGCATTTTACCTCCTGTTTGAAGAGAAAGTGATGAAATCGTGAAACAAACATTTCTAAACATAATTTTCTGTCCAGATATAATACAAAAGCAAATAGTGATGGAAGAATGCACGTCAAAATATATAAATTGTCATCAGTAACTCTAGCAGGAGAATGACATTTTCTTGCCTAAAATGTGCTAATATATAATCTGGTAATAGAAAGGCAATACAAAAAGGAAATTTCTATGTGAACAAAATGACATTAAAATAAAATGCTTCTGTAAACAAATGCACATTTGTATAGATATTACAACAGTACAAAGAATCAATGAAGCATTCCACAGAACTATTGTTGTGAATCATAATCAGACAACTAATAGTGCTCCTGAGAACTTTGGTACTTAATGTGCAACAATACTAAGCAACATTAATAACTGTAAATGAATACTTTAATTGGGTCGCGGAAAATAACGGAACAAATGAATATTGCAACTGGTGTTGAATGAATTACCTTAAGAACATCGTTTGTGCAAGAATACAAAATAACTTACTTTGAAAGAGCCAATCAGTGAATCTGATCTCAATTTGCGGGAGTTGAAGATCTGAAATGTTAACATGTCAAATTGAGCACATTTCCCAAAGACTGCTTTCTGAATATAACAGCAACAAATTGATAGGCAAGTATTTCAAAGGTAGCCATTCAAACTTGAAACTTGTATGATCATGTTTTCGTAAGAAACCTAACTAATATGCTTCATCTTAATGCATAGGTTGCTACACCAAGGAAATAAATCAGTCACTTATGACTAAAAAGTTTGTATAGTATACAGTTTTATAAATTTGCTTTTTTGAAAAAAAGGCAGTTACTTAAGATGAATTATAATTATAATTTTGAAAAACAATGTGCTAGACTTTAAAAGGCAGTATACTAGTTCTATATAATAAAACATTCTTAATCTCAATTCAATAGAAATGTTACAATTAAAAGTAGATATGATTGTTCAATCCCTGAGTGACTATAGGACTAACTCACCGAGAATGTAATAAGCTCGTCAAAGAGCTCAGAGGGTGAGCAGAAGTAATTAAAGAAGAAGACTTCATTGAAGAATGGTGAGTTGGTGGACTTCTTGATACGGGTTTGTTTGGTTTGGTTGTAGCAGGTGATTCTTGCCACTGGACTGATATTAGCCCCCGGAAGCTGACGGGCCTCCACGACCTTGACACGAATCTTTAAAGAGAAAGACAGAATAAGTTGCATGGCTACACATACCATGTTAAATAACTGTTTACCTCGGCAAAAAGTTTTTCTGGGTTGTTTTTAAAGGCACAAAACAACGTCCCACACTTTTACTTGTACAGAATGGCTAATACATGTATCTTATTTCAAGCAAAATGAGAAGTGGCGGTTATTTGAAGCCGCCAATATATCCGATTTAGTAAAACCTGATATAGGCCTATTTTTTTTATAACTAGCATTACGAGTAATATTCTACTAATGCCTGTTGAATTAACAAATGAGCCATGCCATGCGCTTGGGTATACTATATTATGTAGTAGGAAAGATGACTGCAGGACCATAGCTTTCCCATACTTCATTACAATACTTAAATTACAACGGCTTTGTTACAATCCTCGTAATAAAATGACACTGCTTCCATATTTTTACCCAAGTCCCACTTTTTTAGTTATAGACATTCATGAATACGATGAGTGAGCAAAGTTAAATAGGCCTATGCTATGTTGAGATAAATGCTGGTATATCAAACCATATAAATGTCAGTGGACACACTAAGAAATAGTAAAATTTGTCCACAAAGTGGCCAGTCTGCAGAAATACATCAGTACAATGGCTACTGTGTAGACTTATATCAGTGCAGTGGCCAATGTGCAGACACGTCTGTGCAGTAGTCACTATGCATAGTTCATGACTTCATATAGGCCTACACAATTCACAGTCATCACTAGGAGGACTTTGTCACATTTTGAAATCAAGTGCTGAGGGCACTATGTCTTGTAATACAGTCAATTTATAAATTCTGGCTGAATAAGCAAAACTTTGATTCGGCAGGCCATAAGTCAATCCATACATTCAATGTGTGATATACTTGAAAGAACAACTCTGCACGTATTGGCTTCTGCAAAACAGACCAATTGTGCATGGCGATACGAGACAAGGCCCGGATTATTGTCGGTATGGAATACATAACATTAAGCCCCACAGGGTACCAGCTACAAGCACAGCCATGTAATTGCTGCCGGATTGGTGAGCTGGTGCAGAGGAAAAGAGGCTCTGAGGTTATCGGCCAACGATAACAAATCAATAGTGTAGATGACTAAAAATCAAATGATAAACGCACTACCATGTATTCTCCATATGCTCGTGTAGATTGTGTATCTTACAAGTTCTGAAGTTGAAAGAATTTTTAGTTAATCCTGAGGTAATCCAACTCAAATATACCTGGAAGTCGGTCGCTTTGTCGACGTCCCTCTGGACCTTTCTGACCACCTGCATTTTATAATCGGCATCTTTGCCTTTTTTCCTCCTGATGGGTTTGAGTTTTTCTGACTCCTCCTCGTCGTCCACATAGTCCCTGGGTATGTGTGGGGGGTGGTGTTCGACTGCCGACTTTGTGGGAGCATGTACCGCCGGCATCTGATCCTTCTCCAGGGCAGGGGCTTCAGGGACGGTATTCTCCATGGTTATGTTTTTATCTGTTTATGTACTCAAAATAATTGCATGTGACAGCAAAATCCTTTTCTTTTCAAAAGGTCGTAATTTTTAGTCAAAATGATTAATGACCGCCAAAAGTCTCTTCATTTGTATTTGAGTTTATCGGATGACTGCAATTTATTTTGTCATCCGTTGGACATTTTATGAGAATTGATCAATTGATATGTATGCTTCGTGGCCTGGTTTTGAGTGAGTAGTTTTAACAATACTCTGATATGGTGAGCTATCATCTTAACTGCACCACAGTACAATGTTGGACGCGAGGTGGATCGTCACTACCAGTGTAACGTGCCACTTCATTGGCTGAACGACCACGGAGTGACTCGGTAAGAAAAGACACCGATTTCTGATTGGCTGAGATTTTCTTCTTTGGGAATATAACGCTGCATTTATAGACCACTTGATCTGCTTGTTCCTCCTCCTCGTCCAGGTAGATAGAAGCAAAGAGAGAGACGTTACTGTCCGTTCTCTCCAACTTTCCCTTGTCTCTGCTACTCATCCTTACATCCATATGACATTATTCACAATGCCTGAAGCCTTCTCATTCGGCTGCATTTAAGGGATCCCTCGAGAATGGTCCCTGATGTTTTGACCATCATCCCATGGTTTTATTGCCGGTAGGAGATAATATATTCCTTTGTGGTTCATTTGAGTCCAGCAGAACAATTAAAACTTCCTAATACACGTCGGCGCTTTCACAGCAGGAAAACCTTATTGTTACCACTTAGGGTTCCACCTGTGCCTAATCCTATCCTTTTATGTCCATCATAGTGCAGAGTTCATAGTGACGCCCGAGTTCAAATGCTATTTTGCTATATATACGCGCACATATGTCCAACATTTTTATCAGTTCGATCTACGCCAAGCTGTGCAAATATTCCGTATACATCCGCTTCTGGTGGATCCATATTCATGTAGCAGCATCGCCACTTGCCCTGCATAGCAGAGTTTACATAATATGTGTGTTTCTACATGATTCAAACTGACCAAATCTATAGGAAGAACCATTAACTGAAATCACACTACCACGGGTGTTGGGTGTATTTATACTGATGGATGGATGTGAAAGGTATCTGAACATTGCATGCGGTACCTCACTGCAAATGGCATGCAAGAGGCTGTTATACAGAATGTTGCTTTAATTTGCTCTAATATTAATATGTGGAGACCCCACACTTATAGAAAGTGTTATTTCAAGTTTCATCAATGTAGCTTAACTATATTTCTGCGCCAAAAGTTTTGTCAAAATAATCACAAAGTTCTATTATTAAGCTGAATCGACGTTCACTCAATTATCAACATTCTAATAAAAGAAATATACTATTGATACAGTATACGTATTTATATGATCATGATGAACATATTCTCTCCCTGACGGATGCATTATTCCAAACCAGCTGTTGCCAACGTGTATACAGGTCACTTAGCACACTAATGGACCCCGATAAGATTATTGTATTCTAACTTCCCAGCCGTTATATTTTAGGTTGTGACGAAATATTCCTAGTTTAACAATACATTGAAAATTAAAACAAAACAGTTTAAGGACATGAAAATCAATATGCAGCAGAAGCAGGTGCAAAGTGATACAAATGTATGGTCTGGTGTGTGGGAGGGCATTGGTGTGACCAATACTGAATAATAATCTGTCCATCAGTTTGAAAGCGTTTTATTGATTCCCTCCAGTCGTTAGGTTATTCCGGAATATGATGCTCTTGTCCATACGTTGGATTGTACATAGTGTGTACGACCACTTGTATGATACAGATTACTTTATAAGAAATTATTGGAAAGTTACATCGAAAGAAAATAAATTCAGACTGCATAATGAATGAGCTGAATGGCAATATACTTTACTCTTGTACCATACGATAGGTCTTTTAGACTTCTCTTCATAGAAAATAATTCTTTATCAGCTGTTTATAACTCATTTGATACATAAGTTTAAGAACTCAGAAAAGGTCCTACCTCCATCGACATTATGGTAAACGTGTTTCGTGTGATTTTGGGACGAGACATCTTTTTACGGATGCTTTCTTTCTTTAGGGTATCATCCAACTCCTTATCCCCCTGATTTGATTTATCCTTAGGTTTTAGCTTGGGCTTTGATTTTCTCCTGGGTTTGATCTCCTCATTGGTCTCGTTGTCTTCTTTTACACCAGTATCCACCTGGTCAGGCTGTGGCTTATCTACTTTTTTCCGTTTGAAAAACATTTTTATCCGAATTAAGGTCCTTATACAATGATGATTATGCCTTTCTTTTTCAGTATTCAGGAAGGATATGGCGTGTAATGCTGTTTTCTTTGCATCAGGGCACACTGCACTGTACTTGTCCGAATGCCCTCTTGTGATATAGTAATATCCCTCCCTGGCCCAAACCTTACAGCATTGCCTCCCACAACAGACCTGCTACATATTGCCTGAAGCTTAAACTATATTAATAAACTATATTTATGTAGTTTATTATGCTTAATCTACAAAATTTAAATACATGAATTTTATCATGAATCGGAATAAACCGTCAGCTGCATGGCACCATGCATTGTAAGTGATGACATTGTGTGATTCGTATAATATCCATCAGATCATGTTATAAAGATTATATCTAACGTTTACTGGTTTTAATAAAAACTTAAAAGTCGTTCCTTAGAGACATTATTTCGTAACTGAATTACTAATCATTTGAATATTGAATAGTGCCCTGTGACTAATGCGTGATTGCATATGCCACAAGAAAGAAACCTCATCTAACATCCATCTAATCAATGATACCACTGGTTTTGGTAGATTGAATTGCTAACCATGAGACATATTAACCTAGATTAGCCTGGTCAGTAACGCAAATATGGTCCTAGATGTATATACATCTTCAAGGCTTGTCATAAGTTGGTTGATATTGAAATACCCCTATTATCTTGTATATGAATTGACCATTTCAACTCATTCGGTTTCCTCACCTGGAAGTCCTGCGGCTTGTTGCTCAGCTTGCCGCGCCCTCCGCTCATCCGACCCCGCTTTTTCTTTTTCTTCTTTTTCTTCTTTTTTCCTCCAGGAGCCGCTGGATCTCCGTCCACGGCATCCTCCTCCTCCTCTTCCTCCTCCTCTTCCTCTTCATCTAAAAATACCGTATATTTCATTGGAGTTGCTTCATGATAATGCATTATTGATACAACGAAATTCTTGAATCATACAGAGGGATATACTGAAAAAGCTAATATAGTGCATTGAAGTAAATAATTACTAAAAGAGTGCTGAAATGATGAATGATTAGAAGTAGATGTAGGGGGATATTGCGTCTAGGAGTATATGAATGAAAATCCGTGTTTTATACAAGTTTGCATAAATTGATATAACAACTGGAAAAAGAACCAAGACCCCTAAACTCCAAAATGTTTCTACGGGCTAATGTTGTAGAGTTTCCAATATTACCAAGTCCAATAGGGATCTACTCCAGTTAAGGTACGTGGGGATCTACAGGATATATTCTATTCCCAGAACCCGTAGTGCATAAATATATGCGTGCAGTGGGTTGATAGTGCAAACACTTTAAAACACATTTCGAGGGAAATGTGTATGCAGGTATCCTATGCTGTTAACGTCAAACGAACTGCCTGCCTTTCGGCAGTGCCTTCTATTCCATCAGGGATACACAAATGTGTATTTTCATAGATATAAAAACTATTGTTCTTCATATTGAATGTGTTTTACAAGTTGCCAAGTCACAAATCATAATGGCATTTATGTGCATTCTATGCGGGTAGCAATAATAAAATTCAAATTAGTGACGACGTATTACAAATTGAAATTGTTGAATTTTATAACACCACTATAACCCCTTTCAAAATTGTCTGTGGAATAATATGAATTGATAGTGCGAAACCAACAAAGTTCTATTCCAATATCCACCTTTCCATTTCATTGCAATCAAAGCACAAGGGAATGATCCAAAATTCTTTGATTGATGTACAATTGATCTACATCTATGATATGTAGAGATGGACTCGCCATTCTTGGTGTCGAATATACGATTTAGTCTGCCGGATTTGAACCAGCCTGTTTTGAACAGAAAAACATCTGATTTAGGGATTGAGCTTTTTGATAAAAGTTGAAAATCAATAATGTCAAGCGATGTTTTGACTCTATGATACTCGCTATATATGAACATGTAAACAACTGTGCGTATTTGAACCATATGGGGCATTCCAGAAATGTGGATCATGTGCATTCATTGCTTCTCTGGAAGGTTTGGCCTACGACAACTTCACTCTGACTTCATGGATTATCGATCATATGATGTGGGATGGAAAATGGCTACAAAATTATCCCATTTGTTGCAGTTCGACCTGGTTGCTTTGTATCATCAGTCCAGACAAGAAGCCCAGATGGGAGGGACTGATGACCAACAATACAATTTTGCAATAATGAATGCAGAAATAGATTGTATTGTCTCTTCTTGGTCAAACATATGACGGTCGAGAGTTAAATCTGTTTCCATAAGATTCTAGGTAAAAATAATATCTTAGTTCGTCGATAAAATGAAAGTAAACTCGAAGAGAAACTAAAAAACTAGTCTACCTTACAATAAATAACCCTACGCTGGATAATTAAACTGTGGATGTAATTCCAAAAATATTATGTGTACAACCAAACCAAACTATTGAGGATTCAAGGAATAGGAAGGCGGTTGCAAGGTATCTTAACAAAGCAACAATTTCGGAATGCCAACTGTTTGACAATCTAGATTTACCTTCTTCATTTTCATCTCCGTCGACTTTCATAAATGTAGAGAAATGCCAAAATTATTTAGGGTCTTTGTGTAATGACAATTATCTCAAACAAAGATGAATGACAAAACACAGACAGAAGTTTCGACTCATACAGTGAGATTACAAAATAAGAACTTGTTATGTGAAACAGATTCACGGAAAATGTTCAAATAAGGTGAAATATTATAAAAGTTTTAATAACTCACTGGGGTTCTGTTTTTGGTTGGTACCCTCCTCCTCCTTATTTGTACCCATGGCTATTATCCAACTTTATCCTAGTAATCCAAGTTTGTCTCAATTATTCCTTGTCTTAATTAATCCTCCACTTCAGGGGAATTAATGGCCAATCAAACCATTAATATAGTCAACTTTAAGGTGCAATTCTCAATGAGCATGACTGTCATGTATACACCATGTCATGCACTTGCACATTCACACAGTGGACAAGACTTCTCTATACACGTTCCGTAAGGCTAATGATTTCATCGGGGGCGACTGAACCCACATGGTTGGATCATTGAACTGCATTCGGAAATTCAATCCAATTAAAATCTCAAGTGTATCACAACATCCCACCTAAGCTTTGAAACTCATAACTATGCACACACGCCTTTAAGTATACATAATATAGAAGCCCGCTGAATCACAGGGTTGCTATATGCAATTTAAGTGGTCTGTTTAAATTTGAAATATAAGTTTAAAGTTTTGATGGTGCATTTCCGAACGTGGCCAGAGGTGACGTTCGTCTCTGTGCGGACCATCTGCCGACACGCCTCTGTGGTATACGCAGATCAATGTACCCCCAGGTTAGTATACACACGCCTACAGGGATGGTGGTCCCACCGGCCTATGTTTGTATACTAGTTGAGAGCTTAAAAAGTTACTCTCTCCTAATTTCTCTTATAATTTCCAATATAGCTAATTGATGTACACCAAATATATATATGATATAATAATATTATATGATGTATCTATATATATACGATATACGATATGTATGTGTATATATCTATGTAACCTTACGATTATTTGTAGGTATACAGATCATTATATAATATTATTATGTTTATTTTACCAATCAAAAGAACAATAACTATTATGGATAATACTATTATGGATATATCATGGATACTTCTTTAAAAGGTGTATGCTGTCCACAAATTAATTAATATTTTCTAGTATCTTATGTAATTATGTTGATGCTATTATTGTGAGTAAAATTCTATGTAGAATAGGATAATACCACAAAACTGTGTTGTTCATTGTTCATGCATATATATATGCAAGGTCTATGAGGGAAGATCTTCTTAAAACGTTTCATAAGGTTTAGCTTTGGGTTTCTTTATCATCACCAAAACCATAAGTATCATAAGAATTCACAACAGCGAAAGCAAGATAAAAAGGAGTTGAAAAATACAATTGTACTTAAACAATTTTAAGTGCCCTTTTATGTATATACAAAACAGAATGAGACAAGAGTGACAACATTGATTCGCCAATAAGCCCGTGACAAATTAATCTTAATTTGGTGCTGAATTCAAAATTTCCCAAAATGAAATTCCAATACCTCTTCAAGATACCTGATTTAAAGTGAACTACAGCACTTACTTACGAAATATAATCAATAAGAGCCAAACGTCATAACAAGGACCGTCATTGAATCCTAAACCGCTCTTTCTATCAGAAAATGCTTCCGAAACTACAAGTGTCATTGACATACAAATTGTTGCACATATCACTTGGTAATTTTGTGTGAAGCCCTTTGTAATTCGGTGTGACTCGATCAGTACCATATTACACAGACTAATTGTGGCTCCATGTTAATTTGGACCCTATACCACTACCCAATACGGGCGTCTCACCAACGACCTATGGGCATAGAGGTGGTCATCAGTCACCCCAACAACCCAGACCCGGATCGCCGTTTTCTGTACTTTGTGTTCGTTGAATAAGGATAACAATAGTTTGTTTTTGTCTACAATTACATTTTCACCACATGCACAAGTTCATTATCCAAATTATTAGTTGTTTTGTATAATGGAGATTTGATATCTATCATATTTTAGTTCATTCTTTATCCAATATTTTGAAAGGTCCAATAGATGCAAATTTCATTGTTGGTTTCCCGTCCTTTTTACTATATATCCGAGATAATAAAACTGGTTTTTGTCTACAATTACATTTTCACCACATGCATAAGTTCATGATCCACATTATTAGTTGTTTTGTATAATGGAAATTTGATATCTATCATATTTTAGTTCATTCTTTATCCAATATTTTGAAAGGTCCAATAGATGCAAATTTCATTGTTGGTTTCCCGTCCTTTTTACTATATATCCGAGATAATAAAACTGGTTTTTGTCTACAATTACATTTTCACCACATGCATAAGTTCATGATCCACATTATTAGTTGTTTTGTATAATGGAAATTTGATATCTATCATATTTTAGTTCATTCTTTATCCAATATTTTGAAAGGTCCAATAGATGCAAATTTCATTGTTGGTTTCCCGTCCTTTCTACTATATTATATCCGAGATAATAAAACTTGAAGAAGAAAAAAACGATTTCATGAAATAAAGTTACAAGGTTTCCGATGACCAAGAAAGTTTTGTACCTCATTGATATACCCAGACAGTGTTGCAATAACCTACGTGGCTGTAGTCATTTGTATTTACTGAGATTTTCCGGATGGTGCCCATCAGTCTGTGTAAAATGGTCAATAGTTTATCGGAAAGCCCAACCAATACCAGGAACTGTCACCTGATGGTAATTTTACACAACCAAAACCAAACCTACCTGTGCTCTCGTCCTTTATTTCGTTGCCTGAGCGCCATAAGCATATGTTATATACACTATGTGAATAGCATGCTTCTGTTACATAACCTGGGTGTTAGTTAGGCTACTAACCTCTATCCATACCTACATATATCAACCCATCGTGTTAGTTTGTATATTAAGCAAGGCCGGGAATTTATTCATTTTTTCATAGTTTAAAGCAGGTGCCATTTCGTTCTGGCATGAATATAGTTTAGCATTTACATGACAAGTTTCACAGGGAGCATTTATAATTAGCTTAAAACTTAATTTCTATGACATTTGCATTCAGCATGAACAATCCAAATGAGTTTATATACAATGAATCAACAAATGAACAATATTGATGAAGTTTCTATTCAAACAAAGGTAAATGAGTATGAATCTCGAAATTAAAGGATAATCAAGAATAGGCCACCTAACCAAAACGTAGCTTCGATCATAAAGAAAGGTGGAATCGGGTACATGAGGACTTTCGAAATTATAGTAGCAACAAGTAGGAAAACACTCTCCGTTATAGTTCTTCCCTAAATAAATAGTATCCTCGTTAAGGATTGACTTTTGGATCTAAGAGTGAATATCCTTATTCCAATCTAGAAAAAAAAGTCGATGGGAACGGGGAAACTTGTAATTCTGAAAGGAATGTTAGGTAAGCATGCGACTTAGACGTAGGCGGTATATGTCTCAAGCCTTGACGCTATACACTGTAACTCACCGTCAGCCTGAACCTCATCCTCATCTTTAAAATTAAGGAATATGACAAACTTATGGGAGGGCAATGAAGCACTTCTACAGCGCGAGCAATTTTGATAAATAGAAAATTAGAATTTGAAAAAATATTCTATTTGAAAAAGATATTCCTTTTATTTCAGAAAAAATGGTTGATTGATCAACGGTAGTTTCCAATTTAGGAATAAACTCAAATTCAAATTAATCCGGTCGTTGATATCAAATCGCAGAATCAAAATCATCAAAATGGTTCACTTATAGGCCACTAGTCTCTGATGGGAAAAAGCGTGCTCTCCACTGATGGGGCGCTGTGCGCGGCAGTGGCGTCCCCTAGTGTTAGGCCTATGTGTGCTCATAGCTGAGAGTACTGAACGTTTCATAAACTTGTATAATCATAGTGTGAGGTCTCAACTTTCTTATTCAAAAGTGCAAACGTTTGATTTTTATCTTAAAAGGTGAGGGGCACTGTCCTGCACAGTTAATGTAAACACAGTTAATGTACAAGCTTTACAATTGCCTATGATTATGTAGATTACAAAAAGAGACTAGCAATTTTGAGAAAACATTACAAAATTCAGAAATAAACAGCTGATAAAAGCCTCAATGTTGTTCAAACATCATAGTCACGTTTGTACGGATTGGGCCAAACTCTCATTTTTTGCATAGTCTCTATGCCATCAACAGCTATGGCAATGTTCAATGCAAGCTATAATAAAGGCTGCATTTAAGTATGTATAAACACACGCACCAAGCCACTGCCTATACACCTAAAACACTGGTCGCAATAAAAAAACATTATCTCATATTTATTTTATATCTTAGATTACAAGTTTCTCACCTTCGTCGTCACCTGCTGTGATCACGGTGCCGATGGGTTCGTTGGCCGCCTTAGACCCCGGAGGAGGTTTGTAGGTCAGCTGTAGGTTCAACACGCACTGGAAAGTAAGGGGCAGTTGAATAAAATAATAGCCTGAACATATTATTATACTGAAACGGGGGTAATCTATACGGAATTTCTGCAACTAGGCGCTACTCTTAGATTTGATATATCTGCCTACAGCGGTCCACAACTTGTCAACTGCCATCATACATAGATCAACGAGCCTACAAGATAAGATATATGTGTAGCTATATTATTTTTGCATATATGGAGTACGTATCATTATGTACTAAATATCACTCTGTATTCTTCCCAGAGCCACAATAACAGAAGATGAAGTGGACAGCAATCCCAATTAACGGGTGTATATTTATGGTATTCATTTTACCCATAAATCATCATACTGAAAACCTAAGATAGATGAAAACAATCTGTAAATTCTATGAAAACTGGCTAGGATCTGCAGGTGTAGCAATATAACTATTTACAGCATTGAATTCACTTAAAATTCTTTTCGACAGCTGTTTGACTCACCTGTGTTTTACGTTGATTGCTGTCGTTTAACGTGATGCTTAACTTTTGACTCTTCTGTCCTTTGACTACGTCCTTTAGGGAGATGTTGGCCTGACCTAACATTCTGAAAAATTAAAACAGAATATTAAACATTTGAAAGACATCAGCTAACAGGATGATCAGAATTGTGAAATTTTGATATTAATTTTAGACAATTGCAATCAATTTGTTTGTAATCAAACCAGATCCCTCCAGTGGTGGATGGATGCAGCACTGGAGCAAATTTGGTCACAAGGGGAGGGGGAAGGGGGGGGGGGGGGAGCAGGTGTGGCCAGGAGTGAGCCTCCGCGCCATACCCCTAACACCGCCACTGTCAAGCAGATCTCTGAACCTGTTCAGTATGGCTTCCCTACACCAGGCGGCGTGGCATATAAGTTGGCAATTCTCACCTGTCAGAGAGGAGGAATTAAGTATACTCTATGCCAGAGTAAAAATAGGTAGATGGGGGATAACCCGACCTGGCTGACATTGAGCATGTTGTAACTGTACCTATAAATTGTAACCTAGGGAAGATAAGCCTTATTAATTTCCACTGAGCAAGATGATTTTTGTTAAAATTAGAACATGAATAGCTTGACTCAATACCAATAGTATTTGAACAACAGTTCAGTAATATGTCTATAATTGAAACAGGAAGTACGATGAAATGATTGTGGATACTGCATGCGAGAAAAAATTGCCAATCGATTGGTACACAATTGAAATATTGTTTTTCATAATCATTGCATAGTTGTTATCACCTCAGGCTAAGTAGACCGGTACCTACAGTACTCTTCTCTGTGTCAATCAGAGTATACATGGAGGTCAGGTAATAAAATGCTCAATAGAACAGCAGATCACTCTCATTAATGGCCACACCGACAGACACTTGAGCGCAGTACAGCTCTTTGTGAACAGCAAATATAGGCCCTAAGCTTTAAAATGATTTATAATAATTATTAAGATATCTAAAAAGGTGTATTTTCCTCATATGATCAGTGTGCACCCGCAAATCTACATCTATTGATATTATGTCTAGGGTGTACACATCAATCTTGCAGACTTGCATGCTCCCTGCCTGTATTATCGATCACACCCTGGCTCGTCTAGTCCTAGCACGTTTTCTCAGGGCTGGAGGCTAGACACGGAATGCAGTGTGTTCAGATCTGTTTTTCATTGCACATTGGTACCTGTCACATTCAATGGGGGTGCCTTTTTACATACATGCCTTATTGACAGGTCCGCTTGGTTTGTCGGTTTTCATTCCCTATTACGGTGGGCATTTTGAACAAATTCTATAGGCCTAGGAGCAGATTGGCTTTAAAAAACTTTTAATCTGATATTTTTCTTACTTTCACAACTCCCCTGTAGTTATCCCTGACATTCCTTCTCTATACTGTTGAGATCACGAAATACTTAGCTAATGAGGTGTTTTTTTAAATTCATTTATCTATAATCCTAGCTTGGTTAGATTGAATAAGCATTGAAGGTATTTATGTAAGAGGAATGTCAAGTTTCTGAACAGTCTGTACGGTGGAGAGGAAAAGGAATAACCCAATGATTCAATAACCCAACCCGGTGAACCGAGATCGGCAAATATGCTGTAACATCCTTTGTTTCTAGGTAAATTAATCAGTAATTAGGAAAGCAATGGCAGGCTTGCAGATGAATTTGAAATTACAGTAACCTACACTTTTCATTAGCAATTACTACTATATATTGTTGTTTGTGCAGACACAACTTATCAAAATGATGAAAAAAATTTATACTGAATCCTTTGGAAAGGAAAAGCCATAGATAATATACATGAACTTGTGTTCATGTTGAAACGGTGCCCAACAAAATGGTCTGAGCCTGTGGCCCTACTTGTGGAGGAATTCCTCGTGCTTATTGCCTCTCCAGGACCTTCTGGTGGAGGGAGGCTGTGATGACACTCTCGGCCAGAGAATGCCCTGACCCAAACTTGTGTGTATGGGAATGCCCCGGCCTCCCCTTATTAGAAGGGATCCCTTCTGCCCACATTGCCTTGTTAAACATGTGGGTGACAGGTAATGGCACATCCCTAAATACCTGAGAACCCTAATCCAACCCCAACGTGTACCCATATATACACCTATCTATGGCAAGGTAACCGTAACAATGCACACAGGGCTAACGCTAGAGTAAAGATGGACTTTGGTTTGCTAGATTTAGGTTGGGGTGGATCCACACTTAGAATCTCACACCTAGATTATCGAGTATTCAAAGATTCACTGACAGTGAACAGATACATATTTAAGGCATAGTTCATTAGGATTAGCATTATAATAGTATGAAAGGTCAGATGTATCTGGATCTCCATACAATCAAACAATGGACTTTCCGGTAGACATGTGGAATGTAGACTGCATTGAACCGAACTTGAATTAGCACTAGATGCAACAGGTGTCATTCTAAAAGACAAACATATCCAAAACAAGCCCTTGTGGGACAATTGAGAGATGTACATGTGGGTACAAATCTCATCCAGACGAGGTATTGAATATACAAAATGATTTAGACACCAGGTTTTCTTACTGAATCTCATAGATTGTGATGTTTTGCACATAAAAATAACCTATCTTTTTGTATTGTGTTTAAGGGTTGGTTCAGAACTCATTCTTTATGCAACAACTTTTCAAATTAAAAATATACATGGCCTGGGATTATACATGAAGAGATAGTTGTGTGTGTGTATATTTGTATTTACGTGTGTGTGTGTGTGTGTGTGTGTGTGTGTGTGTGTGTGTGTGTGTTGAATCAGTAAACGAGTTGAAACAAGTTGTTTTTGTAGAAATAACATGCACTCCAGAGATACATCTCTTTGAGCCTTTTAGTACACATATACTAAACCTACATATAAGGCACGGGCTTTTTTGCGAGTGGTATAATGTCAAATAGTTCTGAGCCTGGGCCAAATGCCCAGTACCATGAGCTACAATAGGTGAATACACACATCACTGAAACGTGCATTCCTCCTGTTACAAGGTGGGTGTTAAAACATCAACAAGCTGTTTGGGATTGTCAATAGGGTCCTATGACTCACCCATCTGGAATACCTCCGTGACCTCCCGTTCCCATCTGTACAACACTGCCCTAGGTAACCTAGGGACATTTCCTTATAGTATGGGCGTTGAAAAAAACACAAATAACCACTGATTATTCCGGTAAGGAGGCATGAACAACTACTGTCTGGTCACGGCTTGTTTTATATAAACTCAACATGGAACTTACAGTTTAGGAGACTTTGTAGTTCACATGCATTTATTACGAATTAAAACTAATGAAATATCATGCATATATTATATCTATTTTTTCCTTTATCTTTATATAAAGTGATATCGCGTCAGAACTTATTGTTCAGTCAGGGACCAGGACAATTAGAAAATGTAAGCACAATCATAAAACATCAGTATAATGAGGCTTCATAATTTCCGAAAATGCATTATAGCACTTTTTAACAGCCTTTACCCAGTTCCACAGTGGTCAGACTTAAGCCCCGGCTCCACTGCCCGACAGTCGAGTTGAGTTGAGTTCAGTTGGGCTGAGTCCTATAGTGGAGCCGGGGTTACGACTGGAGTCTTAGCACTTTCCTACGACTGGATCGTCGGGTCTTAAATCTTGAAATGTCAAAGATGTACGACTGGATCGTCGGGTCTTAGGGGGGTGTGGAGTAGGTAATCATATATGTTATATAGCCTTCAGGAAGCCGTAACCTATGGTCATGTAGGATTTCTTTCCTAAGACCAGACAGTCGTAGGAATTGGCGCCAGAATAAGCTGCGACAGTCGGGTTGGGTTCAGTTGGGCAGTGGAGCCGGCCCTTTACATAGCCGATTACCACTGGGTTGAGTGTTTGGGCTAGGCGTAGGAGTGACACGCTAGATGTGTGTCACCCATGTAGGCAGAGGAGGCCTAAAAAGGTCCTGCTTCCACAGTCGGCATTCTTACTCATGACTCCAAAAAGGTCACATTGAGACCATGGTCTCTAATATAGAGAATATTGTATATGTTTAAATAATTACCTTACATGATAGGGGTCTATTATGCATGTGCAGTGTGTGTATAACTGTATGTTGATATTGTTACTATTCAATGTGTTATAATGATATCCAGCGCAAATTCTTGCAATTCCCCCTTCAGCACCGGGTCAGTGGCGGATTTAGAGTGGGTGCGTTGGGGGGGGGGGGGGGGGGGCGCCCCCACCTTTTTCTGGGAAATTTTAGACTTTTTTAACGTAAAATTCGGTCAAAAAGTAATTAAAGAAAAAAATTCCAATAGCGTCCCCCCCCCTTTTCAAATTGCTGGATCCGCCACTGCGGGTTGCAGAGAGAGTTCACGGTAATTATTTTCACTGCCGATAATCATTTTCCCGTCAGGGAGAATTTCCGGGTAATTATGGTCAATCCAGAGAGCATTTCATGATAATTCAAAAATAATTATCGACAGTGAAATAATTATCGGGAAAATTATCTTGAGCCGTTGGTAAAAGTTGCTAACAGCACCATGAAAATTATCTGCAAACAGACACGCAGCGGGTGATCCTAAAGGCCCAGACACATTAGATAAAATTTTATATAAGAATAGTCTTTACATGACTTGTGGGGCACATTTAATCGTTGGGGATGATTATATCACATAGAAACAATTTATTCACTAAAGATCTTTGCCTCATAGCGAATACAGAACATTACTTCTTAAGTCTTATTTGAATGAGATCTGTTCTTTATAGTTTCAACAGCAAAGGACTGTCATTAATAAAATAGCTAGACATTAATTATTGGTAAGGATGTATGTGTTACTTTCTTCAACTCAGGATAGTCAAATGATAATGATAGTCCGGGATGCACGCTGAAATGTATTTTCAATGCATATACCCAAACGCAAAAAATAAAATAACCTTAAAATGACGAAGAAAAGACCCAGGTGATAGGGCTTTTGAGGTTCTACTCACAAAGGGTTACAGGTAACATTAATAAACTATTCCCAACCTACCGAGTACATTATATCATTTTGAGCGTGCATGAGTTACCATCTTTTGACAATACGTAGTCTGACTCTTTTTGGGAGTCAGATAACTGTGGTGGACCATCAGACACGATGCTCGACCCTGTCCCCAGGTGGGGCAGGGGACGTATTCAGGTCAGAGTTCTGCCGTGGGACGTGCATTTCCATGTAGTGGAACTTCTATCACCGACCTGGGAAGTCTATGACCCAGCTAATGTATCCGTGTGTCCCACACTACCGTAATATGTCCTTCATGAACAACATTTTCTATATGTATCAGTTAATGAACAACAATTATATAATAATTATGCCTTTAAAACTCCATAATGATATTATGAATAACTTCGTTTTGCTGGCTATTTTATCCCTCAATACTACGGGGCTAACAGGTCAATAAAATGTATTGACCATTGTTTGATGAGATATTTAATTCATCATTAAACAATGGTTCCTATAATAAAGATTTTTTTATTGTAAAATAATGATACTTTTAACGAAAAACATTAGGATGTTAATTACCTACAATCTATATTACGCTCTTATATGAAAGGGGATACTATTCTATTCCAATAATATTAGTACCTAGAAAATCGGTATTTGAACCTTGTCAAATTCTATTATGATAGGCTTTACGTCCAACGTCATTTTTTAATATGAATCAAAAACAACCAAAAAATTAAGTTCATTGAGTAATTATAGCTGATCTTTTGGCATACGTGTGGTAATTAAACTGCAGCGTGAGGATACAGGTTATTAGGACAGTATTATGTTCCTGGCCAATGTATAATTCTCTGACACTGCTAGGATCTACTCTTGAGAATGGAAGAATTCCATGTTGTTTACATGGACTATTGGATAAAGATCTCTCTTTCTATGGCCATTCTTGTCCGGGTCCTTTAAAGTATTGAATTGTTAAGTTCATCGATCGGTGACATGCATCTATAAATGGGTTGGGCATTCAAGTGAACAGCTGCACATATGATAGATATAGATGAGATGCAGCTACACCTCTAATTCGTATTAGTATATTAGGCAAATCAACGTCTTTTGCTTAGTTCGTCTTTTTTAACCCCCCCCCCCCCCCCCCCACCACCACCACTTGACAAAACGTCCGACGTCCCCTCTGCTACTATGATTAATTAGCTCTTTGAAAAGTGGTGTTTCAGGTGAATGATATATCATACATTTGTACTGTTCCCATTCATGCATGTAGCTCCATATTGATAACCATAAAACGATCAAATAGGTCGTACACATCAAACAGGAGAACATGGAACACGTATACACGAGTCTTTTGAACTATGTTTTACATGTTCCCACATCCAGCAGCACGCTATTCCTTTGCTTGAATTTTTTCTATCAAATTGTAACCAATTTATTTGAAATGGACTGATGCGATAATCTACCCGCATATCATGGCGTTCTACGTCTTTCGTGATATATCTGTCCATGGATTGAATTCAGGGGTTGGTGTCGAACCAGCACGAACTAATTTCCATAACTACATCGAATTCGTCAGACTCTCTATTTTGTCAGAAAGATCAATCTGCCACCGGTGTCCAAAGAAAATAAACATCATTTGTCATGTCACAGTTATGCAAAGGTAGGCATATTATATCTTATACCAATACGTTTTTGAGATATTGATAGATTGTCAGAATATATCTATTCTAAATATTAGTAATGAAAATGATAGTCAAAATACGTAAAGCAGTAGACAAAATCGCAAAAATGACACTATCACTATCAATTCCACATACCTAAAAGTTTTATTTATACAATCATTTAATCATTAGCTTCACTTCTATTATTCTAAACCATTACATTGATATCAATTATCTGTATGAGAAAAAGAAATAAAGATCAAAATATTTCGTTCATTGAAAATAAGCCTGTGGTATGTAGGTCTAACGCATGCATTAACGGATGCCTGTACTGTAGTGTATATAGGTTCTGTCGTGCGTTTATAACCAGTAACGCCCTTTGTTTTGATGAGGAACAAAAGATCAGATTATACATGTATATAAGCGCGCATCTATTGTTGTGCTCATCGTGTAACAGCTGGCTTACCTAAAAGAAGAGTTTTAACACTAAGATTGGCGTCATTCTTTCACCACGCCATGCGTATGTAAGCCAGGCACCGGCTGTGGGGTACATTTTAGTGACTGGATATTATATAGGTTCTGAGTAGGAGGACTATCGTTTCATCATGGACAATAACTTGAAACGTAAGCAACACCTACAGGTAGATGGAACGCCTCCACATCAATATGCACACATTACGCATTACCTACGTTACTTATCTTGGTTCAATCATTGAATCGATAAATACCCACGGCAAAGTTGGCCTGTCTTCTTTTACATTGGTAGGTATGTAAATTTCGACACTACCAAAAGATGAGAAGTTTTAACAAATCAAATTGATATTTGTATTCGGTGAGAAATGTTTTAATGCCACCATTTGTAAAAACTATTAACCATAGGACTGAGATGAAGAGATGAGGAGAAGGCGGTAATAGTAAGCAACCTATGATTTCTGAATACCTGCCAAAGAGATATTTCCATCTTTATGTTGGTGACCCATGCCCAAAACAGCATGAACTGGCAACCACAGAACCCTGAATAAGAATACATAACTCTTCCAACTCTTCCTCTCGGACGGTCTGACGCCTGTAAGACCCGTTATGCACGAAATGTGTAAACGTATTTTCTGCTGATCAAATTTGCCCGGCTAAGAGGATGTAGACCAAGTCAATAGACTGGACTCCGTATACAAAATATCCGTCACAGCCACGAGTGGAACTAAGAGTGCCCCAAGAAGTAGAATAAAGAAGAAACTATCCTTCCATTCATATAATATTGTTTCATGATGGCGATCTTCGGTCTCTAAAGAATAATCTCATAAAAGCATGAAAGAAAAACTAATATGGAAACTATTGCTACAAACAATTCCACCAAAATAGTTAACATGCATTTTGAACAACCTCTTTTAGTGATAAAGAAAAGTCGTCACTATTTATAACATAAATAGAAACAAAGATTAGTAGGTCTATTTTACAATGTAGGAAGCAAAGCCAAGTGCATGTTACGTATGGTTTAACATGGCCAAGTAGTTGTCCTTATCTGCTTTGAATGAGGCTTAGCTAACTCTGTGTAATCTCCTGCAGGAATACCACCTACGTCCTGGAACAACAATAACACCCAGTATTCTGGTGATACTCAGGTTGTAAACCAGTATTTGACAGCTATCGTGAGGGTTATTGACTGCTTCAGCAAAAATATATCCAAATGACATGTCATGTATCCATGTTTGTCTTGAAGGCAAACGCGTCGTATATTGGAATAAATGCAAAAATGGATGGTTGATCGTTGCATACTTCAATCTAAATTAACGTCACTCAGTTTCTAATTTGTGTAACTTGATTAGTGCTTTTTTCTGTTCTTTTATACAATACATTGCGTACAACTTGAGGATATGTGTGGTATTGATTGAATTCTACATGTGATGAATTACGGTGGCTAGAAACGTTTAGGTGTGTAAAGGGTTGATATCTCTCTAAGGTGGAATGCGGCCAGGCAAGCAGATTATCGTGGCCTGTCCAGTTAACCCTTCCATTACACCTGTCCATTATAAGCACACGGGTGACCTTTTCCAGGTAATAATTGATAAAATATATATATAATTTATGAAACACATAAAACTTGTAGGTGTGACACTGAGAATATTTCTTGAAATATAGATAAAATAGGTTTCACTAAGTATTTTCGTTAGCAGGCAATGCAGTGGTTATCTCGGGTGGCGTCCACCTGTTTTTATCTGCCCAGGTGTGTAACTGACCAGGACTGACCAGTCGGTACAAGGCTGGGATATTTATAGGTCCCCAAAAGCTCAAGTACACAGGTTTTATTACCCAGTCCCTGTGTTGCCTTACCATAAAGACAAGCCTGAACACTAGCATTGAAATGTAGCTATAGGCCTTTTTCAATATCAATATAACTATTCTTCATTAAATCTAGTTTGGGTAGTTGAACATAAATCGTGGTTTCTAAAGTTTAAAGTATATCGTAATTGTAGGTTAGCCGATAGAATATGATAACGATGTGGCGGTTAATTGAGTGGGCATCATTTATCTATAGTTACAGTCGCTATAGCCTAAAGTACATGCAATGAATTATTCCTAATTCTAATAATTGTAGCCCGCATACCGTTGATACATGAACACCACGCCTACTTTGAAACATAAATTAAGCAACCACTTTCTGTTGCAATCTAAATTCCATAAGGAACGTCGGCACTATGATTATACTATATGTACTCTACTGTACATATTACTGGGCCTATAACAATATCGACCAATATGTGTTTGTGCTGCAGGGCTAGCCGGTCTGCATACCAGGTCGGCGTCCAGTGGTGCCAGGTGAGAACGTGTTGCTTGACCAGCCCTACCTATGGCCCTATACCTGTCCACCCGACCCACCTACACACCCGCTTCACACACAAACCCTGGAGGTCCTCCTCCAGACCACATTTGAATTTGACCCAGACAACCCTGAATTGAATAACACCTAACTTTAAAAAAAGGAAAATAAATTGGGAATTAAATCAAACACTTACAGTGAATGATAGACAAAATACAACAGTTCTGTTCGCCGAATAATAAGTCAAATATTAACGTTTTTTTGCTGGAAATTTGACTAAAGAATTAGGTAGACGTAACACCTGATACGTGGCTGTAGTGGGTAGGCGTGGGGACCTGGCCGTTCCATGAGGCTTGTTCAGGCCTATGCGGTGCCAACTGACCTCTTGGACATTTTCCATCAGTTACACCAGCCCTAAAGTATCCAGGTCTACCCTGTGCTTGTTTCGTGTTATATTAGACACAAAGTATGTGCGGGGGCCATGCCGTCCAGATATAGTTATAATTCAAAATTGCACATGTAACGCTTACGCTCAGTGAAAGAATACTACAGTACTTCTACTACTCTAAAGTTGGATGGCTATTATTACAAAAGCGATTACCAACTTACTAGTCAGCACTTCTATAGTAGGCTTACAATAGGAAATCACGCTACAATACTTTTCATAATGGTTGGCTTACTGCTCGCTATACTGTTTACTGGTACATAACTTGCCTATTTCTTCTATAACCCCACTAAGTTTAGTGTATACTGTTGTTGTCATGGCAACAGTGTCTCAGCCATGTCTTCTTTCTCACACACTTACCCACTGACCTGCTGGTGGGTAGACTTGCCAGACATCCTTGGGCGTGGCATACTATAATTTATTTTATTTCTGGAATGACTGTGGCACACGGCACCGATAAAATATTATCTAATTCTGGTGACAATCCGCCAAAACAATTTCCCCCAGCTACGTTACAAAGCAAGTAGGATAGGCTTTGGGCATACTATTTTAGCTAAGTAATTCTCCTTCTTCTTTCTGTTATTTCTGAGGAGACTCGAAAAACTGCCGACAGCACGTCTTTGGTAATGGTTATGGTATGGAATAAGTAAACCAGGGGTCACTTTTGGGTAACGGGGACTTTTGGGTTCACTAAGGGTTTCCATCTGCTGGATCATACATCATATAAGGTGACCCTGTCTATACTATTCGCATCCTGTATTTCCTAATTGAGGATACAGAGAAAAGAACTACACAAATAAGATTCAGAGAGCGTGAGTGAGTGACATACATTTTGCTGCTCAGCTGTGATGCATCTAGCCAAGGCCCTATATTCTAAACTCGAAACCAAGCAAGTAGCGGTATAGTTGAAAAACTGCCAGGCAATATTATGAGGGTTGAAACAAAATAATTTAAAAATATGACACCAAAGCAGTATATTACATATGGGGCTGCTCCATAATAAGGTGCTGACCCCTATATCTGCTATATCTGGGCCCCTGTACCCCACTCAGCCTGACCCAGTTGGTGCTATGATCTGTGTTCAGGCATCAATGAAGCGAGCCTCGTCCACCACCCACAGCTATGTACACATGGTCGGGGAGCGGTACCATAGCATGACCGGGATCGTGGCCGGATTCAGAGGGGGAGGGGCGCGTCTTGTCTTTTTTCCCCTGAATAATGCAAATTTTTAATTTCTCTTTATAAGAACTACTGAGAAAATGTTTTCCTACGGTGCCTACTTCTCCTTTTCAACATCCTTGATAATATCAATGGGAATGGTCACCATCCTACTTATAATTCCGTGAATTATACAGGGCGAGAATTCTGGTATTGGCGTCCAGTTGCCGTCTCAGAATGGTATTAAACTAAAAAAAATGCATTTAATAAAGAGCATGGCATGAATATAGCCTTAGACTTCTAACATTGCTACTTCTTAGATTAGAAATGAGAAATTTGATTTGATTAGGCATGGGACGATGGCAATTTTTGACATCCATTTTGTGACATCAGGTGACACTTAAAAAAAAAAAATTCCCACAAAAATTTCAAAAATTGCTATGTATATTCCTATTAAAAAGAAAAAAAAATTGCGGCCGCCCGACTGGCCTTCTTAACAACCACCCGGTCCACCGGAAACATAATTTTCTTTTAGTGTGGCCTCAGGACCTTCTTAAGGGCCCCATGTATTATTACGTTAGATTCACCACAGATAAAATATATGGGTCCAGAAGGGAAGGGCGCTCCTCTCTTTTTATCGGATATCTAATTTTATTTAGTTGTCACTTAATGAAAAATTCCACCTTGCAAATGTTTCTGTTAGCACGCTCCCTCCTTTAAAGTCATGGATCCGCCAGGAGATGCGGGTCGTTTTCCAGCCAGATCCGCCATTCAAATTAGGCCATACCTTTTGTCTTAGCAACCCATTCTCTCAGGTGCGATCAGCAAGGGCATCATAAAGTAATGACTCCATTATGTGAATGATAATTGCTGAGAATAGTCATCGGGGCCATCTATTATCATAATAAGAATACCCACCAAATGCAATTAAGTCTAAGGCGAATTACCTTGTTGTCAGTTGGGGTTGCATGAGCATTTATCCACTTCCCTGCACTGACAATAACCCATCAATGTAGAACCCAATCGAATTTTCTTGCATGGCCTTATTTGACCGTATTGGCCATATTGTTGCGTGTAATAGGGTGGTAAAGGTTACACTACCATAGGTATGTGAGGCTATGATATACAGGGATATTGGGAACGGGTGTATGGTAGAGAAGTATGCACTTTAGTATGAATGGTCTCAGATAGAAGATAGGCCATAAAATATTACTTCTTTTAACTTGCGCACATTATAAGAAGTTGCATTAATCTTTATTCAACAAACACATTTCCAAATATATCATACCCAAAATGAAGTTTTTAAAAAATCGATTTGTATGCGCTTGCTGACTAGGCTAAAAATCACTGAACCATTTTCAAAACAAGGAGAATATATGCCATACGGCTATAGTTTCCGGCATCATTCATTGTATTGATGGAACCCGTATGTCCTACATGTTTTATTCCCTCACTGACAGTCACTATATGGACTCAGGTTCCATATACGTGCACTAAACCACACAAGGTCAACCAGGGTCGTAATTGACAGTAAAATGAACCGGCCTGGTTGCCTAATATTGCCCTATAGTTTTCACATTTCTAAGGGAATCCAAGCATAGATAATTGTGTATGTATTTGAAAAAGCTGCATATCCCACACTAAAAGTGTGAATGATACTAGGAGATATATTGATCTGAGATATCATAAGATCACATCACAAAGGCACATTTATCATAGTCATGTGAACAGATCAATGTGTACTAAGGGTCTTTCATATTAGTATGTGTATGCGTGGATACAAAATAATCGGTTCACTGTGTGAGTATATAATGTATAACATTGGATTTTGTTCCTGTTGTAAAGTCTCAGAACGTTGATGTATATTTATTTGACTTGTCATAAGTGATATATGGACGTGAACCATAATTCTACCATATTATCATGTATTTACTTGAGACACACATGCTCCAGCCCATTTATACACCATCTCGACAAAATAAGATAGAAATAGGTTACAGGCAGCAATTAATACTTGCTTATAGTACTCGGTAAGCGGAGGTTGCAAACTAAAGTGGAAACTCCCAGTGGTCAAAATGGGGTGACTAGGACGAAAATAGAGCCTGCGTTGTGTAATACTGGGTATACCGAACAGAGAACATTATGTAATATGACTGTGTTCTTTTCGTAAGTCTTTCTAGGTAGGTTTGAAGAATATAGTAAAGAACAGTTTCTGTATAGTAAGTATATTAAGAACTGTATAACCGAAGGCCTACTCTCTAATGGGATATTGTGAATCATCAGAAAAATGGATTCAAAATGAAGCCTCTGTTTCCTGGTGGTTTCTTTTTTACAGATACTTGTATTCAGTAATAACATACCTGTTGCGGCCAACCATCTCCCAGTCTTTGATCATCACCTTGACCTGATCTCCGGGGTTCAGGGGTGCCCCTTTAAGATCGAACTCCAATTTCTGAAACGGAATGTGTTATAGATGATTAATGACCTAAGAAGGAAAAATCACTTTTTATCATAATTAAAGGGCAGCAGATCGTTTGAGATATTATTCTTTGTATCGCCTGAATGAGTTTAATCTGTTATTATTTCTTTAGAACATCACAATAGTAAGTTACCATGGACATATTAACATTATGCATAAGTAAAAGAAATGGATCATTTTTCAGTATCAAGTAAATGCCAAAGAAAGGATACTACCATTCAAAATTCAGGGTTTCAAATTAAGCTAATGTCTCTTTGCACACAATGTTCATTTGCTTAATTTTTAAAAGAAGTAGCACTTAAAACAGTTTTAGAACAATCATTTGGGACTGATGTTTATATCAAATGAAGGCCCCCACAATTCACTTGAGAGATGTCTGGATGTTATGGCTTGTGATGAAAACCATGAAACCCAGAATATACCTCATAAATCTTGTTTAATGGATCACAGACATTTCAGGGCATAATTAGGGTCAAGTTATCATCGGGACTTTTTGTAAACTAGCCTGGAAGGCAATTGATAGTTTTTACATTATCTTTATGTTTCCATTTTGAACAGAGCTATATCCTACAAACAGACACAGGGAAAGTGATGAACAATAGAAAGTCATGCCCCATTACTCAATTTGCTATTCAAGATCACACCTTTTCAGTAGCAGTGGGTCACAGCCTGAAGTTGAATAGACTCAGCTGTGTTAACCTTTCTGACCTGCATCCCCTGACCCCTCCCTGGTAACCCCATCCCAGTCTCCACCCCCACCTTCCTCGTACCACCTCTACTCCCAGATCACTGCTGCTCGTTGTCCCACAGGCCCTCCCTCATCCTGCCCTGAGGCTGCACCTTTCACACTCCAATCCCATGTGAGGTCACTCAGTTACAGCCATCTCACACTTCTTGACAGCTCCCTGTTACCATGGTAACTAACTAGATGTCCTTGAAACAGACAATAAGAAAACCTGCTTATGGGGCAATTTTATAAGCACACTAGCAATGTGACAACATGTATCTATATCATATGGATATTATATGATAAATAAATATATACATTATGTAGGCCAGTGCATGTTTCAAATAAGGATATGTAATGTCATCAAATAATAGCAATTGTTATTGGTATTCGTTAAAGAGAAGTAGCTAAGAAAGCCTAGAACCATTAAATACCAGAGTCTTACGTATAGTTGATAAATACTTTAAACAGCTAGGCATGCTATTTTGGGTTGTAAAGGTAATAGCCTAATTTGCAGTCCCGTAAAGTGACAAGATCGGTCGTTATATAATGACATTGAATAGTGAGGGTGATACAGAGTGTTCCCAGGGTCAGACCTAGGTACACCTTGTCAAGTTTATTTGCGTAACAAAGTATTATATGTATTTATTATTTTAGCATTATTCTTACCAGAATGATTGTGAGTACATTTCGAGAGACTATGTTTTATCTCTATTTCTATCTGGAGAAAGAACATTTTGTAGGGCTACGACAAAACAATCAGTACATTTCAACATGTATAAATTACCTCAAACAACTGCGTGACCAAACATCCCTTCAACAATCAGTTCTCTTTTTATGAGTAAAAAGTCATACTTGAGTATGAAGTGTGGGAATGGCCATATAGTGGAACAAAGCACAAAGGTAAACACGACCCTTACCTCATCTCGTGACCCTCAATCCCCCATACCTTATTCTATAAAGTCTGTTCTACCTTCAGAACCTGTCCAAAGCTATACCATACCCTCATGTTTGATATCAACCTGTACTCGGCTTCATGAGGTGGAAGGCAAAACCATAGGGGCTGTAGTGTTGTATGTCACAGAAGCAGTACATTCTAAGAAATTGTGCTTTGAGTCTCAAGTTTGTATTGAATCATGACTTCGAGTTGAAATTCTCCTAATGTTTTGTGTAATAACTTGATAAGGCATGTATAGGTTTATCACAAAAGAGACTTTAAGAGATCAAAAATGAAAATACTGCAGGAAGTTGGTAATAAGTTATTCAGTGGCCTACTATCCTGATCAAAAGCTATGATAAACGTGCATCAAAGTGGTAGGCTTTCAATGTGAATGAATAGTGTCCATGTATATAATATACCCTACGGTGTCTTGATATTCCCCTAGGGGTATATGATGTATGTGTGTCCCTCAGTGTTTTGGATGTGTGGCCTGCGGGTACACGTGGGCACCTTTTAATCATTCATTAAGGGAACAGGAAGGTCAGTGCATTTACGACTGGACTGTGCCCCCATTATATGTATGGCTATCTATATAAGACTGAACTGGGGCCACTTCTTATATATATATATATATATATATATATATATATATATATATATATATATATATATATATATTTCATACTGGCCTTACTTCAAATACTTGTTTTTTTGTTTTGTTTAGTGTTTTTTTTTGCAAAATACATAACAAAGATATAGATTGCAGAACACATAAAGTTCCAATTGCTTTATCATGGAATAGATCCGCTTTCCGCATATTAAAGTAAGCACCATAGCATATCCATCTATTGAATTCAGGGCAATGGAAGTTCTGTTGATTCTGCTGTATCCTTAGAGGTCTCAAGGGACCTACATTTGGACTTGTCTATTGTGAGAATATTAGCATTCAACAATTAATCCCCCTTTCAGGGTCATGGGAGTGAAGGGTGTGGGGTGTTTGTGTGCAAAGAGCCGTTTCCGTGTACGTCTAATCTTGCGGGTTTCAACCAGAGCTATAGGTCCGTCAAGGTGAACTGAGCCGAAGGGCACATCCTCCTCAGTGCCTACGCACTCCCCCCTTATACAGAGACTGACCCACACACTACCTGTTCACCATAACACACCTTGCATACCTTCGCCGAAAACACTCCCCTCCAGAAAGTGGACAGTGTGTTTACACTGCATATAGGGGGAAGACCACAGTGTCTATAGCTTCAAGATACTATAATTTACTCCAGATAAGACTATAAAAACCTGTTTGGTCACTGATAACTAGATAAAGACAACCTTTATCTTAAAACATATGAATATGAGCTCTTAAAGATAGCATAATTATAGCAGTCATGAAGGGGAACCATGTCAAGTTGATCTGATGAGAAATGCAATTAGCTTTGCCACAAAGAAAGTGTTAATTTACGCCCGGAGCAGTCCAAAGTCAACAGATAGGGTCACCTTTATGTATGATAATCTGACAGGTTCCTCTAGTAGGCGTTATTCTAACTATCAAGCCTGAACCTAACGGCAATGCACACCTTGTCAAGACAGAATTATAGATAGCTCTGTTTAATGGATTTTTGATCTAAGATAACTAAGTAACCTGTCATTGGCTGTGCCTTTGAAGATAAGAACATTGAGCGCTACTCTTGAGGAGGCTCGTGAACGATTGAATATAATATCATTTTTCTTTTAATGATAATTCTCGAATGAATATGTGATTATACGCCTACACTTGAAATTGACCTTACCAATGTCAATATAAATATGATCGATGTTGAGGATCTACAGATGAACACTATATATCGCTGATAATAAAGCATTTTTTCGAACTTCTCTGATAATCAAGTTATTTCCTTCATGAAGAAAATAAAAGTAAAGCTTCTGTTGTACAGTTACATTACTGACGTATGTAGTAAGTCATTAAACTTAAATTTGGACAAACAATTAATAT
Source organism: Lepidonotus clava (assembly GCA_936440205.1). Classification (NCBI taxonomy): domain Eukaryota; kingdom Metazoa; phylum Annelida; class Polychaeta; order Phyllodocida; family Polynoidae; genus Lepidonotus; species Lepidonotus clava. The sequence continues at coordinate 23,824,489 of OW387145.1, forward strand.
TTCCTAGTTGCCCATATTTCCAGGTACGCCAATTTGATGACCATGCAGTGACGTCAAATGTGTGGTTTTGGTGGGCCGTGGGGAATACCTCGTGACCACGTCAGTGGGTTACCTTGGCGACACTCAACATTTCCTGTCAGGACTCCATGCATGCCGTAAGCAGATGCCATGTCACAAAAATGCATACCTGCCCATACTCTGTGTGTACAGTAATTCAAAACCGAGTGGCCATACATCCTGGATCTCTATAATTGTAACTTCCTATAATAAAGTTAGGGAAATACACCCACAGAAAGATTCTTTGCTATATTTGACACTGTAAAATGTCATTCAGTGACTATATATAGGCCCTAATCTTTGCTACTATAGTATTCGTATTGTAGAGGTAATATTGCCTTCGAAACAATTGGAATAATAGCAATACAAAACGTCAATCATTTGTATAGGTGTTTTTACTGGTATGTCGCTGATATTACTTATTAATAGCATGTATTTACTGCATGAAACGTCTGTTGGTTGTCAAACAATGCTTACACCTGCTGTTGGTTGTCAAACAATAACTCTGTGTTATATGATGTATACCTAAAGCAAAGATTAAAGGCCACTTGTTAGATTTGTACTGCCTTTGATTGACTTGCTTTAGGCGATATAAGGCCCACGACTCAAACAACTGGAGGAGATTGGCGGGATGAATTGGGACGAGCCGATAAGACGACATGCCGTACTGATAATAACCCATGGATTTGTGAGACCACTCCACTTGTCCACATATATATACACACACCCACAGGTCTGATAAGCAAGGAAAACATACAGCTTATCCTATTACAAACTACAATGATATAAAATTACCTATGAGAAAACATTGTAATTATCATTTATTGACAAAGTGTCTTTTACACCATAATGCGGGCCATAGGATTTGGCATGGTAAAGTTTGTTTCGAGCATGTTTTTCAACTCAATAATTCTAGGTGTGCAGTTCTTATCATACATAAAAAGCATACCATAACATTCCGTCATGAGCTATACTGAACTGTGTGAACCCTCAAAAAACACAACTTATTGAATCATTATCCCTGGCTTTCCCAAAACACAAATTGATATTACTAAATCAATTGCTATCAATTTACTAGCAGGAAAAACGTTAGGGGCGGAGGTTATGACGACCAGCTTGGAATTCCTGGATGACTGATCAAATCAGAATGCCATCATAACATTGCCGACCCAATCTGGTCGGGCACTGCTGGCCCATCAAATCTAGTTCAGGTTTTTTTGTTCAGTTCTTTTTTCTCCCCCCGCCCAACGTGGTGTTGTGCCAGGTGCCGCAGCTGCTCACGGACCTACCCCCAGCTGATCAATTGTCGCGGGCTACTTGACTATTCACCTACCCCGTGCTACTTTAGAGAAATCAATCGGCTTCGTGCGTCACATGTTTCAACATGGCCACATGTAGAGCTATGTCGAGTGGTCGAGCTATTGAAAATTCGGTGTGTGATGGAGATGTAGATACATGGGGCGTTACAAATTCATAGGAGGAAAAGATTAGATGATTAACATAATTATTATGTAGATAGCCTTATTCATTTGTGGGTGGCTTGCGATTGATAGTGTGAATTGATTAATTAGTATAATTACACGATTATAAAGCATGGGCTTGCTCTGTTTCTTTATGGGATAAATCCTAATACTTGTACTACCTTGTTTAGAACTATCGTAGGCAGAATAAAGTCTGAATAAAAGCTACCTTATATACTATACAGATAGATGTCCAATAATATTATGTCCAATCTTCAACTGCCATACAATTCCCTATCCATGGATAACCAACATACCCATTACAATTAAGTCTACTCCCTTTTGTTTCTACATAATATTATGGCATTATAATACTCGTTTTGCAACCTCTAAACAGTTATATTTATTTTCCTAAACTCAACCCAAGATTGCTAACATTATTTGAGGTGAGAATCTGGAGGCAATGCTATTTATTCACAGACTATAATCAAGGCAAACAATATTGTATATACTACTCAATATTGTATATACCCACATATATCAGCACCAGTTGCTGACCACGTTTCAAGGCTGACCCTTCTGTATACCCACTTGTCAGTCTTCATTGTACTCTTAAAAATAACCCTTTATCCCTCTGAATCAACAATGCCCTCTTGAAAGGTCAAAGGTCATCCAATGCTAACCGTTTTTCTTTGGCCAACAACAGTTTTCAGTTTTTTTCTATCCATGGACGAGACCATACTAGCATTTCTCGTGGAACATATTAATGAAGATTTCTTAGGGATGGTAGTTACTATATGAGAAATTATGTGATTTCTTTGTGTGTTTGCATATTAATTCGAGTAATTGGCTTTTCATGACGTAACACTTACCTCATTGAACACAGGGTTCAGTTCACCCTTCACGACATCAGACTTCTTGGTAGTCCCTGGAATTAAAGAAACGTAAGATGATAGAGTGACATCTTCAAGTGACAAGTTTTAGCAAACACTGAAACAGTAATGGACGGGATATTACTTAGTTGTATACGCTATATTTGTATGTATGCATCAAAAATGAAATTTTTCTTTTGCCCTATGGACTATCGATATTATTTATGGTAATTGGTTATGGTCCATTTTTGTATAATTGTATATTCATACTTCTATCTCACTTCTCGGAAAGACATTATCATTATCATGGATATCAAGTTTATTGATTAACATTCAATCCATTCGTGCTTTTGGCACTTGTGTTTCTATTTGCGTTACTGATCTTCAAAATCCATTGATGTGTTCATGGTGAAACATCTAGGATGTTTGATTATTCTTTATAGTTATTAAATTCAGGAATATTTTCAGTTAACAAGTTTGTTGGCAGAATGACTGCCATAAATCAGTGGATTGTTCCTTGCCAATACACTGTCCTACATTGCATCGGTCTGTGAAAAAGGTTACAAGACAAGATGGGAAATAACCCATAAAGAATCTTGGCATGGGAATCTAGTTCACAAGAATTACATGGTTTATTAAGCACGACCCGGTGATATTGTGTGCCACCTTCTGGTGCCACAGAGGCCAAACTAGACCACTGTCAGAAAACGGTGCAGTCACCGGCCCTTGACAGAGAGTCGCCGGTCGTCTACGACGATTGGAAGTACTCGGCACGTCTCAGACGCTTAGTCAATAAATTCACCGGGCCACATGCCCCCTACATGCTCTGTACTACCCAGGCATTTAATCCATCTCACCTTGGAACTCCAACCAGACATAAGGGTCGCTCTTTCCAAACGTCTCTACATTGGGTACGTTAGTGGCATTGGCCACAAACACCTCCAAGGACCCCATGATGATCCTGGGAGGGGTCTACTAACACAGCTCCTCCTGTACCGTCGGCAGACTGCCTGTACTACTCCAGCATACTCCAGTGTCTGGGTGGTGCCTCTCTAGACGGCGGTGGTGGCGGTGTGAGTGGGGAGCGGTGCGGCCGGCTCGAGCGGTCGGCACTGACTGGTGGGGAGGCGGCGGGAGGAGAGGCCCGGACGTACACCCGCCGTGCGTGGTCGGAGAGGGGCGGCCGGGGGGCATATGCCGCGCCAACTGTACAAAACATAAAACGGACTAATGAAGTTTTGCATTCAATATAGAGGCGGATTTAGAGTTGACGCAGGGCGCACACCCCTTTCTTCATACAGAAGAAACGTAGGCTTATAATATTTTTTTCTTACATTTGACTAACAGGTTTCTAGAAAATATGGCAATTTGAATACAAAGTCTAGGGTCGCATTAATTATTGGAGATACATAAGATCAAATGTTACTTATTTCTAGGGAGAATCCCATGGCTTAAAAAGTTTCAGATAAAAAACAATTTGCAGGTACTCTTTTGCTTAAATACTGAACAACAAAGTAATAGAGACGGTATAGGTTTTTGTAGTAGCCATGGGAACAGCGTATTTCTATGGATTCAGGGGTACCTAAGATAGACAATTTTTATGGAAAGAAAAATGATAAAAAAGAAACACTTGCTTTGGAAAAAGGGTACACACATATATACATCCATAGGTTTTACTAAAAAGAATATATTAGTTTTGAACAGTTTGGAATGGTAGGAATTTGTTCTGCAATTGTAAATTCTCGAAAGCTATATTTTTGTGAAAAATGTGCCAATTTTATTCAGGCTGAAAATTCGACAATTAACACGCGAAAAATATTAACTTTATTATAAAAATTAGGCATGTGCAATCTTCATTGACCCATCTTTGGAATTATAAAAAAATATAATTGACTTCTTTAGTATTCTCAACAATATATACACTTATCTTTTTTTCTTTTTTGGGACATAAAAAGAGATCTTGCTGATATTTTGGAACCGTGAATGATAATATGTTGAGACAGTTGGCACGGCAAAGACCCCCGAAGTGTGGCCGCCGTAGCGGGGGCGGGGCTGCACTCTGGTGCGTGAGGTGTAAACTACACATCCTTTTATCTGCACATACCTATTTAACTATCGTACGTTGATATCATAATGACCCGATCCCCCCCCCCCCCCCACGCCCACCATAGAACATGTTAAGAACGTGCCACTTTTCCTTCCAAATTCTGTACAAAATCAATGAGAAAATATTAAAAAATTCCAATCCAACGTTAACTGTCCTCCAGCCTCTCTAAATACTGAACCTGAATCTAAATACTGTAAATAAAAGTTCCGCTCATGGTTTACCACCTCACCACAACTTTACCCCGCTCCCCGCCCACATCTTGGAAAGTGTTCAAAACGATTCACATGTCCTTACAATACCTGCGTATGAAAAGACTTTAATTAACAAGAAAATACTTTTAAAAAATTCATGCATTACTGTACGCCCCCACCCTCCCTCTCTGAATTTCTAAATTAATGATGTTGTAAACAAATCTTCGGCTCATGGAACTTAACCACCCCCACACTCCATGATGAACCTGTATACGGGCCGGTAAAAGATGCGTGGATTCTAAAGTCTGACGAATGGGGGTGATGAGTTATTTGATAATAAACCGAGTTATTCAACATATTATTCTCACTCTATATATAATATATTATAGGTATAAATTGTAAATATTGTCAAAAATAGGGGTATAGATGGGGATCCCAATGGCAGAAGTCGAATTTAAGAAATGGCTAAATCGCATGTCATTATGTTTCGTGTCGATTTTAAAAAGCCCCCATGTTGGATGTCGAATTTCAAGAATGCCCTTTGTCATGTCGTTTATTAAGCTCCAAGCAAATTTCAGAAATGGCCATGCACGTCGCCCTGTTGGTTTTATGCGTCTACCATCATAAGAACATCCATCGCATTCGCATCTGGATGGAAAACATGTTTACCCTTTTTAAGTGAATGAACATGTATTTTCGTCTTAGGATGTATGTGGCAGCGACGACGCGTTAGTTCCGTTTTCGACCACCAGGCATGGTGGGGGCGCCACTGTCGCCTCCCCTTGCCTTGTCCCTAGGTGACCTGTCCTGGCACTCTGACCCTGGACCTGGACCTGCCTACATGTGCTTGTTTGGGACCTTCTGGGACAGACCTTCAAACCCCCTTCAAACCACTTGTAAGTACAAATTATACATACAAATCTATTACATTGGTGCCAGGAGTGAAGGTGTACTTACCCAGGTGGATTTTGACCAGTTTGGATCAAGATTGAGACAGTTTTTGGAGATAAACTTTTTGCCATGTGCTCACCTTCCTTTGTCTACATTTGAGCTGCTCTCACAAAGGAAAGGACTACTCACAGGACTCAAACTCACAGGATTTATTTATACAGGACAACTTTATAAGTGTATATGACATATAGTGTGATTTTGTGTGTTTTGATAAACTTTTTGGGGTAAAACTTGGCAACTTCCTGTCCACTCTGGAGGAGGCCCCTTTTAACCCCTGACCAAATTATCACACACAATCTATTGCCATCCTATATTTATAAAGCCTGGGATTGACTTATTTGTCTCTCATATGAACTTTATATGTCCTAAACTTTCATTCTGGGCCATTATTTTTGTGATTTGTGAACTTTTTAAAACTTTAGTTGGGGCCTTAGTTTTGACAAAGGCCCTGAGCACATGGTCAGTGTCAGCCATTTTGGATTTGCCCAGACAAAGACAAACACTGATATTAAGACTGGGATTGACTTATTTGTCTCTCATATGAACTTTATATGTCCTAAACTTTCATTCTGGGCCATTATTTTTGTGATTTGTGAACTTTTTGAAACTTTAGTTGGGGCCTTAGTTTTGACAAAGGCCCTGAGCACATGGTCAGTGTCAGCCATTTTGGATTTGCCCAGACAAAGACAAACACTGATATTAAGACTGGGATTGACTTATTTGTCTCTCATATGAACTTTATTTGTCCTAAACTTTGATTTTGGGTCACTATTTCTTGTGACTTGTGAACTTTTTAAAACTTTAGTCGGGGCCTTAATTTTGACCAAGGCCCTGAGCACATGGTCAGCGGTCAGCCATCTTGGATTGGTCCAAATATAGACACACACTGTGACATTACTATAACAATTACTGTTGTTTTATATGTGTGTGGCACCAATAATTTGGGAAATAATTGGTGTGATTGACAACTTTTTAGGCATATTTTTGACTTTCTAAAAATTGATTCTGCACTGTATGCCTCAATATTGAAACAGGAAGTGGATGGTCGGCCATATTGGATTCCCACCCTGTCCACCATATTGAATTTGAAAAAAATATCCTTAGCCTCTGTTATCTAAAAGCAGAGCGCATAACTCATTGAAAATTAATTTGCAGAAATTTACAATTTTTGACGTAAAATTTTGGAATTCCAAAAATTAAATATTTCAGAATTAACAAAAAAAAAGGAAAAATCACAGCATACTTGAATATATTCCAACCATTTCTTCAAGCATCCCTAGTACTAGTCTCCCCTAACGCTTCTCTGATTAGTGATAAGTCTACCCACTAACCCATAATTTGGCGAGCGTCGCAGCAGTTCAATTTCCGAGCGTCGCAGCAGTTCAATTTCCGTCACAAGAGGCATTTTTGCATATTATAACATTTGCTTAAAAAAGCATTTTTGCACTATATAAAATGGCGCAGAATTTCGGAGCTGATCCTCCCCTCAACCTTAATACAGCATCAGAAGAACAACTGAAAACTCTCAGGGATATTGGCTCAATGAGGGCCAGGGGGATTTCTAAGGTTTTCAAGGAACACGGGCCTGTTGGAAGCCTTCAGGATGTGGCCAAACTCTTGGATCCAGCAGTGGTGCAGATCCTAAAAGACGCGCTCGCGGATGGGCTGGTCGACTTGGGGGAGCATGACCAGCTCCAGAAGGAGATTCAGAGTCTGACGTCCGGCCTCAGCGATTCGGAGCAGCAGCGGAGCAAGGCCGAGTCTGAGGATGATCAGAGAAGCGAGGAGGGCTCTAAGTCCCTCTACTCATTGACAGCTGGGATAGGGTCAGAGGTTGAGGTCCTGCGCCGCAAACTCCGAGAAGCCCAAGAGGGAAGAAGGGCTGCGCAAGATGAGGCCAAAGAGGCCCATAAGGCAAAGATGGCAGCACAAACCGAGGTTGGCAAGTGGAAGAAATTCCATCGCGAACACATGGATGCCTTCTATGCGCGAACTCAAAGCGAGGAGGAAGAACTGCTGGAATCATCTCCGACATTGCCTGGCCGGGCCGCAGCAGACTCAGGTACAGTAGACCGGGGCCAGCAGCAACGAGGACTGGAAACACATGGAGGTAAGACCAAAGGTGGGGCCTGGCCCCCACCCCAGAAACAATCAACTCCACAGAAAAAGGGAAGTGTGCGCGATAACCGCTACATCCCGCACCAGCCTTTACATCCTGGGGACGGAGGTCACCACACTGCCGTTCACAGGAGTGCCCAGGATGATCGCCACGCTGCAGAGCAGCCACTTCGGGATCGCGATGAAAGGCGCGACCAGCGTGGAACGGGCATATCAGGGGCCTTACCATCACCCAGGCCCAGCAACCGAGATAAAAGGAGCGGGACACCCAGACATTACAGAAGCTACCAGGAGACGGACTCATCCTCTTCTAGTAGTGAGGATGAAGAGGCCCATGGGGAATATCGGGACTATGGACCCAGGACACCCTCCCATAGACGGCCGGACACGGGAAAGATCCCAACTTATGACGGTAAAATAAGGTGGGAAATATACGCTGACCAGTTTAAGCGAATTGCAAGAAAATGCCGCTGGGGGAAGGAGGCCAAACTGGACTCTCTGGTGCAGCACCTGCGTGACGATGCCCTAGAATTCTATGGGTCGCTCTCGCGCAGGGAGCGGAAGGACTACGACTGTGTCAAGAGGGCTATGAAGGATAGATTTAACAGAAGAAACCCTCCAACAACAGCTCGCAGGGAGTTGCAGATGCTAAGGCAAAATCCGGATGAAGAGCTCGAGCACTTTGCTCAGAGATGCCAGGCCTTGGCAAGGGACGGCTTCAGGGGAGACCCTGAGAGAACCGTGGAGAGAGCCGCTATGGACGCCTTCCTCCATGGTTGCTCAGATCGGCGGGCTGCACTCTGGGCTGGTGAGAAGGAGGTCGAAACGATGAGGCAACTTGTGCAAAGTGTAAAACACACGGTGCACAATGCGAAAGCCCTCATAGGTGATTGAAAGGTGCGGGCAGTCTCCTTTATCAATGAAGACATAACCAGCAGTCAACCAACAACAGCCTCAAGGGGGGAGAGGGACCCCTTACAGGGTCTGGAAGAGAGGTTCCAGAAAATGATGGAAAATGCGGCAGAGAAGATGATGGAGAAGGCTCTGGATGTGGCCATGTCAAAACGGCCAACTAGGTCCCCGAGCCCGTACCCGACTAGGAGCCGATCGCGGAGCGTTTCACCAGGCCGGCCAAGGCAATGCTATAACTGCCAAGAGGAGGGCCATTTTGCACGTGAATGCCCTAAACCGAAGCGAACTGCCCCCTCAGCAGAGAAGAACACGGCTTCGGAAAACTAGAAAGGGGTGGTCAAAATGACCGATCGCCACCCCTCTCTAACCGAGGTCGCCCACCGGATGGAGAGCCCGCCAAACTCAAGACGGAAGTGCCTAGAGCTGCCCCCTCACCCCCTATAGCGTTACAAACAGAACACCACATGGGAGAAGCCCCTGACATGAAGCACACTGTGAAAGGTGATCAAGTCAAAAATGTGGAGCTGACAGCTGCGGGTAGAGTTTGTCTCACAGTAGGAGCGGTGATGGACTCTCCACACTCCCCCAGCAATCAATCACCACCACGTCTGCCCAACAAAGACCCGAAGGTAAGGAGTGTTGTGTTTCGTGGGGAGAATAGAAGATGTGATATCCCTGAGAGCCTCTTCATATCTATTGAGGTCAATGGCACTCCGGTAGAGGCCCTAGTAGATCTTGGAGCCCAAGTTACTGTGCTTAGCTCAAATTTCACAGAGACCATGCCAACACCCCCAGAGCCCATGGAGGAAGTGAGCCTCAAGGGGGCAGGCACAGCTAGCTACATGACAGGTCATTTCACAAAGCGTGTTCAAATCAACATTGGAAGCCAACAGTTCTACTGGTGTACATATGTCGCTCCTGTCTCTGACTCAGTGATTTTGGGTCTGGACTTCTTGAAAGCGATTGGTGCATCAATTGATCTCCCCTCAGCAACCGTCACAATAAAAGGTCGGGCTGTCGCTGCCCGATATGGAAGAGGCCATGGGTACGACTCCTACCAAGCATCTCCAACAATTTGTCTGAACAGGGTGACACTACCCCCAGGCTCATCAAAGCAGGTGATGGTGCGTACTGTCAAAGTTCAAAGGGGCCAAAGCGAAGAACTGGTTCTATGTCCTAACAGGTTCAATCCTGACATCCTCTGCCCTTATGCTGTACTAAACGGGGAGGGAGAGACTGCAGTTATTGAGTTGTCAAATATGAGTGACCACTTCGTTAAGGTTAAGGCAGGGCAGGTACTGGGACTGGCACACCCAGCCCAGATACTGGATGCGCACCTGGACATGGAAAACATCCCGGCTAAACTGCGCCAACTCTCAGTGCTCCCCGGAGAGGGGGGGAAGACACCTCTCAGAGCATCATCAGAGGAAGTTGCGACCTTACTCCAACAAGTCCCAGTCCACCTTCAGGACCTGTTCAACAGATCAGTCAAAATGCTATCCTTGCCTGAGGCACGGGAGGTGTCTAAGATCCTCGTGGAGTACCAATCAGTGTTCTCGTTAAATGACACTGACCTGGGATGTTTCTCGGCAATCAAACACACCATTGACACCCAGGATGCAAAGCCAATCCGCCAGCGTATGCGAAGGACTCCACTAGGCTTTCAGGATGAAGAACAGAAGCACCTGACAAAAATGTTGGAAGCAGGTGTCATTAGACCATCATCCTCTGCATGGGCTGCTGTCCCAGTTCTCGTGAGAAAGAAAGATGGCTCAGTGAGGTGGTGCCTTGACTACCGGGCCCTGAACAATGTTACAGTGAAAGATGCCTTTCCTTTGCCTAAAATAGAAGAGTGCCTTGACTCCTTGTCGGGAAGCCGCTTCTACAGCACCCTTGACATGAACTCTGGGTACTGGCAAATTGAGCTTGACGAGGCAGACCAACACAAAACCGCTTTCATCACAAAGTATGGGTTGTTCGAATGGACACGGATGGGGTTCGGCCTTTGTAACGCTCCTGCTACCTTCCAACGCGCAGTACAACTGGTTCTCCATGGTATGCAGTGGAGCAAAGTGCTGTCGTATCTGGACGATGTTGTCGTCTTCGGGAGCAGTTTCCAGCAGGCTCGTGACAACCTTGTTGAGGCACTAGAACGGTTCCAGAAATACAATCTTAAGCTGAAGCCAAGAAAATGTAGCCTCTTCCAAAATGAAGTTATGTTCCTAGGTCGGCTAGTGACACCCGAAGGTATCCGCATAAACCCAGACAGTGAGAACACCATCAGAGGATGGCCAACCCCAAGGTGTGTTCGTGATGTGGAGTCGTTCCTAGGTTTCGCAAACTACCACCGAGAGTTTGTGTCACACTACGCAGCTATCTCTGAGCCGCTGTATGGCCTCACCGGACCAAAAGTCATATTTACTTGGTCACCAAGGTCAGAGGAGGCTTTCAACTTATTGAAGGATGCCCTAATCAAGGCCCCTATCCTGCCCTACCCGAACCCCGAATACACATTTATTCTTGACTGTGATGCTTCAGACACTGCAGTTGCTGGGGAGCTGGGACAGGTTGTCGACGGCAAAGTACGAGTCATAGCATATGGGAGTTTTGTGTTGAAGTCAGAGCAGAGGAAGTACTGCACGACCCGCAAGGAACTACTGGCAGTTGTCCGTCTCACAAGGGAGTATCGACATTACCTTCTTGGCAGGCCTTTCCTTGTCAGGACCGACCACAACAGCCTTACTTGGCTCATGGGCTTCAAGAACATACAAGGACAGTTGGCAAGATGGCTAGAAGAGCTGGCAGAATATGACATGACCATCGTGCATCGGCCTGGAAAGAAACACATAAATGCTGACTCCCTCTCCAGAATCCCAGACCCTATGCCAGTGTGTGACTGCTACCGAGCTGGCTCATTGCCCGAAATGTTACCATGCAATGGGTGTGCCTACTGCCGACGGGCACATACACAATGGGCAAGGTTTGAGGAGGACGTCGACGATGTTGTGCCACTGGCTATCCGTCAACAAGTCTCCGGGGAAGCCGCCGCTGATTCCACAGGGCCTGGCCAAGAATTGTTTATCAGAGCCCTGTCCATAGGAGATACAGAGGAAATGCCAGAATTCACAAGCACACAACTTGGAGGATATTCCCAAAAAGAACTTAGAGAAAAACAGCTGGAGGATATTGACATTAACCAAATACTTAACTGGCTGGAGGAGCATACAGAACCCACCCAAGCAAACCTGATGCTATGTAGCCCAGCTACCAAGTACCTCTGGCAGAACCGGTTCCAGCTGATCATGAAAGATGGGGTGCTGTACTACCGATGAGAGGACGGGAAAAAGTCAAAGCTCCTTTTTGTTGTGCCAAGGCCGCTGAAGGCAGAAGTTCTATCCTATTGCCATGACAACCCTACAGCCGGTCACCTCGGACGGGACAAGACCCTGGCACGCATCCAACAAGGATTCATCTGGTTCAGATATAGGGCGGACTGCGAAGAATATGTTCAGACCTGTGCTACCTGCAGCAAAAACAAGAAACCCTGCAAGGCACCCCGGGGACCACTGGGGCAGTACCACGCTGGCATGCCAATGGAACGGGTCCATATGGACATCTTGGGCCCACTACCAGCCTCAGACCAAGGTAATACTTGTATCTTGGTCATAGTAGACCAGTTTACCAAGTGGGTAGAGTGTTACCCAATTGTTGACCAAAAAGCTGATGTCATTGCGGGCAAATTTGTCAATGATTGTGTGGCCCGCTTTGGTTGTCCCCAGTACCTCCACACAGACCAGGGCAGGAATGTGGATGGAAACATTATCAGATCTATCTGCGACCTCCTACGCATCCACAAGACCCGGACTACCCCTTACCATCCAGCGTCAAATGGTCAAGTGGAGAGATACAACCGCACTATCCTTCAAATGGTGCGCTGCTTCCTTGATGGCAAGTCACGTAGTTGGGACCGTCACCTCCATGTGCTGACTGGTGCACTGAGAACAGTGCCACATAAGGAAACAGGGTTCAGCCCAAATATGATGATGTTGGGTAGAGAAGTAGCCCAACCTGAGGATGTTGTGTTCGGCCTACACCTGGCAAATGATCAAACCAAATTGGAAGTCACTACACCCGAGTATGTTAGACACCTGCGGCAGACCCTCGAGGAAGTCCACCACATGGCAAGAGAGAGGCTAAAGGCTTCTCAACGACTGCAGAAGAGGACCTATGACCAAAAACTGGCCCACACCAAGTATGGGGTAGGAGACTTGGTCTACAGGCGGGACTCAGCCAACAAAAAAGGACAAAGTCCCAAACTCAAGCCAGTGTGGAAAGGTCCGTACCTAGTAGAGGCCGTACTGTCTCCGGTGCTTGTGCGTATCGGCGAGAGGAAGAAGTCAAAAGTGGTTCACCATGATCGGCTCATGGTTTGCAGGGATAGGGCCATTCCCCTTTGGCTGCGCAGGAGACGTCACAAGCTCTTGCGGCTGGCTCACCAAAGAGAGACAAACGAGGAAGGTGAGGAGGCCCTGGACCCCCTTGGACTGGAGGAATCGGGAGAAGATCTGCACTTGGATCTGTTGGGGAATAATGAGGTGGAGCAAGGAGACATAGGCAATCAGGATGCTAACTGTCCAATGCCACCGAGTCTGGATCCCCAACCAACAATTACCCTTGAAAAGGAGCAGGACCATGTCACAGCGGACCAACCACCATTGGAGGAGAGAAAAACAGAAAACTGTACTCCAGCGAAAAGTAAGCCTGTGATAATCCCGAAATACAAGGCTCCAGCGGTAGAAGAGTTAGAACCCGAAAAGGTGACCCGGAGGGGCAGACGTATCAGAGTCCCAGCAAGGCTAAGGAACACTGTTCGCCGCCTGTCCCAACTCTTATACTAACCATCCTTTTGCATGAATAGGTAGTAGCATGAGCAGTTAGCTAGTGTAAGACATAGTTTAGCAAGTTAAGAGTCTAAGATTAAGGATTAAAATCACATCTTTGGTGCCTTCCAGACGCGATGGCAGGGATGGTTCCAGTCAGCTTCGGACACTTCCCCATGATGTCAATGACAGGGGGCTCACTACGCATGCCTATGACACCCGGCATGGCAGGAGAGGGGGTGGTCTGGCTTCCTGTTGCAGTGTCACAACTAGGGAAACAACAGTTCACCATGCCTGCCCCGATACTAGGCCATGGCATGGCCTTCCCGACAGGTTGGCAACTGCCAAGGCCAGGTCAGTTTCAAGCCTGGTCTCATCCTCACCTCATGGTAAGGCATCCAAACCCACCAACATTGAGTGCTAGCTCAGGGAACACCAGTGCTGCAACGCCCGCCCCTGGGAGCCCACCGAAAACCAGGAAGAAAGAAGTTGTGGGAGTGAGTGAACTAATACCAGTCCGACAGGAGGAGACAACACCACCTATGCCAGCCCCAACTACAAGTGCCTCTCTGGGACTTGAAGTCACTGTCAGGGCAGGGGATGCACCATGCAGGTTGGTAAAGCTAGCCGACCAGTCCACCAAGGGAGCTCTGGAGCAAGACACCCCGGAAGTGCGTAAGGTCACCATTACCGGACCTATAGCGTCTCGAAAAAGAGCTCGGTCTCCAACCCCTGAGAGCACCAGCTACCACGCCAAGCCACGGAGGATGTCACGTCACGGGTCAAACAGCCCATGCCCAGTCTCACACACCTGTGGGCACCTGAGCCATCTTCACCGACATGTTGTGGGGAGCCACCTGCCTTTCTTTATGCAGCCTGAGACTGCCTGCTGGGGCTGCTCAAAACAGCTGGAGAGGGCAGGACCCCTGGAGGAGCACATGCGATCGTGCAGTAGGGCAAGAGCCTTCAGCGATGAAGCTCTGGGCCTATGGGTCCAACTCTGCGCTGGCCTGCTCCAAGAACTGGCAGACCAGGTTGGGGTCCGCAGGAGGGACCTTTGCCGATTCTTTTCTTCAAAAAGGCTTACATCGGAAGGCTGTGTATTATCGCCAGCACAAGAAGCCCTCATGGACTATTATGACCAAGCCATGGGCACAGCAACTAGAGGAGCACGAGTCCTGGACCCCCCTAGCTCTGAGGGGTCCCTCCTTCACTGGAGAGTGCTGCTAAGTTTCCTTTCTCTCCTGGGTCCCCAAGAACAACAGCGGATCAAAACATCAGCTAGAACCATCAGCGCTGTCGGAGAGGTCTTGCCAAGAGGAATAGACTCTCACTGCCATCTCAGAGGGCTGTCCCGGAGGGCTAGGAAGAACGCTGTAGGCAGAAGGTGGCAGGGAAACCTGTCATCCCTGACTGCCGTCAACATTGACTGCTTCCCTAGGGACTGGGACCAGCGACCTGTGTCGATCCCAGGCCTTCGTGTTGTGAATGCAGTGGGGTTGCACCCTACCTGCATACCAAGCGATGCCGATGAGGTCAACAAAATGATTGCGGCAGCAAAGCGGGCTGTTAGGCAAAGTACAGTTGCGGTAGGAGAAATTGGACTTGACCTCTTTCACAATGACTCCGAGGATGTGGCCCTGATGCAGCAGGCAGCACTGGCTAACTTGGCCAGTTTCGCTGCTGTAAAAGGACTACCCATTGTCCTTCACTCACGAGACAAGAAAGGCAACCGTGAGGCGGGGGACATCTGCCGCGAGGTACTCCGTAAATCTGTGCCGAGATTACAGAAAATTCAGTTGCACTGTTTCGACAGTGGACTAGATGAACAGCGCCGCTGGGAGGAGGAGTTCCCCAATGTCAGGTTCAGCATCTCAGGGAAAATTCTGAGGGCTGACCGCCACCCGGAACTGGACCAGGTGGTGCAGGGCCTGGGGCTGAACAAACTCTTGCTTGAGACAGACAGCCCCTACCTCTGTCCCCAAGGAACTCAGCCAAGTCAACATGGCCCAGCCTCTATATGCCTGGTGGCGGACAGAATAGGAGAGCTCCGCCACCTGCCATCAAGCATTGTCCTGGAGCTGGCTTCCCGGAATGCCCGGGACTTCTTTGGGATCTAAACCAGAGAAGCCGCCCTCCAGTGTACATAAGTAGCTAGCTAGTTTTAGTATTCTTCTCACATAGTTATAGTCTCACTCTTTCCTGGGATCCTCTATTGCATGTTTCTAAGCTTGGGTCCTGGGGTACTTCTTTTGGAATGAGGCCTCCACTTCTGGTGGAGTGAGCCCTCCAAAAAAACAGAACAGGGAGGAGTGTGGCAGCGACGACGCGTTAGTTCCGTTTTCGACCACCAGGCATGGTGGGGGCGCCACTGTCGCCTCCCCTTGCCTTGTCCCTAGGTGACCTGTCCTGGCACTCTGACCCTGGACCTGGACCTGCCTACATGTGCTTGTTTGGGACCTTCTGGGACAGACCTTCAAACCCCCTTCAAACCACTTGTAAGTACAAATTATACATACAAATCTATTACATGTATCTAACGTGAATGTGCAATATCAGCGTTTATAGGAATAATGTTCGTTTGTGAGAGAGACGCCCCGGAGAAACGTATATAAGTGATGTTCATCTGAACGTCAGCACCTGAGAAACATGCAATAACAAAGTTTAAAGAAAGTATCAGTTTTTTTAATAATTATGTCAGCCATTACTATACAAATATTTTAAAAAACATTACAAAGATAAAACCATAACAGCATCCACATGCTATTCTGTACTCTAGTGACAAGGTTTTATGAGTTCTGCCTCTGAGCACCCTGTTTGATTCCAAATAATTATGCTTTGAAGCATAATGTACACTCCAAACCAGACAAACTGCTTGTCGGATTTCTTGAACTGACCGGTGAAAAACAAAAAGTTGAAGCAAAACAACAAAGTTGTATATAAAGTTCATTTGACAGCCTGATTAATGACGTGTGAGCCGTTTATTATGGATAGAGGTACAAAAAGCAGAGAATGTTCCGCCCACTGGATTTAGCTGGTTGGTTTAGCTCAGTATAATATGCCCTAGATACATGTTATTGTGTAGAACAGAAAATATCAGAAGGCCTTCATAAATGGCGTTTCAGATAGACAACGGCTCTTCACATTAATTTGTACAAAATTATAATATTTGGGGCGCAACTCCCTATTATGATCCAAATGTATCATCACCAAGATGATAAGTTTGGATGTGCAGTTTAAGAGATACTGTCTGATAAATGTATCCAGAGGCCTACTTCATTTAAAGTATGTGGTATAAGAAGCCAATTAATTCCCTAAGGAGTGCTTAAAGTGTGTTCAAGTCAAATGAACTAGCCCTGTCTTAAAAGAAGGCTATCTTTCCCCTGAACCTTGCAGCCCCCCTGCCTCTTAGAACTGCCTTAGGTTTTAGAAAGGGTGATCTAAGTCACTTCATTGTATAGGATTATAGAAAGGCCTATTTGGAATCCAGTGCTGCAATGCTATTAAACACTGTAAAAAAGGTTAAATTAGATAATTGAATCCACAAATTACTATGTACTAACTTGTCTTCTATCCATGATGAAACTGTTCCTATGTTGAATTAAGTTTACTATAGTTTTAAGGTTTTTTTTCCAGACTGTCATTATGTCTTAAGCCGAATAGAGGTCAAATGTCAAAACAAGTTGATTGGTAAGGGGTGTTTTGGATCTCTGTTCACTCCAAGCGGGTGATTTGGATTGTGTGCTAGGCAGGTATGGCCAGGTAAACAGACAAGACCACAAATACATTCTTGACTCTTTGAATAGCTACCAACTTTTTGTCCCTCTTATTGGGGCTTGTTCCCCAAGTAGAGCTTCTAGTTTGAAACACGAGGGCGGCGCCACCCTAAATTAAAACAATTCTCCTTACCACGGATAGCCAATTTACTATTTTGTACCTGCAGGTTAGCCTAGATCAAGGTGCATTCTGGGTAATGTCGACAAGTCACAAGGCTTTACTATAGGAATTTTCATTAATCATGCCATTATTTGTATTTAAACAGGATGGAAAATTAACACTCATTATTTTCCATGTTGTGTCCATACATCTTATATTTTCTAAGTTGGTTTGAAAATATTTTCATCACAGATGGATACAGAGCAAATATTTCCTATAGTTTTTCCAGTGGACAAAATTAGTGCAAATTAGCCTGCAGGTTTACAAAATACAGTAAACAAGCTAAGCGGTCACGGCTCTATAGAGCTGTAGAGCACAGCTCCAAAAATAGGCGATCGCAGTATATGACCATGGTAACAAATGTCACTGTCGCGATCGTAGATGCCCCTGTAGATCATATATGGCGATGACAGGAGTGAGCCAGCACTGACACAGTAGTTATTGGGATTCAATTCCCAGTTGGTGCTAGGCTCAATAAAGGACGAGGTATAGCAAAAATATTAGTATTCGGTCTGAATGTCCTTCATTATCCCTGAAAGGGGAGTCTTTGGGTGATGACCACCAGTGTAACTGCAAGCATAACCACAAGCATAACGAAAGCATAACTGAAAGCGTAATGTCCTTCACCGAAAGCGTCGCCGGAAGCGTCGCCGGAAGCGTCGCCGGAAGCGTTGCCGGAAGCGTTGCCGGAAGCGTTGCCGGAAGCGTTGCCGGAAGCGTCGCCAGAAGCGCCACCATAGGCCTCCAAGCGTGGCCTCCAAGCGTGGCCTCCAAGCGTGGCCTCCAAGCGTGGCCTCCAAGCGTGGCCTCCAAGCGTCGCCGGAAGCGCCACCATAGGCCTCCATAATAATAAGCAACCACCGGGAGCGTCGCCGGGAGCATCGCCGGAAGCGTCGCCGGAAGCGTCGCCGGAAGCGTCGCCGGAAGCGTCGCCAGAAGCGTCGCCGGAAGCGCCACCATAGGCCTCCAAGCGTGGCCTCCAAGCGTCGCCGGAAGCGCCACCATAGGCCTCCAAGCGTCGCCTCCAAGCGTCGCCTCCAAGCGTCGCCGGAAGCGTCGCCGGAAGCGTCGCCGGAAGCGTCGCCGGAAGCGTCGCCGGAAGCGTCGCCGGAAGCGTCGCCGGAAGCGTAAGTGTAGGCCTCCTTTGATGCCTTGCTTACACTACATTTATATCATTATATCTTTGCATAGCGCAAGGCATCAAAAAGTGTCGGCGGAAGCGTCGCCGGAAGTGTCGCCGGAAGCGTCGCCGGAAGCGTCACCATAGGCCTCCATAATAATAAGCAACCACAGGGTGCGTCGCCGGGAGCGTCGCCGGAAGCGTCGCCGGAAGCGTCGCCGGAAGCGTCGCCGGAAGCGCCACCATAGGCCTCCAAGCGTGGCCTCCAAGTGTGGCCTCCAAGCGTGGCCTCCAAGCGTCGCCGGAAGCGTCGCCGGAAGCGTCGCCGGAAGCGTCGCCGGAAGCGTCGCCGGAAGCGTCGCCGGAAGCGTAAGTGTAGGCCTCCTTTGATGCCTTGCTTACACTACATTTATATCATTATATCTTTGCATAGCGCAAGGCATCAAAAAGTGTCGCCGGAAGCGTTGCCGGAAGCGTCGCCGGAAGCGCCACCATAGGCCTCCATAATAATAAGCAACCACAGGGAGCGTCGCCGGGAGCGTCGCCGGGAGCGTCGCCGGAAGCGTCGCCGGAAGCGTCGCCGGAAGCGCCACCATAGGCCTCCAAGCGTGGCCTCCAAGCGTGGCCTCCAAGCGTCGCCGGAAGCGCCACCATAGGCCTCCAAGCGTCGCCTCCAAGCGTCGCCTCCAAGCGTCGCCTCCAAGCGTCGCCTCCAAGCGTCGCCTCCAAGCGTCGCCGGAAGCGTCGCCGGAAGCGTCGCCTCCAAGCGTCGCCTCCAAGCGTCGCCGGAAGCGTCGCCGGAAGCGTAAGTGTAGGCCTCCTTTGATGCCTTGCTTACACTACATTTATATCATTATATCTTTGCATAGCGCAAGGCATCAAAAAGGGTTGAATGAGTCTCCAATAAATAATTGTCAATCAACAAACAACCCCCAGTGCAGAGCCCTACATTTCCCCCGGTGATGCAAGACCACAATCAGAAATCCTACCACATTGCCTCCCACAATCCATTGGGAACTATTCTGTGTGGCTGCCCCACCCACCAGTGAAAAATCCAACATTTCACCCACTGATGCAATACCACCATCCAATATCCCTACACATTGCCTCCCAGCATGCTGTAGTCAGTACAACACTTTCTGTACCCAACTTTCTGTGCCTATTTCTCAGCAATGACTCACACCATACCTTATTGGCTCTATTACAGGTTACACTTCACCATTATCAATACATATCACCCAAAAAATCAACTGATAATGCCAATCCGAGAAACACTTACAAACTTTCTCTTTTTTCAGCATGCAATCTGCTGATATCCAGCCTAGAACAAACACCACCCCCCTCCATTAGTCACCACTAGTCTTGGACCGCCGGCACCCAGCTGACCTCATCCCAAAATAAAGGTGACTCAGACCTCACGCTCCTAGGTATTACAATAGAAAGGCGATCACTTTCAGTGATCGCCTATCTAATAAGCTGGTAGGGTGAATTGCAGAGGATGATATAGTATCCACTATTAGGACTATGTACCTTGATACAGTGGCGCCACCTCGAGGGTCTATTGGGATGTTATCATGTATGTGAGGAGTTGATAGTATTTATTGGAAACCACGAGTTTGACAGTAGTTATCCAGCAGAATGTCTTATACCACTATTTTGAGAATCAGAAATTTCAAAACCTGGCCAAATGAAATTTTCCCTCTGCTTGGTAAATGGAATCCCCTGTGTTTTGGTAATATTTGCAAATTCCCTGTCAGGGTATATGGTGCCATTTTACTTGTTTTCCCTGTGCAGTTGGGACTCTGGATTATCAATTTAGACCCTGGAATCGCCAGGTAATGTATGAATCAATATAGAAAATTCGTGGTAGTTGATTGCTATATTGGCTTTCAACATAATCAAAATATTTCGAATTTTAGAATCGACACCAAGGGTAAATGTTCAAACCCATGGACATAAGAAAAAGAAAAATATATCTCTCAAACAAGTTTTTAGTTTTTTATATACAATAAATCTTAATGAAATGTCTATTTTCTTCTACATGATAAAGGAACAACGTTAGTTATTAGTAAGTTGAAATGTCGGGAACGATTTCTTAAAACTTTTTTTATGATCGTTATTGTCACTATTGTGCTAACTCTTAGAATATATCTGTGAAATTCTAAAGAGATGTCAACAACATCCCCCTATCTGGATTCTAATGATCCCATTTTCTTTTCAGTATAAAATGTAACGTAAATTATACAGGGGTCACATTTTCTAAACAGACGTCAGTAATTAGGCTTATCCGGTGATTTTTTATCTAAGCGTCTCATTCATGTGTATTGTCTGTCAAAGTAGCTACACGTAACAATCCCCTTTCAAGGTTGTTTTGAAATGGCATCACAGCTTTTGGTGATAGTAGTCAGAACCAGGCATTATGGGACACAAATCGAATTTCACCTGATTAGCCTAATCACTTTAATCAGTTATGATGATATTGGGTTACTTAAATTAAATACAAAATGTCTGATATATATAGACTTAACTGTGCAAGCGCGCAATCTAAATGAATTTGGAATACGCATGAAAAGAATTCATAGATTTTTGTCTGTACAATATGATAAATTAGGTTCTTCCTTTTTTCTTACTAGTGGCAACAATAACAGTTTTAGTCAATCACACTGGCGTGTCGGCCAATGGCCGAAAAACTGAGAGCGGATCAGAAAATTTGTACCAAAAAAAGATGTCAAATTGACGTGGATAGCAGACAGATTTCTGCAGCTTTTCTCTGTTTTCCTACCTAAATTTCCAAGTTTTTTTTTCTGTCCAGTTACGAGAGGAAATAAACAGGGCCAACAGAAGGTTATCATGGCCCACAATATCAAGGCAAACAGCGCAAAAAGTTCCAAACAATATGTAGCATGCACGAGAATTCAACTCTTATCAATTCCAAATGTACGAACAGAAAAATCAAACAACCTTGGTGTTATGGATTGTAACCATTTTAATGAACTATATCGATGGTCGGTGTTCACTTTACCCCTCCTTGCATGGTCTTTATATTGGAGGGGCTGCCCCTGCACGTCTGGTTAGGGGACACTGTCCTTATAAAAGCTGGCATTTCGGCTGATGGTTCGATAAGCACTGACTGTTCCCTGACACAGAGGAGACTGATAAAATGGTTCACGTAATGGGGTATCCATTACACGTATCACACTGTCCTCTCCTCCGGGATAGAATGGTCCACTATTTACAGGTTGGATACAAGCTATTTCTTGGCTTCAATTGCTTTTGCTTTCTTTCCTCCGAACATTTTCTTCACTAAGACGAGTCCAAATATCGTTCCGTACGTCAGGCACACCCACTGAAAAATATGAGGGGAAAAAAATCGTGATTATTTGAAAAAGCAACATGATTATTGATGAAGGTAATACAAGGCATTTTGCTCCTGTTTGATAACTAATGCAAATGTCGTTATTTACGTAGTAAAACACGTAAGACATCGATTTTTTGACACAAAAAATATGTTTGAGAAATAGTACCTTATCACGCAGTAATTTTACTCTCTAAATGTAATGATCAACACGTCGAACTATGTCATGATATTAAATGTAACCACAACTATGTTGGGTAGGAAAAAGCCTTACGTTGAAACGTCCGCGCTTGGTGTAGGAGTTAAGGTAGAAGCGCCATCCTGAGAACCGGTAGGCTGGGTCAGTTTCGGACATAAATCCAGACATCTTGCCTGCAAAAGAAATGATAGGGTTCCTTATGAATAAGGCCAATTTGCTGTCACGTAAAACGTCCGAATGTTTGAACTAGAACAAACAAATAAGTAACACAATGTTGGTAAACACAGCAAACTTTGTAATCATTTATAAATGATTAAGACCTGGACTGATAAGAAATTTTGGAGTAAGTGCTAAAGAGACATGGTTGGTGTCAAAATTGGGAGATTATGGGTCAGGGAATTCAATTATTTACATTTGAAGTCAATGCAGAAATCCAGAATCCAAGATGGCAAACCAATTTTGAGAAATACCATGATTTTCTGGCTGTGATTTATGCTTTTTTCCCCTTTTTTTTACGTCATTTAGTTTTTTCCCTGGGCCAAATGAAACCTACCAGGGACGACAATTTTTTGACACTGGCGGCCTTAATGGCCAAGAGCCCAAAAAGTTTGTCTAGAACACTGTAGGGAATACAATTATTTGCCTTTGGAATCTACACAAAAGATCTAATCTAAGATAGCAATAAGACTAAAAACAAGAAATTTCCCAAAATTTCATTTTGATATTTTCGTCATTGTTACATGTAACACCTTTTGTCATAATTGTTCTTATTTGATCTGGGAGACCAGGGGATTACCCCTAAACTAAAGATTGATTCAGAAATAATAATAATAATAATAAAAAATTTCAAGGTGGCTTCCCTTCAAGATATTGATAGTTATGCCTCAGAGGTGCCTCATTCCAAAATTGGTGCTTCCACTCTCTAAGGCAAATTTTGTTAACGGACCCCACTTTCGGCCTTAAACCCGCCAATGCAGAATTGCTCAAAAACTGAAGTTAGGCTATCAACTAGATAAGAAATCAATCAATTCAGGTATAGAATCTAGGAGTGAAAAATCTAAAATTTGTGTCACACTGAGGACAGCCTCAGGGCTGCTAACTCAACTGTCCCGTTTTTAAGCCTTTGTCCCAGCTGTCCAGCTGAGTAGTCAAAATGTCCCTTTTTTAAACAAGAATCAAAATAACGGAAGACTTGTTTGGTCAAAATGCAGGCAAATATGTCTTTGGTGTTTTCCTAAAATTTTCTTCTGTCACTATAAAATATAAAGTTTCTTTTTAAAAACTCAAATTCATCAGGGAAACCTATTCGTTTTAGTGTGAATATTCACATCCCTGGTAGAGACTAAAGTATATGAAAATTCATTAAAAAAACAAAGATAAATGTCCCATAACTATTTCAAGACAAATGTCCCGTTTTTTTAAGGTTTTGGCAGTCTTATCCCGTAGATTTTTGTTGAAATGTTGGCAGGCTGAGGCCAGCAGACTATATCCATATTTTTAAAGATAAGACTGAAGGCCTAATAACGTTAAGAAAATCACTTATATTTTTGACAGTTAACAGACACGGTCTCAGTTAGATGGAATATCCATCCCCGACTCTGGTGCGGGGATGGAGTGCACTCCATAGACAAAACTGGTAAAAAAGCATTGAATTCTGGGAAGGTGTGGACCCTTTCTGTCATAGAGGAAGCCATGTTGAAACTAGCCCAAGTCAGTCCACTTCATGAGTTCAAACACTGAATTTGGAGTAAACAGCATGCTGTTCACCACAATAACAGGTGTGCATGGTATGAAAAACAGTTCTTAATATACAGGTGGGTGTCATTTGTGTGTGCATTTTGTATTTGTTGTGCCCCAGAACTTGAGTTCAGTTTACTCCAGTTTTGAATGGGCAGTTGTTGTCAGCCCCACTACAGAGAGGGAGGGGGTGGGATAAGAGTGGGGCTGACTGCGTTGGTTAGGTCTCAGTGAGTGATACCGTCTGACTCTGAGTCTCACTGACATACACACTAACACAGTCACAGTAGCTATTCGCCTAACAGAGGTAGCCCATAATGCGTTGCGCCGGTAGGTGTTCCGGTTCCGGTACTAAAACTTTAAACACCCAGAAAAAATATTTCTGATTTCAGAAAAATTTTGAAAAAATATGAAATGTGAAGATTAGTACATCTTCTATCAATATTCAAAATATGAAATCTCAAAAAGCATTATTTCTTCATTTATTGCATTTTGACAGAACTCGTGCATCTGGCTTCTGCCTCTATAATCTAATGTAAAAGAATTGTTTGGTTCTCCAAGAAAGAATCATATCTTAAGTACCAAAATGATGGAAACAGAAAATATCCTTGGTCTATTTTGTCATATAGAAATATTAAGAGAGAAATTCAGCTTTCTTACTTCGTAACCCTCCTTTGAATATGACTTAAATGATAGAAAAATGTGACCGGAACCCATCCCTCTCGGCAATTCTCGCGGACGAGATACGGCACCTCTGTTAGGCGAATGCCAATCACTGGAAATTTATATTTTAATAAAATTACCTCAATTGACACATCAGTATTTATATAATGATTATCGCAGTGTTGCCAAACTAATAGGGACCCTGTTTTAGTGCTTCTTCATGAAACATTTTCTGGTTGCCCGGCGGCGGTGCCCGGAGCAAGTGACCTTGTTTGTAAGTGAGCGATAAAATAAGCTGACAACAATTTCGTCCGAGATAGTTAAGTTAACAAATAAATAGAACCTTATCTATGAACATGCTTCTGCCAAAAATAGTCTATGTATAAAAACACTACCTCAAAATTGTTTGATGATACTTACTTATGAGATCCCAGCCGATTTATTTGAAGAACTCCGACCTTGCTTGTTTCAACGGTGCCGGCTTTTATGACCTGGGGGGCAAGTGAAACGGACTGAAAGTAAATCTACTTTTACATAAGAAGAGGAAGTTCCTAATTTCATTCAATCACACAGTTGTAAATATAATATCAAGTATATAATCAGAATTAACCAATATCTTTAGTATTCTTTTTATAACAACAATACATACTTTTTCCTTTCACTAGCTTATGAATTTTACTTTTACAGTCTACTTGCTGTGTCGCTGGTAACTTCCGGTGTAGCGAAACACCAGCGTCACACGTGGGGAAATAAACATCGCAGAGGCATTTTTATTCTAGTAATGCTGTAATTAGCCAGAAATCCAACAAATGTGAGTACAATAACAATCACGAGATACACCTACCAATTAATCAAGTGTTGGCAATCGTAATTTCTTGCAAAATTACCGCATTTGGTCAAGGTTAACGCGAGTTGTTGTGGGCGATAAATAAGTAGATTGTTCAAGACATCAAGTTGGCAGCCAGATTTTGCTCGACTTTTGCACGCAGGAAAGGTAGTTGTCTCTTGCTCCCAAGAAATGGAGGTTCCCCAATTAGAGGCACGTTTTACTAAGCAAGACTCTGTGACCCCATTTTATTTGGCAAAACTCTGTTGCACTGCCACACTTCAAATTTCTATCCCTATCAGTATCACTGTATAAGCAGGCCTGCCAACCCTACTCCTACTAGATACCGAATCGACGGGCCGAATACGCGAAGGGCCCAGTCACCTGGCAATCCCTGAAAGATACCATTACCCCCTCGACATGTAGATATAGTCTAATAGAACAAAATCTTATGTGATTAATTTGATGTAACAGAATGATTTAACCGTTTCTATGAATTCATTTATACCAATGGAGGGTGTCTTTGGATCCTCCCCCAGGCCCAGCCCAGACAATTTTAGGATTTGTTACATTACTTAGACAAAACGGCCTTCCTTCGTTCTGGCTCCCTTATTGGTCTAGACCCATCACCTGTTGACCCATATTTGATTTGGGATTTTCGTGGGGACTCAACATGGGCCAATGGTGTTAGATTTAGTCTGAGCACCCTTGAGACTGCAGGTTTCAAGGGTGTTCATCTCCAGGGTGGCACTGGACACCGAGGGGTGTGGGTGGGGCATGGGGTGGTTTTGCTCCTTGTGGTCCGAGAGCAGACGCCGACCCTCCACTGGACACTGAGGGGTGTGTACGGGGCGATGGGGTTTGATACCAGCTGGGGACATAGGGGAGCAGAGCGAACTTGTGTTGTACAAAACAGTCTGTTTTAAAGCTCACACGAAATGAAATATTTCAAAATTTAGATAATGTCTTATACACAATAACTGATGCTAAGTTGAAGGTATGGCAAGGTAGTGAGCGACCAGATACTCCTGCAATATGTCACTGGTGTTGTTTTTGTAACTGCGAAGCCAGTCTTACACCTCAAGTGCAAATTTGTAGGAGGCAAGTATGGGCAAGGCTGGTGACGTCACGCGAGGCATTGGCCTAGCACTATTTCCAATAGAACGAATGAAAATGCTTGATATCAAATAAATATGTATGTAGGATATATGAAAATTTCAGGATGCATAATCAAATATTCATTTTATACCTACAAATTTTTACATAATTTTACAGTCATCTGACTTACCATAATGAATTTTCAAACATAACTTGCTACTAAGGACTAATTAGACCCAATGCCTCCCCTTACATCACAGGCTATTGTTTACAATGGGAGGCAAGGTGGTTAGTACTTGGCATCCCCAACGAAGTGCCACACTTGAATGCAATTCAGCATTATAATAATCTCCAGCAGAAATAGTTACTGTGTTGAAAAACATGAATTGAAGCAAGACGAACGAGTTAAGTGCGTTAAAACTACTTTTTCGCGTCTCCTTTAAAGAAAATAAACTGAGTTTTTCAATGATTTCTATAGTATTATTTCTGTCTAAAAATCTGGACATTTTTCAGATAGTTGTTGGGATACACTGCACTGTCAACATGTCCATTTGTCCTAAAGCCTTGACCTGCATAATGGTTTCTCAGTTAGTTATCTATATCTATAGTTATCTATGTGTTTTCAATTATCATCTCAATAAATTTGTAGAATGAAAAAAATTTACTTTTCTTTTTGGCTAAGTCAAGTGATTAAGTTGAAGAAAGAAAATCAAGCCACGTTCAATTTCTTTCATAAATGTAATACATATTGAAAAAATGGGCCACTTTCGATGGAATATTTATTTTAGTAGACTAGGTTTACTGTGTACTTTCCATTGCGATCATTTCAAACTGGCACCTTGATATGAAATTTTACTGTAACGGTCACACCATCATTATGCATACAGGGCTCACGAAATTTTAAAATGACTGGGTGTCCACAGGACACCTTACCTATGACTCGCAGGTGTCCTGTCCATAAAATTAAGGTGTCCAATAGGCTTAGTCTTGATATCGGTGTATGAATTCTACGGTGTCCACAGGACACCCAGAGGGTCCAGTGAGGGTGTCCTGTGCCTCTTGGGGGATGGACAGGACACCCAGGACGCTGGATTCGGTGAGCCCTGTGCATATTGGAAAATCGTTTATAGTTGATAGTAGGTCTACAGCAATAGCACAGGGAAAATGACAAAAATATCCCTAACAGAAAACACATGGAATTTTTACAAATTTTACCAAAAAACAGGAAATTTCATTTGGCTTGGTTCTGAAATTTCTGGTTCTCAAGATAATAGGGATTCGACTTCTGGTTGTTGGTTTGTCCATTTTTTTCTGCAAGCAGAGGGTTTTAAATTTGAACAACTTGCTGGATATGACACAGGAAAAATTTGCTGTGGGACAAGGAAATCTCAGGGAAAACACAGGGTATCTGAAAATGGAATTTGGGTTGGTACCCTGCTACAGTAACTATGTGGGATTAAGAACATGTTGGTATCATTATCGTTTTCAGCAGCAAAGAATGCCAACGATGGAAGAAGAAAGTTTCCCCCGTGGGGGTACCGTCTCAGCGGGGAAGAAGAGGAAACACAAGAACCAAGAACAGGAACTCTTCAGGGTAAGTCCCATACACTTTATTTTTTAAGCTAAGCAACTTGCAAATTATACAACATTTCAATTAAGATCAACACCTAGTTTTTTTTTAAAGTTTTTCGAATACAATGCTAAACGTTTTGTACAAAGAATGGAACATAAAATTTCAATTTTATGTAGAAATCCATTTATAAGCTTACCTTTATTTCCAGTCTAACCAAGACGATGAAGGGTCCAAGTCCAAAAAAAGAAAAGACCGGCACGTTACGTTGGAGAAACGAGTTGCAATAAAAAAACGCAAGGACAAACAAGAGGATCAGACCATCCGGAAAAACCTGGCCGCTATAACACCTCTAACAGCTGCTGTAAGTGAACTTAGCAGTAAGACTAAGCAGGATCATGTAGTTAGATAAACTTAAAAAAGGTGGGAAGCAACTGGCAGTATTAATTATAATTTTAATGTAGCACAAATTTTATTTCTGTTTCTAGAAATAATCTTACATTCATTCAACATCAATTAAATCGAACAAAGCTGAAAATTAGAACTTGCGAGATATTGAATAATCATGTGGACATGGATGTTATGATTCTAATGAATGGAAAGCGTAAAGAATATAATTAATGTTTCGAAATAGCGCCCTATGTGTATTTCCTATTCATCTTGTTAACAACACCCACCTGCGCAAAATGTCGATGAATTTATTCCTAATATGGTACCTGTATAATATCTACACATGGTTACTCTATTCCTAATGTGTTGTATTTTGTCAGTCATGCCCGGTGAACATGCTTGTACTGGGGTGTGTGAAGGAAGTTCACGACTACCACATAGACGTCAGTTTACCCAACGGTCTGACGGGTCGAGTACCCATCACGGCCATCAGCGACGGCTACACCGACATGCTGCAGAAACTGGCCAAGGGCGACTTCTCCATAGCCAAGGTAGGAGAACAAGGACAGTTAACGATAATTTACTCAACTTAAAAATTTGATTTACAAAGTTTAACATTAGCCCTTTACGGAATGATGATAGAGTGTGTATAGGTATTTTAAATTTGCGGTAAAATCCAATCGACCGTACGGCCTAAAACGAATCTGTTGGTTTCACCTTCAACTGACCCATCTGATTTTTAAATTAAAATCTACGAAATTTCAAAGGCCTTACTTTTCACATATATGTATTTGTACAATTACACTCCGAATCATAAAATCCCAAAATATAAATGCTTTGAAGTGACAATTTCAAAATGAATCACTTTATCTTTTTGCAGGATATAAAAAACCTCACTGAGCTCTTCAGGCCGGGCATGGTAGTCCGGTGTAAAATCACAGAGGTCCCCAAAAAAGAGTCCAAGAAACATAAGATGAGCCTTAGCTTGAATCCGCGCGATCTCAACAGTGCTCTCGCGTCAACCGGCCTAAAAAACGGAATGGTGAGAAACATTGGTGATTTCCCAAGATTTTAAAAATGTCTTTCTATTTTCAATTGAAGTCGACCAAAAAATAAACATTAACTTCTCATGTTACAATTATGTAGAAAATAAGACGACATAACCCACTGTCATGCAGATTACAAGTTGAGATGACATTTGCATCATAGTTGTAATAAGCTGAAAAACGGAGGTAACTATGATGCTTATTACTGAATAAAAGTTTATGCACACAAAAAAAATATGCAAAATGATTTCATCCTAACAAACTTATCGCTATCGCTCGGTGCTATCCCAGGTCCTGTGTGGCTGCATCTCGAGTATTGAGGAGCACGGTTACGTCGTGGATCTGGGAGTGACGGGAATAGTCGCCTTCCTCAAAAACAAGGAAGCTCAGGACTACATAGAAGACTACAACGACGGTCAGTGTTTCAGGACTACACTTAATATTCTAAGTTATTTCAGGACTTTTCTTTTTAAACCTTTATTGCATTATATTTGGTGACTGCATGTAGATTTGCGTGTCTAGGATGGAACCATATTGTTAATGACAGATTTTTCTCATCACAGGTAAATCACTGCACGTTGGTTCATACGTGCACTGTATGGTGAATGCTGAGGACAAGGTGGAGGTGATCATGGGGGAGAGTCGCACCATCCACGTCACCATCAACCCGCGACAGACCTTCAGGGCTGAAGTAAGACTGGACTAAATATTAGTCTATAATTAGATCTAGTCGGCAAATATCAGCTATCATCTCTTTAACTTATGTGAACATGACTTGTTGTAAACCATGTTTGATGAAATCGTTAGGCAGGATTGAGTAAAGCTAAGTTGCAATGTTATCTCCTCTATCTCTTAATATTTGAAACAGCAGCAAACGAAGAAAGATGAACATACCTGCTTCAGTTCATGTAATTTAATCTTTTCCAGGTGACAAGAGGAATGGGTATCAAGATGAACACACTCATACCAGGCATGCGCGTAACAGCCAAAGTACAAAAGGTCGGTACATTTATTCATTTTATCTGTCTTTGATCAATTTTGTTGTATAACCAGTCGTCAATTTTATGTCGTTTACACAAAATCAGAATAAAATTGAGCATAGCAATGCCCTCCAGTAGTGTTCTAATCATAGTACCTTACTAACATGCCCGTAAGATATAGATCTAGATCCCATACATATGGATCTGCGGTAAAACAAAATTAATCACGGTTTGTAGGGGTGTTCTTTGTCACCATGGGCATCAATGATATGTCATAGAAGGCTATGATATCACAACTGCCACTTCTGAAGCGATTGCCGTGCAAGTAACATCCCGCCTCGTCCTATCAAAATAAATGGCTTTTATCAAATGTTATTTTCATTCATTGTATAACATTTTTTCATATGTATTATTGCAGATCCTTGACAAAGGTGTAAAAGTTCACTTTCTGGGGTACGCTGGCACCATTCATCGCACTCATCTGATGCAACATTCGATGAAACTGGAACAAGACCAAGAGGTACAGGCCTTTGTAGAATTCTCAACAACTAAGCCACATCTACTAATTTACCAGCTTATTAATGAGAGTAGCAAATGAAACGTCACTACCCTACCAAAGAAGCACAAACAGCTGAATCAGTAAATCTAAAATTTTCAGCTGGCAAATAAAGTGAATAGATCTACATAGCATTTAGAAACCATTTAGAAAGGAAATGGTCCCGGCTGTACCGAAGCACCTTTCATAAATATGGGGTGCACAGACCCTATTTTATTTTCGCAAAACCAAAAATTAAATTCACAAAGCTTAGTCACAAATTCCTACATGTTTGCATAGCATTTTCACTTTTCTATATAAACTTAAAGGCAAAATTCGCAAATTCTGTGGCTCACATCGACCACAGGGTTTCTGTCTTACCCCTACCTGTATTTTAGCGTAGAAAAAACATTGTTTGTAGCCAGTTTGATAACAAATCGTCCATCTCTGAACTCTCACTCAGCTGACGGCGGCCGTGCTGTACCTCCACCCGGTGACCAAGGTGGTGTCCCTCACCTGTCAGACCCACCTCGTCACCCCCGACCTGGCGCCCAGGAGGCTCTTTGGCGACTACCACTACGGCCAGGTGGTGGAGGAGGCCAAGGTGCTCAAGGTGGACGCCAAGAGCGGAGTCTACCTCAAGCTTGACGACCGGGTCGTCGGATTTGCTAAGGTAAGTAACGTAGATCTGATCAGAGTTGCACTTTCAGGCTTTTAGCTCTGAAACGATTGAAGTAATCTTTGGTATTTGCAGATCCGGGCAGAAAAAAGTGTTGCTGTAGACAGGTAGATGCCTATCCATGATGAAGGCTGCCAGTTTACCATGGGGTTTCCGTTCTTAAATTTCAAAGTTTTGCTTTAGTGGTAGCTCAGATTGTTGAAGGTAGGTTTTGAGTTTGAATACCCCACCGAAACAAGGGGATAAATTGGGGTTTGAATTGAGGTCTATTGAAGGTGGGCGGACCATATAATTGATTGTATAATTGGTTGGCCCCCTCCCATCCTAGTAGTGGTCTCATTGGTCCAGCATGCCTGGCAATCAGCCCCTTTGCCACACCCGAGCATAAACAGGCTGGGGGCCGGGAGTCCAAGGTTGAGGGCATCATTCTTCACTTGAAAAGTCCCCATCGAAACATTGGCCGCAAATCTTTAGATGTCTATTTTTTGACTTGCAGTAATTAGCATGCCTGAAAAACTGCATCAAAAATGTATTTCAACAATTTGTCATAGGTTGTACCATCACGTTTATACTTTTACGGTTGTTTGAGATGTGGTGAATAAGTGCTCTGATCAGCGGCCACATTCAATGTGTACCTCTGACCGTTGTCACTTACATCTATACCAGATCAGTGGTGCCCAAAGTGAGAGAGTGAATTCAGAAGGGAAGAAAAGTTTATACTTCTACATTCTGTAATGATAGCGTAACCTTTTATTTTACGTAAATAATTCTTGCTATGCCTGGTAGCCTGGTTTTTTGAATAGCAAATATAAGCAATTTTTACCAATTAAAATGATCTTTTATTTAGGCCTTTAAAAGTCAGTAATCGCGTGTGTTGCCGGTAGCCACATACATTTAGTTCGAATCAGACAGATTTAATAATCTCATATATGAACTGGACAAAGTTTGTATCCAAGTAGCCAGTGAAAGTAAGACGCGTACGTCAACCTTCAAAGTCAACCTTTGATTTACACTTGCTCGATATAGCAATACAAAACAGGGTCATATTTCGTAACAGAAAATCATTTGGGAAAAATATAACGAGACGCTGATTGGATTCCTCGTTTTTAATAAGCTGTTGAGAGGACATAAAACATGATACTAGTACCTCAAACTAGTATGTAAGTCACAGTGAGCATAACCGGTTTAAACGTTCAACAGTGAAGAGATGTGCATCGAAAATTTTATCTACAATAACAAATATCTTGAGCGTAACCTTAAGTATACTTCAACTTGAAATTAATCGTAAGAGAACAGAATTATATGGCAATCTAAATTGGAAACGCTTTAATTTTTTCAAACGAGGAGATTCAATATCACAATCGACATGTAAATAGAAATATGTTTACAGGGTGCCCACGCAGGTATTATAAGGTCTTAAAAGGTCTTATTTTGGTTTTGCTATTTATAAGGCTATTAGAAAGGTCTTATTTTAGGTCCAGAGGTCTTAAAAAGGTCTTAATTATGGTCAATCTCAAGTTATTACAAGATTTAATTTTTCCTCCTGTCATTTCAATGTTTACTTATTTTTGGAGGAATGTATAAATGTTAAAATAGGTCAAAAAATGTTCCTAAAAATGTCTTGAAAAGGTCTTATTTTGGTACCTGAGAAGGTATTATAAAGGTCTTATTTAGGTCTTATTTTGATTTCTGAAAAAGCGTGGGCACCTTGGTTTATCAATCACGGTAGTTTTAAAGGAACGTAGAATTTTATGTAAAATGTTGAATCACTTTCAAGTACATATCTTTTACCCCTATGTGTTTTTCATTAGTTTAGATTTGTTGTAGTAAAAGCATCAATACGCTATAGATATTTGTAAGTCACATTTCAATATCTGTGGTAACTGGTTCTGAACGTGATTCATCACGACTACACAACAGGGTATCACACATGAGTTATCAACAAACAAATCAACAGTTTAGTTATAGTGGTACGGGAAAATCACATGCAGTGTTCACAGTTCAGATCACAAAAAGTATTAACAATGTAGTACATTCAATTAGTCTGGATTCTTGCCTGCAAGTTGCGTCTTTCAGATGAAATATACATATTTAAATGATATTACAAACAAAACAACAGGGCCACTGTCATAGATGGGTTGAAAATGTTGGGGGATCCCTGATGTTGTTTTATACTGTGAGTATTACTATCACACGTAATATTGTTTTTGAGAGGTAATATCGGTTCTGTTAGAATATATTTGTAGCAGATTATAGTGTGGATTATTAAAGATGTTCTTGATTTCACTACCCTGAAAATATAGGAAAGGCCATGATGGGTCTCAAACATTGTATGTATAACTATGGTATAAATCTGAAAAGCGATTGGATCATTTTATATGAAGTAGTCGGGGGTGGAGGCGTTTTTCGAGACGAAAATAGAGAGGGGTTTGGGCATGTATTACTGCCTCAATTTGTTGTGGAGAAACTGATATCTAAACCAGAAAAGAGGACCCTCTGAGCTCAAATATGTAAGGACCTGCTTCATTATTAACGAAAGCGCACAATGCTCTTAATGTATTTAGCCGCCAAAGGTTGTAGACTTTCTTTAGCGTGCCATCTAATGCATATTCTGATGAGAAGTGCACACCTTCTCTATCTGCTCAAAGTTATAGCTGTTACAATGTAAACACCCTTTGCGGCTGCCCAGATCATGCCGGTCTTGCACATCCCGCGAGTCTGAAGCCGGGCACCACCGGCTCAGGTTGGGGTTCTTCTGGGCCACGAGCGCGCGGATGGCCAACATGGGTGACTCGAGTCGCTCCACTTTGTGGGTGAGCACCTCCACCATTGTGGTGGGCTCGATCTTGTCGAAGTCGGCATGGCGCTTGAGGTGGGTGAGTGAGGCTTGTTTGGCGTACTGGACGCAGGCACGGCGGAGTTGAGGCAGGTCGTAGCGCTCGGCCAGGACCAGACTCTTGACGCTGGGCGGCTGGGACAGCAGGTGCTTCTCACAGCGGCTGGTCACGTGACTCATCTGGTACTCCTGGGTCAGCGGCAGCAGCTGACACACGTTGGTCCCTGGAGGGAAAAGGACAGAAAATTAAGAGGGCTTTAGATCCAGTCAAGAAGCGAATAACTTTTGCAGTAATAACACATGTGGAACATATAGCTGCTTTAATACCTGCCGAGGCTATACAAATATATGTATAGACTGGAAGGCCAGTGGAAAACCCATTATAGAGGTGCACCACCTACGCCACTTGACGGATAAGGTTTAGACAGCCCGTTATAGCTATGGCCTACTTGTGCCGCTCGGCGGTCAGATCCTAAAGTAAACCCGTAATGACCAGGGGATACCAAGGTGCACATATAGATCCCTGAGGAGCCTACCGTCGATCTCCTTGTTGGGAGGGTGCACCACCCTCATGAGCTCCACAACGTGGTCCAGGGTTTTGCCCGGCAGCGGGATCTCAGCAGCGTCCTTCTCCTTGAAGTCAGAGTTGAACATGGCCTCGAGCACGGGTGACCACATGGACAGGATGGTTTTGTTGGCGTACACCTTGCCACCCTCCACCTCGAAGACGATGTCGCTGTGTGGCCATGTTTTAGTGAAGTCCAGGTCCCGGCCGCAGTCAGCCATCCCCCGTTAACCCTGGCTTCTGGGAGCCTCCAGAGTGAGGACCGCGAGGCATGTGTGGCTGGGTTGGAAATATAAGAAGACATAATCATTCAAAATTGCTTAATATAGGTTATAACACCTTGCATACAAGATGGAGCATCAGTTTAAAATATCTCAATATTCACGGGC
Source organism: Lepidonotus clava (assembly GCA_936440205.1). NCBI lineage: Eukaryota > Metazoa > Annelida > Polychaeta > Phyllodocida > Polynoidae > Lepidonotus > Lepidonotus clava. The sequence continues at coordinate 23,859,961 of OW387145.1, forward strand.
TTGTACATTCAAATGAATTTGGCAATTATTTGTACCCAAGGAAAACCCCTCAAATAGTAGTATAAAAACATTGCATAAGTAATACTCAGTCCTATGGTAAAAAAAAAAAAGATATCGGGGGTCTTCTATATCAATCTTCTTGAATTGCAAATAAGGTCTAAACCAGTTTTCACTATTAGCTGAAGTTAACTTTTTGTCGATTATACAAACTGCGTTGCCTTTGGTTCCCTTTGTTATTGACGTTGGGAGTTCTGTACATTCTGTGAGTTGACTAAGGGATTACTCCGCTCATATAGGATAAAAAATATCTTTCATCTCCCAATAGCTTGGCGAATACTTATGCCCATTGACCGAATTGAAGATAATCAAATGAAATTATTAGTAATCAAATGACCGAACTTAAATTAAAGCCATCATGTTCAGGATATTTCAAACGTGCCAATACACCGTAGTACTGATCCCAAATCTTTCAGTCCCTACATTTGATGTGGAATGTCATCAAAATTAATATGTATATAAACGTACTTTTTCCAAACGAATCAAGCCACGATTTGACTCGTTTAATGCGGTAATGTTTATAGATTTTAACAAATCGTAATGTGAAACAGTACGAACAGCAATACACAATTAACAGACCTAACAATATTATATTTTTGAAGCGTAGTGTCATATGAAGAATGTCTGATATCCTAATAAATACAGTGGCTCGCCTTGCTTGTTGACTATAAACAATGTCTAGACTGCTTGTCTCGGCAGAGTGCCCCCGGAATGTGTACAATAGAGCAAAAACCACTACTTGCGTTGACCAAAAATTTCCCATCAACCGTATGATAGTCTATTTGATGATTATGAATTACAGATTTTCAGTCAGAATCTGACCAAAAATTTCCCATCAACCGTATGATAGTCTATTTGATGATTATGAATTACAGATTTTCAGTCAGAATCTGAGAGAAAACCGAGCAGTGAATACTCCCGGTTCATCACAGGCTCTATCCCCCGGCCATTGGCCCCCCCCCTGGCCCCCACATAAATACAATACATGATGGTCAGCTTGTTTGCCTAAGGGCCTCAGCACTGGCAGCTCTGGCTGCACCACTTAACTCTAATCGCTGGAGCCAATTCATCACATGGGCCTATACCCCACCACCCTCACCGCGTATTTCTCATACCCTGCATTCCTGGGAGTAGACGGGCATTTAAAACAACCTGAAACCCATATAGCTCATTACCACACATTATGGGGTAGTAGTATAAGCCAAAAGGCCTTGTGTTAAACCTACCCCAGGGCAAAAGGCCTGCCGTCCATGCCTCCTCCAGTGTACACCTGCTAGTCGTCGGCCTCCTCCAGTGGCGTATAGCGGCTGGGAGTACATGCTGCAGGCTGCCACCTTTAGACCCTGGAGGAGGCTGCTACTACTGGTGCTGCGGCGGGGAGCGGTCATTATGTTGATCAGGTCCCCCCGAGGAGGCATCACTAACCTGGATCAATACTGAGTGCTCCCTGCCGCTGTCCGCCAGCCGCGTTTAGCGTGACGGGAGAGGTGTTGGTTGGGAGTGTGTGTTTCGGTTAGGAGTAAGGGGAGTCAATGTATGAAGCAATAAAAAAAGTAGTTGTGTTTTGGTAACATGGGTTGAAAAAAATAAGGTAGGCAAGAATCTTTAATTAACATTTTTTCTTGAACGTACGCTAATAGTAATAGATTCAGGCTTTCTTGAAAATTCAGAAATCAAACAAATCGCCCTCCTCAACAATAATTTCCGGCGTTTATGAAAAATTTCTCGATCAAACATGTCATGTCCTGTCATTTAGGATTTTTATTTAATTCTTTTAAACAATTTTCAGTAAAAAAAAGAGGTTAATGCCAACATTTTTGGGTATGTCGTGTGACCTGAACGCACCATTTCAATTTATTTGGGCCTGATGTTCCGGCTACGAAATAAGTCACAATAGATGGATTACCGGAAGAATCTCTTCAATATTTTACTGAACTTTCAGTGAATAATATTTGTCCTTAATTCTGACGGTTTAAGAATTCCAATAAAAGTGTTAGTCCACCCACAATGACAGATGGAAATAAGGTCCCATTGATGTGAATTTTCAAAAGTAAATCGGAAAATAAAATTAAGTTACCAGGTACGCCGTATATTTCGAGTTTTTTTTAACTGACGCTTACTTTTATCTTTCTTTTCCTTCAATAGTCGGGAAACCTGAGCGATGGCGATATAAAAGATGTAAGTCGGCAATTTCCTAAGGGATCCACCGTGAGGTAAGTACCATAAGCGACAATGGCATATTTCTACAATTTTATTCATTCGATGAATACTTTTTGTGGATTATATTTCACATCAATATTTGAAATATGCTCCAAATGCAAATAATTCAAAGATTATTTAAGTGGTTTAAAGAACAGAAACTATCTTATTGTGACGTCATAAAAATGGAAATTCCCTCCTCAGTCAATTGATATATTGAGTTACACTAACTGAAGATCTTTTATTAGAGTAACGAATTTCCTTTAATGTACATACTTTTTCTGTGATAGACAAGACGTAAATCAATGTCTTAAAGAATAATCAAAATAGGTCTTCCGTCACGTGAAAACCAAAATTATTATAGGTCGGCTACTATCCCTAAGTTGATAAAATCTTTGATCGAGTAGCCCGACCTATTCCTACTGTCTGTCAACCTTTCTTAGACCTGTGACGGTAATTTCGCGTTAAGCCTCGTGTTATGCTTGTAACGCGGCAAAGTGACGATGTCCCAAATCGATTCTGAGCTAAAATAACCACATTTTGGGGCTTCTTTGAGCTTACATTGCAGAGATTTGGATATATAGAATACAAATAAATTGTTTAAATCGTCCGAAATTGTTATATGACCAAATAAAACTAGAAATCCGTGCAGCGTTACAGGGCGCGTTGGGCGTGAGGCGCGTCAAATGCCGCTTTGTGCTTGTAACGCGGCAAAGTGACGATGTCCCAAACCGATTCTGAGCTAAAATAACCACATTCTTGGGCTTATTTGAGCTTACATCGCAGAGATTTTGATATATAAAAGACAAAAGGATCGTTACAATCGTCCAAAATGGGGCAAATTAGACATTCAAGCCTGGAATTGTTATGGTGACCGTGTCCCACTCGCTTTATGCCTGTAACGCCCACCAGCCTCGCTTTCGATCCGTGAAGAAGGGATATGGGTCAAAGTCTGAATATTCATCAACTTTGCAGGCCTATTTTACCATGAAATCGGCCGTTGTCACGGCCCAAATATATATAGAGAGGTAGATTTGGATACATAGCTAAGCATCCCAATGTCCTAGAATCAATAGATTGCGAAATAACACGTCTAAACGCGTAAATGCATCGCGCTATTTTCTTGCAATTCCTTCGCCTCCCCCGGTGACAAGGCTGCCGCTCCACTCACACTGGCCGGGTGCAAGTGCCCCGGTCGAACGTTTTGGCGGGAGGCTCCTCTTTCACCGCCTGGATACCTGGATTACGGCGGTATCTGATGCTTTCCATATATATATTTTGGACGTCTGGACCCCCTTAAACGCATACAACGCATTGACAGGCGTAAACCATGCGTTCATATCGAAGGGAAAACATTGGATTGATCGGACACGAGGAGGCACTGTCACTGTCAGACCGTCAACATGGCGTCAACCCTTCGCCGGGTTCTCTCCCCGCACGCCTGCATCGATACTTTGAAATCAGAAAACCAGGATGACATTAAACGCATCAATTGTGGAGGATATACGTACGCATTGAAACGCATTGAGGACTCCAGGCATTAAAGGTGGGTTCATATTGTTTTCCAGCAGTTGAAATATGCTGGATCTCAAGCGCATTGTCATTGGGATGAGGCGTTTGATCGGACGGACACTGGCAATCTGAAAAATAATTATTTAGACCTTATTTGGCCTATCAAAATGAAATCCATGTATATATCTATGTTCTCCAATATCTCAGGGTCCTATATATCATAATAGTTTGATCATTTTAGGCCTGGAAACGCTTGCAAGAATATTTTACAGTTGGTCCAGTCTTAGGGGTTTCGTCTTAGGCCTCCTTACATCACATAGGCCTTGGGGCTTGGCACGTTTGCATTTCAAATATTTTGAGACCATGTTTTACAGATTTAAATGAATCAAAGATTAAATGATTTGTGAAATTGTCACTATAGTGTCACTTTTTTAGACCTACCATCAAAATATTAAATCTGCTTTGTATAAGACATAAAGACAAATGCCCTTAGGCTTAGGCCTAAGTCAATGTCTAACCTATAGGGCTCAGGCGTTTGATCAGACGGTCACTGGCAATCTGAAAAATAATTATTTAGACCTTATTAGGCTTATCAAAATAAAATTCATGTATATATCTATGTTCCCATTTATCTCAGGATCCTATATATCATATGGTTTGATTATTTTAGGCCTGGACACGTTTGCAATTCAGATATATTAAGAATTAAATGATTCAAAGATTAAATGATTTGTGAAATTGTCACTATAGTGTCATTTTTTCAGACCTACCATCAAAATATCTGAATCATTAATATCATAAAGATTAAAATGGGCCGACCTATTACTATCAAAATGCTTTTGCTTTTGATAGTAACTTAGCCTTAGGTCATATGTCGTTTGGTCTTGTTATTTTTACATTTTCTAATTCATGTAAATTTCTGTATTTCACCTTTTCAGATGCCGTGTTATGAACTTTGACTTTTCCGACAACGTTGTACTTGTTACACTGAAGAAGTAAGTCTGATTTGATTTTCTAGTATACTCTTCTCGTTTAGTTTTGTTCTGATTAAGACCGAGTATCACTGTATGTTTGTCAGATTTATCTATCTTAACCTTCATATTTATAGGAACATATTCTAACCATCAAATATATAATGACCTTATAATTTTTCTCTAAAGGAGTATTCTCGACAGACAGTTCTTGAGGTACGAAGACCTGAAGGTAGCCGAAGATGTTGAGGTCAGTACATATATGCATTAATACTAAATAATAGATACATTCCCACGTATTGTAACTTGTGTCTCGCAAAACAGCTTCTGTCGACTTATGTTACATTTACAAGAATTGAATGTATTTCATTTGGTGTAAACTTCCCACAAGTACATGGTGACCATTTTAAGCGAAAACGGAAAATATAGAATTAGAAAAAAAAAACAGCTAAACAAATGGAATTGGGAAATTCGCCCTAAACACAGACTTTAAAAAGAACGATGTTCCAATTTCTTGTTCTGAAACTATCTAATTTACATTTGTAAGAGAAATTTCACCATAAGACCGGGAAACCTCAGGGCAAAAAGAATATTAAGGTGGACTAAAGTGGCCATCTGATGTCAGTTAACCAGCCATCACCATAATGTATTTGATGCCCCGTTCCTACCTGCAGGTGGAGGTGAAGGAGGTGACGAAGGGCGGTGTGTCCGTCACCATCTCCAACCATATCAAGGGCTTCATCCCCAACTCGCACCTGGCCGACGTGCCCCTCAAACACCCCGAGCGACGCTTCACCCCGGGCGCCAAGATCACGGCCAGGGTAAGTAACATTGGGACACGTCTTGTCCACTTCAATATAGAGATGCTCGTTTTCCGACTTTTTCATTAGTCGGAAAGGAATCACTGAATATACAACATTTATTCTATTCTAAGCCAGACAGATATTGCCATAATTATCAATTGATCTATTACTGTGAATGTAAGTTTGTTTTTTTTGTGTCTTTTTTGTGTGTAAAAGAAAGTCTGAATACAGCCTCAAAAGAGGGTAAGATAATTCTGTCAATTCAACTAGATAGAGGACGTATTTTGACATAAAGGAACACATTTTGTTTGTAAAGAAAACTCTTCTATTAACTAGAAAAGAAAAAAAACGAGTTACAAAGATGCACTCAAGATAAAGCATTTTACCTTGGGACAATAACTGTTGTTTGATGAAATAAACAAGATAATCAATCAATACATTTCTCCGACACCATTTCGTTTGTGAACTGCCAGGTGCTGACAGTAAATACCGAGACTAAGAAGATCATCCTGACGACCAAGAAGACCATCCTGGGGAGTGCATTGCCCAGACTGACGGAGTACGCCCAGGCCAGGCCTGGGATGGTGCTGGAGGGGGTGGTCAACAAGGTCACCGACAGGGGACTTAAGGTCCTCTTTTACAACGGGGTCAAAGTAAGTGTCATCAGGATTATTCTGTTGATTCTATTGGGCTATTCCCTAATTGGATTTCCCTCATCCATGCTATGGAAATCATTGAATTACTTTGTTTTAGAGATCCTTTTACTTTTTCTCACATCCTCTGAAATGTATCTTGTAAGTTCTTAAAAAAAGACATCCAAATACTAAGCATTGCATCTCATCCTTCTTGGAAAGAGTGGGTTATATAACACGCCTTAAATCCAGTGTATTTTTGCCACTGTTAGCCTGGTTAAAGTGTCCTTGCCACTTGCCTTCACAGGGTTTCGTACCTCAAGGCATGTTAAGCACAGAGTTCGTGGAGGATCTATCAAAGGTTTTCTACATCGGCCAAGTTGTCAAGGTACAAGTTGTCAAGTCTGTCCCAGAGGAAGAAAGGCTCATCTTGTCACTACAGGTAAATGCCCTTCTATATGTATGTAGAGATACTAACTTATGGTATTTTCGTTGATGAAAGCTATTATGATTTAACGTAAATTAACTATTCATTTCTAAAAGAAATGTAAGGAATAACACTAATATAGAAGTATAAGCCAACGGATTTTCATGATGTAACGAGAAATAATACAGCGTATGTCTCTTTCATCTAAATCATCCAGATCAGAGATAAATCGGGCAAGAAGAAAAGTGAAAATAAAACACCGGTGCCGAGTGACATTGAAGTTGGAAAGGTACGTGTTACTCCTGTATAATTGATAGGATAAACACATTAAAAGTTTAGGTATAGACCATGGGAGCATTAAGGGGAACAATCACCATAAACCTCAATATTAAGCCAAGTTAAACCGTGGCTTCAATAAGGGTTAGTCCTGGCTTTCAACGGCTCAAAATAAGTTGTGTAAGCTTAGTTATGTCTTTTACTAAACGTACATATTTTGAAGAAATGTTCGCAACACTTAATACATTTGGAAGAAATAAAGACAAATGCGTGGCCTGCACCGAGGACGTATCGAAGGACGATAAGGAAATAAATAAAACCCAGTCCCTAATTAGCATGAATTATAACTCACTATCAGATTTACTTATTTACATGGAAATTACCTTGGAGGTTTTCCATGGTTCTAAGCCAAACCAAATTTCTAGATGTTGCTTAGATTAGAGTGCGACTTAAAGGGTTTAACATTCGGCATACATTAAAAAAAAGTCCTTGAAAAAGAAAAAGACGGAAATCTAAACCATATGGTCCTCTCTTCAGGTGGTTGCCGTGGTGGTCAGGGGTAAGGTGGAGAAGGGGCTGTTCGTTGACCTGGTCGACTCGGAGGTACAGGCCTTCCTGCCTAGAGAGCACCTCTCGGACCACCTCCTCCACTGTGACCTCCTCCACGCCGTCTACACCAAAGGCGACCGCATAGAGGACTGCGCCGTGCTCTCCGTCGACAAGAGAATCGTATCCTTTTTACATCTGTAATATATCTACATTGGATCTGCTATATCTTTATGCGATGCAAAAGCTTTATGTTTCCGTCAAATTCACTGGGACTGATAGGTAAGTCAATTTATTTTCTCCTTATGATGCATTGTTTTAGTTCTTGTGACGTCCTGCCCCAGGTTTTATTTCTTTGAATCGCGTTAAACTACTTTGAATTTGTCGTCATAAGTACATAGAAATTAAGGAAAATCAGACAGCGTCCAGGAATACACAAGGGAGGTATTTAGTGCCATATATTATTTCCAACTTGATAACAACTGAAGAAGAAGATATTCTTTCTACAAGTGTTTATTTCACAAAACAGTGCCATTACAAAAGTGTAAATCAGAAAGCTGTAGTAGAAAATTTCTTACTTGCTACCATGACTTTTGTCTGGATATTGAGGCACGTATGATATAAAGCTCAGGCGATTATCGCATCTAAGTAGACATAGTCTTGAATCATTTCACTGAGCGCACAGATATTTCTTTTAAGCACCTTCAAATAGACTACATGTGAAGCGAAATTATAGTATCCGGGAATGGTGCCTTTTGCCAACACGAAAATTGGCAAGTTTAAAATCTCCCTAAAAGATAAATCTAGAGTAGTCAGCTGTGAATGAATACACCGGTAGCTGCCATTAACCTGAGGCATCTGCAGGAAAACTGGTCTGATAATCGTGTTTTCAAGAAGGTAAAAGCATGAATCCATTAGAAAAGGATGAATCCATCAGAACCCCTATTCAGTTCAGTTTACCTGTGTATCTCTTCGAATCAGTCAATACACATTTTCAGTTTTCCTACAATGCTTCAATATTAAAATGCTGCAACGGAAATGTTTATCCTGCCTTCAATTATCTATTCAAATAGTGCCTGTGGAATCATGTAAATCATTCCAAATCCTGCTGATCATCTTGTGTTTTAATGTAGTTTTTACTGCTTGTAAGTTTCATAAACACTAAAGCAACCACATTTGTTTTTAGTTTCCCTGAGAAGTATGGGTTTTCATTGTTTGCAACAGTATGTACATCAAAAGACACATAAATGTACTCCTTTTGAACCATGTTAGAAAATGGAATGTGTCTTAGATAGTTCATAATATTTACAGGTTACACTATAATAACGAAATATAACAAGGTTAGAAATAAGACGTCTTATTCACAATTATACTGGAACTTGCGTTATTGTTGGATGGGCAATCTCAAATACAGAAATTAACATGAAGATGAAAGATACCCATATAATTTTGGTACACTGTATGTCGCCTTACTAAGGTTTGTCAAATTCATGTGATAAGAACAATTTGCACAGAACTCTAGGTGAATCAAGGGCAAAAGCAACATCCTATTATGGCACTCACAATTATGTGTTTCTTTGGCAACCTAGATTAAAGGCTATTGAGTTTTAGACTTGGGTTTAGCTTTGATAACAACTTTCCTTCGGCAACATGAACGGCACAAACAACCGCAGAATTTACAAAATACATATGAACACACAAAGAAGAGCACGGTTAAAAAGGCCAGAATGTCGAGACACCAGAACTGGTAGAAGGGCAGGTTGGCACTCTCTGCATGGAGGTCGTCACCGCCGTGCTTGATAACGTGTTCGATGTAATACACGGCCGTCTCCATAGGGGTCAGGGGGCGGTCCCTGAACATGGCCGACAGACGCTGGATCTTCTGTTTAAACGTGGGGTCGTTGAGTATGTTCTTAACGCCCCCTCGTAGTTCCTCAACGGTGAGTGTTCTTATGTTCAGCACCAGGCTGATCCCGTGGTAGGCGGCGCGGGCGGCGTTGTAGTTCTGGTCGCCCAACAGGGGTAGACTTAACATGGGCACGCCATGGTAGAGGGCCTCGAACTGGCCGTTAGCGCCGGCGTGGGTGACGAAGAGGCGCGTGTTGGGGTGGCCGAGCAGGTCGTTCTGCGGCATCCACGACTGGACGTGCACGTTCGGGGGCAGGTCGGAGGGTTTCTCACTCCCGTGTCTCATGATGACGGTCTGCGGCAGGCCACGGAAGGCGTCGACGAACACCTTGAGCAGCCGCGGGGGCAGGACGAACTGCGACCCGAAGGACACGATGATGAGGCCCTCAGTCGCCTTGTCGGCGAGCACGGCCAGGTCGCCGGTGAGCTGCTCGGCCGGCTTGGTGTTGAGACCGCCGATGTCGATAATACTGGGCACCCGCACCTTGGGGTAATCTATGACGTTGTCCGTCATCGACAGCCACAGCTTGGTCTCACTGGCAATAGTAGAAATAGACTTGTATGGGCGGTCGGGTGCGTACGTGGAGACGCGTTTGCTGTTATACATTGGGAGGGTCAATGGCATGATAAACTCAGCAGAAATAAGGGCGGCTAAGTTCTGAAGTCGCTGAACAAAGGACATTTTAGCATCGAGTCCGCTAATGACATAAGGGAACAAGGACGGTAACGCAGGCACCCCGGCCTCTAACATACTGAACCAGCTGGCCACACTGACTATAGGCTTGTCTAGAATGTGTGCTATAACATAGACATGCTTGTTAAAAGACAACCCATCCACGATGACTAAATCGAAGTCCAGCTTTTTCATCTTCCGTATAGCATTCTGATCAGAGAGCATGGCGTCGATTTCCCGGTTGAATAGTGGGATCCTGGACATGATCATTTGGTAAACCTGAAGGAGTTTGAACCCTGAGGTCCCCTCAAGTTCGTTGAGGATCCCCGCGGTGGCCTCCTCCGACTCCATCATGCAGCCCCCCAGGGTGTTGTTGTAGGTGATGAGCTGGACCCCCACCTTGGACAGCCGCCCGGTGGTCCTACAGTCACCGTTCACGTAGGCATGGAGGGTGTGGCCCTTGGCAGTAAGGGCTCCACCGATCTGAATTTAATAGATTAGGGGAGCAGAAGGTTTAAAATTCTGAATTAAAGTCGAGTAGATCAAGGTAAAGGTATTCTAATGAAGGTTGTTGTGGGTTATATGGCTTCCTTAGTGCCACGGTTCCAGAATGAATGTATTGATGTGTTTCAAAAATCTAAGCCTTGTTTTTAGATTTAAATCTAAAAACATTGGGCTATTGGTATACAGATAAAAACAACAGAAGAGTGGATGTCTTTTTTCCATTAGATCTAATATGAATCTTAACCATCTTGAATCTGATATGCACACAATTGCCTTTTGAAAAGATTTGAAGGTAAGGGTCGCCCATGCTGGATCATTGCATCCCATGACATGTAACCTACCTGGGCAAAGTTGATAGTATGGCTGGCACCGATCATGGGAATCATGAGAATCTTGGCACTCTCTACCGAGGGGCAGAACGACACGGCCAGGACGGCTGCCACGGCTAGTGACCATGGCACCAGGTCGGGTTTGGGGCGAAACATCCTTCTCAATGTATCGGACGAAATACTTTCTGTTTGATTAAAAATGCAAACTGTATAAGTTCAGAAAGACATGGGAAAAGTGAAATTGAATACTACAGGGATGATGGTGAAGCCTGAAGAACTACTGATTTTGCCCACATACATGTAGTTTTACGCACTATATGTATCATTTATTAAGTTTGAAACCTAATACAGACGTGAGCATATTCACTTCTTAACTATTAAATGAGAATGAATAGATGAAGTCTAAAGCGTCATTGTCCGAGTTGTCACTTCCTGCCATCCTTCTCTTTTCTTTTTAGATAATTTAATAAGTGTTAGGGGTAATAATTTTCAGGAACGTTGTTACGGTGGGTCCCTTATCGCTACGGGAATTTTACAATTGATATTGTTACTGCCCATCTGAATGAGGTTCTACTGTTTTGTTGATTCAGTGTGTTGCAGAGATGCCATTTTTCCTACTTTTGTAGGATTTCCTACTTTTTGGTGATGTTGAATTGCACTATAGATTTTTCTTACAAAGTTTCAATATCTGTTTTAGAGTATTTTGTCAATTTCAAGCTATCAAATGATGATAATTTCATGTCAGAACTCCATTTCTCAGGTTATTTTTACTCAACAATGCTTTAGTGTGGCATCTGTGGTGTTCTAGTCAGTTGTGCTATCTCTATTAACCCCCATGTCCTCTTTTTTATGTTTCAATTGTTTTCATCCAAATTACATTAAAATAACCTACCAGAAGAAAGTAAAAGGGCTAAGCCCTCAGTAGCAACCTAATGGCATCGGGATTTAAACGTGTCTTTCGTCGATATCACTTATATCAGTTATCTACTTTCTTATCTTAAAATCTAAGTTAAAGACGCGTTTGAAAGACCTGTAACCAAAGGTGGTGAGAGTTAAGGGACAACTGAAGGACCTATAATACTTATCAGCCCCTTGGTAAGCATTCACTGGGCTGATCCAGGCTACCACCAGGGCAGTGATCACACAGGTTCAAAGAGCAACCGTTCAGTCTTGATGCATAGGTCACCTGGTTTCAGGCCCTCCCCAGTAACCCTTTCTAACCCCAAACCCCTCCACCCCTCCACACCCCTCCACACCCCCCCCCCACCCCTCCACACCCCCCCCCCCCACCCCCAGCAGGTGCAATGATGATAGTGCTGAGACAGCTATATATAATCAATACCCGCTGCTGCACTACTAGTTCCTGTAAAATGCCGGACCTTGTTCACCACTGTTGGTCCTGACGGTTATAGTAAAAGCATTCTTATCCATTCTTGTTAAATAGATAAATAGGTAGCTAGGATTAGCTACTGACTCGTATGCCCCTGTGAAACGTCTGCCTCTGTCCACCACTTGGGTCTCGTCCGGGAGTGTACTCCAACTAAATATAACCTGTTTGACTTTGAGAGGTGGGAGGGCACCCGGCGCGTCACCTCAGGTCTCATGACTAAACAAACAGATTCAACTTACCAATGCTTTAAGTCTTAACGTTTCGAATCAAACGGTCCTCTTCCTAATCTGCTATGGGCTATTGGGGGTTGACGCTGCCTTTATATATACACTTCTGTATGAGACATTTTGGGTGCAGGGGGGCACCACGTGAGACCTACTAACCTACATCATTGTGGCCCTATTTGTCTACCCGGCGCGTTCGTAAAACCAGTTCTCACCAAAAGTTGGTTACTCAAGCATGACAAGCCTCTAGTTGACCTACCGTAATCGGGTATCACCAGTTGAATAAGATATACGCTGACCAACGATTATTCTATCATGTTGCCACCTATATGGCTTAAATAAATGGCTTGTACCTCTCTCTAGACGTATGAAAACATGAGTTTTTTTCTATAAAACGTTTAAATTATTCTAGTATAAATACGTTTACTAATGACCCCAGGGGTTGACCTGAACTGAATAAAGATAGCAAGAGTGCTTCAAGTGTTCAAAATCCAGTGATAAGATTTGGATATGATTCACACAAAAAAATAAAAAAATAAAAAAAAATGTTTATGATAACGTCTCTTTGGATTATACACATGTTGGATTAAAAGAATGAAGAACATATGTAGAAACAAGTATCCTAAGTATATAATCGTTATATCATAACGTAGAATTGTGCATTATCCTGCCTTGTCCTTCATCATGTGTCCCAGTTTTGAAATCCTAGAGTGAATCTCGAGTGTATCAATATTAACATTGTAAACTACAGTTTACAGTACCGTCTGTGCCGAAGTTGTGTTTTGGGGAAAGGTTAAATAGTGGGTTCAAATAATAGGACGAAGTTCAAAAACTAGGAACACATTGCAATAGTCAGGAAAGATTTCATTTGGTCTGAATGAGTTGTGTGGTGGGAAAGGGTTAAATAGTGGGTTCAAATTATAGGATGAGGTTCAGAAACTGGGAGCAAACTGCAATAGTTAGGTCGATTTAATGGTCTGAATTAATCATATCTATACCGGGAATGAGTAGAGGGTAATTCTCACGTAGATCCAGACGCGTATTTGTGGCTTTATAGGCATCTGTTAATAAGAATAATTTAGAGGTGTAACAATTAGCATGAACGGAGTTTTCAACCTAAAGGCGTGCCAACATCAGGAGACTTATTAGTGGAAGGTATATGAGTAGTACAACTGAAAGAAAAACTGAAAGAGTACTTTCAGTAAAAAATAAAATCTGTATAGTGTGTATTTTTCAGTGTCAGGGAAATCTAATATTTAAAAAGTAAACATGAATTGACGTTTCTGCTCATACTCTGTAGAATACTGTTTCCCTTAACTGATATCTCAGATTGTCACAAAGAAACAGACCTTCGTGTCGGCAGCGAAAGACGAAACGTTGATCAAGAAGTTCGAGGATGTGAAGGTATCTGTACATTAAATGTATTTGACACACCAGTTCGTACGTTTTAAGTAGTTTTTTTGTGATTGACGTTTTCAAAACAAGTGATCGATAATTTCATTATAATATTTTTGGCCTTATAATACCCTTAAAACGATAGGTTTCAGCCTGAGCCATGTAAAATTCATCGTTTGAACTAACATGTTGAAGAGTCTGGATAGTATTGTGGCCTGACATGGTGTCCCTTTCAGTGTTTAACAAAAGATTATCATTTCTGTATTTTTTCAATTTACGTACATCAGACTTTTCCATGTTGGTTATTCGTTTCACTGAGCGAGGAAGCAAATAAGATCATTGTCATGGCCTTTAGTAAAAAAAAAAAATCAGAAATGATCTTATCCAAGTGATTTTGGTCTCTGCCCGATTCGTTCAGCCAGCTGTAATGACCCAGTGTTGTTTGTAATTTGTAGCTGGGCCTTGAGATGCCGGGCTCCATCCGGAACAAGATGGACTACGGCCTGTTCGTCGACCTGTCGGCCAGTCTCATCGGCCTGGCTCCAGTCAAGGTAACTTTATCCAGTTATTTCAAAATATTAAAAATTACTCATTTTTTTGAGGAGCCCAATTGATTTGCAAAAAGTTAAGGAAGAAAATGAGGTTCGTTGGAATACGATTACTATGTAAAATTGTATTAAAAGTGTTGTTTCATTACCATCACATCACCTGTGGTTAGTACGGTACCATAAGATATCCACAATCTTCTTCGATTGCGAAATTTCAAACGACTAAAAAATGAGCCAAAATTACAATCGGTTAATTTCCAATACATGCTGCACACACGGATGTAAGTTTTCAGATTTTTGTGGGATTTCCGATTTTTTTTTCTCCAGCACCCCAAAAATCAGTTTAAAGATTTGATATTTCGATCACGTTTCACAATATTTTAGGACATATTTAGATTATTATAGGTCGGCTTTTTCACTCTGTCAGTGAGATCCCTAAGTCTGACTTTAAAGTCTTTAAAGCTTTAAAGCAAGCCGACCTATTCTCTTCTTGGGTAGGTACTTCTGAGATCGGTGACAGAATTACGCGTTATGCCTGAAACGCGCCAACGCGCCAAACGTCCCAATGCTATTCCTATGGAGGGTAAACTGCCGCGTTATGCCCGTAACGCGTCAATTCTTCTGCCAATGCTATTTCAATGGTGACCGTGTCCCATCGCGCCGCTGCTGCGCGTTATGCCTTTAACGCGGCAAAATGACGATGTCCCAAATCGATTCTGAGCTAAAATAACCACATTCTTGGGCTTATTTGAGCTTACATCGCAGAGATTTTGATATATAGAAGACAATCGAATCGTTAAAATCGACCAAAATGGGGCAAATAAGACATTCAAGCCATGGAATCATTACGGTGACCATGTCCCAGCGCGTAAAATGCTGCGTTATGCCTGGAACGCCCACCAGCCTCGCTTTCATCGGTGAAGAAGGTATCTGGGTCAAAGTTCATCAATTTTGCAGACCTATTTCACCATGAAAACGGTCGATCTAACTTTAGTTATTGGTATCCACAGATAGATTTCGACCCATAGCTAAGCCTCCCACTGTCCCAGAATCGAAAATAATGCGAAATAACGCGTCTAAACGCGTAAATGCATCGCGCTCCTTCGCCTCCCCCGGTCACACTGTCAGACCGCCCCGAGCTGGCGGCGGGGACGGTTGGTTGATACCGGGGGCTGCGCCTTCTCCGCCTGTTTACCTGGATTACCGCCTTATCTGATCGATTCAATATATATATTTGGACGTCTGGATACCCTTAAACGCATACAACGCATTGAAAACTCATGCGTGAACCATGCGTTCGTATCGAAGCGAAAACAATGGATCGATCGGACACGTGGAGGCACTGTCACTGCTGTCAGACCGTAAACATGGCCGGGTTCTCTCCCTGCACGCCTGCATCGATACATTGAACTCAGGAAAACAAGATCAATTGTGGAGGATATACACATTCAAATACATTGAGGACTCCAGCAGGCGTTAAAGGTGGGTTCATATCTTTTTTCCAGCATTTCAAATAATACCGTTGAAAAATAGGCCTTAACTCGGCTAGAGTCCTAACGCGCATTGGTCGGACACTGACAATCTGAAAAATAATTATTTTAGGCCTTATTACCCCTACCAAAATGAAAGTGATGTAGATATCTATGTTCCCATATATCTCAGGGTCCTATATATCATAATATAGATTGATATTTTAGGCCTGGAAACGCTTGCAATAATATTTTAGATCTACAGATGGTTACTTAGGCCTAGATGTCAAAGCAACTCGGGCGTTTGGTCGGACATTGGCAATCTGAAAAATAATTATTTAGACCTTATTAGGCCTATCAGAATGAAATCCATGTATATATCTATGTTCTCATATTATGTGAGGGTCCTATATCATATGCTTGGATTATTTTAGGCCTAGATACGTTTGCAATAATATTTTACAGATGGTGCAGTCTTTAGGCCTAGAGGCTGGCTGTTCAAAATGATTCAAAAATTAAATTATTTGTGAAATTGTCACTATAGTGTCATTTTTCCCTACCTACCATCAAAATATCTTATCTAAAAAATAATAGATATCTAGGCCTAAGTCACTGTCAGTGTCTGAATCATTCTCATTCAATGTTAAAACATAGGCGTCACACTGTCAATAAGTTCTCCGGTGCTGTCAGTGTCACACAGATTTAAGATTTAAATGATTCAAAGAATTTTGTGAAATTGTCACTATACGGATTAAACGGGTTGGCGGTATACTCGCCATTTCCGACATCGCGCGACGAAATTTTGGGCTCTGTATGTTGGCTACTTAGCATTAGGGCCTATGGGGAAAACGCGAATTTTCGCGATTGTGCGAAAAATTCACGAAATGCGAAAATTTGAAGGCGTGTATCGCATTCCTGGGAATAATTCTAAACTTTTTTCTCATTTACTGTATGAAGATTGGAGCCAGATTTAAAAAGTAATCGCGAAATAACATGTTTTCCTGCATAGGATCCTATGTTAAACGTCCACCCAAGCTCCGTTCGCGATTTCCGCGAAATTTCGCCGCGCGATGCTTTATTTTTAGACCCGCATACGGCGTATAGTGTCATTTTTTTCAGACCTACCATCAAAATATCTGAATCATTAATATCATAAAGATTAAAATGGGCCGACCTATCACTATCAAAATGCTTTTGCTTTTGATAGTAACTTAGGTCATATGTCGTTTGGTCTTGTCTTAATGTCATTTCCGATTTTGTCATTGTCTCCAACTTACATCCCTGAGCACATGTGTATGTTTTCATAAAGTATAAAAATCATTATGTTGGTTTACTTAGTACAACAATGGGATATTATAAAACAGAACCGTGTTATACAGAATCAATTGGCTACAAAATACAAAGCAGTTATGATTTTATCTCTGTTCTCATAATACATCTGTTTCCACAAAATTGCTCCCCTCCCCCCACATAGTTCCTGTTGGACGAGCGTGTACCTGAGCCGACCAACCTGTACCAGCTGGGCCAGTCGGTGATGGCCAAGGTGACGGAGGTGAACGAGGAGAAGCAGAGGCTGCTGGTCAGTCTGCGCCTTGAGGACTGTTATCATGGCGACATAGACGAGGGAATCAGTCTGCTCGACGACTACCTCAAGGAGTCGGCGCGCGTTATGGAGCTGTACAGAGAGCGAGGTAAACCTGGTGCAGAGTTTTAGTCAGGATGAACGTTAATCTATGACATGAATATGCTTAACAAAGCGGTAGCAACGTTTTATCTACATGACAGTTGATGAGGTGTATCATAATAGGGAAAAGAATTACTCCAAGCAGTACCAATACCACCACTTAGTGGTCAAGCACTTTATCTAGCAATTGTTAAACCTTTTGTATTTTCTTCACGAACCAATGGGAAGACTACACTACAAACCAAAACATTATAATGCAGAGTGCAGACAATGCATATTATGCAACCAAAGAATTGAATAAAGGTGAACGCCCCAGTTGAATCTCGGGTCTAATTCCCTGTGTGTTTTCCACATTTCCTCAGGTGACAAGCAGACGCTGGCGTCCCACTCTATCGGAGAGCGGGTCAAGGTAACCATCACCAAGGTGACCAAGCAGGGCGTCCTCTGCTCCCTGCCCGACGGTACCAAGGCCTTGGCCACCGACGACCACGTCAGGGGTAAGCAGCAACCGTAGAACTGTACTACAGTGGAGAATGAAACATTAAAAAAGAGAAAAAGTAAAATTGGTTCACACCTATCTATCACTCATACACAGCTGATCCTTTAGCTTTGGACACATTTTGTGAAAGAATTCAATTGGCATAATTTTCTCATTTCCCCCCCTTTCATTCTCGGATGGGAACAATTCATGAACCAGATGTTGATTACGTAATTCATACAGCGGTTTCATTAGCTTTGGTCATATTTTTGTATGCGTAGAAACTTAGTTTTCTCTTTTTTTTCTGCCATTTTCGGATAGGAACCTTTTAGGAAAATGATTAATGGTAGCGTAAATTGCTTGTTGATTGGTAATGTATGAATTTCTGTCTCACGTAGAGGTGACGTGTAAGCCCGGTAAGGAGTATGAAGCCGTCGTCCTGTACGTCGACCTGGTGGCCAACTGCCTGGAGGTGTCCCTCAACACGCGCCTCGTGGAACAGATCAAGCACTACGTCGATACCAAGTTCACTACGGTAGGGACTAGTGTAATGATCGTATAGATATAACCTGATGATGCTAACTTCAGTTAGTGTATGCTGTTATTATAGTCGGGTGAAATCTGGATTGTCAGAAAAGAAAGGGAACTATACTGACAGGGACATAGCATGATATTAGCTAGAAAGTATAGCAATAGTTGTTAGTAACAGTCGACAAGAAGGTGTAGTCTCTACTGGTAGTTCATATTGATTTTAAATTCTGGGTGCTTATCGATGTTTTTTACTTGAATTTTTAAACCATGAATTTTACTCAAATTTGCGTTATTATGTGTATGTACCATGCACCGACATGGTTAGCAAAGGAGCTTATGGGATAATATACGGATGTTAAATGTTGTCGTACCGAGATTGACAAAATTGACATAGACCGTTTTTCCCTTACAATCTGCTTGAAGGCTCGAAGAGAACAGACGCTCAAATCCGAGGTCCTGCTAATCAAGGATGACTTTGTGCTCATTGCTCTAAAAGGCCACGCCCAAGGACAACTGGCATACCTGCCCGCTAAGACGGTGAGTAAGATGCTTTTTCTAAGAAGATTATAATAAGATTATGCCCATAAAAGAACATGTACATGTAACTCAAAATGACATTTACTATAACCTGCCTATTTTCCTATTTGAATTAAAAAGCTTACTGTTTAATCTAATTTCCAACCGTAATTTGTAAACATAATCATGTGAATATTATTGTGGTAATATTATTGAAACCCAATGCGTAACCTTAACGTATATAATTATTGCTTAATAAAATTCCTAAAACAAAATGGTTTTCATACTGTAGCATCTGAACGACGTTCTTGAGAAGCGGCAGTACCAGATTACACAACAGAACGCAGTCGTTATTAAAGGGTAGGTTTATCTCAAATATTACTGGTTTTATTGCAGTAACAATAAAGACAGTCCTATCAGTAAGCGTCAATATTGATTATATATTCAATTTATGATTGTGAAAATTGACATGCTTTAAGGTTTTTTGAATTATATCACCAACATAATATAATTACATTTAGGTTACATGGGTTGTTGGTTTTCTGCTTATTGTCAGGTCCGGTCCGAACGTGTTGGCCTGTCTTGAGATGCACGATACGGGGAAGAAGTCGGAAAAAGAAAAGAACAAGGTTCTCACACACCACTTTCTGCCGGGAGTAATCACCAGTGCCAAGTAAGTAACTGTTCCTGTTAATTTCAGAATTGTGTGTGTTGCCACCACATGGTAACTAGGAGGGAATACTCTATCAATGTACAACAAAAGTATGTAATTCTCAATAAAATACCCAATTACCAGTTATTGCAACCATATAGCAGATTGTTTTGAATTTGTTGTTATGAATAGTACGTATAAGCAATATAGTTATATACCCTAGTCTCTTCGGTGCGTATTATATCTTACATTGACATTTTTTCCAGGATTAAACAAGTCTTAGACTTCCAACTGAACATCGTCATGGGGGGCATACATGGTCGTGTACACATCTCTCAGGTGGCGGACAAAGTCAAAGTGGTGAGTACTAGTCATCTCACATTTAAAGGGGCACGTGCAAACCAGCTGAAAACATAAGACATTTCGCATACACAATTTAAATTAATAAAAAAAGAATACAACTACAAGTAATGTATACAGGTCATTTTTCGTATACAGGTAATGTGATTGATAGAATTCAAACAGTGTGTTGTTAATAAACTTCAACTTTAGAATGTCATTTGCGTTGGTTTTTCACCCCACCCCTAAAGGTGTTATCAACTCTATAAGTAGTGACTAACCATACAGAGATATTTCTTTATAGAGTAAGTAAATTATCATTATGCAAAAGATGTAAAAGTCTTTCACTGATCAAAAACTAACCAAACTCTCTCTCTTTCAAGGGGGCGAATCCGTTGAAAAAGTTCAAAGCAGATCAGGAGGTGCAAGTCAAAGTGATCGGTTACCGCGAGCTGAAGACCAGCAAGCACCTGCCGGTCACCCACTCCAAGGTGTGGACCGCTCTGCCCGAGTGTACACTGCGGCCAAGCAGCCTGAAGTCCGCAGGCCTGCTCCAGTCGGAGAACGTGCACAAGTCCAGCTTTGAGAGGGGAGACCAGGTCACCGTCTACATACAGAAGTTTGTCAAGAACTGTCTCTGGGTGCACGTGTCCCCCAAGTTCCACGGGAAGGTTCGGCGGTGCAACGTCTCAGAGGATGAACAGATTCAGGCAGACCCACTGTCCCACTTCAAATCGGGCACGGCCCACAGAGCCATGGTCGTAGGCCCGGGCAAGGCCAATGTGCTCGAACTTTCGTTCATTGGTAAGTTCTACAGATTTGGTAAACTGTTATCGAACTGTTCACATATTTCTTTTGAAGTCCAGCGAATATCTCCTCTGATAAAAATGAATCTCGTTTTCAGGAATATTTAAAGAAAGAATAAAGCGAAACGGAGAAATGAATTTAGATATAGCCAGGTGTTTCTACTTGAAAAAAATAAGTACATTTTTTGAAAACTCATTTCGATGTTTATCGATAGTCGCTGACTAGGTACTGGAATTTTAGAGGTTTCATATTCATGAACTCATAAATATGTTATTACCAATGTTTTTCAGGAATCCCTGAAGAAATCAGTGTAGGAGAGAATGTTGAAGGAACAGTCACAAAAGTCGGGGAAAACGGAGTGTTTGTGAAGCTTGACCACGGATACCTTGGTCGGGTTGGGCTGACAGACATTACTGACCGATACGTAGACCGACCATGGGAGCAATACAAGGAGGGACAGACCGTCACAGTCCATGTTCTGAATACTAAGGATAGGGAGAAGTGTGTACTCAGTCTACGCCAATCAAGGTAGGTGAACTGACCAATGGTACTTGTTAGCTATAAGTATAAAAAAAAGTAACTTAACAGTAAATTAGTACAAAATAGTTATTGAAATAATCACATAATACATTATATGAGCTGGTTATGATAAAGAAGAAATTCGTATTGTTATGAAATATGATTCGTATTGTTACGAAATATGAAATGTACTTTCCTGTAGCAAAGTGATATGCAACATGTATTACAGTTATCAAAGATAAGTGCCGGGATGTAACCTTCAAGACAAAATTCTCATTGTAGTAGTTTAGCTTATTTAAGACTACTAGGACTGTTGCAGAGTTAATCTCGAACTCTCGAAACCTAGAAATGTAGCTGGTAATCCCTTAAACGTAATAGAAACCGATCAAAATCAGCATTGATTAATTTTCTATTTGATACTGTTCAATATCTCAGAGTATCCGGGGATGCCGAAGACATTCATGACCCCGAACTGTCGCCAGATGATGTCAAAGAGGGGGAGATGGTGCGAGGCTACATCTCAAATAACGCCAACCGAAAGAAGGTGTTCGTCACTCTCAGTCACGGCGTGGGCGCCAAGATAGATGCAGAGAAACTCACAGAGCCCAAACTTAAACGCCCTGCTTCAGTTTTCTTTGTCGGAAAAGTTGTTCATGGGAAGATAATTAAGTAAGTTTAGGTTTCAATTCTTTTGATGAATTAAATCTGAATAGAAAATATGTAAATATTTTCTCACTCATGTTTGTTTTTTATTCGAAATGCTGACTCGTTCGTCAAGTCATTTTGTGGATTGATACTTTCAGTTTCTCACACCATCCAAAGAAACTTTGGTATATTTCATATTCAAGTCAGAATATTTCCTAATACAAAAGCGTAAATACAACCTAGGTAATCTTAACATTAATACAAAATTTAAAGCATGAATAAATTTTAGGATTTCATAAGTTTCTTATCTCATATCTCAATTTTCAGGGCAAAGTTAGACGGCGATGTGGAGAAGAAGGTTGTGGAGATGTCCCTTTTAGAAGCAGATACCGGTGTTCCAGGCATTGCTTGTGGTGAAGAGGACGTACCGACGGCACCAAAGCGGAAGGTGTCAGAAGACGAGCCGACGTCTCCAACTCAAAAGAAATCAAAGAAGGCTAAGGCTGAAAAGCCCAAGAAACAAGAAGTGAAAGATGCCACAGAGGACGCCGACGGTGACAGTGATAGTGGCGTCGAGGAGGACGAGGAGGACATACGGGTACGTTCACATGATAAAGTCTGAATTTCTTTCCAAGTGAATTTTGAAGAATTATTTTTCCTGCAACATATGACTCAGTGTGTGATCCTCGGCGAATAAGGCGAAAATATTGGACATGTCCGATATTTCATTATTATATTCGTTGACAATTAGCTGTATTCGTCTATAATGATAAACAGTATCCTGTAACATCTGTTTCAATGCATTTAAATACAGTCACCCCCTGCCTGGTCGTCTTAACTTAGGTTTTCTATTATGAAATTCAGTATCCTGTAACCTGTCTTTTGGTGCCACCACCCACACGGCCTTGTTGGTCTATGTTTTAATGTTTAATAACATTCAGTATCCTGTAATGTGTGTTTAAAGGTGGCCACAGCCTGCCGGGCCGTGTTGGCAAAGTCATCTATAATGATACTCAGACTCAGTATCCTGTTACGTGTGTTTCAGTTGTTGAGCCCCAAGGCCAAGTTAACGACGGCCGCGCCCCGCCTGGCTCTATCGGCCGGCTTCACATGGGACAACACCTTCACACTACCAGCCCCTGAGGCGAAGCAGCCAGAATCTGACTCAGACAGCGATGAGGAGGAAGGCCCCAAAAAGAAAAAGGTAAGGGAATAAAATCTTAAGACAACCCGACTATTTCACATTGGTCCATATCCACGGAAAGTTATAAGCACAAACCTAAAACCTTTAAAATTGTGCGTAAAACAAATTTTGTTTTGAATAATTAATTGTACATTTTCCATTACTTATGGATGTAACTAGACAAATATGAACACTGTTCAGAGATTTACTTGGACAGCATATACCTATATATGTAAGATTAACCGCATCTCAAAATGAATGATGAAATACCAATATATTGTCATATAACGTTTTCTCTCATACTTTTCCTTTTAGAAAGCCCGGCTAACCCGTCAGGAGAAGTTGGCAGCCCAGCGGGACGAGGAGCGTCGCCTTCTGGAGACGGAGCGCCGCCTGGTGGGGACTGACCAACAGCCCACATCGGCCGAAGACTTTGACCGCCTGGTGCTGCAGTCACCGGACAGCTCACTCGTCTGGCTCGGCTACATGGCGCACCACCTGGAAACCACAGAGATCGAGAAGGCCCGAGCAGTGGCCGAGAGAGCACTCAAGACCATATCCTTCAGGTGAGGGCAGATCGGAGTTTAGTTAAGCTATAAAAATGAAATACTAGGAGCCTTTTATGGCATGTCGAATGGGTACATGCTATTTGAACTTGTTAATTTGCATTAGTTTAGGAACTGATAATGATGTTTGAACAGCACAGTTAGAATATACCTCCGTCGTCTTTATACTTACTCCTTCCCGATGATTAATTGGTTATACTCTTAAATTGTTATCATACTTTTAACATTTAACTCGGGCTAAACCATGCAGGGTCGTAAATTTCTAATATGAAAAAAATACAAGTATTTTTACAATTTACATATCCAACTCTCTCTTTAATGCTGCCATAATAATTATATCCTTCACTTTCTTAACTCCATATAAACTTAAGTTTTAATACTGTTCTATTTTTAGAGAGGAGCAAGAGAAGATGAATGTGTGGGTGGCTTTCCTGAACCTGGAGAACCTGTACGGTACGGCCGACACGCTGAAGGGGGTGTTTGAGCGGGCCGTGCAGCACAACGAGCCGCTCAAGGTCTACACCCAGCTGGTCGGCATCTACGACAAGTCGGACAAGGCTGAGGTGAGGCGCCAGTAGAGAACCTACATCAACACTTTTACCATATTGAGATATCAAATATACCGGAGCTGCTTCAATAGGATTGTTATTTTACAGTCTTTGGTGAAAATAAATACAAGTAGACAGATGATTTATTTTTCTGCTTAGAATATCTTGTAGGCAGTGGAAGCTTCATTGGAGCTGCTTCAATAGTATTATTTCACACTCTTCGGTGAAAATAAATACAAGTAGACAGATGATTTATTTTTCTGCTTAGAATATCTTATAGGCAGTGAAAGCTTCATTTTCTTCTTTGAATTGCGTATTTCAGGCCGCCGAACAGTTGTACTCAACGATGATTCGCCGCTTCAGTCCTGTCAAAGATGTGTGGATCAACTTTGGGCTGTTCTTATTCAAACACAAGAAAGCCGACGATGCCCGGAAGTTAATGCAAAGAAGTCTTAAGAGTCTGGACCAGAAGCATCGTGAGTATTTTAAGGAGAGTTTTCTCTAAAAACGAAAAAGTATGGAGAAAGAAATGATCTCGACACTGAATTGATACGTGTATTTAAGTCGAATAAAGTACCATACCTTGTTGGGTCGATAGATCACTGCAGTATATTTAAAAAACTGCTTAGCTCAGAAGACATCATGTCCAATGTCCCAACAGGATTTTCTTATTACAGTTTAATTGAAAACGCTGCTTTTATCCCAATCTCCCCAAGATCTCCGGTCTAATCAATACCTCCGATGTAACCTCTTTCAGACGTGGAGGTGATCAGTAAGTTCGCCCAGATGGAGTTTAAACACGGCGAGGCGGAGAGAGGCAAGACCATGTTTGAGAACGTGCTGAGCAGCTACCCGCGGAGAACTGACCTGTGGTCAGTCTACATCGACATGGTCATCAAACTCGACCAGCTCCAGCAAGTCAGGTGGGTGGCTAGGACAAACCGACTCTTATATGAAATAAACTATTTTGTAAAGGAACATAAAGTCAGGACAGTTTCTCTTGGAGGCCTTACTTATGTACAGTTCTTGAAACGTTGGGTGTATTTACAAATGTATCTAACCCTCGGATCTAGGACTAAGTGAAAAGCGAAGAAAGTGCCATAAAGTTACATAGTAGATCTCTGATAATGTCAATAAAATCACCAAGCATAATTTTCTGTCTATATGATATAAAATCGGTCTTCCTAAAGTACAAAAGAAAAGATATAATCTTAAAACGTTGATGTCCAGTTTAGATATTTTCGATATGATAATACATTTTTGTGACAGTAAAATATTGAACGTCTTATTTTCTGTTTTAAAGGAATATCTTCGAGCGAGTGATTGCGTTAAATCTGGCAGCCAAAAAGATGAAGTTCTTCTTCAAGAAGCAGCTGGACTTTGAACAGAAACACGGCACAGAGGAGACTGTGGCCACCGTCAAACAAAAAGCCCTGGACTATGTTGAAGCCCGGGCCTCTCTGACGTGACCCTAGAACGGGGAAACCACTTTTCGTTGCATTTTAAATAAAATCAATTTGAATAATTATTGATTAACTGTTCATATTGAAATGAGGAAGCGATGATATTAGGTCTGCGGGTGAGATTGGGTAGAATATCAAATTTATTTCTACAAATTAGATCTAAGAAAATCTGAATGTTCATATATTTCAAATGCGTATATTATACAATAGCTTACAAAGTGGGACTTGAGCATTCATCTTTTCCCTTGATTTGGGCCTGTTTCAATTTGGTCTGTTTCAATTACCTAATGCATTTTGTTTATGTCAGATTAGTTGCATATATGAATATTGTACACATCGTTGTTATGCTTTTGTGATGTACTGTAGCGAAATAAAAGACATACAAATAGAAACCGTAAAATAAAACTTCTTTACTTGCGTTACGGGGAAAGAATATGTTTACCTTTACCTAATTCACAAGGCAGTGTTTGAATTTCCGCTTTGGAACGTATAATGGGTGGTACCAATCATAAATCCGGAGGGAAAAATAAAATTTTCATTAAAGGTAGGGGGAAATTTCTAGAAAGTTTTCGAGTGGAGCTGTAGTTTTTATTATGGAGGTCTACTGGAAGAATATTATATGAAACCTTTCAAAACTACGTAGCTACAAATTGTATAAAGAAAGTCAAAATAATTGTTCAAATCATCGTATTTGCAACACGGAAAGCAATTCAGTAATCTCTACGAAACAGATTTATCGATTTCTATCCATCCTCAAGAAGCAAGATGCAATATTAATTGTCAGATAAGATTATTGAATTAGGGTTTTCAAGCTGTAAGTTTCCTGCCTAGTAGAATCGCCCCGTCAGTCATGGTAAATTTGCTTTTGATACTACTTACCGGTATATTAATGCTATGTATTACGAAAAGGGGGCATATTTATATGAACAAATATTCCGGCATGTGGACTTGAGGCCTCACAAATCTTCGTAAGCACACAAGTAACACGTACAAGTACATTAATAATCCTTTATTTTTATCATTTAACATAAAAACAAGTAATGTGAATACATCAGTAAATTCTTGTACCATAATCCAAAATGTCACTTTTACAAGTGCTCGTCTCATAGATATATCATCTAATTTTCTGTTTCTTTCCTACATGAACAGAGCTAGTAAATTGACGTTTCTTCCCTTTACTGACAGTGCCATTGGCAACCTTGCCGTTTTGACTGTTCTTTTCTGTTTGACTTTTCTTCTCGGCGAAGACCGATTCCTCGTACTGTTCCAGTCTGTCCATCACCTGTTGCACCTTGTCTCGAACCTCCGCCTGGACGAAGTCAGTGGGAACAGGGCCCTGCAATGGGGAAATAAGCCCGGTTTAGTTGTGGCTTTGTGGATGATTGTTAGTTTAGAACAACCTTTTCAACTGCCCAGGGCACATAAAGAGCTGTGTTAGAATGGGAGTAGACGTAGGTTTCTTTTTATTCTCATACTGTTTGAGAGGGGCACATATAGCTGTATAAAAAGTCATCCTACATCAATCTGGAGATATTAGCATTGAAACTTAGACAATGCAACTGTCCCGATCCATCTTCAAGTTGATTGGTTTATTGTCGCAGAGAAGTAAAAAAAAAAGAAGCCATACGCTGTCATACCAAGAAAAAGAACGATTCTTTTTATCTGTTACAAGTGCTAGGTTAGGAATACGATGTCAAGAAGAACTATTACTGAACTGTAATAATGACCTAAGTTAGGATTAGTTATAGACCTATTTCAGTAGAGTGGCGCCCTGCTAGCAGAACAGGTATGGGTTTCAATGGAAATCGTTGTTCGCCTTCTATGGGAGGGTTCACTTCGCAGGTTCATGAGAAAGGTGTATAGAATAGGCAATACGTACCTTCTTCTTTGTGGGGGGCTTGGAAGAAATCGGAGGGACGAAGGTCATGTTTGACGGATCAAAGTGGTCGTGCAGCTCAACGGGCGACCTAAAAATATAATGTGCATGTTCGATTATCGTCGGTTCAAGTAAAAATCTGTATATGACAGTGTTGGACGTCTACGCTCACGACCAAGAATTTTACCAAGGAGCTGTGGCATTTGTGTAGCACAAACACCAAATATCTAAGACAAACGTATTGTTTTACTTACTTTCTACTCATTTCCATTGAGAGCTGGGCATGACCCTGTATGGGAGCTTTAGCTAGGAGATGGTTGGCGAACTGTCTCACAGTGGGGTGGTAGGAACGCTGAAAAGATTAAAGTAACTACACCGTTATTTAAATATCAAATATTTGATATTGTTTACCAAAGTGCCCTTCGGATATGTCGGACATTTTCCCATGATTGTCTGACCTTTTACCTTTAAACGTCGGACATGTCCAATTAAAATTTCATGCATTTTCCATATTCAAGAACAGTTAGTGTTACTATACTAAATACTTCATTTGATTTTGACGTGTCTGGTATGGCATGGACATGTCCGACGTAATTCACTTAATGTCTGGCGTTTCAAAAAGTTGACGGGATGCACTTCAGTCTTTATCATTTATCACGACTAGTCTGTGAAGACTCAACAGGCCTACCCTGAGGAGGTGCAGCTCGTAGAGAGCCGTGTTGGCGGCGTTACAGTGCTCGGGGTCCTCCAACTCCGGCATGTAGAGGCCGTTACCCAGCGTGTCCGTGTCGTACAACAGGTCCATCTTCGAGTCCGCCTGGATAAATGAGAAATATTTCGATCAGTCAAATGAACCGGTTGTAATTTTTAATTGTTTGTGTTGGACAACCAAATAAAAACGTACAACTTTAAGACCTTCCTAATGGATATATTTCATATGAATAAATGAAATTCTTTTACTGTATTCAAAGGCATATACTAATAATATTTATCGTATTTGTGTTCTGGGGCAATTTAGATTCATACTGCTCTTATATACGTGTCAATAATCATTTTTTAATAGCCTGGATTACTGTATTGGCCTCAATTAATATCCTGCATCCTTTGATGTAAACATATCCTATTATTATCACATGTAATGCCTAAAATATCGCAAGATCAACAGGCTGATAATGCACGTCAAAACATCATACATGCTACATTTTAGTTAATGGCTAGTAATATTTCCTAGAATCAAACTAAACTTACAGTGACAAAGGTCCGTGCCATGGCCAGCGTGGCGATGCTGCCGTTCGACCACTGCTGGAGGGCGATGGTGGTGAGGCGCTTAGTGAAAGCCAACAGGCGCTGCTGGGAAATCTGAAATCATGTGCAACAAACTTCATCATTTCCACAAATTTATTGTGAGGAAATATATTTTGATCTAAGAACAAGAAGAGAAATTCGATAAAAAAAAATTTGGTCAGAATGAGGGCAGCATTGAGTTAATATACATTGTTACAAATAAGCTTATGAAACACATTTCACTGTAACATATATTATGTCCTCACTCATTAATTTTTTCAGATCGTTTTTTCTTTATAGCTATACGTTTTTGTTTTTTTTATAGCTATACGTATATATACTCATGGTTAGACTTGGGGTAAGGTATGCAACCCTATATTAATGTATTCAATGTAATACCGGTAGTTATTTTAAAAGGTACATGTTCTTCTTTAGCCATTATGAGAGAAGAGGCTTTGGATGCAAATTATTAATCAATTGACGTCAGTTCTTACCTGACGCTTCCTCTTGTTGAGCATGAGGTCGAGGCAGTCGAGGGCGATGGGCAGGTCCTCGGACGAGATGCCGGCGTTCAGGTCCATCAGGGAGGCGTACAGGTGGCGGTAGAAGCGCATGGGGTCAATGTTGAGAGCCGACCCCTGCCCTGACAGGATCTTAAAGGCCGTTTGGACGCAGTGCAGGGACTCGCGGTACGTTAGGTCCTAGAGTGAAGCAACCGAAGCGAAAGATGTGGGTTAATACTCAGAGGCTAACATTCACTGGTATAAATTTCATATTGTAGAGAATACCTGACTTTGTCTATTTATTAAATAACATGTTTGAGAGTGTAATGACAATATGTTATGAGGACAAACAGGACTTGTGGTACATTAGGTCTTACATTGAAGCAACCGACGCAAAAGATGTGGGCTAATACTCAGATGTGGGTTAACATTCCCTGGTATAAATTTCATATTGTAGAGAATGCCTGATTTTGTCTATTTTTTAAACATGCTTGAGAGTGCAATGCTAATTAGTTATGAGGACATAGTTTAACATGTAAACAATGACTTTAGAAACAGCTAGCTGTAGGGCCTTACCTCTGAATCTACCAGATCGGTGATGACAGAAAACAAGTCGTCGAAGAACTCCAAGTTGATGAGGTGCGCAAACCTATAGTGAGAAGATCAAAGTTAGTATATTTATAATGGACTCCTTTTGTTAGGCTTATTGGATATCAGTCGTGAAAATCACTCTATAAGGTACCCGGAGTAAGTCATTTTGAATGTGTTGGCTTTCAAATTTACCTAGCACTTGCTCGTCACATTATCACACTAATATTCAATATAAAAAACATAATCTTACTTGGCAAGCCCTTCAAGAACTGTGGCGAGCAGGTTTGAGTTGGTCCCCAGCTTTAGAATTCGGAAGTATGTGAGGAAGATCATGTTGATGATTTCAGTGTTCTGTCAAAGAGGAAACATAACAAAATCATAATATTTTGATAACTGACGTCAGGTATCTAACACACATGTTATTGAGTCGTGTAATGTGTACGTGACTTAAGATTACAAACGTTGTAGATTACTTCTTTAATTTGTAACCGTAATAAGTATAGAATGTATTTCATCCTACCAAGCGCAGGCGGTTCTGGGTGTCGTCAGCGGCGGCAGCGTCCTGAAGTTCCTTTTCCAAGTACTCCATTTGTTTTTTTCTCTGAATATACGAAAACAAAACCAATGTAGTATCTTTCTAAGAATGTGATATTCTAAGATTTTTCCTTAATTCAGAAGTAATTTGATATATTGTTCTCAAAGACCTTTCATTTTCAGGGTAATAGCATGGTCGATGAAATTGTCAAAAAACCCAAAAAGGACACTTTTTGAAAGGAAAGTAAGAGATTCATTTATATGTTGTTAATACAATGGATTCTTAACTATTAACATGCAGAACTTAAATTGTGGCATGGTAGTTAAAGCCCCGTCCCCGCGGGGGGAAACAGTCGACGATAAACTATGAACGACAAAGGTGACTTGATCGTCAACGATGAACCAGGGAAGCCAGGGCCCCATAGACACGCTGGCACCATGTAATTAAAGAAGCCACATCATTTTCTGTCGATGAAAAGGGCCCACAAAGAATGCCCCTGAACTATTGTTAATGTTTGATTTAAGACTGCGTGAGATTCGTGTATATCCAAGTCTTCGTAAGTTGCTTTCCAGAATGTCTGAGTAATTCAGACCGCGTTTAAAGTTTGTCCATTCACTTCCCAATAGTTCAAAAGAAATGAACGATGAGGGAGCTTCTTAATATGAAAGGGTTTTTATTCAATAAACATCTCATCCCGAGTCAAAGCCACCATGTATAAGTCTTCATCAGTCCACCTCCCATCTCCTATCAGCAATCAACCACATTTAGAACACGAGTTGCTCCAACGCCTTCTAGACCATTCTAGCATTCAGCTCTAACACAATCCTATGTCCGAGGTAGTGGGTATTGGTAAACTCCAGTCTGTTACACGGAGTCGATGTACTTACTCCAGGTATAACTCCTTGGCTAAACATGTTTAGCTGATGTTCTCACTAAACTGAGTGATTACTAACTTCTAACCAACTCACTCACTAACTGCTCGCTCCCTACCTTGCAGCGCCTTTTATACTGGTTAACAGGTGGCGCTAGGAGCGTAAGATATTTCTCCTAGAAGTAGACTAGAAGTAGACTTGCTAAGCCTGATCCTTGTTGGATTATATATTATGACAATGTATTAAAAGTACTAAGCCATTAGTACATTCGACGGCGGTCAGGTGTTTGAGTTTAAGGAGGTGGACGACATAGCTCAAACCAAATGAATATAATGAACTCCCAATTTTGATGATTGGATATATTTGTTAAACCATGGTGGGGTGGCCTTGACTCTCGTGGTACATTCAACACAGTATCAATAGATTTGTAGATCCGGTTTCAACACAAATTCACAGTGAAATTATTCATTGAGTTGATTTCCACATTTTGAAGCTCAAGGTTAGCAGAACTCGTTCATAAAATGACAAGGTAAGTGTTAAAAATTGATAACATGATTATTTGGATAACAACGTAGATGATGACATAATCATGGTTACAAAATGACAAAGTCAACTTTAGAGGATGAAGTGTTCGTCATCTTTAGGTATTCACTTAGTACGTGCCTTGTGCATTAAAGTCAGTTCTCAGCATCGTTAGCTTATTTTAAGATTCAAAGATTGCGACACCCGTGCATAAGGTGACAAATTCAGTTTTGACTCAGTACATGCATGTACAGTTTCTGATATTTATGATTTGTAACACAAGTCGACAGAACTCAACATATATACAGTGTAGGGTTATCTTAAACTTCTAAAAGTAACAAGTGTACATCAAATCCAATTTCAGAACAAATTAACACAACATAAGTCAATACAGAGAATTCGGACATTTTGAACGAATGACTTTCATGATACAATGCGTGTCAAATTTCAACCAAACTTCAATCATAACAACATTATTTACAATAAATACAAGGTCTCTGTATCAGGTTTAGTAACACCGAGCAGTTGGAACCAGAAAATACCACCATTCCTGTCACGCGTCCGCCAGCTATACTTAGTACACGTGTACTTAGCGGGACGCTTGACTGGAGTTCCCCCCCAAGGTTTGACCTCGATTTGGATCCTTCGGGCGCGAAGCGCCCGGATGGCAAATTTCTGCTTCGATCAAACTTTCAAGTTTGATTGTTCGACCTGATATTTTGGGCCGATATGAATTAATTCTGGCGCTTGATTATGTTGGTTGGGGACCTAAACTTTAGTTTTAGCACAGATTTTTATAAGAAATTATACGATGCTTTGATCATGCTAGCCGATTTCAGAATTTGGATCTTTTGGATCAAAAAGGGGTTTTCCCAATTAGCCTCGTTTTGACGTCATTTTAATCAGTGTCGCTCATCTTTTTGGTCGGAGAGGACGTATTTGTTTTTCACTCTCTTTTAACAATGGCCCGAGTCGCAGTTTTCTGTAGTCAAAGGGAGAGCGGGATCGAGGAGTACAACGACCTGATCGTCGGGGATACAGCCCACAGTGTGACCGTGGTGGAGTGCGTAGACGCCGGGACTGCCGATTTAGCCGGGGCGGCTTTCGCGCACCATAGCGTGTGGCCCGACGACCTGTTAGTGATCGTGGTCAATCTTCTGGACATTTTACGATGGGACGCGGAGCTGGAGTTATACATTCCCCTCTTCTCCTCCACTACGGCCGCGGTGACCTTTTACGGGGAAACGCTCAACAGGGCTTTTCTTAACCTGCGCAGTCACCCAGCCCCCGCCACCGTGATGTTCACCACCGTGACGGGCATCAACACGGAGTCTTGGGAGTTGACGTGCGAGGACGCGTATTTTCAACGATGGATGAACCACCTGGTGCCCCGGGTCAACCGGGAGGTTCGCCATGCTAACCGCTGGTTTGGCGTTCCAACAGCCGACCTGGGTCACCGCCTCCACATCACGCGTCAGACTGCAGACGGGGCCTTCACCGTCCACGACTACCGAGAGTTCGTGGACGGTTTCATGCCGACCCATCGACAGCTTCGACGGTGGGCTCGCGCCCTGGGCCGGCTCCTTCGCCAGCTCCCAATAGCTCCCCTCTAGACCAACCCCTTCCCCCCTGTACATACCGATTGCCTGCGGTGATTAGTGGGTCTTAATTCCCGGCTAGTGATTGAGTCATAAACATTATTTTGACAATCATCAAGAGTTCATCGGATCCAATTCCCGGCCAGTGATCGGACCACCAAGGACTAGATGTTTTTCTTTGTGGCTGTTTTGCCGGACTGTTCGGGGCGACTCGTCGGAGCTGTTTGGGGTTTCTTTTGCCGTTGCCGGGCGTCGTCCCCCTCGTCTCCTCGCCTGCCACCGGGTGCCTTCCCCTCGTCGAGTTGGTCCAAGCCTCGACCGCTCCGAGACCGGGTAAGTTGAATCTTCCTTTTCCCACCGTTTCTTGCATGTTAGGCAGGCTACTAATCGTAGATTTTAAGGAGATTGTTGGCCAAATTCTTCTTGGTGGTTCTCGGCTCGCCCTCACGTGGTTGTATTCCGGAAGCTGATGTCACTCCCGGAACCAGAAACTGTTTCGCTGGTGATTTTAGTAACGGGTAGCGTGGGTGGCCACCTAGTGTTTATTTTTGGTTCCAAGATGGTGGACGCGGGCCGAGAGTCAGGATCTTGCGTACTAAACTTATTATCTTTTCCAGGTCCTGCGGTATGTTAGGGTGATGTAAATGAAGCAATGTGACACGGTTGGCACTGAAAAGCGTCAGGCTATATAATTTTAGTGGGCGGATTGTTTAGGCTAATATGATCAAGCATTTTACCTCGCGCGTGGTTGGGAGATATTAGGGGGTTTTCTGACTAGCGGTTTGTTGACATTACCGATCTAAGTAGGTTTTCTGGAGTGTGGGTAATTCGTATCGTATTGTTATTTTTTTTTTTTTTGATACTATTAACTGTTGGGGACTGACACTGCACATGATAATCAGGTATGGGTGGCCAGAGATTCCGGTCTGAGTTGTACAACACAAGATTTGCTGTAACAGGATTCTTTGTTTAGTCGTTATACGTACAGGGCATTAGTGTAAATGTCTTTATTGGAAACAATTCACATGGGGTGCCCTAGGTAACAAGCGCTTCCCAGGGTGTTCACCCTGGTAAGTTTAAGTGACAGTAGGTGACCAAGTATTTTGGTTCAGACCTCCCAGCATTAGATTGGCTGTGACAGAATTCTTTGATGAGTTGTCCCCCTTACAGAGTACTGGAAAGATTGACGTGTCGGCCACGTAAGGCGACACCACAGGTGGAGCCGTCCAACGAGCTGTTGGCGACTCCAAGGTAAGTTTGAGATGTAGTGGCGAAGGCCACAGATACCCATCCCATGTTTTAGTCTAACAGCAAGACTTCGTCAGTGTCATCGTGTTAGAATAAGTGTTAGAGTGAGTATTATTGTCCAGAGTCGTCTCGAAGAGGAAAAAATACTACTGTGAGGAGACTGAGATGAAGTCTCTAAGACACTGAATGAACTTCCAGATGAAGATTCTGTCTGTGTCATTGTGAAAAAAAGAATAGTATCCTTATTAAGAGCTAGAAAGGCACCAACACCACAAAGATTATCAAGCGTCCCAAGCAGAGATACACATGTGAACACTGCGGCAGCTCGTGCGTTCATAGATCGGGCCCAAGTGGGCACCGTTCCACTGAACACAGAACCACGCCTATCAGCACCTGAGATTTCCAAACACCTCAGATAGTGATATCTTTGCGGTGAATGCGTGAAAGCCTGTACCCACAGGTTGGAGTTGAGCCATCACAAGAACATCCACCTACAAAGGTTTCATGAGTGCCCGAGAGGTGATGCAAAACTGTCCCGCTCAGATTCCCTAACCGACCTCATGGGGAGATAAGAATAATGATAGGAATTGGATCCCTGGTGATTTACCTTAAGGGGTCACAAGGGTCAATACTCTTGATAACACTCTTTCTGTACAGTGTGTTAGAATAATTACCCAATACACTCCAAAGATTTATACGCAAACAAGTTAACACCCCCTTCAAGGGTGACAACTGTTCTAACATATTTGACTCCATTTTATGAAGCATTCGCTTTAAAACCCCAGTTTTGTTCTTATTGAATGATTTTGTTACGACAAATTCCCTTCTTTCCCTGCTAGTTACAGGTGGTAGCTCGGCGTTCACCCCCTACATTCAGCCTGGGGTTTGAAGACCGAGTTCCACTTTATATTGGGTAGTGGCGCCCTTCTGAATGCAAACGGGTGCGCCACTAACTCCAAACGGCTCACTGAATAGATATTATACCTATGTTAACAGTGACATTTCACTGTCTACCCTATACTCTACATCACATGGGAAAAACCAACATGGCAAGCGGTTGGGGTAGCGTTTTCATTCCGTGAGGTATAAATGTCATTAAAGGACATTAAGTAGTAACTGTACAAAGGAGGCTGAGATTATTCGTTCCTCGTTAGTTATCACCAGAGGATCGGGTCTCAGATTCAGGTTCGTTTCTGATCTGATTCCCGGTCCTCATTAGTTACACGTGGTTTGTCGGCACTCTCCCATTCATAGGACTAGAATGGGCAGTACCGAGTTTCCATTGTTATAATTGGGAGCAGACTGCATATATATTTTTTTTAAATATGCAGCCTACACCCCCTTTAAATTATAGAGATGTGTAAATGCATCTCCTTAGATCACTTACTTCCAGACAGCACCTAGTAAGTCGGGCCTTTACCGAAGTACAGTACAAGGTTAAACCCGTTTTCTTGTTCAGGTCTATGCCCGTTTCTCTTGTGGAGAGTCAAGACTACTCCTGAAAAGACTCCGCCCCCAGCTTATCCTAACTATGCGCATGCCGGGCAGGGATAGGTAGTGCTAAAGACAGAGTTAGAATTTTTTTATCTCCTTTCTAATAGATCGGGTAAACTTATCAGCTCTGGGTGTCAACCAAGTTTATTGTAGCTTGTTCATCAGGGAATCAGTAGTCCATGTCCCCCCTCTTCAGCTCAACTGTTGAGCGGAGACCTGGATGCTTTTAGCGCCACGACGGCGGTCAAGACTAATTTTCATTCATTTATTTTATTTTATTTTCCTCGACGGCGGTCAGCTCTGAAGCCGCTCATTTTCTTTATTAATTTTAATTATTTCTAATTTTTACCCGGGTCGAAACTTGACTTCTTGCCGTTTTGTCTCTGTTTCGATTAAAACTGGCCTAAAAGTGGTCTAAATAACTTAGTCTTGAATTATGGGCAGTTGTTCATTATTTTCTTTCTTCTTGATACTAGTTGTCGTTGGATCCTGACTTTTTTTTTTTTTTTTATGTTAAAGTCAGGATCCTTTGACCTAAGACATACGGTGATTCAGTGGTCATTTACACATAACCAAGACGACGGGGCTATTAATAAGGACAGCACCTCGCTCCACCGCCTTGTGAGTTTTCGCTACAGCTTCTCCCCCCCCAGGGATGGCTTGTCCCGTCTGAGGGAGTCGCGATATAGTGAGAGAGAGCCGAGCACCCTGTGAATGTCACCAATTCGCCATTGTCCCGTAACTACATTTCCTTGTGACCTCCGTTATAGCTCCCAAATATAGCACGCCTTGTCAGGATTTGCACATATCCTTGCCGCTGCAGCGTGTCTATGCCAGGAGCAAACGAGCCACGTATAAGGTACTCTCGTGTGCTGTCACAGAGCGTCCCCCCTGAGAATGTTACTAATTATACTGCGTTCTTATTATATTTTGCCCAAAATTCCCTGAGGAAGAGCTCTTAGTTACACAAATATTGGTTTGCTTTATATATTAGTTTTTAGGTAAATTTCTTTCTACTCGTCGATTTTTTTTGTGATGAAGGGACCGCTTGTCAGGAGCCAATCCACCCGGGGCATAGTGACTGCCATGGTCGGGCGTCCACCCCAGTGCCCTTTGCAGCGTCAGTGACGCGTAACCCCAACGTCCTGCCTCCTGTCAGGCACCACTGACACCAGGCCTGTGGGCAGGCTCCTGCTGCTTGTGCAACCCCCTCATCTTTGAGAAGAGTATATATGTAAGCATGCTAAAGAATAGACAGTGGCGTTCCCCAAGTGGCTCCTGTACTGCAGCCCGATCCTAGCGGTAACAACAGCACAGGGGTCAGGTGTAGATGGTACTTGCTTGGGGAAGTTCACTTCGCTCGTTGGGAGCATTGGTCCCGTTGAGCGCTCTTAGGTTTTATACAGAATTTTGAGTTTTTCTTTTAAAATGCTAAAATTTTGCGACACTAGGATCGGTTCCAAATGGTTCCCTACTTTAAAAGAGTTGCCAAATCAATAACAATTAGAGTGTTGAGCTAGGCTACCGGGCATGGGACACTCGACTTGAGAGAAATTTAGATAACCCATGGGTCCATAGAGAGACGGTTGGACCAGCCTACCCGAACTAAGTTTTTCCTGACTGGTGAATCCTTATTGCTCAGGCTAGTCAACAGAACCCTACCTACCCAAACAGGTATCGCCCAGCGAACTTCCTGTAACATTTTAGTTTTAGTATTCGTACCTCTGTGTTATTAATTCACCAATTTTACCTGTACAGTACTAGGTCAGGTTTTACCACTCGTTACATTGTCATATGATAACTTCATAAACCGTTCCTGGATTTATTTCGGATGTCCCTGGCCTTATTGTCTTTCGTGCAGATCCTGTTCCGGTCGCTGTTGAGGTGGGCGTGGTCGATCTAGGAGGAGCGTTAGGCATTGTTCCTTGTCCCAACACCGGTTGAGGCCAGTCCGCTCCGACATCGGACCACCCTGCGTCGATGAGGCGAGGTACTCCCATGGGTACAGGAGTGGCTAGCCCCGAGGAATATCTCAGTAGTCTGGCCCTGGTATTGTATTTTAAGTTACTCATCATCAGACGGGCTAGTTTTTTAGATACCCTCAGGGTGTCGGGTAGTGGCACCTTAGATGGGTGCTGTCCAGGTCTAGTCGCTGCTCCCATCAGCTGCGCCCCCCAGGTTACCGTCAGAGTATACTTCAGACACAGCTGGGTCACCAGTAGATCCCTAATGAGCACATAGCCTTCCGTATAAGTGTGGTCTGAAGGCATAGCCAGTTCGCCTAGGAAGATTGTTTCTATCATATGTGGATTGGCAAACTGTACGTACAATCCATCCACAGTCTTTCTTCTAATATTTCTCCACTTTCGCCACACGAGGACCACTATGGCGATGACTAGTACTGCCAGTAATATAGCAAGTACTGCCACCGCAGTGGGGTTGGCGGTCGTGTCCGGGCATCCAGTTAGTTCCTTTTCACTGCGCAGCAGCTCCTCCGGGTCCGCCGCTTCCAAGGCCATGGCCCGAGGTAAAGTCATGGTTAGTCCGGCCAGGGCAGCCTTGCCTTGGTGGTTCCGCCAGCACTTCCAGAGAACACATCCAATAATTGTCACAGCTACCACTATGCAAAAGATGGTGAGGAGACCAAAACCGCCTCCGAAGTTGCCTATAGAGAACCACGGGGCGTGTTTCTCTACCTCATAACGGTCAGTCGCTTTCTTGATACCCTTGGCCAAGTCTTTACGGTGTTTTTGTATTCGTTTGGCCAGGGAGGTTACAGGTATTTTGGCCTTCAGGCTTTCCTCGATTTCCAGCAGGTCTTTCCTAATTGTTTCAGGGATAGGGTCTGACTCTAACATAGTGGGTTCGTTTTTGGACGTCGTGAAATTCATGTCCCACCCCTTCACACGACTTGCTGCTTCCAACAGGTCATTATGTGGGTACACAACCGTGGTGATCCTGGTGTGCCTGTCACAATTTCGCAAGCTATACGGTATCCATGCTCCTTGTGTTTGGAATGCACAGTCGCATTCCACCTGAACCCTTGCATAATTTTCTATGTTCACTCCGACCGCAGGCTGGTTTCTGCAAATCATTTGGCCTCGGGTGTCGGCGCTGACCACTAGCATATCTCCGTCGTCTAGATACACTGCCATCTCTCCGAAGTCTGCTTCCAGTAGATAGTCCAGCTCACATTTTTCTTGGATCGCTAGGTCGTCGCGCCTCAGTAGCGCAGCAGTGCAGGTGTTGTCTGTAATCTTTTTCATATAAGGTAGGTCCTTACAGAGCGTGATGGTCTGTCCATAACAACCTGACCAACTGCCACTAGCCAATGGTACGTAATACTGGCGGGACATGGACATGGCGACACTTTTGGGTAGATTAACAATTTGGAGAGCGTCCTTCTTAAGTCGCCCCCTAACCGTCACTGGCACAGGAAAAGTTAGTACTTCGTAGACCCGGAACAAATGTTCATCAGCCACCACAGGCACCCTTACATACACTATAAATTCCTGAGTGGTTTCATTGAATTTGAACGAAGGTTGACTGTTCTCGTAATAGAAGGAAGGATCTGTGAACGCGACATGGAACCTGGGGTGGATCCCCTTCAGATATCTGTTCACTTCCTGGACCGCTCCGACCATATATTGGCGGGGTACCAAGTCCATAGTCAGCTGGCCCCGCGTCAGGCGCTGTACACCTTTCCTGAACACGCGAGTTTGCTCTACCATTAGTTGAAGATACACCATCTCTCCTAACTTGTCTTCTAGAGCGACCGGTATCATATTCAGGTACAGTTCCATCCAATCCACCTTATGTTGCACGAGTTTCAACCTTCGGCGAGTCGTGTTGTGTGCCTTATTTAGTGATCTTAGATTGTCCAGTAGGCCTATCACGACATGGTTAACCTTTTCGACAGCCTCGTCATGTTTTTCATTCATCAGAGCCAAGTCTTCGATCATTTGGTTCGAAGACTCCTGCAATACTCTAATCAATTCTCTGTTATATTTGACATCAGCCGCCAGCCCTTGATTCCAAGAGGTTGGAAGAGGAAAGGTCGGCCACCCTGGATCGTCTAGCATTGTGGGCAACTTCTTCATTCTCTTAACCCTTCCACCTGGATTTAATTCCGACTCTTGATTTTGAAGGTCTTGTTGAGTGTTCTTTATTAGGGAACTTAAGGTTTCATTAAGAACTTCTCGGTACCGACCCTTAAGCGCCTGTGACGTCTGATCCATCCAACTGACCAGCGACCTGATATGGTAGCAGGCCCGATCGAGGGCGTCTCCTCCCTGTAGATATCGGTGACAGACCTGGCCAAAGGTAGCCTTGTTGAAGGAGCGCCTCCTTGGAATAGTGATTAGGAAGCCTTGTCGGACGTGTGTTATATCCGCGGTGGACATTAACTTCCCTGGTTTTAACACTACTCCATATTGTTCTAAAGCTATCACTTCAGCGTTAGGGGCTAGCCCTTCAGGTGGGCTGGAGTCGTTATGCACTCCCCTAATGCCCCCTATTATAGCTAATACGAACAGCACTAGCCACTTCATGGTCTTTGTTTTGGCCTTAGCGATAGTTTGAGAAAGTTAATTTTGCAGTTTATCTAAAACATGTTCACAGCAAAGTTACCTTATTTTTTCTGCGCACTACTATCATCCATGCGCCGAAAAATGCTCTCCTCTCGGGCTTCCTGGTCTGTTTAGTTTGGGACATGCTCGTAGAGGTTTTGCCCGTTGTCATTTACC
This sequence comes from Lepidonotus clava, assembly GCA_936440205.1. Taxonomy (NCBI): domain Eukaryota; kingdom Metazoa; phylum Annelida; class Polychaeta; order Phyllodocida; family Polynoidae; genus Lepidonotus; species Lepidonotus clava. The sequence goes on from OW387145.1 coordinate 23,901,023, forward strand.
ACTCGCCTGATGATCCCGCTCTCGTCCTTGGTGACCGTGATCCTCAAGCCTCTCATACGTTCGCAGGACGAGGGGCGCATTGCTCTGAGGGGTCTTGGCCTAGTAGGTTCCAGTCCGAAACGGCCCCCGTTGGATCGTACGACGGTTGGCTCGAGGGGTATTGGTTCGGTACCTGCGGTGGGTTTGTCGTCGGGAGTGGGCTCGGCCACAGTGGACCCCCCGGCTGGCTGGTTGGTGTCCACTGCTGCTGGTTCCATAGTAGTGGTGAGGGATTGGCGTTGCAGCTCGTTGTCAAGCTGCTCAAGTCTAAACAAGCGGGGTCCGCAGGCCGTAAGTGGTGGAGGAGGGGAGCTCCCGCTGGCCCGTTCCCCACCGGTGGGGTTGGCGCGTGTTGACCGGGTGCTACCTCCACTTTTAGTCCTGGAGCGGCGACGGTTAGCTGTTCCCCTCCCGATCGCCTTTCCAGAGTGGGCAGAGGTCGGCCGCCTCGTGTTGTTTGTAGGCTGGTACTTTCCTTGACGCATTTAGAGTTTTGTGTGGTCCTTTGAATGAAAGGAGCTATCTGAGTTTTAATCTCAGCTAACTGTTTGTTTGATTTTGGCACATCCAGTCCTACTGTTCTCCTAATTTCGTCAACAGTCTCGAATAGTTGGAACAGTGGTTGCGTAAGGTCCCAGAACCAGCCGGCCTGTATCTGCACTGGTTGGTTGACCGCTTCCTCCTTCTGAACCGGCTTGGCCAACGCCGTTAGCCTTGGCTCGGGCTCCGAGTCACTCACCTCAGATAAATTGTAGAAGTCTTTATCTGCTGTCTTCTTTTTGGCTGGAGCCGATTTAGCGGACCTCTTGGCTCCGCCTGTGGTCGTTCTGGTGGGCCGCCGGGCTGGTGTCCTTGGCTTCTTCCGGGCAATCCCGGCGTCGGTTGAGTCCGGACGGACACCGCCCCGGCCCGGCCAACTCCACCGCCTAAGGGTCTGAGCCGGTTGTTTCTTAGTACTCTCCTTCTCGACTGCCTTTTCTTTCATTTGGTAAAATCCTAAAAGAACGGCCCAACGAACCTTCCCTTGGTAGGCAGCGCCCTCTGGTGGGGCCGGCTAATCCGTTTCCTTCTCAGGGGGACGATGATTCTTCCCTCCGTGTCCGCAGGGAAAGTAGTGGTTCCCTTTGGATTGCTATGTGGCCGGAGGGCTAGACAGTTCCCCATGAGTCGGTGGATCAGTGTCCCAGCTAAGTTCTCTTTCTGCTCCTTCCAGGAGAAGTCGGAGGTTGAACAATTTCTATCTCCAACTTCTGTTCAGAGATAGAATCAATATCTATCTCCGTTTCGTCCCGGGCTGGGTTGCGCGCACAATCACCTGCAGCAGAGGTGACCGTCTAGGAGCAGAGTTGCGGACCGACTGGTGGATCGGCGCGGATCCCACGAAATTATAACCGATCCGCTTGTCCATGCCGTCTCCATATTTGGAGCTGTATCTTGTTTCAGGTGGGGGGGGAACGCCCGCATCCGGTCCCAAGAGATGACGCCCAACCACTGGCATCTCTCTTGGCGTGCGCACCCTCCCTTTCTGCCACGCCCCTGGGCGCGGCAAGGTGGCCGTGAGGCAGACCACCTGTTCCATTAGCGTTGATGCTAACGGTGCTGCTCCGCCGAACCTTTATTTTCACAGGGCGGCTAAATTTCCTGCATTAATCATCCATGTCGTCGCTCTCTCCGCCGTTGGACAGAGCGACGTAGTTAGGGCGGCGGTTCCGACGTAGGTTATAGCCACCTTTCGTCGGGACATGGTCCTTTACTGTTTTTCCTGGGCTCTGTTCCGACGTATCCAAGATCGGCCCATCACCGCAGGGTAGTTTTATGGGCTTGTTGTTGCCTGGAGGGGATCTCCCCTCCAACGGCTGGCTTTTGCCCCTTCGTTTAGCTCGTTTGCGTTTCCTCTGTCCATTAGCGCCAGCTGTTCCCCGTTCACAGGCGGCTTTATTAGGAACAAAGGATAAGTTTGTGGACAGCGCGGTGTCCGCACTGGTGCCCTGACCATCAGTGATTTGCCCATCCGTTTCTGCTAAATCAGTGGGACTTGGACCAGGTTTTTGTGTAGGTACCTTCCTGGTCATAGGAATTGCATCATGCTCACGGGGACCGGTCGTTCCCGTTGAGTTTTCAGTCTCAGCACCCCTTATTTCGCCATCTTCCTCAGCGATTTCACCCGTCGGAGTGTGATGCAATTCAGGGTTTCGGTCAGGATCTGCCCCTTTTGAGTTAGTGATTTTCGCTTCTCTCACCAGTTTGGGAATGTTATGAGGGACGGCGGGAGACCAAGGCCCATGTGCAGGTTTGAGTTTTGAAATGTTCACTAGATGTGGGACCTGTTTTCCAGTTTTTAAAGACACTAGTCTAACAAGGTGGTCTCCTTTTGTTTCAATTACCCTGAATGGCCCAGTATACCTGTTTGAGAACTTAGACGCTTTATTTTCACTAGCTAGAGGGTCGTACATGTATACCATATCACCTTCGTACATCTGAGTGGGCCGCGCCCGCTCATCAATTCGCAGCCTCAGATCTTTTTCGTAGTTTTGAACTACCCTTTCAGCCATATTCCTAAACATAGCAATATTATCCTTGGTTTGCATGAAAAACTCGCAGTCGTTCAGCGTTTCAGGAATTGTTCCCTGCTCAGGCATTCCCATACTGATTGGATCTCTGCCAAACAGCAGGGTGTGCGGGCTGTATCCCGACCGTACACTGATTGTGGATCTAACTGTCCATAATGCAATGGGAAGTAGATCGATCCAGTTACAGTGATCGTCAGGGATATAATAAGCAATCAGGTTTTCAATAGTTTTATGTAGTCTTTCTACTCGAGCGTTGCCAGTCGGCATTCGCCCGGTAGTGAACGTTTGTTTGCACGCTAGTCGTGTGGTGATTTCCCTGAATAGCCCTGAGAGGAAGGCCGCTCCCCGGTCTGTGTGCAGACGGTTTACCCGTCCATACCGACACACTATCCCGGTTAGGAAACAGTTGGCCGCGGTTTGCGCAGTGGAGTCTTTCGTGGTGAAAGCCTCCGGCCAACCTGTTAGTAGGTCTATGAAGGTCATGATATATTTTGACCCATCCCTAGCCCTCTTTAGTGGCCCGATGAAATCACACTGTACCACCTCAAAGGGTCGGGTTGGTCTCTCCCAAGACTTAGCTAAGGCCTTGAAATGCGGAGCCCGTCTCCTCAGAGAGCAGGTCTCACAAGCTTTCACATAGTCTACTATGTCGGCGTTCATGTTCCGCCAGTAGAATTTATCAGAGATTTTGGTAGTGAGGTTACTGATCCCTACATGTCCCCCAGCCAAGATGTCATTATGTAATAGTCTCAGGACTTTGGGAATTAACTTTCCTGGAACTATCATACGAGGTTTTAGTCTGACCAGTTGGTCTTGGTGTTTGTTATACCTTTTGACGTTGAACCTACATAGTACCCCCGGTGCTACCATTCCTACAAAATCAGCTTGGTCCATTATTCGCCTAGCTTCAAGGGGATCTGTTGGTAGGTCTCCGTCCTGCAGGTAGTCTATCAATTGCGCGCACTCTGCATCTTGGAGTTGCGCGTTTAATACCGTAGCCACAGAAAGCTCTTCATCCTGAACTTCGGCCTCAAATAACTCACATCCCACAGCGGGCTCATATTCCTCACCTGGGACATGCTCATGATAGACTCTAGACAAATAGTCCGGTAGAAAATGAGTCGCTCCTGGCTCATATATGATTTCAAAATCAAAATCTGATAACGCTAAAGCCCACCGTCTCAGCCGGGCTGACGGGGCTTTGTAGGCACTCTGTAGCAGGGGAATCAACGGTTTGTGATCAGTCACTATTGTGATTTTAGCTCCCTGCAACATGTCCTCATAGTTCTTAATGCCTTTAATTACTGCCAGAGCCTCCTTTTCTGTTACCGAATAATTTAATTCGGCGTCCCGGAGAGTACATCCCCAGAAAGCAACCGGACGGTAGATTTCATCTAGTTTGTGACAAACCGCTGCACCGCACGCGGCGTCTGATGCGTCAGTTAGTAGATAGAAATGCCCTCCTATATCTGGATGAATTAGTAAGGGTGGCGAGGTCAGCAATTTCTTTAACTGTTGAAACGCTTCCTCGCAGGCCTCTGTCCACTCAAAATAGACTTCTTTCTTTAGTAGCCGGTTTAAAGGCTTTGCTAGATCAGCGAAATTAGGGACAAACGATCGGTAGTAATTACACAGTCCCAGAAATGATTTAATGGTTTTCACATTATGTGGACGGTTAAAGGCTGTAATCTTTTCTGTGGTTACCCTTTGTGTAGCCACTCCTTCCGCGTTTACTACGTGGCCGAGGAAATTGATTTCACTGCGGCACCATTCACACTTTGACGGTTTCAGTTTAAGATTAGCTCTCGCCAAAGCTTGGAGAACCACCTCAACGCTCGCCAGGTGTTCCTCAAATGTAGTGTCGTAGACAATTACGTCGTCTAAATATGCTAAGCATGTTCTAGGGATCAATCCCTTTAGCGCTATGGCCATTACCTTGGTAAACTGCCAAGGTGCGCCAACTAAGCCAAATGGTACACGCTTATACTGATACACACCCATCGGGGTTTCAAAAGCGGTATATTTTCTACTGTCTTCTTCGATTACACACTGATGATAGCCGCTCAACAGATCTAAAGCTGTCCACATAGTGGGTTTCTTGTAAGCCATATATAGGAAAAGCGAGCGAGCCGTGGGCATGGGGAATTTATCTTTAAAAGTGACTTGATTAAGCATGCGAAAGTCTGTACAGAGCCTAGGTTTGCCATCTTTCTTCTGCACTACCACCAGCGGGCTTCGCCAAGCCGATTCGCTGGGTTCTATGACACCTATATCTATGAGTTGCCTAACCTGTTCATCGATGATATCCATTTTCTGTGGAGAGTATCGGTATGGTCTAGAGCTTATTACTCCCTGCGACTCATCCACAATTATTCTCATCGGCGCTATTTCACAGTGACCTAACTCTTCCATTGAAAACGCTAGTGCATCTCTATTGTTATTAAGCATTTTCCTAAACCTTACCTGTTGTTCTTCGTTTAAGCACGACTCGGTCAGATCTATTTTACTTACATTTTCATCCATTTTACCTCGGGATTTCTCCTCAGAGGTTTGGCTTTCCATTTGCACTGCGTCTTTCATTACTTCTACAGAAATCCTACAGATGGACATTGGGGTCTCTGTTTTAGTTAGATAACACAAGTCTAGGAACTCCTCTATCTGATTTTGGTTTACCTCAGGCACTGCGCATTCTTCCGCAAAAGCTAATACTTCCTGGGGAGTGATTTCTTGCATTTCATCTAGCGGATTCATGACTTTGATCCACCACTGGCTTCCCACCGTGTTCACGCACCCCTCCACTAGGACTGGTGCGGTTACCGCCGGTGCGCAGTAAGCTACCGGTGAGTCTAATCCCAGCGGCTCTCGAGTGGTTACCGGTATGATGCATTCATTTCCCGGCGGGATTTTCACTGTTTCTTTGCTAACTATAGGGTTTCCACAAAACACTTCTATCTTTGCGCCTGGTAGAGATAAATCTGATCGAAGCACTGTTAATAAGTTTCTTCCGATTACTATTAGGTGGCATAGATCGTCCACTATGTTGAAATCATAGCAGACCACCGATCCCTGGATTGAAAACTTACATCTAATTTGTTCTAGTATTACTTGAGACGAGTTGTCTGCCAAACTGATGTTTCCCTTCGATACCTTCCATTCATCTAAAATGCATTGTTTAGGGATCTGCCGTTTACAATGGGTGGACATGAAGCAATCGCTCGCTCCTGTGTCTACTAAAGATCTAACCTCCTTCTGATCATCAAATCTTAACGTTAAGAAAAATGCTTCGTCTCCTATCTCTCTCCTAGCCGGTCCGTCCACTGCGCCTAATTCTATCGTGGAATGAACGGACCCTTCCTCTAGTTTCCCTGATTCTTTTGTTCGGTACCACTGGCTTTGCTATCTTTGTAGATCCGCGGGGGTTTTTCCCTCAACCTATTCTTTAACCACAAGCACGCTTCTGTAGAGTGACCATGTTGTTGATGAATGATACAAAACTTACTTTCATCAAAAGGCAACCTGGGTCTCTCTACTTTCTGTTGAGTTGGCAGATTCTTTCCCTTATCTGCCTCTCTGTTCGGGGCGGTATTGGATTTAGGCTTCTGATCTGAATTTCTTTCACCTTTCTGGTTTTCGTACCTATCTTTTCTCTCATAACCTTGCTGTTTAAAGTTACCACCACTCTGGGGAGTCCCGCTTTGCCCTGGCTTTGGTTTCTGGAACCATGGAGCGGCCTCTAGTCGGGCCAGCACCACTCCAAATCGTTCGGAGATGGAGTTTAGGGCCGCGGTCTCCTCTGATTCTTGGCTTCCAGCCAGTTCGCTCACTGCATTAGATATTTTAGTTCCCCCTTTGCCTTTGTCCAACGATTCTAGCCTCGTTGCACAATCCACCGCTTCGGTGAACGACTTAGGGTCCAGTATAGCTACTTGCCTGGCTACGCCTTGTTTTAATCCCTCTAAAAACACAGCTAACATCATGCTTTCACTCGCCTCTGCTTTAACTTGCTTTTGTTTCAGAACACCTGCAAATTCGATCACGCTCTGGTCTTTTCCTTGCTTAAGGCCACAGAATTCTGCGTGTTTCTGCCACTTAGCTCTTCGATCACCGAAGATCTTGGTCATTTGGGCTTCTAGTTTCTCAAACGAGTCTTTCTCACTTTCAGCTAACGCTCCTGCCCAGTCGTCGGCCCTTCCTTTTAGGCCTAACAGCGCCATATTCAGGAGATGGGCGTCCGACCAGTCATAGATAGCTTTCAGTCGTTTTAATTCCCTGAAATACTTTTCTATTTGCTCGTCTTCTTTTCCACTAAACCACGGTAACCTAATGTTTGGTCCCCTTTGGTGACCACTGTGAGTCGTTTCACGCACTGGCGCTGGTGTTTGCCCCAGTGCCTGGCTCAACTGTGGTAGAATTTCCCAAATATTTGGTTGATTCGGTGGGTTTGGAGGGTTGTTCTGACCTGGTGGGCCCGGCGGACCTGGTGGTCCGGGCGGTGGAGGATTCGGTGGGTTTGGGGGGTTGTTGAGTTGGTTAAGGAAAGGATTGTTGTTCTGGTTCGGGGGAGGGTTATTGGGTCCTGGTGGATTTGCTTGATTATTCTGGCCTGCTGGGGCTTGCTGACCCTGCTGGTTATCCGCTCTTCCTCGGCCTGCGTTAAGATTGGCTGCGAGTGCCATCGCCTGCAATAAGTGAGGGAGCAGGTTTTGATCGACCCCACCCCTTGCTGGCACGGCCCGGCCAGGCTGTTGGCCCGGTTGGCCTCCCCCATCATTTTGTTGCAGTCCCCCAAGGTTTACCCCAGGATTAGGCTGCTGTATTCCCGGATTCGCACCACCATTTCCCCCTGCACCGGGTTGCTGGAGTCCTCCAGGGTTTATCCCCAGATTGGGCTGATTCGGAGGGGGATTATTAATAAGGTTTTGGGGAGGGTTGTTGAGAAGGTTTTGAGGAGGGTTGTTGAGAAGGTTTTGAGGAGGGTTGTTGAGAAGGTTTTGAGGAGGGTTGTTGAGAAGGTTTTGAGGAGGGTTGTTGAGAAGGTTTTGAGGAGGGTTGTTGAGAAGGTTTTGAGGAGGGTTAGGCCCTTGTGGGTTGGCCTGATTATCCTGGCCTCCCTGGACCTGCTGATTAAGAGGAGGAATAAGTCCTTGAGGGTTGGCCTGATCGTTCTGGCCCCCTTGAACTTGTTGATTAAGGGGAGGATTGGCCTGATTACCTTGGCCTCCTTGGGCCTGTTGATTAAGAGGAGGAATAAGTCCTGCCTGCACGCCTTGGTCCGGCTGCTGGATTAGGATCTGGCCGTTCCCATTGTTTTGTTGAGGTCCCCCAGGGTCCATCCCACGGTTAGGATGCCATGCCCCCAGATCTACACCCCCAGCTCCCCCTTCATCGGGTTGCTGGCGTTGATCTCTATCCTCTCTTTCTTCTACTAGATCCATCAAAGGAACGCCCCCTTCCGCCATATTATTTTCGTGGAGGTTTTGTATATCGTGATCGTCCCACTGTTCTTTCACAGGTATTTCCTCTACACTAATTTCGTCCTCACTCTCTAGTTTAGCTTTCTTACCTGTGTCTAGAACATCCTCGGTAATAATTTCGTATGAAGACAAGGTTGATTTATCTTCTCTAGCTAATTTTCTATCAGGACTACCCCCTCTGACATCTGCGGCTGCTTGTTCTGTCTCGCTATTTTCTTCCTCGTACTCGTCCTCGTATTCTCCATACAATTCACGAGTTAGAGTGTTAAAATCTTGTGCTTTAAGCGTTACATTTTCTTCACTATCCTGATCGCTTAGCCTCTCTAAATCTATGCGCTTTTCGGGGCTTGAGTCTGCCCACTGCTTTAATATTTCGGCTGGATCAAAGGCCTGAGCTTCCGCTCCCCTACCAGCCTGGTCTAAGTTCGTTTCTACACCGTAAGTTAATCGATAGGGTTGTAAATTGCCTACTTTCTCGCTGTTTCCCTCTGCTTCCCTTCCCACTCCCCTATCCCTTCCCACTGTTTTTCCTTTAGCTACAGTGGAATAAGGAATGGACGCCCCCGGGTTGGGGTGAGTTGGTGTTACCAGTGGGTGACTGATAAACTCAAGTCGTTGGGGTAATGGATAGGTGAGAGAGCTCCCATCAGGTAGGATTACCGGATTTTCGGGGCGTTTTCCCCCTGATGGGCTGGAGTTATCCGCGGTGTTTTGTCGTTGTTTTAGATTTCCTGAAGAAAATAGGTTATCTCCATTGGAAACTTCCTGTTCGCCTTCACCTCCCGCTGCGGGCAGTAAACGATAAGGAACACTTTGGTTACACCACGGATTGTTCACATCAGATTCACAGGTGGAGCGAGAGCTAGTACCAGTTTCGTGGTCCGTAGGTGGTACGTACCCTGGGTTCCAATATTGCTGATATTCCGTGAGACGGTTCTTCCCTTCAACTCGTCCCGAGTGTATTAGGGTTTCAAGTCCTTCGTCAAGAACCGGCCTATCTTTGGACCCTAGGTGCCAGGGAAATGGTTTACCTTTGCCACGGGTTTGGTAATTTTGTGCACCTTCGGGGCAGAGCTGCTTGGGTCTGGCTGCGACCTCCTGTCTCTGTGCCTCCCCGTCTAAGGGATTACCTACCAGGTGGCGGTTTTCCACATTCCCTGTATATGATGTTGACACATCGTGTCCTGCGGGCCGCAAAGATTGAGGCTTGGGGTTAGAGGAAGCCTCAAAGTCACCGGTGGCTGACATCAAGGATGAGCAAAACGGCACAAGTCATGTTTCGGGTATCTCCACCAAATGAACTATTGTTAATGTTTGATTTAAGACTGCGTGAGATTCGTGTATATCCAAGTCTTCGTAAGTTGCTTTCCAGAATGTCTGAGTAATTCAGACCGCGTTTAAAGTTTGTCCATTCACTTCCCAATAGTTCAAAAGAAATGAACGATGAGGGAGCTTCTTAATATGAAAGGGTTTTTATTCAATAAACATCTCATCCCGAGTCAAAGCCACCATGTATAAGTCTTCATCAGTCCACCTCCCATCTCCTATCAGCAATCAACCACATTTAGAACACGAGTTGCTCCAACGCCTTCTAGACCATTCTAGCATTCAGCTCTAACACAATCCTATGTCCGAGGTAGTGGGTATTGGTAAACTCCAGTCTGTTACACGGAGTCGATGTACTTACTCCAGGTATAACTCCTTGGCTAAACATGTTTAGCTGATGTTCTCACTAAACTGAGTGATTACTAACTTCTAACCAACTCACTCACTAACTGCTCGCTCCCTACCTTGCAGCGCCTTTTATACTGGTTAACAGGTGGCGCTAGGAGCGTAAGATATTTCTCCTAGAAGTAGACTAGAAGTAGACTTGCTAAGCCTGATCCTTGTTGGATTATATATTATGACAATGTATTAAAAGTACTAAGCCATTAGTACACCCCCTCTTCGTCGACGATAAACATATTAAACAGGCCTAATATTATGGTGGAAAAGTCCGACGATAAACTCGACCATATACCCCTTCATTGTCAGACAGCCTGGCGCCTTTTTCTCGACGATATAGGCCTGTTTATCATCGGTATTTTGGTTGTTGATTGTGTCCCAACGAGTAACAATGGGTTTTTCATTGTCAATGATGTAATTTCCGACGATAGAAAACATTTTATTGTCGGCCGATAAACGCGTTGTCGGCCGACTATCCAATAGTCGGCCGAAAATGCATCTATCGTCAGAAAATTCGCCCCTCGTGGGGACGGGGCTTAAAGGTACATGCACTTTTACAGAAAAATACAAAAATATTGCCTACCTTGCGATCTTTGCGTGACATCTTTTGATTCTTTTCTTTACGTGTCTTTTTGTTGTCTTTCGGTGATCTATCCACCTCTTTGATTTTGAGCGACAACAGGGTTGCCAACATCTTCGGTTGAACATTAAATTTACAAGCTTTTGTCACTCTTCCCATCAAACGCACGATCTAGAATTAAAAGGATGTCTCTGTGACACTACATTTTTTATAACAAAGAATATCAAACTAGGGATCTCGCTGACAGACATAAGTAAATGAATTAATGAAGCAATCGACCTGAAAATATGTATTTGAACTTTTTATATCAAGGTTAGTCTTACCTCCAGGGTGATTTGACCTGTCCGATCATCTTTAAATATCCGTTTCATGTAGCTGCATACCATATCTGATATCTGAAAAACCAGTGAAAACTTCTGTTATGATAATGAATTATATATTAACAGCTAGTTTTATTTCACAATCGCCCTCCGAAAGGCTCCTTACGAGAGATGTACCAAATTCGAAAACTATAGTTACACTATATACCTCATCTACGACACAATCACAGGTGTATGCTTGTATAATGTACTGTAAATTAACTATAAACAGGTACTAGTTTATTTTCTTCAAGGTGCCAACGTTTTATCAAAAATAAATTTAAGACATTTTTAAGACCTACTTTTGGCAAATTAAAGACCAATTTGCCACAGGTTACGAGAAAATTTGATAGCATGGACGATACTTGTCACAATGACTCAGCAAAAAGCGAAATTTTGCTTATCCTAACATTTGAGTTTAATTTCCTAATCAGATCCAATTTAAGGATTTTTAAGACCTCATGCAAGAAAAACATGAAATTTAAGACCTTTTTAAGGCCTTAAATTTAAGGAAATCAATTAAAGACCTTTTAAGACTTGCGTGGGCACCCTGTTTCTTGTTTTTCTATAAATGGTAAAGTAAATACAATAAACTTGCTTCCTGATCTTTGTTGTTCATGAAGGGCACGACCACGGCGATGATATTGGTACGGAAGTTGAAATGTGGATGGGCAAACAAAAGTTCACAAAGACATCGCAGCGCCAGTCTTCTCATTGGCTGCAAAGTATATGGAAAGAAATCACATGTATGTTCATGAAAATCAGAACGAATTCAAACAAGTCTTAGTAATGTTATGACTTGAATTACATGGAAAATAACTCAGCTCGTCGTCTTTCCAAGTGTATCTCACTTAAACTGATTAACAACCACGAGCTACCGCGTCAAAGAAATTGTTATAAAATAGTTTATTTACCTTCACAGCGTCAGGGGGCACTACCGCACCGGTCAACTTCTTCCTTCTTTTCTTGTGAATGTTTCCTTTGGGTACTTTACCTGGAATTTTCACACACACATTCATCTTAAAATCCTTTTAGATATCATAAAACTCAAGATAGTAGTGTTAAGGTAATGAACAATTTAGACACATGTCGTATTTGTTAAACATGAAATAACAAGATACGTGTATTGCCTACATGCACGCGTTTTAAATCAAATCACATGTTTGACAGGTGCACGTACCTTTAATGAGAACTTCAAGAAACTCTAGGAATTGTTTGAAGTTATTCAACAGAGTTTCCTCAAAGTCACGCACTTGCTTTGTATCTTTCTTTACCTATAATAAGAAAACAAGTTGGTTAATAACACGTTAACCTTTTTAGAATGGTAACTATCGTTTTATATTTATAGCATCTATACTTGTTCAAATACATTTAAATGACTATATTTCCTTAGCAAATGGCAAAATAAATATGGTTATAAAAACATGTCTGGTTGCCTACGAGTAGCTTTTATGACGAGCGAGCTGTCGCTAGGAATCAACAAAGACTTCTAAAATATACATTGATTTAATTTTCCTATATCAGCATTGCATTTAATATGTATTTCTTTGATTACGTACGGCCTGTGTCTTCTCCTTCTCTGTAGCTAAACGGATTCTGTATCCGGGGATGATGTCCTTGAATACTTCTGTCAGTGAAACTATTGCGATTTTCTTGACTGTCAGAAATACATCTGGGTCTTGGTTATCTAACATTTCGCGCAACTCACGCAGCTTCCGCGTCTGCAACGAAAACAAGAAATTAAGTCATAGAAATAATCAAACTTCAATGAAAATTCATTATCAGTATTCAGTCGTAGAAATAATCAAACTTCAATGAACATTTATTATCAGTATTAATTTTACTTAAGAATAATGTTTGAAAGGACCGCAGCTAGTGAAGGTTCTGTCAAATTGCTGCCAGTCTATTTTTCATAAGTAGTTTCAGAAACTTGAATGCATCCTTTGTTTTTGTAACGTTAATACGTGTATATCATATCTAATTCAGCAAGTTTTCCAAATTTTGTATTTGTGGTCTCATATATGACTGGAAAGATGGGTATAATGTAAGGGATGGAGATCAGTTGTGCTTTCTCCAACTCTGTATTTTGGATTTATGTTACATTTCGTTAATCATGCACTTCTAAAATTCCATATTCAATGTTTTGAAAAAATCTCACATTTTCCTCTGGATTTTCAACGATAGAGGAGGCAAGAATTCCCATTTTCTGTTTTAAATTGCTCAATTTTTCTTCTCGTTGAAGGAGCAGTTCAGCGGGACTCAACGATGGCAGTTTTCTCTTTGGCACAGGCGTGCTTTCCTCCTCATCGTCCTCTTGTTCTTCTTCGTCTTCATCTGGAAGTTTGAAGTTATGTTATTTTTATTCATCAAAGCTACCTTATATGCATATCAAAAGTGTATTCTTTCTACAAGGGTACCCATGCATCAAAGAAAGGATCCTTCATCTTTAATACTTCCTTTATATGACCTTAATTTAAAATAAGACCGTGCTTTTCTACGTTTAAGTTATCAAGCAACAAACAGGTAAATATGTTTCAGAACCTCACGTGACCTTCAAACATCTAGATTACAGGGTCAAATATGTTTCATGAACTCAATGGCTATTCAACTTAAGTTTAATTCTGTAACCTAGAGCGTACAACCCATTTCGAACGGAAAAAGAAAAATATAAGATTTTTAAGACCTGTGTGACACCCAGTTTATGACTGCTTAGCCAATGCTACCGAGGGACAAAATACGTGTACATGTATCTAACACCAAATATTATTTCGATTCCGCCCTATTTTCTAGCTATTCTAGAACACCATGAAGGTAGAGAAATGATTCAAAAGAGATAAATGAAAAAAAGCCAATACATTACCGTCACACACAGACCCTCAACTTACCCGGGATTTGGTCTATCGTTGTACTCTGTGGAATAAGGCCAGCCTTGGTTTTAATAGGTAATAAGGGCTTGAGTGCGGCCGGTCGTTTCTTTGGAATCCGTTCATATTCAGGCTCCACTTCTTCATCACCGTCCTTATTTTTTGGTTTCCGCCTTTTCTTTGGTGATTCTTTCTCCTCACTTAAAAAGTGAATAATAGAAAACGGTAAGGGTATGTATATTTACAAGGCATAACGCCTAATAGTATGACACCCCAATAGTATCTTACGTGTTAATACTCTGTGTGTTAATCTATATTCAAAGCAGGAACTACTACCTAGAATATTCATATAGAACATTATCAGATTCTGGATTCATTCACGAGGAATAACTAACATATTGTAGATTGGTTTTACATACATAGGGTTTTTAGACGTCCAGAGCAGTCAACAATATTTACCTATCTGACACATCGGTTATGAAGCTGAAGTCGCGATCTGGGGTGGCAAAGTACTCGTAGTCAGCCTCAGCCAGGGGGATATCTTCCTTGTGTTCTCTTTCTATTTCCCTTTGCAGTTCAGCGACTTCGGGATCCACTCGGCCCTGATTAGATAAACAGGGATTATGTTAGCAATTATAGTGATGCAGAAATTGCGCTTCCTTGTGTAATGCAATATGCGACATTTAGAATATACAGAAACGTTACTAATCAGTTTAAATTAACAAACTAGAAATCTGAAGATTGTCGGCCAGAAACTGGCCGATGTTGCGTTAGTGGTTTTTAAATGTTATAAAAGGAACATGCCATATACATCCTTCTTGCTAAGAGTGGCGCCCCCTCCTAGCAGAAATAAGAACCCTGATAAGGAGAATGCTGTCCAATTCATTCTGCAGCACTGACCACTAGTCTACTAGTCCACTAGTGGTGGGGGGGAGAGGGGAGCCAGTCAAGGCAAAAGGATATTTGGATTTCTGTTTCTTTGTTTGCCCTTACTAAAATTGGAATTAAAATCAATTTGAAACGAAGATATGTTATAACATCTAGTAATGATAAATCAAATGCTTATCAATTAAAATAGTTTGAACATTTATACTTTAAGTATTTGTCAGATATAAATACATGAGTACATTTATTGGAAACAACAAATTAATATTGTTTTCAGGGCAACCTGGGCTTTCCAGTTTCTCAAACTTGACATACCTCTATATATAGGACCCATGGGCAGTGGATGTCAATCACTGATACTTGTCCCTCCTACCTCTACCACCAGTGACCAATGAGAAGACACTGAGTGGAGGCCCCACAGTCTGACCACCATTGGGGGTCAGAGAGGGCGCACCAATTAAATAATTACATGGGCCACAACAATAGACCCACTTCAAAAATGGACCTATACCTTTGTTGCGTTGGTCACTTAATACCTACACAATGCATACTTTTAAGTTACTAACGCAACAAAAAATGTAATTACAATTAAGTAGCTACAAAGTCGGATATACGAAAAAAATCAAGATTCTTACCTGGGTTCTTTCCTTCAAGAGACGGAGATATTGACTCTTCTTTACCCGATCTTTCAACTTTCCCTGTTTTGCGAGCTTATTCAACCGCTTGTTTGATAGTTTAGATACTGCAACTTTCGAGGTCTTGCGCTTTCCGCGCGACTTTGGCTTTTTCTGTAAAACAAAGATTGATGATTGCTTTATTGTAATACATTTCTTCACAAAGTAATTTTTACAAAACAAGTACCTACAGTCCTACGTCTACATAACACTTTAACAGGCCCGTACATAGCCAAACCATCGACGCCACCACTAACGCAGTAGCGTCGAAAAGCGGTACATATGTCCAGTACAAAAATCATTAGAAACTAAGTTTGGCGACATATCTGGGCTTAACCACTTTTATTTTTCAATTCTTTCATATACCCTTCAAGGATTGGCGCCCTCATCTCAATATTGGCATCTTCCTTCCCCCTCAAATATGAGTTTGAATATCTGAATCGAAAATTGTTCAAATATGGCACCTAGTGCTTGGAAGAAGAAAGTTGTAACTGGCTCCGGTTTTTGCAGTGGGGGATTTCCATGCCAGAGTCTTCCCTACAGTAGATAGTCTATAGATCTACAGGGAAGGCACCACAGAGCTAGCCCGTACCCAGGGTCTGCTGTGGGGGAGTGGCGAGGTTCCACAAGTGGAGCTTTTGCCTACATTTTCAATAGAAATTGAACTTGAAAACGGGGGTAGTGAGAAGTAAAAAGTGGTACTTTTTTATATTTTCCTACTAATTTCAGTTGTTTTTTTTTACATTAAATTTTGGAAGGGAAGGTGGAACTTTTGGAAAGAATTCCTTTGTGTGTGTGGGGGGGGGGGGGGGGAGGGCGCGCCACCCCCACCCCCTATTTATGGGCATGACATAAAATGTCATTGTATCAAGATTCAAGGGGCTAATAGCAATAAACAGTCCCACGTCATGATACAAGAGTAAACAGTTAGATCTAGATCTATAAAACACAGAAATGATTGATAGATCTAACAGGTGGCAATTAAGTCTAACCTAAATGACATCTGACTAGGGCTAGAGCTCACCATTCTTCCTATGCGGTATTGTCTTATTGAAAAGTTTTCACAATTTTGGGGATACGCATGGAGACTGTCCTATGTCCATAACCAATGCACCTTATGCCATGTGTCTATGGGAACTCACCCTATTATCGCTCATGAACACACACGTTGAAAACAAATGTCTGTCAGTGATATAACAGGCTTAACATTTACATTCTGGTTTATGATATTTAGTATACCATTGATAGACAGTATTACTACTATGTAAAGGGAACTTAAACTACAATACTGAGAGAAAAACAAGAAAGAAACAACACGTGGGAAGAGCACGCACGACTCACCGCGGCCATTTTGACCTACTAACTCACTGCCCCCTGGTGGGAGAAAGTGACACACGACCTTTGTCGCAAGTCCACACCAAAACCATTTTCTGCCAGTAAATCCTTAAATTCTGGCAGTATGGATATTCCATCGGTTTTATGATGTGTCCCAAGGACAGGAGTACCATCCAGGCTGTGATCTAACAAGGAAGAGTGTGGGTAAACGTAAAAACTAAACCGTAATGGCCGCGCCAGTAATGATGATGGCGTTTTATCAAGCCAAGTCAAAATACAGGTGGAGCAGTGTATCAAAGCTAAAAGGAACATCAGTATTGATGTATTTTGCATTTATCATGTGTTTTCTAGCAGTCGTGGATTGTGCGTATAAAGACTGTGGAACAAGTCGATGTTACAATGGAGTATGTACAAATGAAACAACGGGTACATGCGAGTGCGAACACGGCTGGATCGGCCAAAGCTGTCACAGATGTGGAGGCAGAATAAGGTAGGTTGGCCCAGCCATGAGTTTGGACAGACATCTAGCCTTATTCGAACCTCTTGAGTCTGTGCTATCTAATACACAAAATAATAGATACTAGATAAAATGGTCAGTTGAATTTTTATTCATTGTGAATGTTATGTTTGGTGTTGCCGTTTTCCTTTTATTTGTTTCTGAGCCAAGCTAGATCTATGAGAAAACACTCCCTGCATTGCCCTAGGTTAGCCTTAGCCTAAGGTCCATATGTTGGTAAGAAAGCTGTGTAGACTGTCATACAGACGGTCTTTTCAAGAATAGTTTGATTAAGACACGCGGTGTTGAAAAATATAATAAATCCCATCATAGCAAAATGATGAAATGAATTTTCACATAGATCCAAATCCATCCAATCATTCTTATCTCACTGAATTAGTTCCCCACCTTGATCTACAGATCTACTACATCAAAATAGAGTGAGTGAGGGAGTGATGGATGTTTTACACCATGCCGACAGCCAGGGTATTTTTTTATAGGCAAAAAGAAGTTAGGATGAATTCTGACTTTTCAGACATGTTTTGACTTGGTCAGTCTTTGGTGATCGTATCTATGAGATGAGAGTAACAGGGTGGGCAAACAACAGGGGATCAACTCATGGAAATAATTTTTGTTGTACTTCATCCCTTAGTGAACCCAGACACCAACTGGAAATTGAACCCAATGAACCACTTGGTCAGTGCTGGGTCCCCCACTATTGTCACCTTTTAGTTTTACGATCAGCAGGGGCTGCTGGGGGCCTAAATTCTTCCCAGGAGCAGAAGACCAACCCAAGTACTCCCATGGGATCATCAAAATTATCTGAAGTGACAATTTAGAGAGTTTCTGTAGATTCTTTTTTAGATGTCCTGTTATTGGAAATTTTCCTTACAGGGAAAAACACGCGATGTGACACATGGAAAAGTTAAATATGAGGCTTCTTACCATTCTATTCATGTCCCTTATACTTTTCAATACAGATTTGTGCCGTAACCTATTTAACTGGGTCAGGGTAGTCCTTAGCAGCATTCACACATGAGCGATCATGTTTGAATAAAAGTTGAAAATTGAATCAAAGTCTGTTTTATGTTGAACAACCAGAGACCCACGTTCCTAGACCTGTAAAAGAACCGCAAAGGCAGTTTAAATTTTTATATTATACTAAATATGTAGTTCTTTAAATATATCTACAAAAAAAAACACTGTTGATATAATATAATAAATATAGGAGAAACTGATACCTAAAAATTAAGTTGCACAGTGGCTTCTACTGAGTGCAGATGACGTCATCTATGCTCTTTTACATAAGTAGGGCAAGCTAATATAGTAATAAGGTACCTGCTATGGGTGACTGCACATACAGACCCCTGTGACTGGTAGCTGCCTAGATGACGTCACAGCCCTGTGAGATTAACTGTGAGAGTGTATTCACCTCCTATCACAAGCTCATTTAACTTATTATATTATCCATGTATGCTAATTTATGTCTAATACTGCTGGAAATATGTATCAAATAAGAGGTTTGTACCATATTTGGCATTTTCGTTTTCCCCTTTGCGCTTCACCTTTAAAAAAGAAAATGTGTCCATGTGCAGCTGAGCAAGATACAATAATAACACCACCCTTTAAAGAATGGCCAAAATAAAAGACACTCAGGTGGTCGGGATTTTTTTTTTTCGGTTTGGGTATAACTGAAAATTTGGATTTAAAAAGATCTTAAAAAGTGAGAAAGGTAATCGTTCCAGTTGGCCCTTAAATTCTCAGTCGGGCGATACACAGGAAACAGTCTTTTTAAAGAGTGGCCTGAATCATCTTTGTTTCATGCAGTGCTGTCGTGACGATAATTTTGGTTGGGCTCCAAAATAGATATACATGTCATTGATTAGGCTTAATATTCAGAAAGGTGTTGAACCTGATACTTCATTCATTTATAGTATAGGCACCTTGCATGGACTACGTAACAAAGGTAATAATATTGCAGGCTAGGAAAATTCGTCCAATTTTCTAGTCGTCTGAGGACGACCAATAATGAAGACCTTGGTTGTCCACATAGATTTATAGTTTTAGATCGTCCACAACACTGGGACAAAAATGTCAGCAATTTCTACAAGATACCTGTCGTCGGGAGGAGGATCAAATTCTTTTTTTGATCCTCCGAACCCATTTTCTGGTCATACGAACGCGTGTATATCTTAAATGTAAAGATTCCGTAATGTGCATCCAATATCATCATGCATTTTCATCTCAACATAAACGTTTTTACAGAACACACCAACCAAAACGCATGAAGCATGTATCAAAAACCGAGCGGTGGCTTTTACAATAATACATAATGTACACAAATAACAGACAGGATAGTGGGGATGGATGTAATGGTTCTCTTACGGTGGATGATAATTAGTGTTCGTTTGGAGAGCTTTAACCGGCTCTTAGGTTGCCTTGCGGAGGCAGCGCTGTCTGTTCTCTGAGTCCCAGATTGGATCCCTTGTCTCTCACGTGAGCCGGCCAGGTCTCTATTAATAGACAAATAGTGGTGACAGTCCGACTAGGGCACACGCTCGTCCGCTGTAAACCTGCTGTCCCTGTCATCAAGAGGAATTAAGCCCTGAGTTTCTCCCATCTTGAATTTAAAGGCAAAACTTGTATTTTCTTTTTTCAAACATTTGGGAGCTCAACAAAACTAGATTTATATTTTCTTTATTAATAACAGAAAATATGTTTAAATGTACTAATGCAATGCTTAGATGTTTTGACATCGTTCAAAGAAACACAGAAGGAATAGGCTCTTTTGAACACAATTGTGTTAAATTAATGGAACTCAAACTGCTGCAGTTGACTTTTATCTTCTCAAGTTCTGATTTGAAGTTTGGTACTGGGTTACGTTAAGTCGTTCCTCTAATCACTATATTATGATTAATATAATTGATTTGATGTGTACACCTTGTTTTGGAACGCTGTTTCTAGTGTTAGCAATGACATTCTTTGTTCAATCGAATAAAGAGTATTATTCAGTGTGCTGATCTTTGATTATTTAGCTGATTCAGCATGTTTCGTTGGTTTAGGTCTATTGAAGTCGCAGAAAGATTTCAAAAAACATAAATATAGCCCTGTAAAGTTTATGTTTTACCACTTATATCAAGCAACTAAACTTTTTGTGTTAACACTTGTGTACTTATTAGATTTTGCAGTGCACCACACAGTATAACCTGTGTTTAGATAGTAAACAGAACCATAACAGATTCGTCACGGTGAACAGGATTACTGACCCCTGTAGTTGACATGAAGGGTGGGACTTATCAACTGGTCTAATATACATGACTATAATATACAGGTCTATCCTCAAACATGAGCAACATCACGCACACACGACCCTGCGGTTTTATTCATAACACAGTTCAGAGCCCAATGTACCGTGAACACTTAAATATCATGTCGCCAATTCTAACGGTATTGGTAAAGATGTAAAAGGTGGTTCACTTTTCACCACACGGTCCCTCCCACATGTTAAAAATTCTGTAGCTGCCCACTAGAGGCCTAAGGAGGTCGCTTAAGTCGCCTGGGTGGGACACCTGGTTACTTGAACCAGGATCAGGATAACATAGATCTTATTCTATAATACACCCGGATTGGTTGGAAGACTAGTTCCCAAAGGAATTGGTTAAGTGATACAGGGTAAAACATTTGAATAAAAAAAAAAAAAAAATGTAACTGCATAATTATATGCATTGGATGTAACACATATATCAATGTGGTGTAGAAGCTTGAGAAGAATGGTTAGCGGGCGGGCGTATAGTTGCTTATAATTCTGTTTTCAAAGGGAATATAGCACACCTCTTGTGTATCTATACTACAGGGACGTTTGTGACAGGGCCAACTTTGCTGACTGTCCAGGTTCTTACAACAGGAGGCGTGGTTGCGCTCGCACAAAAGCCTCATTCATAAGTACAGTCGCTACAGCGAGGCTGCTGCCAAACATATGACATACATACCTAGATTTATATTATTTGGCATATTTTTCACTGGTTCTCACATAAATCATCAAGATTTAACGTAAGATAAATTGTTATGAAAATATAAGTTTAATGGGTACCAAAGGTTTTAAATGCATTATGATATCGGATAGCTTGACTATATATCGATGGGTTGGGTAATGATTGCAGAGTGTCAGACTTAGAGGCGGATATGGAAAGGCTGTAAATACATTTAATTATTTACATTATACTAAACAGTCTTAAAGAAATCCGTTTAGTTTTAGCTCACTACAAATTGCATATACAGATAAAACGGATTTTACTCAATGGACATCTTGTATCTCACCTTCAAAAATACAATTTGAAAAAAAACCACGTGTAATATAACCTTCATATACTTGATACGTTCTGCAAGTGTCAGTAAGCCCTATTGGAAATATAAGAAGGGTCGTGGGAAACAAGACTGATAGAAGGTACCATACGGATCACACCGAGTGATACATTAGGGCTTTTAGCTCCCAGTGCTGTGTCAGCACAACGCTGCTCCCCTAGAAAACCGGCCCAGACAGAAAGGGCAATTGGTCTTTTTAGTGAGCATTAGTGGCGAGGCTTTCAGGTGGGCCTCACGGTGCATACTTGGCCATGGGGCCGACCACTCCTGTGAACACGGCCCGATGACAGCTGTAACGTGCAGGTGTTGACATAGGGGCGTGTCACCGTCCTCCCTCCCCAACACCACGCCAGGCCTACACTAATACACCCAGTACAGCTCGAGTTTTACTGATTGTTGACTTTTTTAGGCTTAACTGCATGGGATCACGACAGTCCAAATTTTCAATGCGGTGTAGGATTTACTGATCATATTGGAAAAATAAAAAAATGTTTTTTGCTAAATATGCAGTGAAACAGCATGCCTACAACATTCAATTGCCTAGTTAGTTTTGTTATTGGTTCACAAGGGTTCTATCTGGCAGCTATTACATTTTTTCCCCATTCAAATAAAGTAAAGTAATATTCTTATCCGCTTTAGATATTGTTCTTCTGCATAGCCAGAGCAGGCATTTTATCACTAAATACTTTTATTTAATTTCTACTGGAATTTCCCTGTGCATTGAAAAAAAAACGAACAATGTCGAAATACATTGGTGAATTCTAAAGCTCTTTTATGTATTACACGTATGGCATTATCACGACAACTAAATTTAGACCGGAACTGTTACAATGACAGCACTTGCCTACCAGCAGTCAATGTGGTTGACCTTTCCCTTTTTCGTCTATCAGAAATATCACCATTTCATGTGGCATTTTCATCCGGGTGCTTTCAGTGCAAGTTTATACCAAGCAAGGAATAAAATGAAAACGTGAAAGATTCATTATTTATTTATACTAGCAAGATGCCGGGATCAGTAATGTCCACTAGCACTTGGTCCTGGTGTATACATCTACAGTTTAGGACTCAGGAAATACATATAATGTATGCACATAGGAACTTGTCAATTTGTACATGTGAGCACAAATTTGTACATGTGAGGTACGACCGATAGATGACTAGAGAAGACAGGCTTACAAGGTTTAGATAAATTGCATTCACGAATCTCAGGTCGTGGGTTATAAATGAAGAAGGAAGTGAATTTCTTTCTTTTTGCGGGTATATTTACTTACCTTAGTCTACTTACAAATTACACAAGGCCCGCCTTGTAACTATGAGACTGCATGTCGGAACAATCCAGTTCATTCACTTATTATTATCCATAGATATGTGCGTGTGTGTTGGGGGGAGGGGCTTTTGGTTTTAATATACCAACAAAGAAATGTCACGAATATAATGTCTTCAAGGGAAACTTAGTTACTAATATGATATTACTCATGATCATTGTAACTTAAAGCAAAACCAAAAGTTTCCAATAATACCATTAAGAAATGATCTTTGGTACATTTCACCCTGAATTTGGTTAAAAAGACTTAAGGTGAATTTATGTGCCTCCCGAGTGCATCATACTATCATAGTTGCTGTGTTAACCTTAACTTCTTTTATATACACTAACTCGTTTTTCAACTAATTAAGTTACGAGTTACTTCATATTCAATAATGTAGTTTTCCTAATATATAATGTAGTTATTTCTTTATAAATGTCTTTTGATAAATATTGTCGTTATCTGTTGATTAAGAATGTAACCTGGGCTAGTTTATTAGATATTCATAATCATATATAGGCCTTTTGCAGAGGTGGTTACCTGACCTCTCTAGGTGATCACCATGTGATCACCATAACCTATGGCTATTTGATACATTAAAAATATATAAGCTCTTGAAGATTTCTTGAGGTTTTCTGAGGTAAAATTGACATAATTGATCTTGATACAGACAAATAACAGTTTTTGATTGATCACCAATAAAGTACAGTACGTTTTCGGTGACGCCGTCTACTGTACACAAGGTCTATAGTAACAAAAGAAGGAGGTTGTACTTGTGGTAGTGGTCAGGATTTAAAACAAATCCCATGTATACATTGTAGAGTAACCACATCCATTAGACATGTTCAGTCATATTCCGTACAGTATGTGGCGGGAGCCGCTCAGATTACCTCCGTTTTTCTCCCCTCCATACGCCGACTGCACCACGCCTGTTTGTGGGGACCGGTTCGTTTTACACCCAGGAAGGGGTAGGGTGTCCGCACAGTGGGTGTCAAACACGCAGTCAGGGGCGGCCAAAGGGCCCAAGCCAACTCCCTCAGCAACTAGACAATATTTATTGACTCTTGTCTTCTCTGCACTGATACACGCCATCTTGTATTTTGGTACAATGCCCATCCCGCAGTGAGTTTTCAGCCATGCAGGATTTTTTTTTGTCCGGTGGCCCAACTCCTATATCTCCTCCTAGAATTATATTTTAGGCATGCCACAGATAAGCCCATCTCCAATATTCTAATTTGACATAAGAATTGAAGATTATTATAGTTAAAACTTTTATAAATTTTGATATGTTAGTTTTGATGAATTTTCATTAGACATTGTTCTGTAGCCAAAAACTAAGAAATTTCTATTCACATTCCTCCGTTTTTGTCTACAAAATGCTCCGAAATTAGCGTGCAGGCGCATGAAATACAGGGGATATGGGAACTGCGTCTGCCTGAATTGATAAAATTAATTATTTACGTTGACTGAGCAGGGAATTTTCTTTTACAAAAGTGATCTCAAAGGGGGATTTCAGAACAGGAAGGCGGGCTGTAGTACCAATAGATTGACAAATGATGAGCAAGTATGGGAACTTTTAAAGTGCCTTCTAGATAGCTACAATTGATTATGAGGCTACTGTTGGTCCCTTTATTGGTCGGTATATGATATTCTAAATGATGTAAGCATTATCTCGGTCAAGCACACGAACCAATAGATTCGTATTCAGGTTATCTGAGCACGTTTCTTGTTTCTTTGATAGACTCTTAGATCCAAACGCTGTTAGTGTAAGGGTCCAATATATTGGGAAAGCGGAAAATGTGAATATATGCTGTACAAATACATTTATAATTTACACAAATCAAAACAGGAGTTTTTTTGCGTTCAGTAATCAAAGAAAGTGATTAAATAAAACATTTCGAAATCAGCTGGTCATACTTTTTTCTTGCACGTACCTGCATGCCTTTATTCGAGGGACAAAACTTCCTTCTAAATGTCCACCCTGACCCACTTTAAAATTCATTTAAAAAAAACAACAAAAGATCTTACGGACCTACGTGGTCTAATTTACCCATGGGCTAGACAAATGAGAGGGAAAATACCTACACTTTGTGTAAAACTGAGGCCCTGGGACGGTTAAACAGAACTTGTTTTGTGTCCTTAGTCTGGTCCTGGAGAAGCAAACAGAAGCCTGCAGTGCCCAGTCGGTGATCTGGGAAGGCGCTCGTTTCCCAGTCTGGCCAGGCGTTTAATGTGGGGCCAGCAGGCCACGTCGTGTCTACATAGAATGCCTGTATGCATATCGCCAACATGGCTCCTGGGACCACCTCCAATATTGCAGTGTTTCAACTGATTTGATACTAACTTACAATTGGTAAGTGGACTTTAGCAGCAGTCACCCGTATAAGGAAAAAGTGAAGTCAATACACTTCTTTATCTAAAAAAGAAGAAGAAAAAAAAACACAGTATTACCTCAAAGGAAAACTTTATTAGCAACAAATATAATCCACACAATTGACTTTTTCTGTTAACTTTTTCTGTCAATCACCAACCGAAAAAAAAAGCACCTGGTGATTTTCGGTAGTGTTAGAAAATCAAAACTTATGATATGTATGCACCTGTCCTGTAGGTTGTCCAAGAATAAGATTTGATAGACTTAACAGACAGCCTGATCTATAATATGTTTCCATGACGTCTCATGGCAATGGCATTATCTCGGATTGCAGTCCAATGTATCCGATTACTAAACAATAGGACATATTCCGTTCATTACCAGACCAATTAACTAAGCTGGTATTCCGAGCTGAGAAGATGCTACTGGGAAGTATTTAGTTATGTATCTTAGCGTAAAATGATAGTCGTGACCGAAATAGTATTAATAATGAGAGAATTAGTTCTATGGGACATTTAATGGAGATGTTTACATCAGAACTAAAACATTAGATACTTTGGCCCCTGACCTATATAAAGTCACGGCTGTCTGCGTAATTCAGTAAGAATTGTGAGGCCAAGGCACATTATCCTAGTAATTTGACATTCATGTTCACAAATAAACATAGTGGCTCATTGTACAAGGTTTAATATCCTATATATGTCGCAAGTGACTTCTTGAATCTGCAGACCAGTAGAGTGGAAACTATATTTTCATAATCTACTAGTACTTGTTACCTGGCATCAAAAATATTGTAGCTTTAGAATCGTTGCTGGCATGTAACGAAGTTTGTTTCACAGTACATACATTAAGAACTCTCGTAGGTGTGGTCGTTGTCTTTTGTTCTGGATTAATATGCATTGAATGTGATCTAAAACTGAATATACACATGCTGGGTAGTATAAGAATGGCGAAATACTGTCATTGGTTACTGTTTGAGCATAGAGAGGACCGCTTATGTATGAAGTACAGTCTCAATTACAGTTATCCTTGGTTCTTTTCAAAGTTAGCTTAATGAGAGGGGTGGAAGGTCATCCTGATTCAGGGTGATGTAAAGATTGTTGAATGATTTTTTTTTTCAAAACAGGTAATTCTAATTCTAGATTGATCTGAACGTAAAGTAGGACTTTCTGGAAATATCCAGTAGATGCACAAAATTGCGCTAAAACAAATTCTAATTTCACGTACAAAAACCCTTTAGTTGCTGATAGCGTTTTTCACCCCTTATAATGACAACACAAAGCAGGGACGTATGCAAAGATTCCAAAATGGGGGGAGGGGCACCCTTATGTACACATTTCACGCGCTCCATCCATCTACTAAAATTTTACATTAAAAAATATATTGACTTGGCAAATATTAGGGGGGGGGGGCGCCTCAGGCGCGCGTCGTCCTCTAAATCCATCCCTGCAAAGCCTGAATACAGATATAAGAGTTATTCAACATCAACATACGGTCCATCAAATCATCCCTAAATCGCTATACGAATCGTCAGACATGGGTGCCTTTATTCAGCAGGCTCTCTGTCTCCTACCCTGGTGACACTTCCACCTGTGAACATACAGACTCTGTATAATATCTGCATGCTGTGAGGTACAGGGCGCCGGACGTGCGTCACCGACCACCGACCAGCGCGCGCTGTCATGACAACCGCGCCCCCTCAGTTACCATGGTGACCCCCGCGTCACACTGGTCGTGAATGACGTTCCAAGAATAAGGAGAACGACTGAGGAGGAGGAGGGCATGGGGTCCTTCCTTGGCCGCACTCCGACCTTAAGGTGTTTTCTGTTCCATCTCGCAGACAAAGGCTCACGTTTCATAACATCGGCCGGTGCCCTGGGGCGCGCCGCCCAATAAGACCAACAAATAAGCTCGTGTCTGTTGGCCTTCCGCTCGCACCTTGCCCCAGACTCGCCGGCATTCTGGGCATTATGGACGTTCCTGGGTGTAAAGCACAAAGTGCCACTTTGCCGCGAAAACAAATCAGAAGGGGATCTCTTGTGCTCTGCATTCAATGGCTTGAGTGACAGACAGTTTCTGATTAAAAAATAATTCCCTGCGTTTGTCAGTTATATTTTTCTGCACGCACAACGTAAATATTATCATTCTTCATTATTTCACCAGAAGATGAAAGTAATTTTATTATGTATTTATTTTATGAAACAACTTGTTTCGATATTTAGGGGTCTATCATTGTGGAAGCTCACACATGACGTGTTAATTGCTAATCACAAGGCTGACAGTAATATCATTCTAGTTCATCACTTAATTGACAGTTAATCAACCCAAATCACCACCCGGCGCCCTAATGCTTGGATATTGTGTAATACATGAATGATATGCATCTATCATGGATGCCATAATCGCGCTCACTCTCCCTTTTCTGTGACGCGCGACACGGTCTTCTCAACTTTGGCCTATTAATACGGTTATTAATTGCATGAGTACTCACGAAATGGAATATATATATTGATTTTTTTCTGAAACCATAATCTCATGTCGTTCATTGCGGAGGACGTGTCTAGTGTAGGCTCTTATCAGCGACCGCTTTGAAATGACAAGCTGACAGTAGACACTTCCATTTATGCTAGAATAATGTATATGTGGATCAGAACTTTGTGGATCAGAACTTTGAAAAAAAAAGTCTTCCTGTTGCGCTGGCTTTAACTTGATATGTGCAGATCTAGACCAAAGGATGGCCGTGTGTTGTATTATTTGTTAATAAAATGACTTAGCTTGATGTGTTATACATGTGTATTTGATTATCATATCATCGACACTTTACTCATTGTTTTATACATATTATATATTTCATCCTATTTGGTTTGTTTCAGACTGAACGGCACAGAGGGTTACATCACCGACGGGATGGGGAACTACACGTTAAACACCAAGTGCTCGTGGCTACTGGAGGGGCCAGTCAACGCCACCGTCCACCTCCAGCTGGAGCACTTCGCCACCGAGTGCTCCTGGGACCACCTCTACGTCTACGACGGCAACTCCATCTTCGCTCCCAGGATGCTGGCCGCCTTCAGGTAATGAGAACGGGCTTTATGAATAATGTACCACAGACAGTTTATCCCTAAACAGCGGACATGGCCGATGTTAGAATGTAAAAAACATTTAATGAAAGGTGTATTTATCAGGATACTTACCCAAGACTTCCAAAAGACTTACCAAAAAATTCTTGGAGCATCCTATATTATTCTGGTACTAAGTGTTTCCGAAGCATTCCATTAACATTCTGAATGCATTATTATTACTATCAGGATAATAACAC
This sequence comes from Lepidonotus clava, assembly GCA_936440205.1. Classification (NCBI taxonomy): domain Eukaryota; kingdom Metazoa; phylum Annelida; class Polychaeta; order Phyllodocida; family Polynoidae; genus Lepidonotus; species Lepidonotus clava. Next base: position 23,929,380 of record OW387145.1, read on the forward strand.
AGCATATATTTTTCAACATCTTATAAAGATGTGTCTCGTGATTCATATTACCAGAGGTTTTGGTTTTTGAATATATAGAAATTTGGTCTTGGCTTGGTCTTGAGTGAGTCTTAAACATTTGAAATTGGTAAGTACCTTGAAATGACATTCGGAGTGTATTGAATCAGATATATGAATAATCCAATTTCGCTACGTCCCAAACACGTGACTGCTGCAAAAATAACGTAAACATGTTTATAAGAAACGTACTATTCACTATACAAATTAAATGTAACCGGTTAATAAAATACTGAAAGTAAGAACAAAACAATAAAGAAATCATACACCTGTCAGAGATGTCAGTTGGGCCATGAACAGTGCAGTCAGTATGTAAGCCAAGTTGTCGTCGGTCGGTTGACGAAAATAACGACTAAAAATGCTACCTGTTGACGGGTATAAGTGGCGGTGCACTCCAGTGCTGTCAGGATGGTCAGACGAGAGGTCTCTGCCCGTAAAACATTACTTGGCTAATAGACCTACAGTGGGATAAGCTATTCAAAAATCTGACTTCTTTATTATAATGTGTACGAGGCTGATGCTGAGACTTATCAGTCAAAGAACCATATGGCAAGAAACATTTAACTAATTTGTTGTGTGTCATTGCTTTTCGGTTTCATACGATAACCACATAATGTGAAGACAGTAGATTTAACATCTCCTTCTACGTCTTGAGCACACATTTTGAACAGGCCTCGAGGCGAAACCCTCAGAAAGTTTAGAATGTGTTTTGAGAATCTGGGCCTAATCCTATCCAATCCTGTGATGAAGTTGCCGGCAGACTTTTATAGCTTGATTGATAAAACTACTACACTTCTTATATTTTCAGTTTGATAATTGGTAAAATAGCAGTGTGCAATCTTCTGAAAACACATTATTCAAATAAGGTTTAAACCCATTAAAAAAGCCTTTCCCATCGTTCTTACCCCCTTTGACTTTGAGGCCTGTAGATAGATAGTACTTGATATTGATATAAATGGCCCTTACAAAAAAATACCTCAAAAACCTCTCTTAAGAGAATGATGCATTGCAGCCCATCTAAATCAACTTACTCTCCGTAGATACACCTTCCTTTCCTTCTCATGAATGGTCCAATAAAAATGAATACGTTTGCCCATAGCTCTAGGAAGATACCCCTGTTAGCTGCTTTCTACTGAGTCAAAAAAATTCTACCCGCCCACTACTCGTGCTTCTCGTGTGTTTTCAATTAAAGTAAGTAGTGTGGAGACCATATGAGCATATGGAAACTGAGCCGTTCTAGGTAGACTCAGTCTGGTGGGTCCCACTCCAGACTCGTTACTCCAGATCTACGTGAGAGTCAGCAGATTATGCTAGGTAATTTCCAAAATAAACGTTTTACTTTTAAGAAAAAATGTAATTTTCCTTGAAAGCATGATTGTTTGTTTCGAAATTCAAGGATGTAATACAAATATAATGTGTACCTCATTCGAAGACATGCAATTTGGAAATCGATTAGCCCCCTCAGTAATGTTGCGTAGTTAGTCAGTTGGGATCTGGATTTGAGTAGACCCAACAGATATGAACGGAAATATACTTTATTATTGTGAAGACTGAGTGCGGATTCCGTCCATGGTTTGAATAGCTCTGCTCGTGCAGGCAGAAATAACGGACGCTCACCTGATCCCTGAGAGCGCGTGGGAGCAGCTCGGACCGCGGAGGGCACCTCACAAAGAACGTTACTTACGTATTTAGATCTACCAGAAAAGTCCTTTTTATGTTTTTTAAACACAGAGCTACACTGCAACCACTCTGTGGTCCTTACTTGTTACCCAATTTAGTACATTTGGTAATAAGACTAGGAACAATTTTAGCACAGAAAATGCGATTTACTTAACTTAATTTTGTCCAACTTTGAAATTCATGAAGCACCATTACTAAGATAACGCTTTTGAGTAGCTGGAAAAAAACAGTACATCAAAGCATCACCTTAGGCGCTCAGTAGAAGTGCCCCTTCCCATTATAGTGGCCTGGTAATGTGCTGACTTGGTGATCCCCCGTCTGAGGTGGGGCCTTAGACGGTAGCCCTCCTCATCCCCGACCCTGACTGACGGGGCGTGAGGGGGTAGACGGCCCTCCGAGGGACGCTTCTCACCGGCACCGCAGCACTGGACAAATAGGGGGAAAAGTATTAATTCAAAATATATATGAAGGAACCACTTGACGTTTATAGAACACACCTAAACATCAGTAAAAGGATGCTCACGTGTCGTGAATTTCTAGCGGGTTGTTTTACCCTTTCTTTTTTAATTCAATGCATCTATAATGTATTATCTTTTCACAATATTACTCTCTTTTATATCATACATACTACAGTATTGTAATCCTGCCTACATTTGTGTTGTACTATAGTACTATATATTTGTAAACAGAATATAATTGAAATATTTATAGAGAAGACTGAAAGTTGATATTCAGTGAGGTGCACTAAAACAGGAGGAACTTAAAAGTAAGCCACGTCTGTTCAGCCTGCTCTATAGGCGATATGTGGGCGGCCAGGCCCGGGGGAACACTAAGTGTGGGCCCAGAATGACCAGGTCCTACCCCAGGCCATCTGAACCCACCCCCAGGGCCGTCTGATATAGGCCCGGCCGTCAGCTGAGACGCTACTATTAGGTTAAAACGATGCTCAAACAGAGCACTTACTACATTGGAAAAGGTGTAGACGAGTTGATGACACTTTGAAGTAATCTTAAGATGTTGAGGAATTATTAAATCCCAGATGAGGGACTAGATGCGCGAAATGTTGGATCTTTATCGAAATAAAGCCGAATCGTTATTACAATAACACTAAAATGGACTTTCCGGTAGTTCTTTTGATGTTTTATTGTGCGAATTAGAAACGATTAAATGATAGAAAAAAGGAACCCGCAGTAAAATTAAACAAATAGATCATTATCTTAACAGTGTCCGAAATTACAGTTTTATTTCATGCACCTACTGAGTACATAACATACATTGGAATGTTAATACGTGCACACCAACACATGCAAAAATTGTTTCTTTAAAAAAAAAAGTGCTCACCCCAGGCGCACAGTTTCGACAATGTTGCACCCAACGCCGAAATTTTGCGCACCTGGGACAGGGCGCACCGTAAATTTGAACATTGCTTTAATATTACAAAATAGCAAGCTTACTCTTCACAATAACAGTAGGTTAGGCGCCGATGCTCACATTATCCATCATCATACCATTCATGTATTGATGAATTGAATTCTGATCATTTTTGTTACCACACAGTTTGTCAAACTGGGATTCGAAGAACCTTTTCGAACCTATACATTACATTCACAAAACAACTAAAGAGGGCCGCACGTGACAATTGATTCTTTGGTGTGGACTGTGCATAGATTGTGTTCCAGTGTCGTGTCACCATTGATAACTAGCTGCCTATCGACAAGGGTGCAGCGTTTGTGTTCATTTTATCTGGCTGGGGGAGTAATACTGTATGTATGAGGAATGATTCATCCTGAGCTTATTTGAGCAAAACAGTGTAGTAAAAAAAACGCATTTGTTTTGTGTTTTTGCCGAGGGCCCTATCCAGAAGTGACACTGGTGGAGTTTAGAGTATCCAGGGAAATAACAGCTTGTTTTCGGCGAAGGGATATAGTGGTTTATCGCGAAGTCCACGGTTCGTCCTCCCCATATATAGAGACAAGGCCGGCGGGGCCCCTGCTGGCATCTGTTTATTTACATACATGTTATACATGGCTACGTATAGGCAGTGTTCGAAATTAAGGGTGAACCGTGCGCCGAGTGTACACAATTTATCCGCGGGTTACACGATTTTCTATATATGCGCATCCGTGGGATGCATATAATTTTGACAGAATGTATAGCCTTATATAACTGTTGGTGCATTAAAGTTCCCCCTGGTTCTCTTTAAAACTGTGCACTCGGCAAATGCAAAATTCGAAAGGTGATCGTTCTGTGCTTGTTATAAGATACACATAAATAAAGCTAGTTGTTAATGGCTGTGCAGCTATGGTATTGGCGGCACATTGATTATCCAACTGGTCATGTATTTGTCACATCTGGACCTATAAAAACTGTAAATAGAAGTTTGGGTTTGTTGGTTTACTTTTACAACATTGGTGGATCCCGGGTGACTCACTTGACCAGCTCACAATGGTATTATAACAAATTTAAAACCGAATTAAGAATTTACAAAACTCAAAAGTAAAACCAGGTGTATTAGAATTGTTGGTTTATTGTTTTAAAATTATAGGACTTGATATAGTGAAAAAATACAACTGAAATTACCCATTTCAGAAGTGAACTGTTAGTTTGTGTAGACATTCATGCACATTGCCAGATATCTGGATTCTTGAAGATGGGCAGCGGTAAATGTAAGCTTTATCCAAAGGGTGAATACGTTTAACGACCAACGCATCGGGGAGCCCACACAAATTTCATATTCGGAATATTGATAGGTTATGAGAGCAATAGGCGAGCAGCAGACGAGTAGAAGTCGACCACGTAATGGTGATGCGGGGATTCTGAGAAAAGAGTCAATGCTCTGACTCACACCTCCGCCTAGATATCCTGGACAGTCAAAAACAGGCCTTTGTTCTGTTTATGTAAAGCCTTCAGGTTATGAAACCCATTCAATGTGATCGACCTGATATAGAAATTGTGTTTCCAAATTACAATGCACATAAAGACGTACTCATTGTTTTCATAATAGGCTCAAAAGAAGGCCTCTCGTGTAACCATTTTCTGAATAACTTCTGTCTACCGATATTTTTGTAAAGACATGACCGTTGTGCTTGTCAAGCAGCTAAGACTTTACAATAGACCTCATAAGAGCAAGTAGCCTACATGTTAGGATCATAATTACTTTAATGTCATGATATATATACTCTGTTGAATGGAGAGCTGGTCGTGGCATCATGACATGTGTCACTGGGCCCATCTGATAGAGAACCATAAGGGAGGGGTATCACGTAAGCGGTCTCATATCGTGAATCCTTAGGCTGTCTAGAATACAGCTTGTATGATAAATTATAAATTGCTAGTATAATATGAAACTAAATACTAAACATAGATAAATGCATATTTGTTCTAAATAACTGATGTTACTCAATATCTGGTTAATAATTCAAACATCCCCACGCTCTGGAAAAATGAGAAGGGAAAAGCGCTCATGAAGGTGCATGTGTGCATTAGCGTATTTATATGTATGTACATATACGCGTGAAACACCAATCCAGATGTCCGTATACACCGGAATCTTTATAATATATGTCATAGAAATGTCCTGAGAACCAGTTTCTTAATCAGGAATCACTTAAAAAACAATATTTTTTTTTGTTTAAATTAAAAATCTCCGATATAGAATTTTATTTCGGATTCCACTTGTTGTTTTCTATTGAAAGCTGACGATGTGTTGTATGTTTGTGCCTGCAGCGGGCTGGTGGTGACGGGCCCCTCGACCAACCAGAGCCTGCCGAGGGTGACGGCCCACTCCGGCTCCATCTACCTGCACTTCTTCAGCGACGCCGCCTACAACATGAGTGGCTTCAACATCTCATACAGGTAAGTGGGCTGCTGCTTTATAACGTATAATCTGAACGGACTGCTGCCAGCACTCGTGAAGCACAGCGCTGCTTCCCAAGCGGGTTAAATTTGTCCAGTATATATATATATCAGTTGAACCACTCTGATGTACAACATGTAATTTTAGAAACACTGGTTTCTGACGACATAACAATTTCAATAAAGAAAGGTTCCATACGTGGTATTTCCAAAAGCAAAGAATGGAATGCCTAGGTCATATAACATATACAAATCTTTGCTTTAGTTGAGGAATATTGGCCCTTTGGTGTTATTCGTAAAATATTCATAACTTAAAAATACCTTTGGAATCGAGGAGAAATGATGTTAAGAGCCTGTGATGACTAGTTAGTAGTGGGTAAAGTCTTTTGAATGCCCATTAAAGAGGTGGGCGAGTCAAACGAAACGATCCCAAAGGCATTTAGAAATGCTATTCTGTAAAATGTGACGTGGTAGCACATTGTGATAGCAGTTAATGTCAGAATATTTATTCAACAAATTCTCAAGCCCTAGATAGATCATCGGATTTTCAAATCATTTGCCGCTTTCGTCTTTGAGTATATTGTCTACGTACGATCCAATTTTACAATTGAACTGAAAATTAAGCCCAATATTTTTGTGTCCTTGTAACCTAATAGACCTTGTTTCATTCCTCTGTGAATGTAAAACTACATCTGCAACCGTGCCGCTGATGGTGGACGGATCGGAAATTGATATGAATCCCGGGGACGAGCAGTAGCCTTTGAAGGCGGCGGGGGAGATGGGTGTGGGTGGGGTGGGACCAGGGGGGGCCGGGGATTGGGTGTCGCATTAACTCGCCCACAGTTGGTCTGTCCCGATGGCTCTGTTACCCGCAATTAATTCTGTCACAGATGACATGAGGGAGTGGGAGACACACACAGATTTGGCAGACACAAACATGTTGGAGGGAGGGAGACACACACACAGACTCCGGCACACACAGAGTGACTGGACAGCTTGAACTAGTATGGTTGTCACTGTAGAAAAGGATGGGGTAATCAGTGTTTGAATGCACGACACTGCTTGATAACGGCCTATTTATAGACGTGGCAGGTTTTATTCATTCACTAAAAGATATAGCAATATAACGTGCTATAGCTCTATAGAAAAACATTTTTGTTTCATTGTAGAGAAAATTAGTACGATGTTTGATTCTTTCGAATTGTTGGTTAAGGCGTGAATGATCTAACTGCCTCTTTAATCTTGAATAAATAGTTGTGGAATCCATGACAGGGCATTTGATAAGTATTAAATACTTTATCAAACATTTAAGTTAAAGGGAGCCAAAACCAATAATTTTGACAAAATTTTCAAAACTCAGATAAGTAAAGAAATATGTTAGATGAGTCCAGTTAAGGTCAGTGGTAAAGTATGAGCTGTGAAAACTAGCTCAAACTGAAGTAAAATGCCACAAGAGATGGTAATATTTGTATTTGTTTGTAAACAAACCCTATTTTTGCAGATCCAAATTAATTGATTTGAGCAAGGAAAACATGTTTTTAATGATTTTTTACTACATTTCATGGTTTAGATTTTAACATTGGCCAAAAATAGGCTCAAGGAATGGCTTTCCATGATTATTTGAGTTTGGAAAATTTCATTGAATTTATTGGTTTTGGCTCCCTTTAATTCATAAATAGATAGTACACAATTGTTGTGCAGTTTGTCAATGTCAGTACATGTACATGTACTACCGTTAGGCACTTGGGCACAAATGCACTTTTTACTTACTTTCAACATGTTTCAAATTAAAACCATCATCGGGGTAAAACAAGAACCGTACACCATAGAGATACATGTTAATTAAGTATATCTACGCGTACACGGACCACAAAAGCGCAAGGCCCTCCCTCATTAAACCTCGCAGCGAAAAGCCCCACGCCCGTTTTATGGCGTGTCAATCTGGTGTTTTGTGCCGACCTCGCAGTCATGTCGGATCTGCGTCGGGCCGATTCTGAGAGCCGTCCTGCTCTGCCCGTCTCCTGACGTGTCCACTTCGATTATGTCAAGTCCCACAAGTCAGGCCCACCAGCGGAGAGAGTCGATGCCTTTTAGGGGAGGCAGTGGGGTAGGCCTCTGCTTCCCCAGCAGTTAGCAGATACCAGGACGTCAGGGACAGATAAGCCGCATCGATTATCTGGAATTAAATCACAGCAGCCGCTACCTCCTGGAAGCAAGCCCTGTTCTCAGAAAGAAGAGATATCTTCGAAAAAAAATGTCTGGAGGATAAACCGGTTAATGGTGATGGAATCTCGTCAGTTTTGATCAGCGAGAGTGTGTTAAGGATATCCAGTGATTTGATGAGTCTTGTATTCAGTACAAGGAAAGAAGTGATTCAAGTTTGTAATTTCATGCCTACTTGAATTATTTGAATAAGCTCTTTATCACAGACATTGGTCATACATGGATTGACATCTCATGAATGAGGAAGAAAGCATGCATTTACCATTTTAATTGAAAAGATCGGAACGTGTCCGTCATTTACCAATAAAACTATCTAGTTTGACACACAAGTTTGGTCTTTTTATGACTGTGTGTGGCCAAAAGAGAGATCGAAGACTTGTATACATAGTTTTATTAATTAGTATGACAGCTGCTTAGAAAGCCTAGTATTATACTACTACTGTTATTTGGAAATGCCCACCCAAGGCCAGGAAGTTAGAGAAAGCTGTTGCCAGTCCAAATTGGGCCCCATGATTAAGATGCCACACACCTTCCTCCGCCAGTGTGGTAACAGGTTCAGAGAAACTACTCACCTTACATATGGATCCCACACGGAGGTTCCCAACGTCGAATGGCGGAGTAGTTCTACGAATTCTACTTTTTTGCTGGTATTAGAAGATAAGCCGCTTATCTTATCTGAATGTTTTCCAGGTCGCCGAGTGGCGAGTTAATGGAAAAAACACATTAAAGGTGCAGTTGTGTTGAAGTATTTAACGTCAAGGTGAGCTGCTTACCAATAAATCATGCAGGAAATGTCTGCAGGTTAGGGTCCTACCTGAAAGATATCTCTGGAAGAGAGACATGTTGCAGGTAGCAGTAGACTGACCCAACAGTCGGTGCTGCGTATCTCATCTGAGGTATTTTGTATTTTAATGTTTTTTTTTTTTAAATATTAAGAAATATAAAAAATCAGTCTATAGTGCCAGAAATTGATAGCAATAGATATGCCTGTCGAGGTGACCCGTAAAGTAGTGTTTTGCCAGACTCGCCTCAGTGGCACCAGCTTCCAGAGGTGGCACACTTTGATAAGTTTAAACTCACTATAAACGTTTTCACAGAGTTTTCTACTGTCGATAGAGGGGCTCGTGATTTTGCTCGACACTTTTCTTTACTTCGCTTCTTTACTTTTTTTTTACCATAAATGATATAGAGGCGTGGAACACCCTTATCATCAGCCCCTGCTGGGGCGCTCCTTTCTCATTCTTATCTGTCTTTCATCGCCTCTTTATGATCCCGCTATCCTTACTTTTACTTTTTCAATGAGAGACCATAGTTTTTGCCTCAATAGTAAAGTCTTCATAACTCCCAAGCGCTCTGCCAGAGCTCAATGATAAGGGAAAGTGAATTGTTTTTTCTTTAATCTAGTCTGTATAAGTCTTGATAGCAGATTTATTTTCATTAGTCTCGGTTGATATAAAAGAAGTAGAAATTATGCCTACAAGTGGCCACCTGTCACACGTCTGAACTATTAGTCATACGTTTGTATACTGGTGCCCATACATTTTAGAAATAGACTTTGCTCCCTCTATAAAATTGACGAGCTTAATGTAGGGAAACGTGCTTCGCTTATTGACTCCGCTAGATGATCCGAAAGTGATGTAATTACTCAGCGAAGAACCTAATAAATACAGGAAGATGAAGATATAAGTTATAAAGCCCTCTTTAATATTTGATCGCTTGCCATCTGATATATCTATTCTACCCTGAAATAGTAGTTCCAGATTAATACCCAATACAGCTATACAAAATAGAGGATGTAATAGCCAGTTGACGGTTTACTGGTTATTCAATATACACGACAGAATAAGCTCTCCTTTGGTTAACAACCATCTTTGTCATACTCAAATAGACTCAGGGGTAAAGCCATACACTGTGCCTATAGGTTTGTTTGACTTTCGAATTAAAGTAATTATAAAATGTATATTGTTGAGAGGGAAACACCTAAGTGACCTAGGTTTGACTCACTGTTACCGTAAAATCCAATTTATAATCCCCTTCTTATAATTGGGAGTATCATCATGCAATTTTTCAAACTTGTATTTTCTTGTTAAACAAATGTCAAGAGAAATGAAACAAAAAAGTAAGGGTGCGGCCGAAAGTAAGGGTGCAGCTTTTACAGATTTTTCGGTAGTTTGAAACTTGTTTGTGACCTACCTAGAAGGTAAACATTTATACCAGGGCAGTTGTTGAACCAAAGATAAATGTTGAAGGGTATTGCGAGTTACAGGATCATTTCATAAATCATCAAAGGTCAGATTGATTATGAATTAAAAACAGTGTTATGTTTTTAAGGAGAATGTCATTTTTCAATCGGACAGGATGCATTTTCTTTTGAGTTTCATTAACCATAAAAACAGTCCACAAAAGAAAACCATATGAAAAAGTTGATTTAATTAATAAAACCCAAATTCCATTATTTGCAGTGGCAGTTTCAATTACTGTTCCAGATTTACCGCTCAGTGAAATGACTGACCTATGGGTGCACTGTAAAACTAACCTTAATTAATACCAAACTTTTTTTTTATCGAATGTATATCATTGAGTGAGAGTGGGAGGGATGGTAGAGTGGATAGAGTCCTCGCCTCAAACATGGCTGGACCCGGATTGAGCCTGGGCTATGCCAGCTATACCGCCTTGCCCTGCCGTTGTTTCCATCCTCATAGATTCAATCATTGAACTGTCTACGGTCAAAAACGTGAGTGGTCCTGATATAGCTGAAAAATTGCTTAGCGGACATTAAACTCCAACAATCATCATCATCATCATTGGATGAGTGCTTAATTTAGGCTCATTATTTCTATTTATCTGTATGACAGCTGCTTGGTGGTCAAATCATGATATAACTACTGCTATTTGTAAGGAGTTGCCCACCCAGTAAGTTGGAGAAGGCTGTTGCCAGTACAAATTGGGTGTCAATTGTCATAATATTATGCCTTCGTCCAGCAAACAGGTTCACAGTAATTAAATATGCACCTCAGGTTGTCCTATGGAGCTGACCCATAGGTCCAAACTACTAATGGCGGTGTGCTTTAAAAATTAGATGGAACTTTCTTTTGTCAAATTTCATTATGTGCACTGGCAATTTTAATTACATTTTGACAAAATCATTTCCAGGTGAAATAACCTTGGGCGCAGCCACAAGTTATTTTGAGGGAAGATAATATATGCGATATATTAAAATTCCGATTGGAAAATTACAGTTTTAATTACTGTTCCAGATTTTCCCTTCAATGAAAGGACTGACCTATGAATGCCTTGTAAACTAGCTTTAGTACCAGTAACTGGTATCAAAACTTTTTCGAGGTCTGCTTAAAGCAAAACACCCATGATTAGTTAAGGGGAGAATTTTTACACCTTATTTCAAGGGATTGTGAATTTGTTAGACAAGGGTGCGCACATAATATAGCCCTATAATACTGTTAGATATGACAAATGATAATTTTGAGTCCGCCTTGTACTTGCAGAATCCAGGGGTGTCCGACCAACTGTTCTGGTCGAGGTTGGTGCAGGCCGTACGACCAGAAATGTATATGTGAGGAGGGCTACACGGGCGATGCCTGTCACATCATACTTTGTCCGAACAACTGCGGCCAGCATGGATCATGTCAGAGCACCTACCGGGGCAACCACCACTGCGAGTGTCGCTCGGGCTACAGAGGTTTGTTTGATGAGTCCAGTTTCCACCATTCACCATGTCATAATCCTCGAGATATGACATCAATTTAAAAGCCTTGGGATGATTTTCTAGCATTCAGAAATTTGTATTTGATATTCTCTACGTATTCACTTGAGCTTGGTCGTTAGATGTTTATTTTCAGTGTTCACCATTGATTCGGTAATCTATGATTTTTGGGGGCAACGGTGATAGGAATAGACTTAGCTATGCTCATACAGGTTTTTCTTTTCTTTTTGGTATTAAAAAAAGACATTTTGAGTAGAACCTTAAAAAAAATATTAATCTCTTTAAATATTTGCCCATAACTTTACACAAAGTTAAATCGTACCCAAACAGCATACCAAACAATAATTGTTGCAGGAGTTCTTGTCAACCTGATGTAATCGTTGAAAATACCACTAAATAGTATAATGTTCCCCTCCCATGTCGTCGCTCCCAGGTTCGGGGTGCCAAGTGCCGGACCAGCTGGGGGTGTGGGAGCACCTGGTGCCCCACCCCAACGACTCAGTACCCGTGGGCCGCGCCTCCCACAAGGGGGTCGTCTACAAGGACCACCTCTGGGTCGTCTCCGGCTACAACTTCCACGGCGAGCCCTTCGAAAATGTAGTCAGGTAAACGTCTAATAGTACTTGAGATTCCCAGTTCAGCATACGTCACCGGTTTGTGCTGACATTCCCAGTTCAGAACATTCGTTAGATGTCCTGGTATGTGCTGAGCTAGAGAAAATCCCTGACTTAAGAGTGTAGAAGGTATTGGAATTGCAACATAATTTATTTTTTTAAATTTTTTCCCCTTTAATGATTAATTTTGTTTTTATTCCCAGGTGGGAATTGCAGTATGATTGCATATCTTTGGATCAGAGATATTTCAGCTAGATTTTAGAATAGTTATTTACGCCAGGAATCACTAATACACTTTATTGGTTCCCGGTATCACCAATAAACAATTATATTTACAGGTACAACTATTTGTCTCATCGATGGGAGACCGTCAACGTTAGGTCGACCAGCCCACCGAAACGGAGATACGGCCACTCATTAGTGTTATATCAGGTAAACCAGGCTTTCGCTTTCAAAATAAAAGTTCTTAGTGATAAAGATATGACGAGACAATAATTTTACATACATGCTTTCCCTTCCACTAATAATTTTGATATATATTTTGGTCAAATGTCAATTGAAATTTGTATTTTTCAATCATTACCAAACGAATTTGTTACAGATTAGAAATTAGCAACTTCACAATTAAACGCTGTTAACGAATATGTATTTAATTACCAATAAATACCTGTCTCCGTTGAAATGTAATTTGAACCTTCCTTTGGAAGAATTTTTTGATATCATTTCCGAGTCATTATTCGATTTATAATTAAGAATGTCACAGTTAAGGATCCTCTTTCTGTCAATCATCTATAACAAAGTCGTTAGATACTCAATTCCTTTATCCACTAGTGGCTTTTCAAAATATAATTGCATGAAGAAAAAATAAGTAAAAGATTTGTTTTTAGTAAACATGAAAATTCCTGTGTTTTACCCCGCGGTCAGGATAAAGATATGTTTTTGGTAAATGTCATGTCAAACTCACAATTTTTCTCTTGACCAGGACTCGTTGTACATGTTCGGCGGGCTGGAGCACATCACCATCACGGACGAGCTGTGGCGGTTAGACCTGAGTAAGGTGAGCTGGCACCTGGTGACGGTGAGGACGGCCGACCCGGGCCACGAGGTGATGGCCGTGGTGGGCCACACGGCGCACGTCATCGACGGCATCATGTACGTCGTCTTCGGCCACAGCCCCGTCTTCGGCTACATGAACACCGTGCAGGAGTACAACATCTGTAAGCACTGTGTTGTTGGCACTTTGAACTTCATTTTGGTAAAAAAAAAAAAAAAAAAAAAACAGAAAATAAAAATAGAATAAAGCATTTATTTGATATATTTAAAACTTATATGTATACTTCACAAACGTATGTCACTTTGTCAATTAGAACTATCTTTATTGACAACTTTATACTTAAATACCATGGCATTCTCCCATAAATCAAATACTAAATTGGGTCTGTGCCTGTATCACCCAATACAAATTTAATAATTGATTTTCGAAATACAGATGTAATAATTGTGCTGTAATCTATATACTTGTAGATAGCCCAAACGTGTGTAAAGCAATAACATTTCCTAAGCTAAATCAAAAGTACAGTGAAATCCAAGATATGTAATGAATAATATTCTCATCATATTTTACAGCGACTTCAACGTGGAGCGTACCAAAAACTCACGGTGCCATAGTAAAGGGGGGTTACGGCCACTCGAGTGTGTACGACGAGACCCGTAACCTGATGTACATCCACGCGGGGTACCTGTCGGGCAGTCTGTCCAACTACCACCTGTCAGACAGCCTCTACTCCTACGACCCGCACAAGAGATACTGGTACGTCCCCAAGTTGTAGGCACTATTAAAATGATACGAATCCACCGTCTTGATTTTTAAATTCTAGAAGATTAAGTGGTCATAGGACGCAACCTCACAAAGTATGGATAGTCATTCCTGCTACTTGCATCTATATTGGGTTGGGTTTTTTTTCGCTGAGTTTTATTTATGCTGGTTTTTTTTCATTTCGAACCCTTGATTTGTTTTTCAATGTGAAGCAGCCTTAGTGGATCTATCGTTCCAGGTATCTTTATAATCACCTGCAGAATTCTGAAAAAAATATATTTTGTACTCAGATTTAAACCTCAGATACAAATAATTCAAATCTCAGATTTGAATAAATTACATCTGCTATTTGACGCGCTACAATTAATTTTGTGTATATTAAAGTTTTATATCTATAAAAAAAATCTCTCCATCCAGGCGGATCCTGAGGTCGAGCGGTCAGTTCAAGTACCTGCACTCGGCCGTCATCATTAGTGACCTCATGTTGGTGTTCGGGGGGAACACGCACAATGACACCTCCAAGAGCCAAGGCGCCAAGTGCTACTCTTCCGATTTCTTGGCATATGACATAGGTATGTGAAACTTATTTCGCCTGCAGCGTTGAATTTTGTAATCAATTGTATACATTTCCATAACTCGTTATAATAAAAGCATGTACGCTGTTCACGATAAAAAAGAGTTTTAATTTTTCCTAACTCATCTTTAAAAGTTTTAACGATCGTTCCATCCTTCATTCGCACCTGGATGTGCATCCGAACTTGTTAAATTAAAGAAACATATTAATCAGAGTGAATTTCTGCTTAATAAAAACATGTTATTTGATTCAGAATGCGATCGTTGGTACCCGCTTGACACTCCCAAGTTAGACCAGCCCATCCCTCGCTTCGGCCACATATCGGTGGTCTACAATGAGTAAGTTTTATTCTTGGTAGTGTAGGTATGGAAAATGTGTCTTAAAATTTGAATTTGAAATATGGCCAAAAAATTGAAAAAAAAGGTAAAATTTCCAGTTTAGTAATTTTGACTTTATGCAAGAGCAACAGTAAAAGCATAGTTTAGGGAACTGCTGACTCTCTAAGAAATCTAGAAAATACTGTGTCTTTTCATTCGTCGCTATTCTGCTTGTTTACAAAAATATGAGAAAAATTTAATTGATACGTTAATGTTTTTAATACAAAACTTGTAATTTAGGTACAGGGCATTTTATGGGGATGTTGAAACTATATTACAATATTGTGAATCCCGAAAGCTGACTGACCAAAGCTCGGTTTTACCCCTCTTTCAGCGATATGTACGTCTTTGGAGGATTCAACGGACTTATGTTGAACGACATGTTCAGATATCAGCCAGGTCAGTAGAGCTATACTTATATTTGAACCTCGATCTCAAAGCTATCAAAGTTTTAAGGGTTGTCACGCGTCTTAACCAAAGAAAATCATAGATGAAACATTTCTCTCAGGGTTGTGAAAGACGATGTTAACTTCAGTTTGTCGGAAAATTAAGTAGTACAATTAATGTAGTTGGTTCACTAATTAATAAATAAACAATAAATGCAAGTAATAAGCCATTACTAACAAGCAGACCCACCTCTCTTAACACTTACCTCTATATTCGTTGCGTCCCCCTGCAGGTAACTGTAAGAGTTACCGCACCGAGCTCGACTGTCTGGCGGCCCGGCCCGGGGTGAAGTGTGTGTGGAGCGGCGCGCAGGGCTGTCTGCTCCGAAAGGCGGCCGAGAAACTGAAAGGACTCAAGATCATCTCCTCCTACAACCCGCCGCCCGCCGACTGCCCGCCCTTCACAGGTCAGTCTCAGGGTTGTGTAGTCTGTTGGGACGTATGGGGGACTGTGGAGTTAAACCAGTAAGGTGGTTAGGTAGGGAGATGGCTTTTTTTAGGATGTGACTATTTAGTCTGCAGGCATTTTTTGTATATGGTTGGTTAGAATGGACATTCCACTAATAAAAGGGCACCGATTCTGGTCTTGTTCACAGTGTTTACAACTATGTAGTCGTTCGATAAAGTTGATAATGAATGAAAAGTAATGAATCGGTCAGACAGTTGGAAGGTGGAAACTTCTTCAGTATCACACCTTGGAGAAAATGGTAAAAGTATATTTTTGCGCGCTGCTAAATTTGACCCATAGAATCTAATTCTTATGAATCTTAATCATAATTAATTTCACCGCCCCAATTCCACGCATTGAAGGCAAGGCGAAAATTTAACGAATACGTACAGTACAAAACATGAAAAAGGTACATGGTTTTTTTTTTAAGTTTATAGTCCCAATTTGAATACTACGAAGTCTGGAATAAGCCCCCCCCCCCTTTCTCCCCTGTCCTGTCAATAGATGACTCTAACGCCAAGTGTCAGACGTTCTCGACGTGCCCGAGCTGTGTGGAGACGTCCTACTCGTGTCAATGGTGTGAGAACAGGTGTTCGGGCACCGCCTGCGAAAACCGGGTAAGTCACCAGCTTAATGTGGGCGCGGGAAACCTTCACTAGGGAGTCTTTTCATGATTCTAAAATAATTTAGTTTTTTTTTTGGTATAACAAACGAAAGAACGTAAGAGTATTGAACGGAGATATTGATTCGTAGTTTCCAGAAAGTTAGTGTTTACTAATTTGAGATGGTGTCGACGCAGAGTTCGGTTTGGGCATTGGTTTGCGTTGGGTTAACCTACTAATGTAACAGGCCTCAAAGTGATACCATTGAAACATTTAGCCCCTTCTATCGTGGGATATGTTCCATTAAGACCCTTGAAGCCATTTTTGCAGCTTAGTTGGACGATCTGAGAATCTGAAACAAGTGGAAAATTGGTAGAGAATATAAACCAAAACTATTGTATATTTTCAAAAGGTTTGTACGTCCTTTTCGGAAATTATCTCAGATGAATTTTCCTAAGCTGAAGTAAAACAAGAAAATTCAGAAATTTCACACTATTTCCTCCCAGGTTTGAGGCCTGTTTCTGAGCAACAAATGTGTATCATGCTTCGTAATTTCATCTTTTGACGGATAGATAATTGACCCTATAAAAATGTGATACCACGGAGTAATATGTTAACTTTGTGTCATAAAACCGAAAATTAGACAATAGCTGGTATTGAAATAACACGTGTGATATTATAAACTGCCTATTCCCAAACATTTCAATTCATTTTCATGAAAACATCGGGGATGTGAGACTAGAAACATACTTTTCTCTCTTAATATATTCTCCTAGCATTAATAATTCTAAAGTTGAATTAAGAGATCGTTTAAACAATTTTGGGAAGTCCATTTGCGTTTTAATTTAAATGAATTGGGATGTTAGGGCATGCATAACGCCTGATATCTTGTAATTTCTAACGATGATGACCAAATGATGACTTGTGTAGTACATAACGTGGACGCGTTTATATCTTTAACATTAAAATTGATTAAATTGCGCTTGTTATTGTCACGAATTTCAATGAAATGATAACTGATTTTCGTCGATATTAGTGTAGAATTTGATTTTCCGGTTTAATATTTTCCCCAGTATGTTTTGTCATTTATCCCTCAATAGATTTATAGTCTGTTTCACATATCACATACAGTAACAAAATCTTAATTCATAACTTGCACATATTTCCCACTTTATGGAAGGATTGTTTTTAATTGTTTTCCTCGCCGTAGAATAATTTATAAAACTCTAATCCCATCCTATCATAGCTAATTTTCGTAAATTTTATACATGTCTAGAACAGTGCCATTGTTGTTAGGCATGGTAGTTAAAAGTAGATTGGCTATTAATGTGATCATACTGGAACGTTAGCTGGGTGCAGCCACAAGTGTGTTTTCAACTAAATATTAACTAAAGACTAACGCTGAACGCCTATAAATCTTAAGCTTATATAGCTGTGATGACATCGTGTGGTTTCCACAGAGTGATCAAATGGAAGAAATTAATACAATACTCCAATACTCTCACAGATATAAAGGATGTATCCCCATGTATTGAAAAATACTCTTTAGTGTGGATCTTAGACAGTTAACACGATACCTAAATACCAAGTGTATTTACGGTGTTAACTACCAGAGAAAGCGTATACCGTTTTCGTTTTATTGTTGCACAGACACATTTCAATTAAAGTACTTTTCTCCTTAATTATGATCGCCTCCTTTATTTTCCCAAGAAAGTTATATTTGCTTTCTAAATGGTATAAAAGACCATTAAGCAAATAAAATGTGTATCTTTATCAATTAGCAGTTTTTAGTTTAGCATGCCCATTTATGTCAAGATAAAATTAAACAATGAAGTGGGATGGGGGATGTTGGGAAAGGTTGTTAATTCTTTACACATTATCAGTCAGTGTGTTGGAACACTCGATATTTTACTCGGTTCTTTCAGTTTTACGTGTAATACAAACAAAATCTGGACATATTGGTTTTTGTTTGTAGAATTACACACGTCCACCTGATGTCTGATTTGATAGGACTTTGTGTTACTGTAGTCGTGTTGTGTTCATTTATGTCAATCTGTTTTTCTGTTTCTGCATGCAGGAGGCCAGCACTCTAGGGGAATGTGTCGATGAAAAATACAAAAGCGAATGTAATCAACTCCACAATTGTCATGCGTGTGAAAAAGAATCACACTGCCGCTGGGAACAGACGGATAAAACCTGTTCCTTCGACAAGGGTTAGTACCGAACCTGAAATGATTTGAACCAAAAGAGTAAAAACCTCTCACTTCTCAGCCAGGACTCAGGTATACATACAAACTCCGGTATCCCCACGGATAGATTTCTTTTTTTCCTGGTTGCTTCTTCATGTTGCTATTTGGTGGGTATGTGCAGGTCTTTTTTAATCTTTTTTTCCCGCATTGGCCGATTTTTTGTTACTAAATCTGATGGTTGTGTCCCCGGACTGACCCAACCCGTGCACCACTACTCGGTGCTGCAGCCTGTACGGGTTCACTGCTGGAGACGTGCACGTGTGGTGTGACTTGCAGCTTCTTCCCGCACTGCCCTTCGTATTTCTTTGATCAGGCTTACATGATATTCACGTCATTATTAGTATTTAATGAACGAACAAGCTCAATGATTCTGGCACTCACGCACACACAACTTTCATATGGGAAATATTCATATTTCCATATAGTTATGTTTAAAAATATCTGAAAAAATGCATTCATTTTTTTTCCGTTTCCCCCTTTAGAAAACATGGCATGTAAAAAGGGAAATCTCTGCTCCAATAGACTTTGTATGTCTGCGCATTTGATATTTTAGAAGTTGCAGCTTCTCACACGTCGCATCTATGTAAACGATTTTGTTGTTTTTATATTATTAAGTATAATTCTGTACTCGTTCGGAGATCCACTACCATTTGATAAACCCAAGAATTTCATCTCATAAATTGAATGATCATCAACTCAAATGAAAATTATAGAATAAATCAAACGTTTTCTGAACAATCGTTTAATACTTTTGGCCATCTAAATACAAAGTAAAATAGAGCAGTTGGTTTCTAACTACTGCCAGTGGCCCAAGGCTAACGCAATCACAGACACAATTATAAATATTCAACATTAACATCACAAAAGGAACATTTAAAAAATTATATTCTTAATTTCACAAAGTATCTGCCCTGCGTGGTGATCAACATTCTGAAAATATTAAGCAGGGGGGTTTCCGTTTAAATCTAAACATAAAGTAAACACGCTTAAACATCATATAAAAGTTTTAAATCTAATTGCTGGTAGATGTAAATGGGTACTTGATACAATGCTTAATGATACATATCATTTAGCTCAATAGTTAAATACTCAAGTTAAGTAACGAACCTACGTCAGACCTGCCCACTAAGTGCAATTATCAAGCCCTGGCTCCCTGATAATTTAGCTCTTAATACTTCAAAGTATTTTATGTGGCCACCACTGATATCCATGTTGGAAACCGTCTTCGTTTACACATTACACGGTTTGCACCCACAGTCCACGTCCAGGTGGGAAACAGAAAAGAGAACCATAATACTAACACTCAATAAACTACTACGCTGCTAAATGCATGGTAAAAAAACTTTTCCATTTGTGTCTAATGAAAACGGTCCTTTATGTGACCTGGCTTTATCAAGGGGGAGAAAATGACATCAATAGCCAACCGATTACTTTAGTCCCAGCTCACTATGTCTGTGTGTAACAGGAACACTGCATGTTGAGTCTCGAGCTTAGCGCCCTTTGCATGGTCCCTATACCTGTCACTTTTCTTAGGTTCTGTAAGGTTGTCTATTATTCCAGCAAACCACATACTCCTTGCCTGAATTTATTTGATAAAAATAAAACAAATGCAGAATAGTAGAAAAAAAATTGATAAAAGTGATCCTGTAGTTATCCCGCAAATTCTTATAACATTCTTTTATATACAAAACGGAAGGGAATCGTGTCTTCTAATGTACCAAATGCAAAGTAAAGGTTGGATGGAAGCCAATGACTTTTAAACAAAATACAAATCATTATCTAATGAAATGAAAATGAAGTCATTTTTGTCAGATTGTTAAATCCTTGTGTTTTTTAAGTGGCAAAAGTACAGTTGATTTGCTGTGAATAATTATAGTTAGACATTTCCCATAGACATAGTCAGAAAAAGGTGAGTTGTGTGTTCCCTCTTGATGCTGTCTCTGGCGGTTCTAAAGTCGTGGTCTCTAACACTTGTGTGATTGGGTTACTGTGCGGCGGCCTTAGGAGAAGGTGAGAGTGGGTGCAGAGTGTAGTGCTATCGTGAGCAGCAACTGCCGCTACCAGCATAACTGTGCCGCCTGCCACCGCTGGGAGCACTGCGGGTGGGACACGGAGAGCAAGGAGTGCGCCCCCTTCTTCAAACACAGCCCCGGTAAGCACGCTGGGCTCAGGATTAGGTCCCCTAGGACACGGAAAACCCTCATGGGTTTATTAATTAAAGTTGTATTTCAAGAATACCTGGAAATATCTTAAACCTAGAGAACTTATATCTAAAGAAGTGTTGTCTTTTTTTTCTGACATGAAATTCTCCGAATATCCAGGAACAGTTCGTCATATAGCAGAACATAGTTTAATTTAAAAAATCACGGAAGGGCATTTGGTAGCAGCTGTTATTCCTGAATTTCTACAGCCAGATGTAGCTGTTTTTCAAGTTACGAGTAGATTTACTTTTAGCTGTAGTAGAATTGATATGGTAAATTCAAAATGCCAAAATTAAATCTTAAAGTAAAGCTGCATGACTAGTTTGTGTGATTGGAAGAAAAAAGGTTTCTTTACAGTTTTGTGACGTAACTGTCGCCTAGTTCCTAAGCTCGGTAGAAATATTGGTTTTGTTTGATTGTTTATTTTTTGTAACATTTCCAAGTTGATTCGAATTTCGTTTGATCAAATTTTCTGTAAAAGAAAAGATTCACATCTTGTGTGTTCCCCCAAGTTGCAATTTCACTTTGGAAATGAGATTTGAGAGCTGATGACATAGATTTTGAATAGGGAATGTAAATAGATTTCCTATTTCAAAAAGTTCAGGCGGTGTATAAGTGTTTATTACCAATATTTAGGTCTATCTTTGAAGAATCCCTAAACATTGATAACGCATCTGTTGGTAGCTTTCTCCATTTTCTCCATTGTACATTTTGTATGTTGAAAATGTCTGTTGCGGCGAGACTAACTCCGACTTAATTGTCCTCATCTGTTGAATGTGTTCTTTCTTCAACGGCATTTTCCCGTACTTAGTACGTGCTATTTATCAGAGATGTTATAATTCACGCCGGGTACTTTTTTCTGTGTTAGAATTTCGGACATAAATGTTTTTCCTACTACCTATACGGAAGATCAATTATTGTAATTGAATATGGTTTGATGAACAAAAGAAGAAAGAAAATAGAAATTCCTTTATTTCACTATGAAAGTTTTGTGTAAAAAGTTGAAAATCTTTCTCAAGAACCTCTTACTCCGGAATGGCATCTCTGTTATGTATGTATACCGCCAGTCCAAGTCGATCATAGTTCCCTTTTCTTCTGTGCATGTTTACCTTAACTCAAACATCCCTATATCTATTTTTGCTGATTATGTATGTTGATCAAAGCTATCATTGTAAAGTAACGTCAAAAGGTTATATTTCTAAGAACTAGAAACATTTACTTTGATAAGTCTAACGAAGTAACCTTTCTATTGATCCCATCTTAATGGTTTAATGAGTCTGTTCTGCTCAATCTAAACTTAACTTTAAAAAAAGAGAACAAAATCACGCCTTTGAAAATTACCCACAAACACATGTAAATTAATACCCATGTTGGTTGTCATACAGAGGGCTTCAAGGTGTCTCGTCTGACGGAGCTGTCGAACGAAGGCCGCTACAGGACCAAGTGCGAGCCGTCGTGCCAGGTGCACACGACGTGTGAGAACTGCACCAAGGCGGCCTGTATGTGGTGCAGCAACCAGCAGCGCTGTGTGGAGAGCAACTCGTACGTGGCCTCCTTCCCCTACGGCCAGTGCATGGAGTGGACCACGCAGAACCTCAAATGTCCAGGTGAGCTGCTCACCACCCGCACTTTATATAACGAAGCTATACGTTTGTTCTCCCTTTGAACTACGCGGTTTGACTTTAATGTTATTCATAGGGAGTATTTACATACTAATTATGCCAATAGATCTGCTAGTCATTTCGCTGCACAGTCATGGAGATTCTCTGCCTTCGCCCTAGCACTAAGTTTTTATTACTGATCTTTTAAGCTAGGACTGATGCCACATCAGTAGTACACCTTCATGAAAAAGGTTGTATGCTACTGCCATAACCCGATAGCATAAATCTACTTTCCACATATTTTGCTACATACCTGAAATTAGTTTTGCACCTTAAGTTTTGTGTAACGTAAAACTGAAGGTCTTTCCTTCATATAATCACTTACCGGCCATGCTATTGGTCAAGAACTTGCTTTTGTGTCTGGCTAGCCCTTAATTTGGGTCCACTTAGTGACAATTATCTCTTGGTCGGCCTATGGCCTTGACCTCTCTGAATCACTATTACTACCAGGCAATTGGTCACCTACCTTCTCATGGGCTGTCTACCAGTGGGGGTCGGTGGCACCAGGGCCTATGGGCAGGGCCTATGTACTTCGATTGACCAGCAGCCTCTCCCACTCCTAATTACATGCTTATTTATGCATCCCTTGCAATAGTAGCATGCCCTTGGAGAGGGTCCATGTGCTCAGATTAACAAACACTTTATTTTAATCCTACCTGTCTGCAGTATTGATCATTTTCAACCACGGCCGATACCAGACCCCTGGACAATCAGAAATTACATGTCATTGTACACCTCCACCCTCGAAACGTTGACGTGGAGGATCAAACTAGCATTATTGGGACTCTCTAAATTCTATTTTTGAATGTAATAATACGACCTAAGTGCAAAAGGGGATGGATTTATACGAAAGTTAAGTAAATCTGCATCAGCTAGTTGTAGGATTGTAAATTCTTTATTTGAGCCCAGGGACCACAAAGTACCTCTTTTTATGATTGCTGAATATGCTGTAGATAAATGTTGCGTTTCCAACGTTCTAAGTTTTGACAGAAGTAACGGGTGATGGAGCAATCAAGATTAGGTTGTATTTAGTTACAATATGCAAAACAAACAAAATATTGAGATTGTTCAATAACATAATATACCACCCCAAGGCCTTGCATAATCTTCCCCTGAGAGTAAGACACGTGTAGTAGGTCGTGGTCGTCAGGAAATTGCTCACGCAGGCCCACATGTGATTCTGTCTGTTTCTATGGCGACCTGTCAATATTTCCCATGGTCGCACAAATTTCACCAAGGCCATATGTTATATCGCAGCAGGAGATGACATAATTAGTCCCTGGTACTAATAAATGACATTCACACAATATAGTGGGTATGCTAGGTACTTGCACAATCTACGTATCTGAAAACATCCAATATGTAGATTTATGTGACGTAGTCTCCAACAATCAAATGAACACAATTGTAGACATGATGTATTTTTATTAACACATTCCTCCTGTGTTTTCTACCTGGCAGCCACCTACTGCTCTGAGCTGAGTACGTGTGAAGTGTGTCAGGCCCACCCGGCCTGCGGCTGGTGTGACGACTCGAGTAAGACCGGGCTCGGTACATGTATGATGGGCGGTGCGAGCGGGCCCATTGAACTCAACGGCACCACGCCAATCGCACGGTCTGACCGCTGCCCAGCGCCCAGGTGGTTCTTCGTCGGCTGTCCACGTGAGTCATTAGTCCTTATTACATTGATGACTTTAAGGTCTGTGGTCTTTTTCTCCGATAATGGATACGTTCATCGAAAACTGACCATTTTAACTTAAATTACCATTTAAATATTTCATTATAGTCTGTTAAGCATTAAAGCGTTGTATTAGTTTATTAATGACATTACTATGTGGATTCTTCTCCTGTTACTGCATTTAAACAACTCTATTCCTTCTTTTCCAGTTTGCCAGTGTAATGGACATAGCACTTGCAAAGAGAACACAAGTGAGTGCTTGGAATGCAAGAACCTCACCAAAGGTATGTAAGATGTTCACATCTATTTAAATCTTCTATTTTCCTTACTGTGATTGGAAAATTGTAAATTTAAATTCACAGTATTTAATGTATCACATCATGCATGTTCTCACCAGTCATCAAACGCAGGAAAAAAGTAACTCGACGTAGTAAGTCTGAAAGTGGTTTGACTACTTAGTTTGCTATTCAGGTTAATCAAGTACCTGTTTTCTGTTACCGCTCATTCTTTCAGGTTCATAATTATAAAATGTTGCTTATCTAGCTGAATATGAATCTTTATAGAATCAGATCCAAAGCGTACAATAATGTCTTTGATCTTAAGATCTGTGTACCTTATGCTTTCGTCACTGACTACTCTCAGACTTGGTTACATGTGCATGTCTATTGGTGAATCTCTGTGGAAATTTTAATAATACCTACTTAAGAATAATGACTGTATATTTTGAAAGGCCTTTTGGTTCTCGCCTCAAATAACAGTAGCGAATACAAAAATATATTAATCGAATTTTGTAACTTTAAAAAGAAATAGTGAGATACCTGAAATGTGGTCTTAGTAAAGGTCTGAGTAAAAAAAAACCTGGTTCGTCTTGCAGGGTCTCAGTGCGAGCTTTGTAAGGAAGGTTTCTTCGGCGACCCCATCAACGGGGGGAACTGCACGGCGTGTGAGTGTAACGGGCAGGCTGACATCTGTGACGGCAAGACGGGCAAGTGTCACTGCCGGACTCGGGGCATGATCGGCGACCACTGCGACCAGTAAGTCAGAAAGATACTTTGTTTGTACAATTTATTGAGACGAGGCGTTTAAGAAATACCCTCCGCGAAGATGCTACCTTGAATGAACAGAAATCTTCTGTCTACTACCGTTGCTACAGCAAAGGTGTCTGTTGATGACCGAAAATGTTTATTCAAATGTGGTGTCAAGAAGTTTTCATGTGTATTCATGTTTCATGTGTATGATTGTCATGATAGGGACTTAATGTTTGATTTCTTCTAAGGATACTCGCTATTTCGGACTCAAAATATGGTGTTTTGGCATCTGTTCACCACTTTTTTCTTATCTGTCCAGGTGCGACGAAACACACAAATACTTCGGGAATCCTAGGGGAGGCGGAACATGCAACTGTAAGTAGGAAACTATGACACTTGATAGTATTCACAGATGTAACATCAACGCTTAGGCCCAGGATCAGATAATTCTCGTTACAATAAGAAACATAAGTTTTATACTTTCCATTCGGGATATAAAGAAGCATGTCATCAGACAGCTAAATAACCTCTCTCTTATGCAAGCGCCAGTGGCCTTTCACTGGCATTCACGCTACCAGCTGATTCCAATCCGATACCGATTTTTATTCTATTGAACATTCAGTTTTGATGATACATCGATTCCAAATCCGATTCAGACTGAATTATCGGCTGCCGACGTTTTAAAGTTCAAAGGTGTTGAACTTTGCCTTGAGATTAATCTCATGGAATCAAAACCGACGCAGACAAATCGGAATCTCATTAGCCCCGTAGTAGTCAGGTGTGACGACATTGGGTACTCATACGATGTCTCTTGACATACTTCAAAGTAGCATTTTGGTACTTCTGTGGTTATAATGCGATTCACTTCAAATTGTTGAAATCATTATTTGTGAACATCAAAACTTGTCATGTCGGCAGTTACTATTCAGTGTGTCGACAGTGGCCTTATATCTGCGTCTTATTCCCAAAACAACGTATATGAACATAGAGATACATAAGATATATGTTATATATGTCTATGATATGAATAACCTTATATTCTCCTTTCAGACGATCTAACAACGGACTACCAATTCACGTTCAATCTGTCAAAAGAAGATGATAAATACTACACTCAGATCAACTTCATGAACATGCCAGAAAAGGTTTGTAATTTGGTTTATTAATCTCTAAGTACAGCATATTTTCATGAAAGCCATATCTGTCATTTTAGATAATTTTCTTATGTCTAGTTGGTGACCGCCAGGCAAGTCTATGTACACGACAAAACAACTGGTAGTCATAAACTATCACAATATATGATTTTTGTTAATCCATATGTTGCTGAATCCGGCAGAAACTGAACTTTCTTTTGTCGTTTATCACAAAAGCAAACGAAGAATTATAAGGCTGTTTTGTTTTTCATTCTTTAGCCTGATCGAGATGTTGACTTCAACATCAATTGCTCAGGAAGAGCCCTCATGAACATCACAGTAAAAACAGGTAACTATATCTTGGCGCTTATATGGGTATTCTATAACCAATATTTGTACCTTTGTGTTTTTCGAGCGGCAGCACCACCTGATCAAGCCCTGACCTTGCTTAAAATTGTTGCAGTATACCCCGCCAATTTGTCATAACATAGATAGCATCGCAATATGAAGAAGAAACCCAAACGACGTTAATGAAAAGATGTCCATGTAAAAAAATACTTCAGATAGTCTGTCCACAGAGACTTCTTTAAATTTAAGATGGAAAATATAAATATTAACTGTTTAAACAGGCTGCTTTATTGATGTTAAAATACTTCTCTTTTGCAGAAGACCCACCATACGAAAAGGCCATACTAGAAAACCGACCGTGCAAATATTTTAAAATGAAACTCTACCACAAGGACTACGTCTTTGGTCGAGACTCCAATACAACGTTTTATGTTTCACTCTACGATTTTAAAACTCCGTTCTGGCTTCAGGTGAGTGATGAGAATTTACAAAATAATTTTTTTTCAAGTACCAAATATAATTTTCATGTTTAATAGATTTAGAATTTGTTTAAATATCCTACCCAAAAAAAGAAAAGAAAATTGGTACCTAACTCTTTCCATCTTCACATCTATAGGAAGATATTTTGTATTGATTATGTCAAATAAAAGTAGCCATACACATATTTTCACAAGGGCAACCTTTTTAATAAAGTATCAAATATTATTAGTAAAACAGCATGGTAAACTGTTTTCTCGTCATTTCTCATTTCAGATCTCATTTTCACAGTTTCCACAGATTGATCTAGTTCACTTTTTTGTTACATTCTTCAGGTGAGTGAAATATTCTTCATATTCAGCTAAATACAAATACACACATTTACTTGTAGATGCCACCGCAAGCATAGCTGGCTTATAAAAATAAACAAAAAACAATTGCGTATATTTCAAAGTACATACAGATGTGACAAAAGACTCACCAAGCGTACATTTCCTTCCAGTTGCTTTCTGTCTCTACTACTCGTGGCCGCCGTTTTCTGGAAAGTACGCCAGCGTTTTGCCCGATATCGAGATCGGCAGGTAAGGAACATGGCCTACCACTTTCTACATAATTCACCCTCAGCTTTATTCAGGGATGTACATTTAAGATTTTTATAGATGAAGTTCTTTCATGACCTATGTGTCTCGTATTGAACTATGATAACGTACCAGTATGGTTCATGAGCACTAAAGAATTACCATGGCAGTAAAATCCTATGATTTCCTACACACTGATTCTGGTAATAATATACATTGAAGATATGAAAAAGAATGGAGCGAAACAGTCTTATGCTTACTAATGACCACAGCAAACTATGCTTTAAAAGTACTCAGCTTTAAATAAAGCTTGACTAGGTCAAGGTATTAGATTTTAAGGGTTTGTTACCAATTAGAGATAAGAACGCAAAGGACTGATCCAAATTCCAGCTGTAGAAAAAAGTATAAGGTTGCTTTAGGTGATAGGTTTAATTTACTTTTTGTTGAATAATGAAACCATAGAAACATAATGGGTAATGGTCAAGTCCTGGATAAAAACCATATAAATGTGATGTTGACTGTAACTGAGATGTCCAGAGACATGTGGCCAGGATTATTAGCCTCAAGCAGGGTTATTTCATGACAACCAGCTCGTCTACATGCTAAGCATGAGTTTCAAGATTGCAAGCATGAAGCATGCGTCTTCAACACCGAAGTGTGAATCACCAGGACTGCAAGTTTCAATATCACATACCAAAACTGAGATACAACCATAACGTCAATGCTTGTATCAAAGAAAAGACACGCCAATGGTACAAGGATATGGTAGTTAAAAAATGACCATCTCAGATACTACCTATCGAAATGGCAGGCCATTAAAGAAATCAAACTAGATGGTAAATCACTATGAAAGTTGACCCAAACCTAACAAACAAGTGCGAAGAATCCCCAGCACAGCCAGTAAAACCTACCCACTGATACCGGGATCTCGGTGAGCCTGATAATGAGAACATCTGAGACTAGTGCTGGTTCCAAACCACTGGGGATAGGGTACACAACGTATGGGTTTGGGGATGGAAGAGGGTACTATTTCTTGCATTTATTTTAGCCCTATTTTGTCGTCATAGTAACCGTAAGGTTATATTAATGCTTCACTTTCTTTTGTATCTGAAGTAACTATTATGTGGAGGGAAAACTTTATGCTTTTATTTAAAGAAAAAAAAACACACGCAAACGCACACACACAAAACGACAGATCCGTGACTGCCATTGGACTTTTAAGAACTGCCAGCTGTCAATGATGTATGTCACAGTAATCTTACTGTACTGCCGTGCCATCTCTAACCATGCAAGATAACATGATTTTCGCCACTGAGGGTCAACAGGCTTCGATAACGGAACCGGCCTGCGTGTACAGTGCATTGTGGTATGACGCCGAACCAGCCGCTTTTGGATGAAGCAAATGACATGCATTGTGAAAAGAACCATGTACAGAATTTGCATGGAAATTTGATATTAAGGCCGAAGAGAACTATATATATCGTTGTGTTCAGGTAACATTGGTCGATAAAATCAGGGTACGTAGATCTAGGTAAATTTTAGCCCGTATTCCACATACCAATTTTGATGCTATCGATTTTGCATTTGTTTGATTTTCTCCTAAGCTATGACATGAAACATTGCATTCTATATGCTATTAGAGAGAACATTTAAAACCCTTTCTAGTGATATATAACATGTTGGAATTTAACCTTTATTTCAGCTGCCGATTTTAAAAATCGGCAGCCAAATCGGTATGTGGGTTTTTGTTGTTGTTGTTGTGACTTTCTTTTTACATAAACACTTGGACCTTGGCAGTGTTAAAAATAGAAAAATTGACCTAAAATTCTCTAATATTCTTTAGTCTAAAATAATTTCTATCATCTGAAATACTTGTCTTGAGCATTTTTATGTTGCTGTTCCATATTCTTTTGGTCAGTTCTAACATAAAATGTTTATGAAAAAAACAAACTATGGTAGGGCCAAAAATTTAGGGTAGGTCGGTTTACCTGAACACAACCATTTTTAGGCCTAAATCCTGCACTCCAATGTGTCAGACTTGTCACTGCCTTGTTACAGCGGAAGAGTGGACCTCCGACTCCTGGCAGTGAGACCGACTCCTTGACGGAGGTAGAGACGGATCTTACTGCTGTCGACAAGGACTCCATCCTGATGTCTGGTGCACAGGACTAGACATAATACACACTGGGAAAGACTGTCGACAAAGTGTTCTGCTATGTGCTACCAACCATGCAACTGACATATGTTTAGAATATGCTGTAGTGACGTATCTATAGGGGAAGATACATAAACCGGATGGGAATTGTTGAAAGAAACTATCGGAATGGATATCATTGAAAATTAGTGACATTGAACAATTTTATTCAACAGAATGCCGTTTGAAAATAGCACTAAACGCTATATTAACGCTTTTAGACGTAGGTCCATTTACTGCGATCATTATGCCAAACTATAGATTGCGTAGGTACATTATTTTAGGGACCTTAACCAAGATTCAGTTTATAAAGCTTGATATTTTACCCGCTATGCGATTTTGGGGTTTATTGACAGAGATGATCAATGTAGAACAACAGACTATTATATACACATACGTAACCAGGTGCTTGATACTGAACACATTTAGCTGGTTTCCCACTTTGGCCTTAGGCATAGTAATATGTATACTGGATAGAGGGTACTCCTTGAAGTTACCCCCTGCTCTTCATGCCGGTAGTCTTGTGTAAGAATCTGGGACCTCTTGGGGCAGAATCCTACATTGAACACACAACCTTACCATTGGTGGACCTCCCCAGGAGGTACACATGTATCTATGCATGACCCTGCGTAAAATAGGGCTCAGAATCAAAGTGTACACCTTATTGGGATTACTTGACTAGCACTTTATTGCTGAGTGAATTCCCGAGAGACTTTATACGTGTCGCATTTTGTTTACTAGACCCAACATGTAAAATGCTGAGACATTTCTTTTCATGTAATCAAGCTATACACCCTATGTATCAAAACCATGGTGTTTGATTAACTGCTAAATAAAGGCTACCCAATGCCAGCAGCTTGACTTGATCATAATTTGGCCTTCTATTTGAGAGATAAGCTGAGTAAAATGTGATGGCTCTGTTGGTGGTATTGCTAACGATTCGTTGACAATAAACAGGGTGAAAAAGAGATGATAATGAAAAAGGAGATATGGTACAAGAGTGTATCTCCGTTGTGGGAGACACCTAAAATACACAAAGAGAGGGGAAATGCAGCTATTGGGGAGAAAAGTAGGTGAGATTGAGTCACCACCCGGGCCATTGCCTGCTGGAACTAAATGTCAATGCCAAAGGATACAAACTGCAATGCATGACAATCCGCGGGTCATCGTCCAGGTGGTGAATCGAACTCAGCTCCTCCCTGTTATGTGGATCCCCCAGACCTTCCGAAATCCTGGATCCGCCCCCCGTGGGACAGAGATGCCATTCCCAACTGATGGGAAAGTAGGAAAGACTTTTCCTACTCTTTCTCTCAAAGCAACATGGAGTTAATGAAAATTTATAACATTAAGAAATACTCCAGTCATTGAATTTGCATTTAAAGAGCTTTAAACTGAGACGAACATACTGTAAATCAGAATTTAAATCGATGTAGGAAAAATTGATTGCACAATCCAAAATTAAAAAGTAGGAAATCCTAAATAGAAGTAGGAAAAATGGCATTTCTGGTGGTAACAGATATGAAAAGCGACGTGACAAAGATGGATAATTTTACATCTGTTACTCTTTTGAATTGATAATTGATAGACTGCTGAGTCTTCAATCGTAACTATGATAATGTCATAATAGTCTCCATATTTTCTCCTCTCCCCTTTCAGCGTATGGTGGTGCAGCTGGAGCAGATGGCAGCCCGTCCGTTTTCTTCGTGTACAATAGACGTCACACCCCTTAACAGTGCAGTCTCCACTAAAAAAGAACCTCCCGATCCCAGGGGGTCGCGAAGAAAAAAACTACATAGTAATAAAGTAAGTGTATATTTTCATATCTATGCATGTTTATTTCTACGGTCTTTTCCCGAAAACAAATAGATTTCATATACAAGTCTAATTTCAGATACATTTGTATTTAGGCAATATAGAGCGAGATCTAGTCCATATTATTAAGTTGCAAAGACTAAGCATTAGCCAATGACATCCCGAATAGAAACTAAACTTAAAAGCAGCAGTAAGTTTGTGCCAAACTGCGTGACCATTCAAAACTAATTCTATTCTTATGTCTTTAAGAATTCCTACATCAGCTTGATTTCATTTAGATTATTTCAATCCACATTTGTACTCACTGTGTCTTGTCCGTGTTTGCAGTTAAACAAACCCAGTCCCATAGCCATGGAGCCACTGTATGGCCACCGAGCAGCCCTGTTAGCGCTCATCGTCCGGTTACCCACGGGCGATGAGGACTACACCCCGCCTGGCCAGTCCGGCATCGCTATCGCCAGCGCACTAGTCACTCTAGGTAAGCCGACCAGACAAACGAGTGGTGTCTATCAATGTTTTATAAAGTGCTGCCGTTAGTGAAACATATGTACATATGTTGTACGGTTGTGTATTGTAAAATTGTTATTCCATATTTAAGTAATATAACTATAAATTGCGCTCGTTTTTCGAAGATAGGCTTTGACAAGACGAGTGCTATTCTGTGACTAGTTTCTTTGAACGTAATTTTCATTTATTGGACGTCTGGTTATGTTTGTTTTGGTTTGTTTTTTTCCATCCCTTGGTCAACCAGTTCAAAAAAAATTATATTCACTGTTGTTCGGTAAATTTTGAAATGTAGCTATTTTGGAAATCAGTATTTTTTTCAAATAACAACCATATCCCATACATGAATTATTTTATTGTATATCTATCGTCTGTGTTCGTACTTTTTGGGTTGGATCTTGTTTGATTTTTCCCATTAAACTATTCTAAACTGTTTCCCACTTTGCTCCTGGCCTTGACCCGTACTCTTTCTTTACTCCGTCATGTATCTTTTCAAGCGTCGTCCCGTGGTCATCCTATCCAACGCACTGACCAGAGACGCGGGAAAAATTGGCAGCAGTCTACAATGTAACATAAACACACATTAATACTCACTTGCAGGGAATCCACGAAAAGCGAGTGTGGAACACAGCAAGACAGACAAGAACAAGGCCCGCAAGGTAGCCGCGCAGAGCATGGAGAACTGTATATGAAAGCATCCAGGCGGCCCGGCAAGCTGGATAAGCAATCTGCAGTGGGCGTGGTTTCTTACTAGAAGGTGCTACTTGATGTGATAGGCAGTGACTATAGGTGTGGTGGCAGTGTGTCGGCTTTTGGTCAAATAATAATTATAGATAAATAGGTAATAATGATATACCGGTAGTACTAACTTACTATAAAAACATTGCCACATCGGCTACAAGTTTATAACACACAAAAAAAGGCTATGTTCGTCCCCCACTTTCCCAAATCGTAATCCTTCTCACTTTTAGAGAGAAAGTGTGCACGCTGAGTTTTTTTATTGTTGTGATTGTTAACAAAATGTTTGTTTCTTTTTGTAATTAACCCCTAAAAATCAAAACGAAGTGAAGAAATAACAGTTTAGTGTAGTGGTAATGCCAATGGCCATTTGTTGACGTTAGTGGCAATGTACAACAGTAGTTGATATGTACTTCAATCCTGTCTCCCAGTAATAGTGTAGCCAAATCTATGAGGTGTATTCGTAAAGAAAACTCTGTATTGTTGCCATGGGGACTTGGCATTATTCCGTCACAGTTGTATATAGTTGACCAATGCATACATGACCGTGTATTAATGTGACTGTCTTAGGTTTATGACAGTATTCTTTGTAGACATGACAGTTAAGTGTCCTAGGTCAAAATAGACAAACAGTGGAAGCCAAACTAGGTGCGATGTTATCAGATACATGTATTTGTAGTGTGTAGTGATCAACTAAACAGATAAACACACCAAAATTCCAAACGATAGCCTGTTTAGAACCACTTACTACCAAGCCCTAGACACCAAATTGCAATATGTAGAAATAGAGCTCAAGTCAAATCCATAATCAGACAGTAAATATAATTTGCTACGCACATATTTAGAATCCCATGCTCAATTTATCCCATATCCCCACATTTTGAATTTTCAACCCTCCTGTATTATCGTGACACTGATTTCCTTTTTCCTCTTTGTAATTTATTCTCGTATGCTTAACAAAGACTGTGACTAATTCAGATACGTCCATTTAAATAATACTGTAGATATTTCTTCAGGAAATCGATATATTCCGACTTTCATAGGAGTATAGGTAGTGGGGAAAGCTAGCATGTCGACCGTATCTAGTATAGTGCCGCATTGAGAAAGAAAAGTATCAGAATCGGTATGGATTTCAAGCATCAATTTCAAGCCCAGCTTTACGTAATCAGAACAATATTTATTGACCTTACAAAATAACTCCTACCATAACAGTATTATTAATTATTAAACAGGGTATCCCTAACTTTGAAATAATTTTCGACACGAGTCCTTTAAAAAAAAGGAATTAGGAATGGTAATTAAACATCAGGACACTTTGTACAGTTTTAATTAATTCATGCTTTAGTGTTGACCTGTTTAACAGAATAATTTATAATTTATAAAATAAAAAAAAATAAAAAAAATACAAATTACAAAATGCAAAAACAAATGCTACAGGAGAACAGCAGGATTTTTTAGTCCGGCACTCAGGGTACCAACCACACAGGGAAAACAGGGAAAACAGGGAAAATGGCAAAAAAAATTCCCTGACAGGGAAAACACAGGGAATTTGGAAATTTTGCCAAAACACAGGGAAAACACAGGGAATTTCATTTGACCAGGTTCTGAAACTCCTGATTCTCAAGATATTAGGGATTCAACTTTTTGTTGTTGGGTTGTCCAATTTTTTTCCGCACACAGAGGCTTTTCAATTTGATCAATTTGCTGGATATGACACAGGGAAAAATTGCCGTGGGACAGGGAAATCTCAGGGAAAACACAGGGAATTTGAAAACGAAAGTTCGGTTGGTACCCTGGGCACTGTCAAATACTAGATCTCGTCTGTACATGATGTATAAATTTGCTAAATAATCTCACACTTTTTAGTTTTTTTCTGTTTCAGTATGACATACAGAATAGTAAAATACCATATTAATTTCCCCTATATTGTTAGTAGCAAGGTATTAGCTTTTAGAATCTTTCACACCAAGTACAGAAAAGGGGAAAAAAGTAATTGACTAAGCAGGAATACTTTGCAGAAATGTCCATACATTTTAGAAGTTATCTTAAAAATGAAATTGTAAACGGACAATAGATTATAGGAAGTCTATATCTGATTTCCAGATAGGAATCACCATCAAAGTTAAATTAGTGTTATTGTAAAGATGTATTATTTGATAATAAAAGAACCAGGACTAATTACTAAAGTACCTCTATTTGAATCAAAATGCTTTTCATCTTTGTAGGCCTATATATTGATATTTAATAGTAAATCTGAACACTGGAAATGACTCGCCATTCTAACTTACCTCGCATACCCAAACATCCAATGAGGGAAGCTAGTATATATCTATACCGGCAAATTTACTTATTGCCAGCCCATACTATCATGTTCTAAAGTGTAGATAGGATTTTCACATTCTGAGGAAGCCGAACACTAGTTATACTATATTAACAATTCCTCTCAATTTTCCAGTCTCACTGTAAATAGTCCAAGAGCATGAATATTTTCCTAAGTTGGAGGGACTGGCCACTGTGAATATATACAGATGTATATAAATGTATTTACGAGAGAAAGGGACTAGCCTTGGGGTGGATCGGCCCGCTGTATATAAAAGCCAGTCTATTTAGTAACGGTATTTTGCATTGACTAACTCTAAGGGATCAAGACTTATATACTAACAATGTTTGGTCATTCTAGCATAAATCAATATCAAATTCCCATCTAGTATATCCTTGTTCTCGAAGAATTGGCTTCGGACTGCCACATATGTTATGTAGCAGTACATAAGGTTGAGTTAGAACTCCTTTCTTGATATCAGTGTCACGAAGTTAATTATGCCTCAATTACATAACTACCAAACAAGCCGCACCAAGTTAGTCTAGACAAGTGAAGTGATATAAATAGTTTTGTTATGCGTCCTAAGATATTTATAGGTCTATAATTGTAATAATACTATTTTATTCGTGTTTAGCTGGTCTAGTTTCGTGGTAATTTACATAGGTCTCAAGCTCGTTGGAGACTGATTTTCTTAAGTGAGTGACTAAATGAATTGCGTGTGTACGGAAAGTGTAGGAGGTCGTTGATTGAGTTATCCATGATTTTGATAAGAAGTATGTATACGTGTGGTCTTTCAAAGATGAGATGATATGATTATTATGTTTACTAAGCCGATATAGTGCACGATAACATGGTGTGTAAAAGTTTAGATGTAATTTACCTAAGGATAACTTCTTTGAAAGGATCGTCGAAAATGTAAAATATATTCAACATTCATGAGACAAAACATTTGACTGTTGACAATGTGACCTCATTGGCGAATCAGGTGAGGATCTAAGGAAAAGATGTCTTTAGAAAACTAATCACACAGAATTTTGCTCAAACTGAAATCGGCTTAGGTGTTTACATAATCTAAGTCGGAATTCGTTTCATATCATTGATATTGGTTCGGACATTTAATAGGTACACATTTACGGCGGGTTTTGGCCAGTTGGCTAGATTTGAATGCGTTATGTATATGTAATTTACCCATATAGAATGCATGTTCAGAAATCGGATGAACAGAAAACTGTACCTGTGGTAACTATTCTAATTATCTAAATGGAAGTCATAACATTGTGAAACATTGAAGATGTATATACAGCAAGTTCACACAAGATAGGTAACACGCTGATACGGCTCAGCTAAGAAAAATATGCTGCGACTATAAATACTGCAACTATGAATTGTTAACAATTATTTTGAATCTCATTTTAATCAAACTGTTAACCACCCAGACTTAACCACCTCTCCACGAAACAAAGATCACACACGTCACAAAGGTTTTTACAATACTTAAGTCATACAACATGAAAAGTGAGTCATGGCCAGAACAAATGTTGAACCAAATTGTAATTCAAATGAAAATCATATTTGAGGAACTTGCAGAAAAAAAGACAGAATTAAAGGCAATCCAACTTTATCCAAAATAACTTCATTTTAGTTATTTCCGATATTTCTCATTGAAAATATGCCATCCTATAAGTATCGTCGATTCTGTTCCACATTATCTATTTCATTTGATAACGACTAGCATTATATGCATTGGTTTGACCAATAAAATTGTTTTTTCAGTTACCAGTAAAACTGCAGATGATGTACTTAAGATTCGGTGTCTGTTGATTGTTTTTGCAACCCGTCGCTACAATCTTTTACTTACTTAGCGTTGTCCAGACGAGTGACATCGTAATAGTGGTATGTGTGATATATCAATATATACGTGAAAGACAGAAAATTTATAATAAAAAGAAAAGAAACAATGGTTTGATTTCTCGTTGTAGGTGAATCGTCGTACAAGTTGGTTAGAATTATATCACAAAGGTTGAAAAGATTGTTGACATGAGACCGATGTTATTGGTTTGGCCAAACTTTTATAATAGACACAAACAAGGATTGGGAGATAACTCGAAAAAGCTGTGTTGGCTACATTATACAGGAACGCAGAGTGGTACTTGTAATTAGCCGTACTGTTGTTATATCTGTGTTGTTATTATCAAAAGTGCTCACCATATATAGAATGTTTCGTTTACATTGAGAAATAGGTAACGTTATATTTGTCAGTTTTGGCGATGTTTGATGGTTGTCAGTAGACCAAGTATGGTGTATTCGTACATGATATGAATAAGATAAAACCTGTTAATTTTACAACAGTTAAAGCAAAGCTTTCATAAGATAACACTATTTTGTATAACTGATTTCTACTGCAGTTACTTTTTAAATGTATAGGACATGTATATGACACCTGGTTGTATGAATACTATTTAATTGCTTGCTGCACAAAAAGTCGATTAAAATCACATTTAAAGAATGGCGATGTAAGAAGGGTGCAATTTGTACAAGAATAGATTATCGATCGAAGAAGTGTTGACCTGAGGTAAGGTTAAAAACGTATTCGGTAAACACAGAAATGGAGGGGAGGTATATTTATATTTAATAGTAATTGTAGAAAAGTGCATTATTACTGTTCGTGAAACATCCAAATGATAAAAAGGAAAGCTTTCCTTTTTAGAAGCGTTCAGAATGCTACAGTATTTGCATTCCATTAATGTACATTGTATATCTGTAACACTGTTTTTATTATCATTACTTTGTAATCTGAAATTCAACGGAAAATCGGGAAAACGTGGAACATTTTCCCCATTTATTTGACGATTCCAAATACCGAATAATTACCCAAAAAAAACACACAGAGACCCCCACACAGATACTGGACGCAATGGGGAGCTTATTTAACGTAGCCGTATTTGGAATCGAAGAGGCTTCAACATATAGAGTACATTATTAAATAGGCAGACACGAATTGTATTGCCCTTTAATTTAAGGTTGTGTATATACCTGCTTGTCTAGACATTGAAAGAAGACAAATCTACACTAGTCTTGTAACTGTTCATTATGAATTTCTTAATACAAATAAACTACATTTTGATAATCTAATTCTGTTTGCCTTTGTTGTCGTTGATACTCGGAGACAAAAGTTGAGATTGTTGAATATATTATGTATATAATTTTCTCAGCATTTACCATTTGTTCTTAGCCTTCTTGAACTTTCAGACATTATACAATTCCTATATCTCAAAAGCATTTCCTTTAAATTCGTTTTTTTTTCCGAAACCACTGAAATGTTATTTTTGCGAATAATTTTATAACAATTCATTGGGGAATCTAGAATTCAATCTAGTATTCCATAAAAGTCTATTAGAACTTGTAACCATTTCTGTTGGCATCACTTGAAACATCATTTACATTGATCTGGGGAAGGGTTCCTTAGTTCAAGAAATTGGCTAATTCTGGGTTTCCTCTAGCATGTTCCTTCCTAATTTTATTATTGATTGTTGAGGTAGTTTAACATCCGGTCAACCACACAGAGTTCTTAAAACCATACTTCAGCTTTTGGGTGATCTTCTCTATGAAAGTTATAGGTCGTGTAGATGTTGGCCGGAGGGTATGAGAGTCATCGATCGGTCAAGACACTGATACAGGCATATCTTGATAATTCAAACATATTTGCTGAGTGACAAAGCTATATGATAACCTATATTTGTGGGCTTACCGCTCCGAAAATAGCCCCACCACACTGCACAGCAGAGAAGACATAGCCGTACTTCAAGGAAAACATTTTCAGAATAAATAACGAGACAATGTATATTTTTGGAGATGCTTGTTTCGCATTTTATTGATGAAAAGGAATACAAGTTTACAACCTACATACATATCTATGTTACTGTTTAGTACAAAATCCCATGGCAAACAGTATTTCTCTACATCATGAGTATGTTTCTTTAGTTTGACGTATTTGTCCGACAGGGTTACTATACCTTTACTTATTAATTCGTTGTTAGAAAGAGTTTTGTCTCTTACAATTCTAGTTTGTGTTGACTATCCCATACATTAACACTGTTCACAGACAATGTATCACAATTACTTACTATGAACTACCAATGTCAACAGCTAACCTGAGTTTCAGGACCAATTTTCTTTGATATTGTTCAAAAAACCGTTTATACAAATAAACGAAGACAAATTCACAACTTGAACTAGCACAACCAAAGTACAGAGGCATATAATACTCTAACTTCTGATCATCAGGTTCCAAGCATAACCCAAACAGGCTAAACTAAAATTATCATGACCTTAAATTGTATTCATGTAACCTAAATTTAAAAAAAAAAGTATTGGAGGAGTTGTAATTCGACACCCCTGACAATTCTGGGTACGCTAACTGCTCTAGCCATATACGCACAGATATTGAAGTACCTCAGCTTTATATTTTGTGTCAACCATATAGACAAAGTCGTCAGAATTTTCACTTAAAACACAGAAAAGGAGAATCGACACAGTTGATCAAGTATTGAAATACATGTATTCCAGACACATAGGTAGGAAACTCGACGACAATATTTGTTTGGCATCGTAAAAACAAGAGGTAAAAGTCGTTTCAAGTGAATTGGGTAGATTTTCAGAATACATACATTCATATACCTAGTAAAACTGGACCCCTACTTTGTGATCAGACTACACAACGCAAAGATCCGTTTTAAATATGGCTGGGACGTCGGGAAAGGTATAAACCCCTTTATGAAACATTTAAGACAGCCAGGTTGTGTTAGTGAATACAACCAAAAACTCTTGAAAGGTAGGCCGCGATTTCTTTTACTTTGAAACTAAACACACAACCACTTATGATTATTTGAACATGGGACACAACTTTTTAAAGAAAATGAACAACCACATACCATCCCGAGTGTGTGTTCATTGCACTGACTAATCTACATTTTGTGTACCCAACTAACTTGATTGTGGGAGCTAGTGTGATTTCAACAGTGACAACGCTCAATCTGCAGTTCAAGACTTTGAACTCTGCGATATGTCGACTTATTATCAGAGATATAAACCTGTATATCTCATAATACACTTCTTTTTTGGGGGGGTAAATTCGTCGGTGGTGAAATAATTGGTCGATCTCAAGTACCATCGGCCAATCAAGTAAAGCCAACTCAACGTTAGATACAAGGTTGTGCCTTGGAGGTCTGGGGTATGAAGTGCTAGTAGGTCCAACGAAATCAGTATCTGCCCAAATTGTGGTATTTTGCAACATCAATACTTTTACAACTTACATGTTAACCTTCTCCGATGGAGCTTTTTTTAAAAATCATAATCAAATTTTTTACTAACTGGATTTAGTGTATCGTTTTTTCATATCGGAATATCGGAAATTTACACTAAGTCAAATGTATTTCGATCGGAATTGGTAAACAATTGCTGCAAAATATATTCAGAAATATTCAGATACCAGAATGTGGACATACGTTGTTCATCATTTCCATAATCAATAATGGTATCGAAAAATGAATGTGTGATTTATGATTGAAACAATAGTCTTTTGGTCTAAATACAATTGATAATGTAAAATGCAAATGCAAGTCGTTTTGCTTAAATTTTCAAGCCCAAAGAGTGCACTGTCTAAGTGGAGCTGAAATAATACATTTGTTCAAAAACAAGCAAATCTATCAGGAATCAACAACGAAGCAGGTCAAATCAATAATGGCAGTATTTTTTGCTCGCAAGCAATAAACATATAAAGCAACAGTGTGAACGAAAAACTACTAAAATTTGCTGATTAATGTATGGTAGATCAACTGTGAAATAAACTGTCGTCGTATCCTGATTGAGTAGTCAGTATATTTGTGGTGAGGATCTCCCTTGGAACCTCGACATACATTTATGTTATCTAAACCAGTATGTAGCCAAGAGCATTATCGCAGTAGATATTTTTGTCAATTTCTTTTACATAAATGTTGCTTCATATGCACTTCTTGTTGCCAATTATGAAATAAATTATCAACATTAATCACTTGTTCTAAATAACTTAAAATTACGATTCAACAAGCGGTATTACACTAAGTTCATAATAGATGCTGGCCCTCAAAACCATAAGGAAAGTATTATTTTGCAACTTTTCTTTGCAAGGCATTCTCACGTATTTTGGATAGACTGAAATATCCGTAAGTTAACCAGGAAACAGCCATTCTTCAGATGCACGTCTGGACATCTTTCCACATTTACAAAAAGAGTTTTTGGCGATGAAAATCCATCCTCATTGATAAAGATTAATCATATTTGTAGGCTCTTTTGTCAATATCATACCACTACAATCTAAGGCGATTTCAATCAGTGTTACCATCAATCTAAGATACATCTGAACAACAACCGGCTGTTATCTATACTTTATCTTCCTTTTTCTTTACCGCGCACTGAACCCTGAGATAAACGTTCACATACCAAAGAGACCAAAACACGGTGAACATTTTGATTTTGAGGAAAAAACATTTCAGAGCAGTATACATTATTGGTGTACCACACACCACTCGTACGCAATGCCCCGTCTAAACTTAACATCTCCTTGTAGCAACATTGATGTAGCTTTAGCTTCCCAAGTACGTATTATGCATTTTCGCTCCTTCTTCACTTAACCGTCCCCTTGTCATACTTGTCAAATGGGGATGGTTGGAAGTAAAGATTCCTCCATATGTACTTGAACTTCATTGAAACCCAGCCCAGTCGCTTTGTTCAGAGTCGTCGTCGGCGTCCATACCTAGGCAGTGGATGCCCGTCTTCAGCGAAGGGGTGCCTTTTCCTTTTCCTGCCAGGAAAGAACATATAAATATATGTGTATAGGTTATTTGTACACGTTTATATCTTCACGAATAAGTAAGTGGACACCACTTACTTATTCGTGAAGAAAATACCTTTACGTAAAAAGAATTATACTGATTCCCTCTGCTTTACGTCTAAGACGGACTTATATTGAGAATTTTTAGAGGACTCCTGCATGATTATCTTAGGGTTTAAGTTTTCTTATACTACTATCCGCACAGATCTAGTTGCATAGATATTACAGAAAAAGATGCCAGAAACGTAGACCTTCGGATATAACAAGTCTATAACATTATGATTAGGCGGATTTAAAATGAAAAAAAAAATAGTTCAGGATTACTCGAAGCATTTATCGCATTTGCCTGATTTCATTCATAGATTAGATAGAGATACGACAAAAGGACGTGATATCTATTTCGAGATATGGCCACTTAGACGTTTTAAGCTATCAAAACAGAGATAACCGTATATATTTAGGGACAATTAATGACTTTTCACTATTCCCGTCTTTCGCTTCTTCACATTGACCTTTAATAACGACAAACATAGTGCAGAAGACGTACCTAAAACGCGGGCATGAAACACGAGTGTCAGACTGCGACCTTTGCCCTGATGCCTCGCTTCTGTTAATATCAACTCTTCTTTCATCAACTTTTCTTTGTAGGCGTGGAAGTCTATGACGATATCGTGTCCTTCACCTGTACAAAAAATCACAAATAAAATGTCATAACACATTTATTGTAATGCTTTCTATTCGCCAATACTGTATCAAATGTATGGCTTGAAATATTGTTCATAACGTAAGAAATAAGTAGAGGTATTTTATAGGTCCTGGTTTTAATGAAGAACTGCATCTGGCAGTATCCTGTTCTCAATCACAGC
This sequence comes from Lepidonotus clava, assembly GCA_936440205.1. Classification (NCBI taxonomy): domain Eukaryota; kingdom Metazoa; phylum Annelida; class Polychaeta; order Phyllodocida; family Polynoidae; genus Lepidonotus; species Lepidonotus clava. Next base: position 23,972,448 of record OW387145.1, read on the forward strand.
CGGATAGGACAAGGAAAAATAGTTAGACTGAAGAGGTCATCTGCTACGGACATTTGTAATGGCTGCAGCCTGAGTTTGACAGCTTTCTCTTTTAAACATTTCTCACACAATTCTCGGGTTTGAAAGTCGATTCCATGCATGTTAAATTGACTGAAATGTTTCTCTGGAAAAAAGAAATGTTTCTACTTTGTTAATTAAGGCAGCACGACTTCCTAAATCACTGAAAGGAGGGTGGGTCAATGGAGACATCTTAAATGCTACACTTGAACTGGTTTATGACTTCAAACTAGTTCCACTCAGTATGTGGAAACTGCGTAAATCATGTTAGGGGCTCTTGACCCTTGAATTCGACATGGTAACTTCTTGGAATGGCCATGCTTTTTGATACGGAGGCAAAATAAACGGCATGGAATTACGCATTTCTTAAATTTGTATTGCAATAGGGTACCACCCTAAATTAACACAGGAATTATAGATATCGATACAAGAAAACATATTAACACAGAGAGCATAAATCATTATAGGGCCCGATGTTGAAATGCTTTTGTTCAGTTGGCGTAAAGAAAACATACATGTTTAAGTGGCCAGGGCCATAACGGGCTACATGGTCTATGAAGTCATAAGTGTACCAGCATTTTACCAAAAGGAAATAAAAAAAAACACAGGGACTTTTTTCAACTTCATAGATAGTGCTCATAATAACTATACTGTGTTTCGACAAACTTTTTCATGGGTTAGTTCGAAGTGTTGTTGATTGAATAGACCTCTGAAGAATTGTCTTTCCAGACAAAAGAGAAAATTTATGATTTAGGTTTAACTTAGGCAAAATTATTTGTATGGTTATTGTCAATTTCTTCATCATCTTAGGATGATTAGCAAAGGACACCTTAAGGGACCTCTCAAGAGTGACAGGCCACCGAGATTCTACGCATGACTCTACTGTAGACATAGACCCTGACCACTGCCATGAAACCAATCACCTTCCGCTACCAGAAGTAAGATTACCCCCGCCCTGCCCCCAATGGCTATCCCCTCTGTGTACATGACATTGGGCAGTGGTGTTGGCATGGGTGGGCTTCATGTGGCCTGGGGGCTGACCTCTATTGACAGGGGCAGTGGGCAGTGGTGTTGGCGTGGGTGGGGCTTCATGTGGCCTGGGGGCTGACCTCTACTGACAGGGGCAGTGGACAGTGGTGTTGGTGTGGGTGGGGCTTCATGTGGCCTGGGGGTTGACCTCTTCTGACGGGGGCACTGGGCAGTTGTGTGGGGGTTGGTGGGGCTTCATGTGGCCTGGGGGCTGACCTCTACTGACAGGGGCAGTAGGCAGTATTGTTGACGTGGGTGGGCTTCATGTGGCCTGGGGCTGACCTCTACTGACAGGGGCAGTAGGCAGTATTGTTGGCGTGGGTGGGGCTTCATGTGGTCTGGGGGCTGACCTCTACTGACAGAGGCAGTAGGCAGTATTGTTGGCATGGGTGGGCTTCATGTGGCCTGGGGCTGACCTCTACTGACAGGGGCAGTAGGCAGTATTGTTGGCTTGGGTGGGGCTTCATGTGGTCTGGGGGCTGACCTCTACTGACAGAGGCAGTAGGCAGTATTGTTGGCATGGGTGGGCTTCATGTGGCCTGGGGGCTTACCTCTACTGATAGTGGCAGTAGGCAGTATTGTTGGCGTGGGTGGGGCTTCATGTGGTCTGGGGCTGACCTCTACTGACAGGAGCAGTGGGCAGTGTTGTTGGCGTGGGTGGGGCTTCATGTGGTCTGGCGGCTAACCTCTACTGACAGAGGCAGTAGGCAGTATTGTTGGCTTGGGTGGGCTTCATGTGGCCTAGGGCCTGACCTCTACTGACAGGGGCAGTAGGCAGTGGTGTTGGCGTGGGTGGGGCTTCATGTGGTCTGGGGGCTGACCTCTACTGACAGAGGCAGTAGGCAGTATTGTTGGCATGGGTGGGCTTCATGTGGCCTGGGGGCTGACCTCTACTGATAGTGGCAGTAGGCAGTGTTGTTGGCGTGGGTGGGGCTTCATGTGGTCTGGGGCTGACCTCTACTGACAGGAGCAGTGGGCAGTGTTGTTGGCGTGGGTGGGGCTTCATGTGGTCTGGCGGCTGACCTCTACTGACAGAGGCAGTAGGCAGTATTGTTGGCGTGGGTGGGCTTCATGTGGCCTAGGGGCTGACCTCTACTGACAGGGGCAGTAGGCAGTGGTGTTGGCGTGGGTGGGGCTTCATGTGGTCTGGGGGCTGACCTCTACTGACAGAGGCAGTAGGCAGTATTGTTGGCATGGGTGGGCTTCATGTGGCCTGGGGGCTGACCTCTACTGATAGTGGCAGTAGGCAGTATTGTTGGCGTGGGTGGGGCTTCATGTGGTCTGGGGCTGACCTCTACTGACAGGGGCAGTGGGCAGTGGTGTTGGCGTGGGTGGGGGTTCCGTGTGGCCTGGGGTGTGGAAGTTGGTGGGATCTTCAGGTAGCCTGGGGGCTGACCTCTCCTGACAGGGGCAGTGGGCAGTGGAGTTGGTGTGGGTGGGCTTCATGTGGCCTGGGGGCTTACCTCTACAGACAGGGGCAGTGGGCAGTGGTGTTGGCGTGGGTGGGGCTTCATGTGGCCTGGGGGCTGACCTCTACTGACAGGGGCAGTGGGCAGTGGTGTTGGCGTGGGTGGGGCTTCATGTGGCCTGGGGGTTGACCTCTTCTGACAGGGGCAGTGGGCATTGGTGTTGGTGTGGGTGGGGCTTCATGTGGCCTGGGGGTTGACCTCTTCTGACAGGGGCAGTGGGCAGTGGTGTTGGAGTGGGTGGGGCTTCATGTGGCCTGGGGGTTGACCTCTTCCGACAGGGGCAATGGGCAGTGGTGTTGAGGTTGGTGGGAACTTCAGGTAGCCTGGGGCTGACCCATCTACTGAGAGGCAGTGGCGGTGGTGTGGTGAAGGTGGGGGATGGAGGTAGGAGGTGAGTTGGGGCCTCATGTTATCTTGGGTCTAACCTTTGCTAATGGGGGTTAGTGGGCCGTGGTATGGGGGTGGGTGGGAGGCTTCACATAGACGTGGGGCCGGCCATATGCAGGTGACAACACCAGACTCCCGATGATGACAGGCTTACATTAACCACAAGGCAGATCACAGGTTCCAATACCATAGATCTTTCCATTAAGGATTTGTCTTAACTAATATGGATATTGAGTAAATAGTAGTGTCCTGGAGCATCATACTGTCCCTATAAAGTATAATGCACCCTAGGGAACATGGTTTCCAAATATAGTTGACCTGGTGGTCGGCCAACGGCAAATCCATCGGAACTTTGTTTGTATATTTCTTTGTGAATTGACATAAATTTGTGCAGTTTTCTATCTTTGTTTTATATAATAAAACTAAACAGTTTTATGCTCACATACCTGGCGCATCATAAGGTAATTTAATATCGGGGGAACTATATCACCCCCATGGCCATGCTTGAGTTTGTTAGGTTATTCATGACGGCAGATATTGGTTTCCTGTTCCATGATTCTGTGTGATTAACACAAACATCAATACGTCAATAATGACTAGGCCCGGGACGGGACACAGGATGCCTGCATGTGACCGAGTCCACACATGTGGTGTACTTAGTGCGCAACCTTTTACAAAACTTTACTATACCTTGGGTTTTATCAATTACCTAAAATATGCAACAGTTCATAAACAAATCAGCCAAGTAAAATCATTTTTTTCCAAATAGTTAGAACTGTAGATGTGATGAGGATACTTAGTAATACAATGTGAAGCAAGTTCTTTTAGTCTTCAGTGTTGGCGACTAACTTTTTGGCCTGTCGGCCAACAGGGCCGACTATGCCAAGATATTGTCGGCCCTGATAGCTTTCTGTCGGCCCTGATTTTTACTCCATAGGATAGACTCCAAAATATGTCAGTCGCCATTTTACAAAAATAAAACGACAAAAATTCCCTGTCGGCCATCAGGGCCTATTTGGCCCTAATTTTGGTGAAAATTGTCGGCCCTGTTCTCAAATTGTCGGCCATTGGCCTAGGGGCCAGTGGTAATCGTAAACACTGGTCTTATGAGGTGAAGAGGATACTACGTAGCTCTACACAATGTGAATATGATGCTCAATGTGAAGAGGGTATACTTTTACAATGTGAAGAGGATACTTAGACAATGTACACATTGAAAGAATCCTGATGAAAGTCCGAAAGAATGGAAACCTATTGATTCAAACAAACAAAGTGATTCTGTAATACTGTAATATTTTGTTCACTCATCCTGGGAGTTAAGTTTGATAAAGTCACATTGGTTTATATTCAAAATAAGTAATGAATGAAATCGATGATAAGAAACAGGTTTAAATCTAGAACAATCCTTCGTTCTAGACCTAACAACAACTACCCTGAGATGTTTATCAAGGGATCCATGTCAGAGTTATATCCTTCAGACCTGCCATACTTGCGCCTATTTCTATCCCCCAAGATGATCCCCAGCTTACTGCCTGGCCTCCAACACCCTGACAGCTGTGAGGGACGAGAGTGGTCCGACGAGGGGACGGTGTGTGTGGGAGTAACTCATGAAATACGTATAACAGGTGGACTCTGAGCAACTCACTCACTGATACACGTGATTATACACCATGAAAACACACCGCTTGTTTGTTTGTTTGTTTGTTTGTGTGTTGGGGTTGTTTAACGTTCGGCCAAACCACACAATGATTTCTAGAATAAAATATCCATAGCTACAAAAAAAGATAACCGACGACTTCTCATCATTATGGCTAGTAATACTGATAGGTTGCAACAATTTTTCATGCCTTATTTACAAAGCAGTTAAATGCGTTGTGCGGGACCACAACCAAGGTCAGTATTGGATTTATTTCACCTCCTCTTACACATTTGTTTACTAATCATACGTTTTTGACAGCAATTATGCGTTTATTATGTGTTTTTATGCGTAGTTGTTCACACTTATTTACATTTGTTTACCTATAACGTCGACGTCATCGCTGGACGATCCGAAATTCGTGACGTCACACCAGGGCAATACAAACGTTGTATCGCCCGGGCCGTCTCGCAGGTGTTCGCCAGTGTTAAAGGATAGGACACTACGTATCGGGGGTGAAATAAGACATTGTATTGATTCAGAGATCCAATATCATCCCAATAATATACCTTAAATTATACTAACCTAATATGTATTGATTCAGACATGCAATCGCGTGACTATGAGAATTGGAAGGGGGCCAAGCCAAACATGACCCCTCTACCCGCCTTGCTCCCTTGTCCGTCCTTATTGGTGGCTGTAACCCCACCTGTTCCCTAGGCAACCCTCAGCAGCAGGCCGGTGGTTATAGGACCAAGCAGGGGCCTCAAGTATTAGTCTTTACTTAATAGCAGCCATTTATCAATTCACGCCTCTAGAAACTGCCAGCTTCACAGAATGACATAATGACTGAATACATGCATCAATACAGTACTACCGTAAAATCTTGGCTAATAATGGGAAGTAGGGTTACGTTTCATGTGAGCCAAGTGTGAGTGTGGTTTATGAAAGGGTTCTCCCAGAATAGATCAAATTCAGAATGTACTTTGATTCCTAAAAATGAAAAATGTTGGACCTTATAGCAATAAACGTGTGCAGATAGAACGTAGCTCTACATAGTTACAAAGCTGTCATTTGAAATTCAATTTGAAAAAGCAGTATCTGTTGCCTTTTGTCAAATCTCTGATCCGACCTTGTGGGTGACACAATTCTATTTCACTTTTTGAAATGACCTTTTTATGCGAACTGTACATCGTGGCTGGCTTCTGTTGACGCTATTTCTTTGTATTATCATATTTTTCTCTTCCAATTTTTTTCTCTTTTTCTTTCCACCAAGGACACATTTTGGTGCCCAGATTGGCTGTATTTGTCGGCCTGGGCCGGGCAGGGTGAGTGTGGGGTGTGGGGTGAATGGGGTACTAATGGCACACGACCCGCCCCCTGGTGAGTGATCCGGTCATCACACCCTGTGAAGGCGGTATTACACTACATGACTTGAATTGCAATTTGACGATGTCGCCGAGAAGTCGCATATATTAGGGATAAAATTCTTTGTTTCATAATTGTGAGTTATTCCAAATGCCAAACCAGACTCTTAACTTACTTGGTAGGGTGCCTGTTTCAAGTGTGGGAAGTTGTGGGTTCAAATCCCTGCCGAGTCACACCAAAGACTCAAATTGTTTAGCACTTCGTATGAAGAAGAACCACAAACATAACTGGTTGGCCATGTGTCAGTATAATGTGACTGGGTGGGGTATCATGTGAGCTTATGACATGATATCTCAGTGAGGCAGCACTATCAAGAGGGCATTGGGCCCCACTGCTACAAATATAGGCACTGCCCTTGAAATGACCGTGGCAGTTAATTAGGGCGTAAACAGCCAATAACCAACCGACCAATCAAATTACCAGTTTTATCGTTCATATCACTCCTGTGTATGAATTGTCTGTAATATCATATTTCGCTGATATTGCATCCCAAGCGAAGTCGTATGGTGTAATACCGCTACCACTTGCTGGTTCATCCGCACCACTCGGCCACTTACAACCGCGGATTTTTTTGGTGCTCTCAGCCCGGGCAGTCATCACCATATTCAGGTCAACACCAGCACGGGTCTGATTTGTAAGCCGTATCCCTAACACTGATCGAGTGGTCGTGATGTACAATGTAAATGTACGATACTGCGTGCTACCGTCGGCTCATTTAAAGTGATTCTGACATGTGAATTGTATTTCATCAGATTGAATTCTATACTTATAGTGCAGGGGCTGCAGTGCAGGCTGCAGGCTGTTCAGATTAAATGCAGGCTGTAATTCATCTTTATGTCACATAATTCTATCATTTGACGTTCGTACTTGCAGTTTAGAATGCGGTACAATGATTTACTCAATAGTCATCAAACATAAGCGCAAGTGAAAGCCAGACATGGGAGGTCGGGCTTTGATTTGCGTTTTTGTTAATGTGACGCTAACTATATTAGTGATGAAGTATGCATTAATTGAACAATTTTTCATTTCAAATCGTATGGGGGACAAGCTTTCTGATATATTGAGTCCATTTATTTTCACTTTAATTGCTCATATTTGTTCTACACATTAATTTTCATGAAAATACCCGGTTGATCCTTGTTCCAAAATACTTTTTAAGTTGTTTCAACATCATTGCTTAGACATTAGAAGTATTAGGTTTCAATCTCATGAATTTTTTCCAAATGCATTCCTAGAACTGCAACTCGATAGCACTATACATCCATGTGCCATTGAATGTTATTTTGGCAATACATGTACTTCAAATCCGTACCGACAGAAAATATGAAGATAAGGTTAATCAAAGGTAAAAACTGTCTAACAGTTCCAAGACTAAAAGGTAATTTAACTTTAAAGCAGTTTTGTATCATTGGTCCGTTAGCAAGTGCGACCCTCACTCACTGACCTTTAAAGGGATTAATTAAGCGTTGGTAGACGTGGGTGGGCCAGGCGCCCAGTTGGCTCCTCCAGTGTTTGTTGGGCAGGTTATCTTTAACCTGGCCGGAGGTACTACTTGTCTACCATTCAGACGAACTACCACTAATAGGCTTCATAATGAATCTCCGGACATCCTAGTCTCTTTGGCTCCTTAAGAATTTTCAAATGTATAATGTTCCATAGACAGTGGAATTCATATTGAGTTATATCAGATGTGCCATAAATATAGACTAATTGAAGATATCTGTTAATCTATGGGTAAATTGTACCAGTAGCCGTTATAGAGGTGTAACCACTCTCTACGTACGATTTGACTTTGGTTACACAGACTGTAAGGATACAATAAATAATAGAGTTAGCGGTAGCATGCACTACCCTATCTGTTCCCCAGGAGGAACGAGCATATTGAGATATCTCGGCCTTTAATTCCCCCTCCAATCTCTGATACCCATGTCTGTGGTTGGCATGCGCTGGGGCCATCTAAGGTGAGCCTCCAGGGACCGCCTGTCTGATTTGGGGGGGGGGGGGGGGGGGGCTGCCAAACCTATAGGCGTATGGTAGGTTGGTGAGCAGAAGGGGGGCGCCCTAGGAGCTGCTTGGCCATCAGTAGGTTGAGCTGCTCAGGGCATTGTCGGAGCTGCTGTTATGCCCATGTAGTTTGTTGGTCAACTTACTGCATGGTGAACTTTTTGGCTCATTGGAGGCTAATGAGCAGAGGGCAAGCAGCTCATGATATGGTTAGAACTGCTTGGCCTATAGTGGGGTAGTGAGCAGAAGGCAAGCTGCTCATGACATGGTCAGAACTGTTTGGCCTATAGTAGGGTAATGAGCAGAAGGCAAGCTGCTCAGAACATGGGCAGAACTGCTTGGCCTATAGTACGGTAAGGAGCAGAAGGCAAGCTGCTCATGATATGGTCAGAACTGTTTGGCCTATAGTAGGGTAATGAGCAGAAGGCAAGCTGCTCATGACATGGGCAGAACTGTTTGGCCTATAGTAGGGTAATGAGCAGAAGGCAAGCTGCTCATGACATGGTCAGAACTGTTTGGCCTATAGTAGGGTAATGAGCAGAAGGTAAGCTGCTCATGACATGGTCAGAACTGTTTTGCCTATAGTAGGGTAATGAGCAGAAGGCAAGCTGCTCATGACATGGTCAGAACTGTTTGGCCTATAGTAGGGTAACGAGCAGAAGGCAAGCTGCTCATGACATGGGCAGAACTGCTTGGCCTATAGTACGGTAAGGAGCAGAAGGCAAGCTGCTCATGATATGGTCAGAACTGTTTGGCCTATAGTAGGGTAATGAGCAGAAGGCAAGCTGCTCATGACATGGGCAGAACTGTTTGGCCTATAGTAGGGTAATGAGCAGAAGGCAAGCTGCTCATGACATGGTCAGAACTGTTTGGCCTATAGTAGGGTAATGAGCAGAAGGTAAGCTGCTCATGACATGGTCAGAACTGTTTTGCCTATAGTAGGGTAATGAGCAGAAGGCAAGCTGCTCATGACATGGTCAGAACTGTTTGGCCTATAGTAGGGTAACGAGCAGAAGGCAAGCTGCTCATGACATGGGCAGAACTGTTTGGCCTATAGTAGGGTAACGAGCAGAAGGCAAGCTGCTCATGACATGGGCAGAACTGTTTGGCCTATAGTAGGGTAACGAGCAGAAGGCAAGCTGCTCATAACATGGTCAGAACTGCTTGGCCTATAGTCGGGTAACGAGCAGAAGGCAAGCTGCTCATAACATGGGCAGAACTGCTTGGCCTATAGTAGGGTAACGAGCAGAAGGCAAGCTGCTCATGACATGGTCAGAACTGTTTGGCCTATAGTAGGGTAATGAGCAGAAGGCAAGCTGCTCATAACATGGTCAGAACTGCTTGGCCTATAGTCGGGTAACGAGCAGAAGGCAAGCTGCTCATGACATGGGCAGAACTGCTTGGCCTATAGTAGGGTAATGAGCAGAAGGCAAGCTGCTCATGACATGGTCAGAACTGCTTGGCCTATAGTCGGGTAACGAGCAGAAGGCAAGCTGCTCATGACATGGGCAGAACTGCTTGGCCTATAGTAGGGTAATGAGCAGAAGGCAAGCTGCTCATGACATGGTCAGAACTGTTTGGCCTATAGTAGGGTTATGAGCAGAAGGCAAGCTGCTCATAATATGGTCTGAACTGCTTGGCCTACAGCAGGGTAATGAAGGCAAGCTGCTCGTTGGCCTACTATAGGACCAATAAGTTCTGAGCATATCATGAGCAGCAAGATGACCTAAATCTACTTGAGAAACAATATATTTCAAGATATTATGCATTGAATACAGACAGACAAACAATGCAGGTTTTCTGTCACAGTATTTCGGGGGGGGGGGGGGGGGGAATCATCGCTGATGCCAATAATGCCGGTTAAAAAGTAAGTACTGAGCTGCAGCATTAAACCAAAGAAGTGAGTATAGGGAGGCAAATGCTGCTGCCCACCTCCCAATACCTCATAGTTAGGAAGTTATGCGTGCTGTTTGAATTTCGGTCAGTACTACAGCAGGTGTCAAAACCGACATCGACAGTAAACATTGACACATCAGACATGACGCCATTTCCACAAATGAGGCTTTCGTTTGTCAGAAACCAGGATTTTATTTTCACACCTCTGACAAGACTTGATAAAGTTCAGAGCACTTACTCCGAAACGCCGGGTTAAGTGGCATTACAAATTAGTCTCAACCCCGATGTTCTACCATAAACCTTTTTTTTAGATTGGTTATTATGAATAACATTTCTATAGTTCACTGCATGGGGCCTCCCAGTAACCATAAAAAATACCGTTTGTAGACTTGCCTCTTACAGCGAATTACAAAATTAATCAATACAAATGATTGTAAATAAAACTAAATTGTCAATAACATTCTTTAGGTGTCAACCATTAACTTAAATATAACTGCATTATTTACTCAAGCTGGTTTGGATTATTTGTCCTGTCTGACTAATGTTAAGAAGGCATCTTTTTGTTCCTTTTTGTGGATTCCATCAGAAAATAATTAAGGTTGGCAGACTCATTAATTACAGGAAATTAGGCCATAACCCATTGCAGGGAACTGGTAAAATGAGACCCGTTCAAATTAAAGGTTTCGAATTTATGTGAACCAAGCACCAGGATGGAAGTTAGTAAGTTTCACTCTTAGAGAACTTACAAAAACAGATACTGGCATGGCTTAAAGTCTTCAAGTAATAGGGTTTATAAATCGATCATAACTAGTCATGTAGAATTATATCGACCTACGCATACCTTTAAAGAATCGAGACCCTGCCAACCCGGTGTTCTGTTTCTAATTGGAATCAGGTTCCTCAAACAAGAAAACTTCTTGTCAATGATGATAATGCCAGCTGCGGACAGTCTCTTAGATTCACCATAGATAACGTTGCACTGAGTGCAGATCTAGTGTTATTCTTGTATAGGCGAGTTAACAGTATTAAACATAAAGTCTATCGTCTATAATTAGATGTATAACTCCTGTACATATCTAATTAGGTGAGCCTTTCTTATGCCTAGAACGTAGAGATTAACTACTCGGTAAACAGTTCGGCAGAGCCACAGTCACCAATTAGTGCTACATACTTTAACCAATTTAAAAACATTTTCTAAAGATAGCAAATAGGAGAATTTTTGGACAAAGGGTTCTCAATGAAATAAAAAGGTGTTTCACATTTGCATATTATATATGATATTATATTTGATATGGATGAAACAAACGTTTATACATATATAGGCCTCTTTAACAAATTTCAAATTCCTGTTCCAGTACACTTTATCAATAATTCAAGACAGTTCAAGACTGTATATCTAAATGTTGGGAAATGAAACTGGAATAATCTGTTCGTACAGTATCCATTATTCTGTTATTTATTGATAACATCTAGAACTCAGTAGACTGTAACAAATACCCCTCCCACTCCCGCTAAAATGCATAAAGAAACAGGGAAAAAAATCCATCTCGCTTTTCTACGAAAGATGTTCAACCCTCAGTATTCAACAGAAGTAATGGCTGAGCTTAAGCGCAATGACACATTTAATAAAGCAGGGGGCGGGAGAGTGTACTAGCCAACTTCTTTGCCTCACAAGTGTCCCTGTTACACTGTCTTGCCTTCCCGCATGCAATCTCAACCCCATAAATTTGCTCACCAGTATATCGTACAATCCAAAGAAACCCGAGTTGGTCCTAATATAGCTTAAAAGTTGCTGGTGGACCATAGGCTCCAACAATAATCACCATCATCATTATTACAATTGGCCTTGTGCACTGACAGGGATCTGTAACCCTGTGATTGACCACCATCAGGGCCTCTCCCCTTCTACATACCCTACTTACTGCCAATGGGCTGTATGGCTTGACCAAAGATCAGCCTCCCCCCGCCCCTGCAGGCATAGGGTAAGGGAGCTGGTTAGGCAGTCTGTGTTGAGAACATGCATGCACTACAGTCACAAACACTTTATCTTTATATAGACTGGACAGCACAGGGGATTCCTGTTATACTTTTCGGGGCTTCCATCTGGCTGTAAGTATGAATCATTTTGTTTGATCATTATAGCTTTGAAAGAAGGGAGGTATTTTTTTGCTGCAATCTCATTTTAGTGTTGGCACCCATGACCCTCAGTAACCAGTCCATGGTCATAGCTCCTCATACCTTCCACTAGGGAAGTAATCACACAGAAGGAGATGTCCGGTCTGTATATATAGATCTAGTGTCTGCGACTACAGCGCCAACTGCACTGACTGACCTATCCCTCCTCCACCTGGGACTGCCCACTTGGAGGTGCCAGGTGTGGGTCAAGGTGCCAACCTCCAGTGACAGGGGTGGTCCTAATGTGTAGGGGTTAGGGCTAATTAAGGTACTGCTTATGTGTCGGTTATGTAACTACCTCTGTCCACTTACACTGATTGATTCTCACAATATTTGGTGTTATTATGATATTCACACTTATGTCCATTACCGTCTTACTATCTATCACCTGATATTTGTATAGAATGGACGTAATTATCGAAAGGATTGCTGGATCTCAAGGGAGAGAAGCCGAGAATTGCATCTTTCTCGATATTGACCAGTTAAGATAATTCTGAAATAATGACAAATTAAAAACATATCTGACTGAAGGAGTCCCGATCAATAGCTACAGTGGAGGTCCTTTCTATTTTACAGTATTGCACTACAATACAGTCAAATATAAAAAGTGACTCCAAAAATAGAAAAAGAATAAAAACTTAATGAATAAAAAAGAGACTTCCAGAAGGGTTGTAATCTGGCCCAGTCAAGAGCAGGCCGTGGTCCTATTATTGCAGTTACCAAGGTAGCCAGACCATTAACTACACTTGAGGTGAGTGGCTCCTCTCACATTTCCACAGGGGGAGGTGGAGATTCTCACAATAAACCACACGGGGTGCGTTCTTAAATCATACACCAGCTCTCCATTCTTCAGCATATCAAAAACAGTCGGCTTCTTTAGCGGCTCATAATCTCCAAAATTCTTCATTTTTTTTTTATTCTTTAATCCAGCAAAGCCACATGCCTACAATGAAGTTATTTGCGTTAACAAAACTACGTGAATACAGGTCTTTAGCTTTTACGAATGTCCCCACTGCTGAGAATTATTCTATGAGAATTGCATGTGGCATTATAGGACTCGATGACATTTCTACATAAAGGGCAAACAACATTGTATGCGAGCAATGAAATCATGAATTACATCCGCTCGGAAGGTTGGGGAACAAATGATCACATCAATTGTTGATTCTGTAAAATACCTACTGTATGGATTGGATCTTTCGCTCTATTTCTCTCTGGGTTAAAAATTGATTGACTAAAGCTTGGTCTGATTGTCTGGTTGTCAGTTTGTAAAACGTGCCAAACAACCTGTCACCATTTGTAATTTTTACAAATCTATAAAAAGAAAATTGAAATTTTAGTGAAGTACACAACACAATATAGTGCACACTAAGCTTTATAAGATCCAAGTATATTATATTTCTCATTCTCGTGTAAAGTTATATGATATGCTAAATCAATTTTTTTTTAAATGTTTACTTAATAATTTCAATGTTAGGGAATACACTCACTTTACTTTTTTGATTATATACTTTAGAGGCATGTGCACACGCAATAACATGTCTATTCAAAGCTGACTGAAATTCAGATGCTGTATTGTATGTCTGATATGACATAAAAGCAACCAACAATCCCTCTACATCGCACAAAGAAACACAGTAAGAAATATTCTTTATGTCCTGCGATCATATCACTATCAGATTTCGTTGTTGCTGCTGGAAGCCTTGTAAAGCAATTGAAATATTATGTATAGATCCCCAAACCAGTCAGACCACGCCCTACCCATAGACCTATACAAGCCCCATGTACCAGCTGATAGTGACGTGATACGAGATAAAAGGAGGGGCGGTTAATGTGGTGGCATAGTCAGGCATTGGGTGTGGCAGCCCAACAGGCTGCATGTGACACAGAAACCATTGATTTACCTTGATTTGTGTATGCGCCTCACCTGATTTATTTATGAAATCATGTCCACACCATTTCATATATCACTCTCTGTTTCTTGGAGTTAATAATATCAATTGTTTCAAGGCCATTATTTAATTGGAATGGACGTTCTCTATTTCTGACCTAGAAAATATCCTTTGTTAGGGGCAGGGTTTATCCTGGCCATGATTGGGACTCATGGATGCAGGGTTTATGATGGCCATGATTGGGACCCAAGGCTGCAGGGTTAACAAGGCCATGATTGGGACCCAAGGCTGCAGGGTTTATCATGGCCATGATTGGGACCCAAGGGTGCAGTATCATGGCCATGATTGGAACCCAAGGCTGCAGGGTTTATCACAGCCATGATTGGGACCCAAGGCTGCAGGGTTTATCCTGGCCATGATTGGGACCCAAGGGTGCAGGGTTTATCATGGCCATGATTGGGACCCAAGGGTGCAGTATCATGGCCATGATTGGGACCCAAGGGTGCAGTATCATGGCAATGATTGGGACCCAAGGCTGCAGGGTTTATCATGGCCATGATTGGGACCCAAGGCTGCAGGGTTTATCATGGCCATGATTGGGACCCAACCCAGTGGGCATAGGACATTGAATCAACGTTGAAGCAACGTTGAATTTAGGTTGATTGGTTGCGTTAGGTTGCAACCTAAATAAAACGTTGAAACAATGTTGAAGACGTTGTATCAATGTTGCATCAATGTTGATTCTCAACGTCACTTCAATTTACAAATTCAACGTTGAATAGACATTGAAACAATGTTGATTGGTTGAATCAACGTCATTTCAATTTACAAATACAACCAAAATCTTCAACGTCACTTTGCCCGCTGGGAAGGCTGCAGGGTTTATCATGGCCAGGATTGGGACCCAAGGCTGCAGGGTTTATCATGGCCATGATTGGGACCCAAGGCTGCAGGGTTTATCACGGCCATGATTGGGACCCAAGGCTGCAGGGTTTATCCTGGCCATGATTGGGACCCAAGGCTGCAGGGTTTATCACGGCCATGATTGGGACCCAAGGCTGCAGGGTTTATCATGGCCATGATTGGGACCCAAGGCTGCAGGGTTTATCATGGCCATGATTGGGACCCAAGGCTGCAGGGTTTATCATGGCCATGATTGGGACCCAAGGCTGCAGGGTTTATCATGGCCATGATTGGGACCCATCAAAACAGGGTATAATACAGCCAGGATTCCAAGCTATGAATGAAGGCAACTTCCATATGGCATATGGCATATGGGATTGGAGAGTTAGGTGCCTAAAGTAAATCAATCTGGTCGTGTTAGAAAACAGGTTGTCAGAGATCACGTGATTTCTTTTCCAAATGTCTAAAATTTTACTGAAAGTGCTGGGCGAGCTAGTGAGTTGGGATTTTTGAAAATAGTTATGTTGAAACTGCGTTTTGCCACTAAACTTCAGGTAACTCATTCAAGGTCCCAAGTTCTAGAGAATCTTCTTTGACTGGGGTTAGACTTTGGTACATAGGCAGTTGCTATCCGCTGTTTCTTCCCTGTTGGTAGTATAGGGCTTGTAATGGAGAGTTGATGTTGTGCCTCTCTACCCATGGGTGATGCCTGAAGAAAACACCAAAAGCCTTTGTCGCCGTTTTTTAGCCCTGGTTCTTTCATAGTGTACCCAACTGAAAGGCCCTTGTCTGGCTCTATCCCTTAATAAATCATCTACCTTTATCTGGGAAGCTTTGAGCATGGACCCCCTGAGTAAATGCAAGTGGAGGTGGTTCTTTTCCCTTGACGTTAGCCTAGTGCCCGTTTTGAGATAATCGTTATTATAATGCTCCTTCTCGTCGACATCTGAGAAATTTACCATCAAGTATTACAATATCAAAAAGATCCTGTTTCTTATCTTATATTTGATTAAAGTTAAGTAGTAAAACCAAAAGGCTAGATTTACAGTAATGCAGGTCATGTTTTTTTTTTTTTTTTTTTTTTTTTTTTGGGGGGGGGGGGGGGGGGGAGTAAGATCTAAGATAAAAAGTATACACTTCTGAGAAGGCATGATCGATCGGAAATGATTCTATGTAATGTTGATAGAACCTGATCCGAGGTCAAATAACAAGGGATTTTTCCAATAAAAGTTACGAAAATGCCCTCTAGCCCTGGTACGACCTCAAAAAGAAATCTTCTTTTTCAACACTTTCCCCAGTTACTTCGTACCTACATTTCTTTTTTCCATATATATAGATATCTACGATCTCATTGTATGAATACTAAACTGTGATTGTGGTCGACACTCATCGTTGTCACAAAGGACAGTCAATCGTATCGAGCTTGTATTACCGTATCATTTATATATTATATCAATGCATTGACTACTCTTTAATTGCAAAACCAATTTTAGGCTGATTCTTAACTTAGAAAGCCTACTTGTTACCTTTGCCTTATAACTATGTTAGCTGTATTTATTTTCTTGACTGAATCTTAACTTAGACAGTCAACTGCCAACCAGTATTCCCTAGAGTCTGACTGAATCTTAAATTAGACGGTCACTCACTAGTATTCTCCATTGTAAATGATATCTATCACTGTAACTTATATTTGTACCTACATGGAAGAACATTGTTAACTATGAATGTGGTTCAATAATAATATAAAAAAATATGACCATTTACAGAAATGAAATAGAATTATGAGAAGATCTGCAATTCATGTCGCGCAAAAGTTTTCTTTACTTGAACAGAAACACTCATCAAAGTTGTCTTTTTTGTGATGGGTCTAACCGTCTTAATGTAATAGGCCACGGAGGGCAGTTTGGAGCACCTTACAGTGCAGGTTTGGCGGGGGTGGGCCCTGAGGTTTAAAATAGTTCATGTAAAGCGTAAACACTTTCCATCCTTAGAGGGCATGATCTAGTGTACCTTAATGCAGGTTTCTACAAAACGACAAAGTATGCCCATCATCGGCAATCAAGATTAGTTAACCCTTTCTATTCCCAGAGACCAGTGCCTGTTTGAGACACTTATCGACAGGTTTGTTTGTTTGTTGGGTTAGTTTAACGTCCGGCCAACCCTTTAGGGTTCTTTTACCAGACTGCACAAGAGAAAGCTTTGCAGCTAGTTTACGCTACAAGGCCAGTGACTGAATCTATGATATGATTTAGCAAACCCGCCACCGGGTTCAATACCCTACTCTTTTCGAAGAGTGGCAAGGGTCTTTAATATGCAATGTCCCATAGAAAGCACACCACACACCTGGCCTTTGATGACCCTGTTGGGGGCACAGGGTTCCCCTTTTAGTCACCTCCTATGACAAGCAGGGGATAGTGAGGAAACATTCTTCCAGGGAGCTCCAATAGGAGCCCCCACCCCAGTCCCCCAAGGGGTATTATCTCCAAGGTTGGAAATGGTTAACACTGGATGGCTGAGATCGAGCATGGTTTGTCATTTTGTGGAAACCCGCCTTTACAACTGTGAAGAGTATAGACTCACCGTCCTCAGAGGGCATGATCTGGAGCACCTTACAGTGCAGGTTCTGGAGGGGGTCGGCCTCCAGGTCCTCATAAAGGTGGTCCTTCACCGAGAAACACACTTTGTAGTGGTGGCGGATCTGCAGGAAGCCCAGGTGGACCCCTATCCGGTTCTCGCCCTCCTTCTCAAGCACAATCTCTGACGTGTTCTTTTGGACCTGTTCAGCGGGGAAGTGCACCTTAGAGCACTCGGTCGTGGAGTCTGGTGGGCAGAAGGTATAAAAGGCATTAGGGGGTGTGGTTAATGGAATAATACAATTTTATAATCTAACATACAAATGAGAATATGATTATGAATTTTGGGTATTCAGTACAAGGAACCAGGATTGCCTTGGCGAACATATAGACAAGTTAACTTCATACTCATAAACATATTTTATGTAATATTTCATCGCGGCAATAATCAATAAACTTAAGGCTGCCTATACCAATTGACGATGTAAAAGAGTTTCAACGAGAAGTGTCCAACTATCCGGACTCCTGCCCTTGGGTCCGGAATGTGTTGTGGCTACTTCTGGATGAATGTGTGTGTTAATTTGGGGGAGGGGGGGGGGCGCCAATTGGCCTGTATTCCAAGGGACAGTCCCGTTGTTTTATCCCTTGTCCCGTGGGTCCCGTTTAAAGTTGAAAATGTCCCATTTTTTCACGAGATATTGGAGCAAATGTAGACTACAAGGCAGAGAATACATATTTCAAACAATTTCTGACGTTCAATGCTTACAAGTTAGGAAAAGTGTCCCGTTCTGTTAGTAATTTTTTTTTTGTTTTTTTTGTTCTTTTAGGAATGTCCCGGGAAGTGCTGAGGAAATGTTGGCAGGCTGGTGTCGCCTACAAGCATGGCAGTCGCAGCGGTAGGAGTGGTACGAAGTATGATCCTCATCCACTGGCCAGTGCAGACAGTGCACGGCGTTACGGCTGATTGGTCTTGGGGTATGGGTGTGTTGAGAAAAAAGCATTGGAAGAAGCCATATTGTGGTCACTAACATACCAAAGAGCCATACCTATACTTTATTTGCATCTATAATATAATTATCGTTGGCATACTTTTCCAGTATGTACTAGCTGTTATTTACAAGTCATAATGTCTGTCCTGGAGCGGAGCTTCCATGAGAGGCGAAATAGTCCTAGGAATTTGTCATTAAAGGGACTTTCTCGTCCTGTGGTCGTTAGACTAACATACGCCAACATTAGCCTAATGACGACGTCACTGGCGTTGTGTTTTGCCCTTTCAGAACGTAATAACGTGACGTGATTGGTCACGTCGTGAATTTGGCGCTGCGGTACGGGAGTTACAACGTAGCAATTTCAGTTGCTCTCACGGACGAGAACGTCCCTTTAAGTATAAATAGAACCTTGTGCCTCGCGGGAAAAAGTTCAAGTTCAATGCATATATGTCACTGTTGCTATCTCCTACCTTTAGTACGCATGCACTTAAGCTGTTGCCGGGCGCTGGGTGCCGGTATTTTTCAATTTGCACCGGCGGTTTTTGAAAGCATCATGACTTGTCAAAAAATGGAATTTCCCATTATTTTCAAACTTCAAAATGTGACTTTTATATGATGTTTTTGGGAAAAAATGGAATGGACTATTCTTCCCCAGATCTAGAGCTGTCACCAGGATGTATCCATTTCTCTGTAATAGTTCACATGTCTGAGAAAAAAGGGAGGACAGCAGCAGTCAAATTCAAAAATAACAATTTTTTTTGGTCATTATTAGAGAACAGAGGCGAAACGTCATTTCGCCTCTAAATAATCATTACATCCCTTGGTGGCTTGACATTTCTCGGGAAATTCCAAGCTTGTTTCGTTTAAAAAAAACATGAGGAGTAGAGCATGACTCAAAACATACATGTCATGAGGTGCTGCTAATATTAAATAACGATGTTGTTCACAGGGAATTTTCACAAATATATGTATTCATACAATGTGTTTCTGGATACTGAGGAAAAGAATGGATTATCTGTGTTCAGTTTGTGGCAGTGTGGAGATCTGTCGCAAATGCATGTTTTCGGCAATATACTTTTGCACTATTTTGGTTTGTTTTTGTACTGCTTTTAATGTGAGAATTAGCACCCCAGCGTTACGAAACACAGATCGAGGACGCTCGCTCCTTTTTATCAATCCAAAGGAGTCAGTCCTGTGGTGATATAACTGTACACAATTAAATTTGAACATTCATAGCGTGCCGAAAGACAGCTCTTTCTGTACCTTGAACAACAGTACATTGATATCTTTGATCCTGGAACCCAAGTAGGGCCTCTCCAGCATTACAGGTACAGAAAGTAGGGTTTTTCCAGCCCTACGTCCACGGACTTAAAACTCTAGGATAGTGATCGTCTTTCTTATCACAGACCTTCTCCAGGGGAGTTAACTATTTCGAGTGAATTCTAAGCAACTGCTACTTAATGTGAACCATACTCTATCCAACAACTGGGAGAGAAGTCACTAAAAACGAGCCGAGGACAAACGGATTAACAACCATGACGTTCGTGGAATTTACACTTATTGTTTGCAACGTTCTGAACATTCTCAAGGGAACGTTCATGCTGATATTGGGCATACTGATCGCATGTAACGTACAACTACAAGTTCTCGAAAGGGAAAATTACTACATTCTGTATATTTTACTCATTGTTTTTGGCATAGCGGTACTCTTCTTGGGTATATTCGGATTATATGCACAACATAGGAAGAAAAGGGGGATGCTGATTTTTGCTGCAGTGCTCCTCTCCTTTCTCCTGGTGTTGGAGGTCCTGGCCCTAGGCATTGGCGCACGTTCAGGGATCAGCAGGATTTCTAACAATAACTGGATCTACATCGGTTTCCTGATTGGCTTTTCTGCAATAACCCTGTGGACACTTATTTTGACCTGCATATATGCAGACAAGGCAGGCTAAATAGTGCAGTAGTCTATGCAATGCAGTTCTTGTTTTTAAATCGAAATTGAAGGGTCCTTTCATCCTATACTTAGGATATTGCCCTTCTCATTTCGTGATTTAAGTAAGCCGAAATCAGAAGCTTGCGTTTAAAAGGTTGCGTGCTATACAGGTATTTGTATTTCAATAATATACGGAAAGAAAATAACACATTCACGTTTATTCTGGAATAATTATCACTCGCTATAGCTTCATAGAGCTCTTTCTCATTCTTTGTATTAAAAGGGTCTGGGACTTGCAATAACCGACTGTTACAAACATTTTTGGAATGGATAACACTCCCATCACTGGCTAACTTTACGCAAGTCCACTGATTAATTATAATACCTCAACTGAACGGTTTCATCAGAAGTAACAATGTGCAATTAATTATGTCGAAATATGGATAATATTGGAGGCTTACTATCTCATTTTAGCTAATAAATGCTGGAGAAGTTGACTTAAAGCTTCTCCTAATAATGTATAAATCGCATGCTCTCAAACGATAATAACAAACAAAATTGTGTTATTTCAATCGTCATTACCGATTAACTTTTTTGTCATCTTATTTGAATAAAACATGGGAAAGGAGAGAGTAGGGGGAAACTATAGATTAGGCAGGATGCTCATCACTAACTGATTGACAAATGATCTGGATGTGAGAGCTGAGGTTGCTTTGTGCTTGGCGTTTATGTTTAACATACAATTAATTCTAAAGGTAACCAAATCTATTTGTATTATATTCCGAACATTGGCAAATATAGCAAGCCAACGTTGTCTAGACTATATTGCACGCTCCGGATCATATACGGAATTTTACGGTATTTCACCAAATCAATAAATGTAATGTTCCTCGAGCTTTACTCTGTTTATCATCAATTTTCTGAGTTGGTTCTCTATTGATCCATCGGCCCAGTGACCCTAAGTCGTGTAGGTCGGGCCTTGGCCATCGAGTTGGCGCACCGACTACTAACCAACGGGGCAGTTAATGGCTGCATACCTAGTGGGCCGGCCGTTTGATTGAAGGTCACGGCAGCAGGCAGGGTCTGTTTAACGCGGAGATTGGTTTTCGAGGCCCGAGCTCTGACATCATTTCATTTTTTGTACTGGGCCTCTCACGCATGAAACCCGCTTCCTGATTACGACAAAATCCTACCTCCCAGGTTACAAATGGAGTTCCTTTTCTGTCTAGTGATAAGGACCTGTTTCCACGATTATAAAGTGTTTTTGTGTAACTAAGAAATCATCAGACAACAATTTTTGAAATATGAAAATCCTGACACATTTTATGTCAGTGATACAAAAGCATAAACTTTGTGTGTCCGGGCTACCATTTTTATGTCATTTATACAACAGTAACCCATGAAGACAAAATGGGTCAAAATGCAGCTTTGTAGTTGGTTATATCCCATTTTTGACATTTTGCACGAACCTCATGTGTCATGCTATCATGTAATATTAATGAGTATATATTTCAACATAATGTACCATCGAATCTACCTTTGTGTGATACTCACAACAAATAGAGTGTCTCTCATCTAACAAGAAGCACACATCGCTGCCTTTCGACAAGGCGCTACTTCGTCCCGATTAACTAATTCAATAATGTATTGGGTTGGGATCAACCATATGATGTTACTTTTCTAACCTCTGTTCACCCCTGTGCCCCATTCTAAATCATCATAGAATATTATGAAAAAGACGTCAGACATATTTCTCCACTGACTCTTCACCTAATCAAATACTGACACAGGTGTAACCCCACTCAAGGTTTGGTTGGGTTCCAATTAGAGGAGGAAATGAGGAAGCGCGCCCAGCCTTGAGGACTGCTCAAAGACCCTTCATCGACCCAGGGGTCAGAGTAGATATGGAGGGAAGGTGCTGAGAGCCCCTGGAGGAGGATTAAGGTGTGGCACGTGTGGGAACACTGATTGGATGCTGTATTACACACCTGTGTAGCTTGGATAGGTAGATACATATAGGCTGGTATGTCTGATAAAATATGGGTTCCTACTAGAACAAAATTAGCGAGAATAGGGATGTTTGATTCAACTTATTATTTTCAAATGTTGTAAATACCCAATGCATCTATAAATTATGATAACTAAAAACGTAATAAATATGTTTTTAAAATACATTTGGAATATACCCAAATAAATTGAAAACAACATCCGTATTGTTTACACTGGTAACCCATTATTATATACTGTTACAATGTATTCTTTGATGTGTTATTGATTTCAAACATACCGTTGGTTGGTTGGTTATTGGGGTTTAACGCCGTAGCAACAATTAAGGTCATATCATGGCGGGAACAAGATTTGACAATTCTGTCGTTGATGATTGTATCTATGGAATGAACAAATCTATGAGAAGAAAGAGACCATACTCCTACACATTTACTGAGGCAGGTGTTCTTTAATGTGCAGGGTCCAATAGGTAGGGCTTCACACAACAGCCGGTGGCCCACTAGGAGCCTTTGATAACCCTGTCATTGTCACAGGGAGACATACAGAGGGGAGATGCAGCCAACCCACCTCAGCCCAGACTTGAACCCGGGCCACCCTCGCAAAAGATGGATGCTCTGACCACTTCACCACCCCGCACGCCCTCAAGCATATCGCCAACTCCAACATCCTTAATAGTCAACATACATGTATACTGGTAATGGTATGAACCTCATGACCGGAGTTCCTTGTTATTTAGTATTTAAGTGTGTCACAGTTCAACTATCCATATCAGTTTGTGACCCAGGACATTTGTTGACTGAAAGCACTGTTAATAGGAATGTTGCCCTTAAACAGTAGTAACAGTTGCAAAAGGGATCGGGGTACAATGAGGAATCCAGGTCAATATCACAATTAACCTTTCAAATGCTTATCTTCAACAAGTTGAAAATCAATGTTATCTATGCAGTATGCTTGGAAACATGGATGCGCCAAACACCACTTTGGAATCATGGATGCAAAGAAAAGTATAAAAACTAACACTTTCGTACATGCGATTCCTGTCAAAATGTGAAATTAGTGACACAAACCTTATCGCAATGTGGACTGTACATTTAGTGTTTGCAACCTCGGGTAGATCATGATGTTAAAGCGTTATTTTTACTTAAACATATTTAAAATCTGAAGAGAAAAGGAAAACATTAAAGCTATTTCTCTGCAGCTTTTAGTTTAATACGCTGTTAAACATAAATTCGCGTACAAACTTGTTTTACTTTTCCTGAGTTATGTTAAATTGCCTCTTAAAGCTCACACGAAAAGCCGTTTTTTGCCTGTATTACATGACTCCTATGTATATTTTATTGTTTAAGACAAAACCCCTTTCTCCCTTGCATCTAATTATCAAATTTGACTGAATCTGAATGTAATAGTCCAACTTGCATGGTCAGAAGCTATACCTCTCACCTACACATGCAGGCAAGGCTGGTGACGTCACTGGAGGCATAGGTACAGCACTAGAGGCAAGGGGCAAAATAAAGGTTTATGTTACTAAAAAGATATAATTGAGAAAAATTCGAAACTTTCAGAAATATAAGTTAGTTATTTTAACTATCTCCTTAATTTTTTACTTAATTTTGCAAGTAGTAGATTAAGGGTTATGATTTTCCAAACATGACTCACAGTTACCACCTGCCCGGGCCCAATGCCTCCCCTGATGTCACAAGCACTGCCCAAACTTGCCTCCTACAGATTCGCACGTGAGGTGTGAGACTGGCTTCGCACATACAGAAATAGACCTTAAACCTATTGTTTGGCTACTGAGGCCAATTCTCACCATGTGATTGTTTGAAATAGGCATTACTTACACATTATATGAGGTCGTCCTAATTTTAGAATTATTTATTTCGTGTGAGCTTTAATTAATCAAGTTAATAACATTGAGGGTTCAAATTTTCAATATGAATTGAGAATCACGAAGTTCTATATATATTTAGGTGAATCAATCTGTGAAATGTAGTGCGTGTCTAACATTCAACCTGGCATGTATATTTTGCAAGCTAACATTGTAACAATGGTGATCAACTGAATACTAAGCTTGTGTCTGAAGCTACCGTTCAACAGAAGAGACAATCTTTTCTGGATGTTTGAACGCCATATGTGGGTTACAACCATCCTAAGAACTCAACTAAAAGAACACTTTCTCTTTGAAAAGTGATATTCCACGATAATGTTCTTTTTAATTGGTTTGACTTTTACAAGTATTCACTTTATACAATCAAATGTAGAGACTCAGAGTAAATTTGAAAATAGGTATGAGATTAAACCAGTGTTCGAAATTAAGGGCGCACCCTGCACCCTGTGTGCACAATTTGGCAGCAGGGTGCATACTTTTTAGAAGGCATGCACCCGGCATGTGCATGATTTTTCAAGAGCATAAATGCCATTATATAGTAGTGTGTGCATCAGAAATATGCCGGGTGCATGATTTTAAACCACTATGCACCCTGTGTGTGCATAAAATAAATCCTTAATTTCGAACACTGTAAACTATATATAACAATCTCTGTATACCTCTTTTGTTTTCTCAACTAATGTCACCAGGAAGCAACTACTCGTACCGGGTTATGTATTTGTTTATAATTTCATATTTTCTTCTATCATCCCCTGTACAAAAGTTATGTCCATTCAGACCAGGTAGGAATCACTACGGTCGCTGGCCGCGTCAGCATTACATTTTTTCTTTTTAGTGTAGCATTCCGTTTGGAAGATATTTTTCTAGAGGATGTTTGTACTAGGATGTCTCTACTTTCTAAATGTATGCAGTCTGCATGGGAAAGGTACAGCTGGGCTCTCGTTCCAATGAAAAAGAAGGCATTGTTTTCAAAATTCCTGCGAACCAGGGCAGTGGGGAAAACTGGAAGTCTGTCAACGTGAGAAGCAAGGAAGAAGTGAATTCTCTGTGTGATTTACCATGCTAACTTTTGATTGAACACAAAAATAAAATCACAATCTAATGCAAACAACAAGATCAACTCTACCTTTTACAGGATGGATGAAAGCGACACTGCCTTTATCGCGCCCACCACCTGAATACATTCGGCAATATAATTTTATTTCATACTTTATTGAAAGTTTCGGCAGTATATATATATATATTTCACAGTGTCTAAATAAACTGAAGTCACTGATTTATCATTTATGTCCCTTGATCCTCTTAGCTCTGTTATTCGTCCGTAAAAAATCGCGATTGGTGATATTTCTCCCTTTATAACAGTTCAGGGAACTCGCTGTACACTTGCTGTCCGAAGGAAATACTTAAGTCAAAATAAATTTCAAAATTATCAACTAAAACGTCTAGAAATAACCAATCGCCATAAACCTGATGGAAAAAAATATGATAGTTTGTATAGGTAGCAGGGATACTCATAGGCTTGTGGAATGCGGCATTAGATCCTACATAAATTAATCAAATTCCCACAATATGATCATAACCAAGGGGCCATTCCCCCGGTGTAAATTGTCTATAAGTTCAAAAATTACTTGTGGGGATCTGTAATGACCCTTCAAATATGACTTGAAATGCCTTCGATACTTGATTTTTCTAGAAGTATCCATTACGCAGGGTGACAGGACAACTACCCCTGGGACCACTACCCCTGGGACAACTACCCTGGGGACAACTACCCCCTAGGACAACTACCCCTTAGGACTATTACCCCCTAGGACTATTACCCCCATAGGACAACTACCCCTTAGGACAACTACCCCTTAGGACAACTACCCCTATGGATAGGACAACTACCCCTATAGGACAACTACCCCTATAGGACAACTACCCCTTTAGATAGGACAACTACCCCTATATATAGGACCATTACCAATTTAGGACAATTACCCCTACAGATAGGACAACTACCCATATGATAGGACAGCTACCCCCATAGGTAGGACAACTACCCCCCCTTGATAGGACAACTACCCCCATAGGTAGGACAACTACCCCCTTTGATAGGACAACTACCCCCATTGATAGGACAACTATCCCTATTGGTAGGACAACTACCCCCCTTTGATAGGACAATTACCCCCTTTAGTAGGACAACTACCCCCTTTGATATAACAACTACACCCATTGGTAGGCCTACCCCTCCTTTGCCCTGCCCTGAACACCAAGGGCAGGTCCTACCAATGGGGGTAGTTGTCCTACCAATAGGGGTAGTTGTCCTATTTATGGGGGTAGTTGTCCTATCAAGGGGGGTAGTTGTCCTATCAAAGGGGGTAGTTGTCCTACCTATGGGGGTAGTTGTCCTATCAAAGGGAGTAGTTGTCCTACCTATGGGGGTAGTTGTCCTATCAAGGGGGGTAGTTGTCCTAAAGGGGTAATTGTCCTACCTATAGGGGTAGTTGTCCTATCTAGAGGGATAGTTGTCCTAAGGGGTAGTTGTCCTACCTATATGGGTAATTGTCCTAAGGGGTAATTGTCCTAAGGGGTAGTTGTCCCAGGGGTAGTTGTCCTATGGGGGTAATAGTCCTAGTGAGTAATAGTCCTAGTGGGTAATAGTCCTAGGGGGTAGTTGTCCCAGGGGTAGTTGTCCCAGGGGTAGTTGTCCCAGGGGTAGTTGTCCCAGGGGTGATTGTCCTAGAATCATTACGCAGTAGTGTCTCAATGCACCATCCTACTTCTAGTAGCCTGCCAGACATAAACAACTTCAACAACTATATACATACAAAAAGATATTTTTGACTCCTTAAGTTTTCATTTGCTGGCTGACTGTACGACCCTACTTGTAGTACTAGTAGGCTTTGAAATCCTACTGGAAGAAGGGTCTCATTGGACGAACGGCCCGCCTACGAGAGGCAATGATAAGTCTAGGACTCAGCCTCAAGGCCAAGGGATACGGTGTATGACTATCTTTCCAATTTCAACTAGAGGATGTGAAACACACAGACAATGTTTAGCTTCTTTAAATTTGCTAAAAGTCTGTCACTAGAGACAGGCGGTTACTTTTCTATAAAGACAAATAAGGTCTAAAAAGAAAATTGTTGTGTTCAGGCATAGAGATACATTATGTATGTCTATGGTTCAGGTAACCCGACCTACCCACGTGTGTTGGCCCTACTCTTATTTTATTTTAGGATTTTATTTTCCAACTTCTTTTTCAGAATCCAAAAGAATTGACCAGAAATGCTTGGAACAGAATGGGACAGCATATAGATGCTCAGGGCATGTATTTTAGATGCTAGAGATGATTTTAGATTTTTATAGTTTTTTTTAAAATTATTTCCAATACTGCCCAGGTCCATTTCTAGGCCTAGTAGGCCTAAGTTAAAAAAAAAAAAAAAAAAAAAAAAAAGAAGGAAAAAATCCACCTAGAACACAACAATATTTTGTATGCCTAAATCCCATACACATTGAACAACACCATTTGATTTTGGGTAGATCATCTAAGTACGACTGCCCCTCCTCTAGGCTTAGATCTGAGATGTTTGTTTGGTTGTGTGTGTTTTTTTTTTTTCTCTTTCCAGAATACAACACTTCCTCTATTTCGATCGATGTAAAATAATGCTATAGAACAAACTTGTTTCATAACTTAAACTTCAGAAAGAACAATGTGGAAGACCCTCTATGTAAAGAATGTAACAGCACACAGTCTGTATCACATGTACTATTTCACTGTAAAAACAGAGACCTGACTAGTAATAGAAATCTGTTTGAGAGCAAAATCAGTAAATATGTACTTTCTTATAATACACTCTCAGAACAGGAAAAAATGATAGTTGTCTTGGACCTCCAACCTGTATGTAAAAAAGAGGAGGAAGACAACGCAATTGAATCTATTTGTACGTTTGTTAAAAATGCGTATCGAATTGTACAATGCCTACCTCAGTGACAAGAATGTATTGCTTACATTAGTCAATAAAATTACTTACTTACTTACTTCACTAGATGAAAGCTGTATAAACGGTTCTTAGATTAACAACAACAACAGCTCCGCCCACTTCATCAGAACTGCATTCAGTGATCATTCACAAGCCAGTTTTCGCGGGAGGAGGGCGAGCGAGGCGTTCAGCTGCTGCTGAGCTGACTGACTGAGGACGGCTGAGCATCGAGTGCTCGAGCACGGAAAAGCAGCTCTTTTTGTTAGTTCTTGCAGTGTCAAGTCAAGACACATCAATGACAATAACATCCTGTCCAACTTACCTGAGTTTTCACACTCCATAGTTCTTCCTTTGTTGTTATAATCCGTAAAACTCCATCAAAACCGAGCGAACTGGTTTAACCACGACTTTCACGAAGGGGGAATCCCTTGGACTAAAAATAACCCAGGGGATTCCCCGGAAGTGACGTAGGACCGTTTCCGGTTTCTCGGTTCGGCGTCAACACGTGTGGCCGAACAAGTACCGAAAAACCACTTCAAAGCAAGAAATACGCCGTTACCATAGGGTAACAAAAAAAGTTAAGGATGCAGAACGATGATGTGAGTACTTTTTACTTGTATTTCACCAAATTAAGTGCCATTGAACGATTTAATTCGTCGTTATCAGCGCAAATGCGATGTCGGCCCAAGAAGCCAGGTTGTGACTTGCGTAGTTGCGATAAATATTGTCTTCCATCAGATACCGATTTATTCCTTAATTCATACGGATACAATTATTAACATCTATATACAAATTTCGCCCCTTTCATCTGCTGGTTTCTGCATATAAAATCTTATCTATAGAGACCAGTGAAACATCATTTTATGTGAGCGATATTACAAGAAACGAAGGTTAGCCTACTCTTAATTGAAGGGACCACAGCACAGGCACAGGCGCCGTAATCGAGTCGGCCGGTTGGTTTGTTTACCTATAACACCTAAACTGCTAAAGGTTGGAAAGTCCGGTTGACAATGTCCCTGCCTGTGATCAGAGAAGTGGACGGAAGTGAATCTGATTGGTTTAGAAGTATATAATTATTATATTGATATATGTAAAGTACAGGGGTCATAACGTTCCTATATTTTCCTATATTTCCTATATTTTCCTATATTTTTTTGGCACTCCTATATTTTCCTATATTTTGCTAAAAATTCCTATATTTCCTATATTTTTCTCAGAAAAGTCCGATTATCCATGCAAAATTGCAATATTTTGAGAAGTCAATAAGAATAATATCACAAAATCTCATGAGAAAGAGGGGAGAAAAAAAAACAAGGAGAAATCCCATCCTTTTCCCCCTCCCTGCCTTAATTGTGCCTCCCCTCAGGGAATCCGAGGGACATGAGGGGTGGGGGGTGAGGGGAGAAGGCCCACTTTGTGGAAATCCTGCTGATGTTTGGCAAAAAAATGCCTAAGATTGGCAGTCGGTAACAATGTTTGGCATACGCCAACATGAAATTGACACACTAACAATGTTTGGCCCTTACCCCTCCTGATCTTTGGTATTTTTAGTTTTTTTTTGCTAGTGGAATACAGGTGTAAAGGCCATCAGGTCAGTGTCAAGGGATCCTCAGGGCATGAGAGGAGAGTAAGGGCTGTCAAGTAAGGGTCAGGGGATCCTCAGGGCACAAGCTTGAGGGGAGGGTAAGGGTCACCAGGTTAGGGTCAGGGGACCCTCAGGGCAGGAAGAGAGAGTAAGGGCTGACTGGTGAGGGTGTCCCAGATTTCATTTTTTAGTTTCAAAATTTTGAGCTGGTTAAGAGTGCCCAAGATTCCATAAATGGGTGTTATTCTTCTCAGATTATAGATATCTGAATACACTCAGAGTGTCCCAGATTTCATATTTGAGGGGTTAATTTTTTAGAATTTTCCTGGCTGTGGCCCCCTCAGATCCCCCAATGAAGAGATATTCTCGAAAAGTAGAAATAAATCTCAACTTCAAGGAATAAGTATCCAACTAGTCTAACAGTGTCCCCGCAGTGTCCACAATTCCATGAAAGGACTGACTAGTGAGGATGTCCCAGATGTCATATTTGAGGGGTTAATTTTTCGAAATTTTCCTGGGGGGTCATCCCCCATACCCCCAGTGAATAGATATTCTCAAAGGGTAGAAATAAATCTCAGCATTAAAGAATCAATCTATCATAGTTGGTTAAGAGTGCCCAAGATTCCATAGATGGGTGTTATTCTTCTCAGATTATAGATTATGAATCCACTCAGAGCATCCCAGATTCCATATTTGAGGGGTTAATTTTTTAGAATTTTCCTGGGGGTGGCCCCACAGATTCCCCTAGTGAACAGATATTCTCAAAAAGTATAAATATATCTCACCTCCAAGGAATCGGTATCCTACTTGGCTGAGAGTGTCCAAGATTCCATAACAGGGTGTCATTCTTCTCAGATTATAGATATCTGTATTCACTCAGAGGGTCCCAGATTCCATATTTGAGGGGTTAATTTTTCAAAAATTTTCCTTGGTCAGGACCACAATCTAACAACATGTTTTTCTTTATCAAATTTATAGCATGATAACCATAAAATTGGATAATCAAAAGGATTTTTAAAACAATTGATTTGAATGTCATTGATCAAAGTAGTGCATTGAACAAAAATAATTGCAAGGTAGGTTCGTCTTCTGAAATATCTGTATTACTATTTATTACAATCATTTCTAAATTGCAGTTAGTCTTTAAACTGACCAAATGCCTATGAAATGGCTGTATCTGATATAATCAAAGAAGATCTTTAAAAAAGATTGCCGAAAATTCCTATATTTTCCTATATTTTTGCCCTAAAACCTCCTATATTTTCCTATATTTTCACTAAAAAATTCCTATAAAAATTCCTATATTTTTGCCGAAGGCCGTTATGACCCCTGAAAGTAGAAAATGGCCGAAATTATGACCCAGTGGGCAAAACTGGTTGTAATTATGTCATCCTGACGTTGAAACCTGACGTTGTTTTTACGTTGTTACGTTGGTTTTAGGTTGAAATAACGGATTTGCAAAGTTTTCTGACGTATTTTGGTTGAAATCCTGACATCCTCTGATCTTAGTCACAGACTGAAGAAAAGCATTTCTATGTTATCTTTATGCCTTTTTGACTTCAAATATCAGAAATAAATCCTTTTTCTAATGGACCTCATTCCATATTTTGCATAAATGTTGTAATTTTCAACGTTGAACCAACGTCAGTATTTCAACCAGAATACAACCATGGTTGAATTTAAGTTGTATTTTGGTTATCTGACGTCATGACCAATATCAACGTAATATCAACCTAGGAACAACATTGAAATTAGGTTGTGTGCGCACTGGGGACGTAATTTTGGGGTTGCCCAGCCAGTGCCTCAGGTGACCACTGGTCAGTCATGAATGATCGCTGGTGCCCTGAGAAGGGCTCTACTGACAGGGCAGTGCTGGCATCAGGCTCTGCGAACGTCCACGCTACCCATGATATTTTTATTGGAATTTCCTTATTATGACCTATAATATATATTACTTTCATTCATGAAATTATTGCGCTATTATGTTGGCGATGTCCCTGAAAAGGTTAGTTTTTGCAAATATTTAATTTTAAGCCATTTCCCTGAGACATGGTAAGTTTTGTTGACATGGGTGGACTGCTAACATGGCCACTTTCCCACCTTTATTGCCTATATATAAGTAAACGAGACCAGCGGTCCGGCTCGACTACGTTGCCTGTGGAAGGGACTGACTGTCTCCATTCCTTCGTCCACTTCAATCGATATTCTGCAGTGGTGGACCTAACTCACACTACCCGTAGCATCTGATTCATTCAAAATCACGTTTAAGCATTGACAACCTGCCTTAGGCAGGTCAAACGTTAGATTGGGCAGGTAAATTTCTGGCCAAACCAAAACAGTAACATATCGGCACGACGTCACATATTTTCGCTTGTCCCAGTCTTATCAACTGCCATAGCTATGTGGAAGGAAGAACATTCCACCAGGATAAACCTACCGGGCGCAATCACAGGCCATTTGAATGGTCGGCTGGACATGTACCCCCTCCACAAACTGTGGAGTAGGGACGAGTTAGCCAATTAGGTATGAATCATAGTGATGTAAAAGATGTGAAGGATATACTACAACTTTGACTGGCATGACTTCCAAAACATACTTTTAGACTATCTGTGGCTGGAGTGTGCATGCGTGATTATGCGGGCAGTAGACGAATCCTAGCCGGTAGATTTATCCTGTGACATGCCGATAACAGATGGCCACGGAATAAACAAACAGCCATGAAGGGGACACCGCTTGTGCCAGCTTGTGCCAGGTTTACTCTCATAACATCAGGCAGTTACGGGCCTATCATTTACCCCTCCTTGCGAGAATGCCTGGATATCCAGGGTAACCTGTTTTAATATGAATGCACAAGGTGATCAGGCGCGGATCCAAGAATTTGGAGAGAGAAAAAAGATTAAAAAAATGGGAAGGGGGCATGCAAAATTTCCCCCCGAGCCCTCTGGGCCTAGGGACCTACATTAAAAATGTGATATTTGAGCCAAAATAGCACCACCCCCCCCCCCCCCCCCCCCCCCCCAAAAAAAAAAAAAAAGAAAAAGAAAAAAAATTGCGCCTGGTGATAACGGATCTGTTACAGAGATGCCGGTTTTCCGTCTTTATAGGATTTCCGTTATTTTTGGTTTTACAACAAACTTCTAATAGTCCCCAACTTTAAAAAGAAAAATTAATATACGGTATCTGATTCCAAGGAACAAAATGCACTTATGTACATAATATATGTGTTGTATTTTTCCGAACCAGAAAATTATTTATAAAAGTAGAGAATAGTTCGTTGTTACCCTTCTAAAATATGGAAATATAGTTTCAAGGTCTTCTGTATTTTCCATATCTAGGGAGTGGTATCTCTGGTTGCAGAGTATGCTTTTTGTAATTATGTCGACAATTTGTATTCTACTACCGCTTTCTGTCTCGTAGCTCATACAGGGATGTAAGTTTTCAGATTTTTGTCTGATTTCAGATTTTTTCACATTTTCACCTCAAATAATATATTTCAAAATTAATTTCTTACATAACATGTCATGTTATAACATTTTAAGATGATTTCAGATTTGGAGGAGAACCTTAGAAACCCTCCGTTACCAGAAAGAGGAACACAACTAAGATCGTATACAATATCTTTGCAGCTATAATAAAACTGACTTTTTGTTTCAGGTGATATGGGGCATTATCAATAAAGGTTTCTGCTCATTTAAAGTCAGGTAAGGAAATCAGTCCGTATGTTTTTACTCTTATCGCAAGTAATTAATCATCCTCATTGGAATTTAGCACTCAAGGAAATAGACAATAAGACAAGTACCTCTGCTGGATGTTGTTTATCTTATTTTATGCTAGAAGTCACACCTTTCTATTTCTTGCAAAACAGTAAAGGTAACTGCATGGTTTGTTACTATCGTACGTCATTATCATAGTATTTGTGGATCGTTTCTACTCAGAAGCTGTCACTTACAGAGGAATCTCGAATTACAGTGTAACCATATTTTTATCATTTTCCGCAGAACAAAAACGCAAAAATTCTGCAGGAACGAATACAGCCTGACGGGTTTGTGTAACAGATCCTCCTGTCCTCTGGCAAACAGTCAATATGCAACAATCCGGGAAGAGAAAGGTACAATTTACAGTCATATATGAAAATTAACAATATTATTTGTTAGCTCGGAATCTCAAAATGTATCTAAGGATATGTGGCAAACTGTCTCAACAGGCGCATTTCAATAAAGGATCGCTAATGTTTGAAATAGCCTTTTAAAACAGCAGCTCTAATTTGTTGTAAACCACTGAATTAATACAGTTTGTGTTTTTTTCATTTGTCAGGTGTAATTTATCTATACATGAAGACAATAGAACGCGCTGCTTTTCCGCGCCGGTTGTGGGAGAAGGTAAAGCTGTCAAGAAACTTCGAAAAGGCGCTGAAACAAATAGATGATCAACTTATCTACTGGCCACAGTAAGAGTCTACCCTTGTTACCTATATATTGGATCAAATACACTCAATAAAATCAATTAATACTTTCCGTGATATCACGAGTACGGTACATATCGCCATATAGGATGAAATTGTAAACGCAAGGGTTTCTATGTAACCAAATGACATCTTAATATTTCAGACGTCCCAGGATAGACAAAGTAAGCTAACCCTCAATGCCTTTGTCTTATTCCACGCATAAACATAATTGCTAGACCAAAAAGTCAAATGTGCTAAAATTGATATCCTTTCACTAATTCTTTTTTTCAGTTTCATCAGACAAAAATGCAAGCAACGTTTCACAAAGGTTACACAGTATTTGATTCGTATGAGGCGGTTGCGTCTGAAAAGACAGTAAGTACACAGTATTATATATATATAAAATGTATGATAACATAAAAAAAATCACACACCGATAACTGAACAACAGTGAATTACTACATTTACTATTTATGTGGTAATGGAATGATCTTGGATGGAATTTAACAACAGGATTCCCACGCAGGTCTTAAATTGGTTTGCTCAAATTTAAGACCAAAAAAATATTTGACAGTTTTGTAGCTAAAGGTCTTGAATCTGAATAATTGTCAGATCATTCAAAATGCTGCTTTCAAGAAAGAATTCTAACTGCGAATTTACAATTAAAGATGTGTTGAGAATTTTTCCTTTGGTATTTACAGATATTCGATATTTCTTGATTCTTCTTAACATAGGTACCAAATTTGTCTTTAAAAAAGTCAATTTTTCAAAAATGCATCGGAATACTGGACAAATATGAATAACTCGACTGGTGGAGAACACTTTCCATTGGGCGATAAAGAAACATGATTTAGTTTCTACAAATTAGAGTAAAGTTTTGAGTACTAAAATCAGTAAATTGAATAGTTAAATTGTCTATAATATATCATGAAGTAAGCAGGCCGGAGCGACTAAGAGGGAACACATTAAAATCATCATACCGAGTGTGGAAATAGGGACATTTTGTGGTAATAAAATAGTACAAACAGTATTCATTCATGAATTCCACCAACTTTGCAGGAAGAAACTTGTCCCGTTGCAACGGAGGGTAGAAAGGAGGGAAACCAGACGAGAAGAAAAAGCGTTGGTTGCCGCTCAGTTAGAAAACGCAATTGAGAAGGAGTTGTTAGAGCGTTTGAAGAAGGGGACGGTACGTCTTTTTTCAAATGATCATATAAAGATACAAAATCAACGAAACGTAATACTTCTACTTCAACTTAATATTTTTCTAAAAATACAATTTTCAAAAAGGATATGCACTCTATTGAAAAAGGATAATTATGCACTTCATTAAAACTTCATTTTCTGGTATGTTCACTGTACCAAGAAAGTGTTACGTCACTATAACGAAAGCCAACCAGAGAGAAACATGTATTTACCATAACCTATATCTTTGGGTTGAAAATCTACTTTTCAGTATGCTGATATTTACAACTTCCCCATGACCGCGTTTGACAAAGCATTAGAAAAGGAGGAAGTGTCAAGTGACGAAGATGAGGAAGAGAAAGTAAACGAACAGGACGAAGAGGAGGATGAAGACGAATTGGAAGAGGAAGAAGAGGTATGAACTAGTTTGTTTACAGTACACAATTAAAGAATAAACATTACATTAATTCTGAATACGCATGAACAATATTAATCTACAAAATTCGCAAGTTACAGTTCAAATATGTTCTACACTCTAAACATTTTGACGGTAAAATATACAAAAATAAGTTATCGAATGACTACTTTTTCTCGGAATCTCCACACTAGGGAGAAGTATGGAAGCTTTCCCGGTTTGTTTGAAGTTCATGCCGCTATGTGTGCTTATTTCCCTCTCACGTTGCCGACCATTTTGTGAGATGAGGGGGACCCGTGTTGTGGTTGAGGAGTATCAACCACGGGTTTACTTCGTTGTCAGTAGTTGATCATCAAGATATTTACTTTCAGACTGATAACGAAGTGGAATATGTGGCCGAAGAAGAGTTTGAAGAATCAGACCTTTCAGATATGGAGGTGAGTTGAAAGAGCAGTGCAGTTACTAAGGAATCTGTACTCCTTGATTAAAATCGATCACAATTAGTCTTATTGGATAGACCAGAGAGTCCTTTTGATAAATATGTAATTGTAAACATTCAGACGGGATTACTTTTTTGCTTTGTTATAGGAAAATTAAATTGTGAGGTTTAAACGTGATGTTTAATTTTCCTGGGGCAAAAATAAGTGATTTCAATTGTTTTTGGTCTTAGGATATGCAAGATGCTGCCTCCTCAGATGAAGAAAGCTCCTCCTCCGATGACGAACCAAAGGCGAAGAAGCCTGCGCCGAAGAAGAGGAAACGACCCCATGTAGAAATAGAATATGACATAGAAATGGATCAGCCGTCAACATCAAAAATTAAGAACTAATAGGTTAATGGAAATAAATAAGCTAAAAGTCAAAGAAACCCCAAAGCGCTTTTGGTACTTGGTCTTATCACCGTCATAATCATCGTCTTTATCATGTGTAATAAATATATCATCACTTCCTTTTTCGTAGTTAAATGATGTTATGTGTTAACTTGCTTTAGTTGAGAAATACCCATTACTACTTCAGCCCCCGTACAGTTACCATGGACTAGGCCTACCCTATGGACAGACAAGCTCACGACCTGCTAGAGTGACCTCATCTACCCATAGACATTTGTGGCTCCCTCCTCTCCCCTTAATGCTTATTTAAAGCAAAATGTATCTATCCCTACACCCTATAAAATTAAATTCACTTCATCTGGCATATCTTAATATATTCTTATTCCATGATCCTTCAAGGCAAATTATTGAAACTTTGGACATACATGCAAATTGTAAACACGAATGAAAAGCACTCAAAATAAATCGTCATGGTTGGATTGAAACATTTTTGCTTTTCTCGTTTGCTGCTAAGGTATAGATCTAGCATTATTTCCCATGATGTGATTCTGAAAATAAAACCTTTTGATAATACATAATGGCAACCTACAAAAACACAATGTCAGAACAAAAGGGAAGTAAACATGCTCAGATGTTGGGGATTCGATGTACATACCCAACGGGGTGGTTCAATACAAATAAACCAATGCACCTAAATGCATGGTCTGTACGATAAGATTCTTTCACGGCGAGGAGTTATGGGAATAATTAAGGATGAGAGAGCAGACCTTTAGGTTAGTGAGGGTCAATTAACACGATAAGTTTCTAGATCTACTGTATTAACTGATTAAGAACGTTAAGTTCTGCTAGGGGCGCTACCATAGTTCCAGTTTAATGATCTCATTAAATTATATTTGTGACCCAGAAATTTCAGTTGTGAAATGCAGATATATATTTTATTTTATCTATTATATATATTAGAAAATACTA
The DNA here is from genome assembly GCA_936440205.1 of Lepidonotus clava. NCBI lineage: Eukaryota > Metazoa > Annelida > Polychaeta > Phyllodocida > Polynoidae > Lepidonotus > Lepidonotus clava. The sequence continues at coordinate 24,010,109 of OW387145.1, forward strand.
AATAAAGCTGCGATTAAGAATGCCTATACATATAATCTCTCCTTTTTAGACTATACTGATAGATCACCTGTAGATCTACCAGGAATGTAAGTTAGAACAGAACCATTAGAACCAAGTTTCTAAAACAACAGACAATTTAAAAAGTATTTAATTTGTTCTACACATCAAAGTTGGCCTTATAGATCTACTCCTCTGCAGTAATAGCAGGGGCGGATCCAGGAATTTTGGAATGTGTGTGTGTGTGGGGGGGGGGGGGGGGGGGCACACATATTAAAAAGGGTCCAGGCCACCCCGGCCTCTAAGGTCTTGAGTTTTACATTGAAAAAATCGAAATTGGGTCCCAATAAAAAAAAAAGGGGAGGGGGGCGCCCCCCTCTAAATCAGTCCCTGAATAGAGTGTGTTTATTTGCAATTATCACTCTGCCTCTGGTTATTATAACTGGGACCTATATATTTAGAGATGCCACTCAAGTCAAGAGAGTTAAAAAAAATCCGGAAAAGTAGGAAGGCCCATTTCCCGATTTTCAAAGTAATTAAGTCTAAATCCTAAAGGGCAGTTATGCAAGCTATTAAGGATTGACTGGGATCTAATTTTAACCTTAATAGATCTAATAGAATATAGCAAATTATTGAAATAGACTACATGCCTGCTACGGCTGCAGACACTTTTTTTTCTTCTCTTCCCCATTCTTAGAATGACTCATTCATGCTCATTCACACCCATTCACGGATATTCACAAGTTGCTGCGCCTGAACCGCGGGAAGATACTTGTGGCGCGGACAAATATTAATCTCCCAACATAGCCTATTTTAACTCTTCTATTGCTTATAATAATTTCTAGAACATCTGCTTGAAGAACACCGACCAATCACAGTAGATTTTAAGAGCGGCGGAAATCATGTTATCCGGACACTTGGACCAATCAGAAAGCACCTTACAAATAAAAGATGCTGACGTTGCTGAAGCTGGTTGCGGCGTTCAGCATCTTAACTCCTACGCTGGGATCCGCGCCTCGAACTCACGCATACTTAACTCCCTTTGTTGTTGATTTAGACCAGCGAAACGTTTCCGCTCCGGGAAAACTTCTGCTCGTGGTGAGTTTCGATGTGGTTGATTTTCATCTAAAATTCATGTTTCAACTAGAAAAATTGAATGTAGCCCAATGAAAAATCTTCTCCATAACTCATAGAATTTATCGGAACCCCAGTTCCTTAATGTCGCCTTGTAACTTAAGATATTCAAGTTCAAACAAATTATTTCTCTCGCCTCGGGGAAGAGGCCTGGATTGCCATAGACCGAATGCCAGTTGTCGCGCATGGCCGCGAAGTTGTTGACTTCCACCGTATGCTTTAGCATTGGAGGGCATAAACAAATCGGATTTTCTCATCTGTCTACCACAATTATAACCTTATTTTGTGATATACTGTAGCTTTTGCTTCTGGCTACCTGTAAGTATGCTTATTTTTGCTGGGGGATGAGTTTGAAAGAGAAAGGAAACAAAAATCGGATCGTTTTGCATTGCACCTATGGGCCGGAAGTCAACAACTCGCTATTAAAACCGCGCGATTCATCAGGGTGGCGGCGCGTCTGGCAGGGGGACTATGATTTGGCTCGATTGTAACCTGTAGGCTAGCTAGCTCTAGTCTAGAACTCTACTCTAGCACTGCTTTACTAAGATGTGTATCGAGTTAAAACACACTCCCTACCATTTAAGTTCTAAATCCTGGCATACACTAAAAGGCGGAAGATAGGCTCGGTAGCGGCCAAAAGACTCCTGAGCCCCAGACAGTTTTTAAAGGTTTTCTCCCAATATTTTGGCCTACCACTAAAAAAAAAAGAAGCATTAGATCTACTTATATCCCCCCCCGCGCGCAGGGGTAGATAGGTCGATTTGTTTTGTACCTGCCCATATCATTATGCCCAGATATACTCCAGCATTCTTGAACATTCAGAAATCTTTTGATCTAGATCTAGGCCTAGATCTGATCTAATTAATATTCTATTCCCTGTCATCTAACCTATTCTATGTCATTTCTCTTGAATCTGTAATTTTAGGAAAATAATTGTCAAAAGAAAAGTTTTAGGGTCGGCAGGGGTCTATTATCGGCACCCCCAACTCGTATTCTGATAATTATTACAGATAAAATTGATGGTTTTTTAATGAAATATATTATCGGCACCCCCAACTCGTATTCTGATAATTATTACAGATAAAATTGATGGTTTTTTAATGAAAAATTTCTATGTTTAAAGGAAACTTGTAGATCTACATTATCCTTCACCATTACATTTATCTAGAATGGGCTGTGCATTGATAATATAGACTAGTATTAAAATAAATATTACCGTACATAATGACCCGTCTAGAAATGACCATTTTATGATGCTGGATAAGGTACACAGATGTGTAGAATTCATTTGTCTGCCTCAAAAACAAGTATAAGGATTTTATTTTGATTGAAGCATATGCAGACTTGTACATGTAGTTGTAAATGGAGAATGTCATAATGTATGTGAACCTGCTCGAAAATCGTTGCACCTTACCACATAAAGATATTGAAATAATATACTGATCACATCACATCGTAGGATTATACTTTTCCTTAGGTGCAGACGGTAGGTTTGTGAAAACAAACGGAAAAAAGGGGCACGATGGCCGGTAGAGGACGAGGAACCGCCCTCCTCGAGATCCTTCGTTCTTCAGGTACCATAGCAAGGTATATATACAGTATTTTACACACTAAAATGCGTATCTCGCAGTATCATACTTAGATAATACGTTAAATCTGTATGTACATGTATGACATAAATGTAATGAACAGCTCCAGTTCCACGATATCCCTAGAGGCACGATATGAATATCTATGCCATTTCTGCCTTCTATTCAAAATGATAATGAATTAAATTATATCTCTCATTTGATTGGTATCATGCACCTTCAATATTGTTTATAACTGTTTTTTCCTAATTTGCGTTTTGCCTCCAAGACCTGGCAATCAACAACCTCAACTTGAGCAGACACTGGACACTACTCAAGCTAAACATGGATTGGCCGAAAAGTCACCATCCGTCCAAGAGGAACACGGCTTGGGACAGTCAGATATCACATCAACGTAAAATGTCTAAGAATGTCACAAAATAAATGATTGATATATAGATTTTTGTGGTCGATGTTTCTGGTCGATACTAATTTGACAACTCATATAGTTATATGACGTATTGGTTCGTAAAAGGGCTTGGCATAAAATTCAACAAACATATTACCCTCAAAATGTTTATCAGGAAGTTGCAAGATAATTCAAAAGAAGTGACCACATTTAAAAGTACGGTTGTGTAGACGAGGCGGTGTTGATCTCCCAGGTTCAAAAAAAATTTTCTCACCGAATCCAAAAATTCCAATGGATTATTTCTTTCCTCTCCTTAAGAGGAGAAATAGGTAGAAAAATTATTAAATATCACATTTAAAAGTACGTTTTATTAATATTCTATTATTGCCGTTACCCCAAAATCTTCAGGACGTGCACATACGCGTTCCTTGGTGATATGGACCTACCTGTAACTGTTTCATTGTACCATACGTTTTACTTAAAGCTCAGCCATAGCTGGTTCTCAACGTGAAGCGTCAGTGAAGCCGCACAGTACTCTGGAAGAAGCCATAAAGTCGGCCAAGTAAGTCTTCTTCGAGCATGTGTGCATGTGTGCATGTGATCATGAGATATAGTATGATGAGTATAGTGCGATTTGAGTAAATGATCACATATAATGATGTTGAAATATGTATTTATATTAATGCGTACATATTGCCCACCTGTATGAATGTTGTGATACGTTATTTTGACAGTGAACGAATCAGTCGAGCAGAGCCTGATGAAATGGCAGCGTGTTTGCAGAATTGGAATCCAATGGAAGAAGACTTTAATTGTCCCACATTCAACTCGTATGACAGCGGACCAGGGAAGGACCTCCCTTTACAAAATCAGAGGCCGTGAGTAACATATGCTAGCAATAAAAATACTACAATTATGGGTTAGATTAACAATATGATTAAGGAAACAAACGGTGTATTTACATAAATCACGTACTTAAAGGGACAGTCTCGTCCGTGCGACGGAAGTGAATTGATACGTTGTAACCCCCTGACTCCCCCGCCAAATTCGCGACGTGACCAATAACGTCGCCGGATTACATTCCAAAAGAGGAAAACACGTCGCCGGCCGTCGCGTCGTTAGGTTAACGTCGGCGGACCTAAGCTTAACAACGGCAGGACGAGACAGCCCCTTTAAGAAAATCGAAAGCATATGTAAGTTACACTTTGTTTAGATAAATGTGTTTTATCCAAATAATCAGTAGCGTACTACCCTGATTGCAACATTGGTACACTCAAAAGGGAATGTATTATAATTCGAAAAATATTTTTTCCGCAATTTTCTTATAACGTTCAAACTTCTATTACATACATTCAGTGTCCAAGGAGATCAGCAAACATCTACTAACTACCAGCTGTATGTGACTGGAATACCACTCGAAATGACCGAGGTGAGCGCCTTGTTGTTATACTAGATTGATTCATAATTCATATTTTTTTGAATCCACTCACAGACAACAATAGTCCTTCTAAGGAGACGGCCAAGATCTTCTCATAGGGTAAATCAACAACCAAGCATCCATCCATCAACACTAAAGCATACATCTTGAAACACTTTTACATCACTTGTATGTTTTGTCTTATGCAGATCGGACTCTCGAACCTATTCTCAAGAGCCGGGCATGTTATGCGCACGAAGAAATTGCCAAGTAAAATCCAAGGAAGACCTGACACATATGGGTAAGAGGATCAATCTGATCATTAGGAAATGTTCTATCAGAAAAATCCCTATGTTTTATTTGTTTAAAATAATTGTGCTGAAAAATCATACCTTTGTAATCTCGTTGAGCACGCACTCTTACGGTGACTATTACCAATGGCAACATGTTCCCACTTAGAATAGAGAAATAAAATAATATTTTTCTTTCTTTACTGATAGCTTCGTTCAATTTCGCCTACTGTCTGAGGTGGAAAGTGCCATACGAATGTTAGACAACTACCCAATAGGACAATGCATGCTCCGAGTCCGGATAGCCCTGAGTCCAGAGGAGAGAGACGCCAGACGCAAGCAAAAAGAAGTAAGATATATCTTGTCAGTGTAGATTGTCCTCTAATTAAAAGGGGAAAAAAGGTGAAAATTATACTGATCTAGAATACAACGATTATCGCAATGCTTTGATTATGCCAGAAATTATTGCAGTAACAAAAACAAGCGTTTAAGCCTACTTATATGAAGAGCTTGAAAAAAAAATGTTTTAGAAAAAAAAAGATACTGCTAACACGAAAATCACACATCAAAATTGTGTTCAGTGCGCAATTTTTGTTTCGATTGTATGTTGCGCGATATGTTGCCCTAATGCTATCCCTGCGAGTTAACAAAACTATATAGAATTAACTCATGCGAAGCATTTTTTCTGTGAGTAGGAAATTCAAAGTAATAAAATAATAGTGCAATGAAAACGATATGAGGTTACCAATCCTGTAAGTAAAAGAAAACATAATTCATGCTTGTATCACACTTAAAAGAACAAAGTCTATTTTTTCTCTGTTTTAGCTGCAGTATAAATTAGCAGATGAAGTTGGAGGGGAGGAGGAAGAGGAGATGGCTCCTCAGACGGTCAATGAGGACGGAGAGGAGGTAACCGAACCAAGAGAAGGAACTCCACCAGATACCGAACCCGAACCAACAGTCCATAATGTCCCACGTTTTGACCCTGCCCAATCAGTGACTACAAATACCCAGCATAACCCCCCAGGTCCTGGCGCCGTCTCGCACACTGTTCCAGAGTCAACACCTTATGCAGGTATTCCGGCCAAGCATGTGACGCCTAGCGGTACTGGAGAGGGACCAAAACACACCGTCCCCAATGACCAGTCTGCAGAAGCTACGAAAACTGCGACAGCGAGTATGTAACTTATGTTTAGATCTTGCGTAGGGAGAATGAAGGTGTTAGAAATGAGACTGGTTCCCACGCAGGTTTGAAAAAATCTGGATTCGATCTTAAATTTAATGCATTAAAAAAAATGAAATTGTTGTAATCTTGCGATTATAAATGCCGATTTCAAGGGAATACACGTATGCAAATTTATATCATATCTACATGTTGATAAATTTTCCCTTGCACATGGTTGATAGGTATTATTCAAGAAACCTTGGTCCTGAAATTGATCTTCAAAAATATGTGGGAACCCTGACCAAGTATCAATACATCATATCTTAGGAAGTACGCGTAACAATTCTTCATGGGTATCGATTGTTAAAGATTCGGCCTACTGCCATTGACTTTTAGACTGTCAATACAGTATGCAAACATCGTATACTGTTGCTAAACTGAGAAGTAAACATGAGCATGTTTTGAATAATTACAGGGAAAACACCGACCATTAAGCCGGAGCCTCGACCGTGTCTATTCTGCGGAATGGAAGGTAAGCTTGGATTACCAAGTTATCAGTTAGAGAATATGCTGCTCTGAAACCAGATTTGGATATTTACTCCATTCGGTCTAACAATATCCCAAGAACTAAATAAAATACAATGGTGCACAACTGTGACAATATCCAGGGTGGTCCCTGAACAGAGAAAAAAGGGTGAAATGGGCCCGATAGAAAAACACTGTCAATGAAGATAGGGAATTTGGAAATTTTCCCGTATTAGAAGGAAATCACAGCGAATTTCGTTTCATCAACTTCTGGATTTTCTGATTCAAACTATGTAAGACTATTTAGTTTTTGTAGAAGCATTTTCCAAAATTTAGTTTTCACTTAAACACATAAACCAGCATCAAATCAGACAAATCGTTCTTTCAAATGTTTTATGCTTCATCAATATCATAAGAGGCATGAGGTCTGCTCGGTTCTGTGTATGCTTCATACCCTATCAGAGACCTGTGGCCATGCCATTTCTTTGACAGAAAGGACGATCTGTGTCTTTTGCATTGTATTTTCTATTGCTACAAGTGAACTTTCTTTGTCTTGTACGTGTCAGCGTATTATCATGGTTCTTTAAGTATATTACTTACGACTTGCAGCTTATAAACGATGTACCAAATGCCAAGGCGCCTATTGTGATGCGAAGTGTCAAACTGAAGATTGGATAAAACATAAACTTCTTTGTAAAAAGTAAGTATCTGTATTTACTGCTGCAATGTAACATATCTGTAAGAAGTGATCGATAGATTACCGGTGGGTAATTGTATTCGTTTGATATTTGATATAGTTTAGCTGAGCTATGTATTGTTTTCATTTATGCCCTAAGACTGGAACTGTTTACATATCAGAAGGAATTCACTCCCTTTGCAGGCCAGTCAGTGAATTTGAAGCTCGATTTGAAATTGACGATGATGAGATAGACGATTGTCTCGAGGTAAGTGACATGTTGAGTTCGACTTATGTCATCATTCAGTCTGACTAACGGCAACTATGGTAACTGATAAGAGTTTCAACAAGCCAAATTCTAGAAAGATAATTCTTGACAGAAGAATGATTTGTATGTAAACCCCAACTTATATTTCCTGTTGTTGTATTCTAAACACTGACTGGATTAAATCTTACGTAATTATGGGAATGTGATCAATGATACACCGGGTGTACATTAGGATATAGATTTAGTTTATTAATCCTCGAAGGACTTTCTGCTAAACTAAACTAAACTTGCCCACCAAGACGAGTTTATCATGAACGTATGTCTTCTCCAACTAGGAGACGATCGCTAACCAGCGTGTGGACGTATCCAGCCTGCAAACTGAGACGCTGTCTATAGGGAAACCCACTGAGGTATTTAGTTCAAAATAGTTCCTAAAAGATATTCAGGGTAACTCCGGTTTAAAAAAAATAAGAAACGGGTCCTGAAATTTATCTTTTCAGAAATTACACTAAGACAAGGAAGACCCACAGAAAATTTTCTTTGGCGTGACGGAGACATGGGGGAAAATTTTCAATATTTGAAAGTAAAATCTAATCAGTCATTTTGGATAATGAACTCAAACCAACCCATTTGCCGATTTTGAACAAAATAAGGTAGAGAGTACGTGTTTTAAATACAACCACTGAAAGAGGCACATTGAGGTTATGTAAATTAAATTGGTGTGGATTATTCATGAACGTTAACCAAACAAATAGCACAATTACCTTTGACCAATATAAGAAAGTAGGAGGCAGACTGGGAAAATTAATTTCTTAATAATAACATGTTTATTAAACTACTTATAGTTGTCTAATAAACTACACCAGTGCAATATGAAGTTAGTATGTTAGCGGGAAATGTACGGAAATGTATTTTTCTTAGAATGTATAAACTTTCTCCTTAAGGTTATCCTGACGGACTGTGTATCGCCGGACAACTTCTCCTTAGTAAAAGCGGCAAACTTCATTAAATTGGAGGACTTGAAAAAAAACATGAATGAGGTAATAGACTTCGATTTTATACAATGATTGATATACTGCTTACTTCAAAATAAAACAGGACGAATCATTTTAGCCATGAACTGTTTACTTAAAAAAGTGTTACCTATGGGATTGATAAAGTTTACATAAACATAAGTTAATATATGAGAGCAAGGATAATGCTATGTTAGTTTATGAATATTTCATTTATGTGTACAGATAAAATAGGTTTTGCTAGAAGACGCTGACAGATCTTCCTTTTTCTTCCACATAATTGCATTCCTTGTGATATTTTCTCAGACATTCTCTAACCACAAACCCCAAGCCGACTACAGTCCTGAGGTGGGGGAGGTCTGTGCGGCCCCCTACCTGGGCGATTGGTACCGGGCGGTGGTGGAGCAGCTTCACGGTGCGCGGGGCGAGGCGGTGGTGACCTTTGTAGACTACGGTAACCGGGAGACGGTCGGTCTGGACCACCTGGCCAAGTTACCCCCCACAATGGCCGGCCTGCCCCTGCAGGTAAGAGCTCTTTTACTTTACGATTAGCCATTTTATAAAGAGGTAACCGTGGAGTCCCTTCTCATAAGAACAGCGTGTATTCTGCGATACTGACCGAAGTGGGTGATCTGGAGGCTCAATCAGTGGCCCCAGTTATCCTCCAAGTATCAATCATTGCCAATTAAGCCTGCTCGCTGTGAGAGGTTCGCAAATTGAAATTCGGCTCGCTATTTTACAGCTGTGTGTTAAACAGTATTAAGATCAAACAAGCCCTTTAACCATAAGGTGCCACTGACTACATTCTTTGTCTATGCGATCTCCAGTGGAACATGTTGGATTTGTCGAAATTCTCCTTGTCTACAGAGTTTTATATTTCTCCTAACAACCTTCGAAACGAGCTTAAACCTACAAACGCATTCGTGTGTCTCTAAACCTCTCGGAAAATATCCTAATTAAAGTTACATTGCCTGTACACAGTATTGTGCTTCGTACCGAAACTGACAACCTCATACGTTCTTGACTTTTCTTTATTCATTTAACTATACATTTTTACTCCTTCTAAAGGCTATGCAATGCACACTGTCAGTCCAGCCGGTCTCAGAGGATGGTGAGTGGTCGGCCCAAAGCCTTCAGGTGCTGGCCGTAAAGCTGTCCCCAGCAGAAGGGTCATTAGTGGCCACCAACCTCGGTCAGCGCCAGAAAAAGACGAGTGTTGCCCTCACAAAAGGTGGGATATGAATGGCAGTGGATTTCTGCTCTTCTGAGGTTATAACAAATCGTTGTATTTGCGTCTCAATTGAATGTAAATATGTAAGGGCAGACCAAACGCCAGTAGTCCCGAATTTTGAGATTACTGAAAAATCGCTATATATTTGTTAAGAACATATTGTTACATTCTTTTGCAGATGGTGATGATTTGGCGGAATATCTTATTTCAGAAGAAGTAGCGCGGAAGTATCAAACGTAAGTTTGCAAAGCAGCACTGTTGCATCTAATCTTCAAACTCTATCAACAAAATACCAAAATACCATGTATTCCCTACGATGTGCAAGTAAAGAAATGCCTCGCGAATGTAAAATGCCAATTGTTTAAAACAAGTCGAAATTATTTACTCAAAATACTGAGGCATTGACGAAACCCAAGTTTGCTAATTTTCTTTCGATTGTACTCGATTTTTGTTGTGTTGGTACATATAAGTATAGATCATATAGGTATTAAGTTACCAAAGCAACAAAGGTATAGGTCTGTTTTTGAAGTGGGTCTATTGTTGTGGACCAGTGGACCGTGGAATTGTTTAATTGGTGTGCCCTCTCTGACCCCCAGTGGTGGTCAGACTGTGGGGCCTCCACTCAGTGTCTTCTCATTGGTCACTGGTGGTAGAGGTAGGAGGGACAAGTATCAGTGATTGACATCCAGTGTCCATGGGTCCTATATATAGAGCTGACTCACAACTTGTAGCCACTCATCGGCAGGGAGAGGCTTTGGGAGGGTAGTGGTGGGAGGGAGGTGGGAGGGGGTCGGAAGGCAGCTGTATCCCAGTAGTGTCCATTGGGCAGTGCAGTTGTCCAGGGCAGCTGTCCACTCATTGGTCAACCTGATTGACCAATAGGACTCCCTCCTGTACCACCGTCCGTGCGCTCAATCAGCCTTGACCCTGGCGTTATGCGCGGTACGGGGGGGAGGGGGAGAGAGTGGTACCGGCCGCCGCTGGGCCGCGGTCCGTACTGTAGACCACAAAAGTCCAGGGGGGGGGGGGGGGGGGGGGGGCTATATGACATGTTCCTTTTATAACGTTTAAAAACCACCAACGCAACATCGGCCAATTTCTGGCCGACATTCTTCAGATTTCTAGTCCCCCTATTTTGTGCATATTCTTAGCACTGCCAGTGCAACAGTGTAACATGTATATTTGATCTGAGTATTAAACAGAAGGTCATCAATTCCTTTTTCTAGATCTAAAGAAGTTGAGAGGTCATCTCAAACCGTGGCCGGACAGCAATCTGTGACTCCAAACTTGACCCCGCAGAACACCCCACACCCACCCGCCCAGGCCCCCAACCCTGCCCGGACGTCACTCAGCCCCGTGTCACCATACAACACACCGTCCGTGGTAGAACCCATGGGTCCCAGTCAGCCAGCCGGGGTGTGTAAGGCGACCAGCGCCCAGCAGGTAGAGTACATCCACAAACAAGCAGTGGTCCTTGGCGAACAGCTTACCATCCAAGTGGTGCATATAGAGTCGATCGACAAGTTCTGGATCCAGGTCGACAATACGGAAGAGTTTGAGGAACTCCAAGAGCGGCTGAGAGCAGTTTACCACAATAAGGCTGCCAAGACTGGCTTCAGGTTTGTTGGTCAAACTTTAGACTACATTGTACTTATGTTTGTGATTTTCTTTTTTTCCGTGTTTTTTTTGCACGTCATATGACGTGCAAAAACACGTCTATGTGTTGATCATATGTAAGACAATCGTTCGTTGAATGATTACTGCTTGGCATAGATTATGTAGATGCTGAATATAAAGTATTAGGACGTTTTGTGTTTTAGTTCCTTCGCCAGAGGCACAGGGTAAGTTTTCCGCGCATACACCTCGTATCCGTTGTACAAACTTATTATCCACGCAACTTGTCACAAGCAGTTAAAGCTCACTGGTGTAGCTTTGCTTGGTATCAACAAACTTAACCTCATTCATGATTGTTAAAGCACGATAATCATTGTGTCTATTAGTGGAAGTGAGTGGGAATAGACTATTAACAAGGATTTATGGTCTCTTTACAAATTACATCATGCTATGTAAGCTGTAGATATATCATCTATATAAGACATGTTTAAAATTAACCGCATATTCCCCAGTGCATACTTTAACAGTTTTGAGTAAAACTTTCACGGTCAATATGAATTTAATGTAATCGCACAATTTTTCATCTAACTACAGACGTTCACACATTATGTTGAAAACCTAGAAATATCATGAAATTCAATCCCAAAGACAACATCTTCGATGTTAGACATTTTTCAGGAAAAACACTGTGTATACACTTATCTCAGTATGTATGTATCTCATAGTTCAAACATTTTTCTTTCATTAACACCAAGACCCCCTTTCTATGAGATATTAATAGTTAAGAGTAGACCGGTGGCAGTACAGCAAGCATTGTAGTTTTCTAACTGTGCAATAGATTGTTGTCCATTGTAAGGTGCAGTGCACACATCTTGTTTCTGAGGTTTGTATATTCGGTTTCGTGGTATCTACGGTTACTTTTAGGACTTTGCATGTGGATGTAAATCAGCCTGCCGACCGACATTGTTAGTAATAGATGGTGCTGAATTAGATCAACCTGTATTGTACTGTGTTAGTCATCTCCCTTCGCTAGACATTTTCCCCATATTTTCATGATGACATTGTTTTTTTTAGTAAACGATAGTAGGTGGTAAACACACAATCAACATTCCTATCCAAACCACTTCTGAACTTAGTTGGTCTACAGACAAAACTATTCTGTCTACAAAGATGTTATGACGGTAGTATACTGCCTGTCAGTCCCACTAAATATTTCCCTACTTTCTACATCTAACTTTCAGATGTCCAAAACACATGCTTGTTGCAGCTTACTCCCCGACCTACCAAACCTGGTTCCGGGGTAAGGTGGTGGACTACGACACGTCCAAGGTCTCTGTGTATTACCTGGATTACGGTAACCAGGAGAGGGTAGACTTCTCCCACGTTCACAGCCTGGATAGTAGTTTTTGTAGTTTACCGGCACAGGCCCTCTGCTGCAAACTGGGAGGTGAGTTAAACTGATCTAATAGATCAAAAAAAAGAAGCAGCACCTTAACGATTTTAGCGCGATATTATCCACATTCTTAATTGTTGCTATATCATTGTGATGAATATTGAAACATATCTCTTTTCTAAAAAGGATGTCAAAACTATTTACAGGTATTTTCCCGTCGCTTCACACATTACAACTACCGTTTGTCTATAAACATTTATCATGCAGGGATGCAAGTTTTCAGATTTTGTCACTTCAGCTCCTCTAATAATACCTGTAACTTTAAAAAAATTGTATAGTTTAGAGTGAAAGCACCAAAACCACACCGTAGTCTTGAGTGTGAGGTAGGCTTTATTAAGTCAAAAAAATTATTTATTATATCACGTTTTATATCATTTTAAGATCAATTCAATTTTACATAATCATACTGTTTCAGATTTTTTTCGTTATACCCGACTTATCCCTGTCTATGGTATCCAAACTCGTCTCCTCAGGTGTGCACTCCAAGTCGCAGGTGGCCTTAGCCTGTTTTCACTCGTACGTGGAGAACGTGCGACTGGAGGCCAAGATCTGTAGCGAGGAGGACGGTCTCTACGTGGTGGACCTGTACGACCCCAACAAAGAGGCCTCTCTGAAGGACACACTTCTCTGTCAGTTCACTCCCCCTCAGTCCAAGCCGCATTCACAACAGTCCAATCAAAGACAGCCCAGTCCCAAACAGCCAAGTCCACAGAGTCATACACAGTCGAGCCCAAGACCACTAAACACGAAACAGCCGAGTCCTAAAAAGCAGAGCCCCAAAACGGCAAGTCCGAAAGCACCAAGTCCAAAAATGGCAAGTCCTCCTCAAAGAAGCATTCCAGAGGTACTGCTTTCTTTTTTCATTTGCATGTATTTAAGGATAGAGTAGGGTGATGAGGGCATCGTCTTCGTTGGTCACGCATATATGTTCATAACTCTCTTAATATCTAAGATATCTTTACATATTATATACCAAAAAATAGCTGCTTTCTATATCTACCTTACTATATAAGTAATTTAATTAGTGATTGATATGTTAGTAACAGATACGGCTTCAAAATTAAAACTCGAATTTTTGTACTTTTACTTTTTGAACAAAGATTTCTCAGTTAGTAATGAATTGACGGGAATGACACTTTTCAAACATGTTAGAAACATTCTTCTTGAGGGAAGCGTGTCTCAGAATTTTGATTTAGGGCCTAGTTATGTTTTTATTGAATGTATAAAAAAATATTAATTTTTTTTCAACATTTTTTACATTTTTCACCATAAAAAGCAAACAAAGCCCTAAATCTGTATTTTGAGACACGCTTCCCTCGAGTGCAATGTTCTTAACATACTTGAGAAGTTTCATAAACATTGGGTAATTGATAATTAAGGAATCTGTGTTCAAAAAATAAAAGTTAAAAAATCAATTTTGTATATTCTTTGACTTATTACGGGACTAAAATATAGGGCAACTAAATCAAATATAATACCATTAAATAGCAGAGATATTCAGCTTTAAAATGATATATAATATGTCTAGATTAAGAAAGAATTAGCAGAGTTATAAGCAAACACGCACAACTTTGGAAAATGGGAAGCTGATCCCCCTACTCTAACCTTAAGTGGAAAAATACTTAGAATTTTCATATTTTTGAAAGTGATCAAGGAAGCGTTATGTAGTTTCAAAAGTCACAAAAAGTCACAGAATTTTGTAAGAGAAACAAATATTTTCTAAACAAAATTTTGGCCAGGAGATTTCGAAAAGGAACCATCTATATTTACCTGCCTGATATACTATAATAATTATATGCATACTTGTAAGTTCATCTACAAAGACATATCTAAATATAACTTGGTAAGAACAATATTCTTGCAAATACTTAAAATGTACGAGTGTATTATCATCATTTGACAAAATATTAGGGCATGAATTCGGTTATCTGCTCTGAATGATAAATTTGATTCATTAATTTGTAGGAAATATCTGAACCTCAGCTAGTGCTGGCTGCTTCACTCCCCCCGAGCACCCTGCCCACCTCTGCAGACCTGCACTCAGTGATGGTTCACGAGGCAACATCAGTAGACAATGTGATCTTATATGATGTTGACAAACTGGACGAGTACGACACCTTCCTAGCCCAAGTGGATGACCTCCTTGACGGCTACTCGGGCCAGTATGAGCCATCCACGCCAGGCGAGCTGGTCCTTGTCAGGGACATGGGGTCAGTGTGGCTGCGCGGGGAGGTGCTATGTGTGGGACCTGGAAGTAAGGCACTTCTCAGGTTGGTGGACACTAACCGAATTGAAGACGCAGAATTTTCTGACATTGCCCCGATGAGTTCTGAACTCAAGCAGCCCCCAGTCATGTCCATCCGGTGTGCACTTTGGAACGTGAAGTCAGTTAGCCCCGGAGCAGACTGGGTACGAGATATTAAGCCTGAACTTTGCTGCACCAAACCCATGAAGGCCACTGTGATCAGGTTTGGGGTGCCGTGCCATATAGAGTTGTATGTGGAACCAGACTTTTCCGAGAGCCTGAACAGTGTTTTAATCAGAAAGGGATATGTTATACCTCGTGTCCCGTTGACAACAGGGGATCCTATCACGACCACTCAACCAAGTGATGAGACTCCTGAGAAAGTGCTGCCTGTGTCCCGTACACATACACCACCAGCACCTATGATGGCTGATCACCCAGTTACGACTATTCGATCAAGTGATAAGTCTTATGAGAAAGTGTCACCTGTGTCCCGTACACATACACCCCCAGCACCTGTGATGGCTGATCACCCAGTTACGACTACTCGATCAAGTGATAAGACTCCGGAGAAAGTGTTACCTGTGTCCCGTACACATACACCACCAGCACCTTTGATGGCTGATCATCCAATTACGACTACTCAATCAAATGATACGACTCCCGAGAAGGCATTACTGGTGCCCAGTTCAGTCTCTCCAGTGCATACTGTCGCAGTGGATCACAGAACCAGGCACACTATTCCATCATCACTGAAGGACTTTTCCTTCAGTGAGGGGGAGACGCAGCAGTTCCGTAGCCCAGCACCCTGCGTGACCATCTGCCATTTGGACGATCCAGGTAGTTTCTACTGCCACTGGAATGACGAAGGCATTCCGCAAGCCTTTGAAGAGGAAGAGGAGGCTTTCCGCCAAACCCTCAAAAGGTTGCGACCTAAACATGGGAAACATACACTACAGGTCCGAGATAAAGTTGCTGTGCTAAGTCCCACTAATAACATGTGGTATAGAGCGGAGTTGCGAGACATAGACTTCAGAGGCACAGGGAAGGTGCTTGTCTTTTTGGTTGACTATGGAAGCAAAGATCTGGTTGCAGATGAATGCATACGGCCCCTGCCTGCCGACCACACACGCTTCCCCTATCAAGCCATTCACTGCGGCCTCGTCAGCTGGGATCCCAACAAGTGCATGGACACAGCTGCTGCCATAGCCGCTGCCAAGGAGGCACTGGAGGGGAGGATGGTCTCACTCGTACTTGATGGGTTTAGGGAGGAGAGGTACCGAGTTTTGGACATCCGTGAACACAACACTAGCAGCTCACTGGTCAGACAGGGTGGTGTACTGTATGATGTATTGAAGGAAAAATCCACCGGTAAGGAGGAGGTCCCACCAAAGTTGCCCGATGCAGATGGAGATGGTCCCATGCCTGCCCAGTTTCCGTGCCACCAGCAAGTGATCATGCCCTCCCAGTTGATAGATCCCCGGCAGGTGACCATGCCAGCCCAGTTTACAGGACATATCACCTTCATCAACAGTATCAGTGACTTCTACGTGCAAGAACTAAGCTGTGAGTAGCATATGATAGTGTAAACGACTAAATCTAGATGCCAAGAAACCGGCTAGAATAAATAAGTAAGACAGTCGTAAGCTTGATTGCGGATGAGGCATGGTATTCAGTTCTTTCATAGAGCACTTCCACTACTTGCTCAATTCAGCTGTTTAGTGGGGTCGTTAAATGCGTCATTGCCTTTAGGATTTAAACTGGGTCCAACTGATCAAGGTGGTCTCTCCATTTATCATTTATATCTTTGGCAAAAATTAACACCATTAGCAACCAATATATTTTATAATATTTTCCATATTTTATCTTTGGCATTGCCACACATTCCTACTGCAATAAGCAAACTGGAACTCGCATTTTGCAGGTGATCAGGATTCGTTTCAAGAGAGCGTGAACCACCACTGCCAACGGTCGTCACCTCCGAACCCCTTCAGGTCCAAAAAGGGACGACTATGCGGTGCCAGGTTTTCAGGTACACAATTCATGTTTGAAGATTCATGTCCAAACAAAAGTGAAGGATATACGGGCATGCAAGAAACAATGCCTAGTCCTCCGGGCAGCAGCAGAATTACACTTCTCTATCGTCACAGATAAGACTTAGTGATTATTGTTGTATTTTAAGCAATTTCTTTGTTCTCGCTGAATGTTAAAGAAATTTTTTTATTTCCTTCTCTTCGTGTGTTCCCAGTGGACCAGCAGTGGTACCGGGCGCGGGTGGTGGACACTGAATCTGATGGCCGACTGAATGTGTTCTTCATTGACTATGGGAACACGGAGAGGGTGGAGAGCTCGGAGACACGACCCCTTCCCGACCACCTGGTCTCAGTGCCCGCTAAGGCCTTCAGATGTGGCCTCTCTGGTGAGAGTTGACACTCAATTCTATAAATCGTAGGCTATTTACTATAGATTTAACCAAATTTATGTCTGTTGGGTAACTTTTTTTTTTTTTTTTTTTCTTTTTTTTTTTGAAAATCAACCTCAGGGTTTCCCCTGATCTTCCAGAAGATAGTTTGTTATAAGAAAATGTACAATCATGATACGTTGTATACACCATATTAGATTCTCTATGATCACCCAAATACAATTAAAGATAAACTACACTATATAGACATAAGTTGATCATTTATCAATGTAGTAAATCAATATATGATTTATTACACAACCGCAAATAGGATTTAAATACATGTACTTCCTCAGCAAACTGAACATTTGTTGGTAATAAATTCCACAATTCAGTACCCATATAAAAAGGACTACGGTCATATTTTGGACTCTGATTTTTCTCAATTTTAAACTGAAATCTGGATTGTGCCCTTGTATGACGGAAAATAATCTTCGGACACTGTCCAACTTACTATGTTTATACATCAGCATTAACAACTGCATTCTTCTACGCTATTCCAGACTGATTACATGCATTTTTCTATGTAATATTTCAATATCAACACGATCATTCACATTAATTTTCATACATACCCGTAGACAATCATTTTGAATTTTCTGAAGTTCTATTTTGTATTTCAAAGGAAGTGTCAATAGAATAAAACCGGCATAATCAAACAGTGGTATAATAGTTTGCTTATATATTAACAGAGCCGCTGCCTCCGTAATATAACGCCTTACTTTCATAAAACTTATTAAGCATATTCCTGTTGCACAGCCTCATATAGTACTTATCCTGAATTATTATTAAAATTAAATGTGGTAGATATACACAACTCGACGACAGTGGGGGGGGATGGCTTGTAGATTTATACACACATGTGTAACGTTCAAATGGTGAATAAAATACTTGGTTTAATCAACACGTTTTGACTTAGTAACAGTCTTCACCAGGATCATTGTAAGAATTATTGTTAGTATAAGGTGCAACTAAGATGAGTTTTGAGCATTGTAGATCACTTTCATTTAACAAATAACTCAGCATACAGTGCTTCCGTCTTTCAGACTTTAATGAGCCTGACACAAAGTGGAAACCGGCCGAGAACCAGCGGTTCGCTGAGCTGGTGAGCAGCTCAGCCCTGGAGGTGGTGAGCGGACGTCAGGAGGGCGACGTGCACCTGGTGACCCTCACCCACCCGGCGCAGGGCGACGTGGGCAGGCTGCTGACGGGGGAGGGCGTTGGGGCTACAACTAAATCAGGTAATTAGACTAATCCAAGGGGTATAAAAGAATGAAGATTTTTTTTGTTTTCATTCGCACATTCCTTTGAGATAAGTTGGGTGTCTTTACTTCTTGCTGAAATTATTTTCTGTCCTAACAAGCACATGCATTTCCAAGCCTTATGAAAGAATTATTGGTGTTATGTTTGCAGACAAAATGTAGAACAAGGAATCATGTATTAGTCCATAATACAGAAAAACTACTTGAGTGGCAACAATTTAATACTAATTACTGTTTGATTAAATCAAATTTACCCTCTCATTCATGTAATAAATTCTACATATAATTCTATCCTTGCTCCCCTGCATGGTAATCTGTATTGCCCTTGGCAGGCTATATATTATACTACATGAGCTACAGGAGGAAATAGGCTGTGGATGGTGGTTGGTGCACATTGGCAATCAAATCAGTAGGATACTAGAAATAATTGATTAGGGGAAGGGGGGATTGGGAGAGAGGGAAGGATATTTGTCTACGCAAGGCAAATCGCATAACCAATTCACACTACAGTAGATATAACATCCAATGGTAAGGCCTTGGGGGCATATTTCGTTTTTTATTTTTTTATTTTTCAAATTGACAAAACAGAGATCCGGTCATTCCGTAGGAGTTTGAATTGGAAATAAAATGGGGGGAAACTTGCCAATAACCACTATAGAACCCCCGAAAGCAGAGAGCCTTGCTTTTAAACTAATTCACTCTCTTGCTCTGTTTTCAGAGGCGTCGTTGGAAGAGATGTTAAAATTGAAGAAGGAAAACGAAGATATGAAGCGAAGGATTGCTGCACTTACGAATATGTTGGAATCGTCGTAAAAAGAAATTTTTATCTTGTATTGTGCAGCGATGTTGATTGTTACTAATGACGGTGTTGAAGCATAAAGAAAATCTAAATAATGAATACACTTTCACGCTTTAGCCATGAAGAAAGCTTGCACCAATCTGTGATGTCACATGAGCAAAGGATTCACAACTTGTCACCAATGGACTGATTAGAAATATTTGGTATATCCGAGATATATGTAACTTTCATAATTCAAAGATATTATTTTATCTCAGAGTAGTAAAATGTACACAATGTTTTCCTAACCTAACACTAATATTTTATCCAAGATACACTCCGATGCGCTATTTTCCGTTCTCATTTAAAACAATCATTCTTTTCGGATATGCTGTCTAGTTTTATCAGGATGCCATGCCTACCAAGAAAATACTTTTAAGGCATTTTAGGAAATGTTTGAGACGTATCGGCAACGTGCTGATCAAAAGCAGGTTTGGGATTAAAACATGAAGGTTGGGAGCGGGCTATTTGAGATTTCCATTGTAATTTCTGCCGTCACCTGAAAATCCAATATGTATTTTCCTACAATAACTGAAATACATACATAGTGAAAAATTATGGTACAGCCAAAAAGAATGAAAAATTGCATCTCTGCCCCGGTCTACCGCATGCAATGCGAAGCTGACAAACCCTTAATCCGACAAAGGTACATCCCCTTTGCTGAGAAATCGTTTATCTCCAACACTTATCATCATCAAGCTTTTACTTTGTTTATTGTTTACATGGTAAGAATGCATTTGAATTTAATTCAAAGCTTCATTTCTAATAGTGACCAAGTGTTAAAAACATAATCATTCTTTACTCGTGCACAGAACTGATCTCGTCAGAGCGTAAAACGCTATGAACAGAATCTATGCTCAGTAATATGGTCGTCTATAAAGTGAATTATCGATATCCTTTATTCAACTGGATCTCTCAAATGAATATCGATATTCTTTACTCAAACTTATCTTTCAAATGTATATTGAGATTCACCATTGTTCATACTGCATTAGTAGCATAAATCGCTATCAACCGAATCTATTCTCATTGATATTAGAACTGGTCGTCTTTAAAGTGCATTATTCTTTATTCAACTGTATCTCTCGGAGGTATATCGACATTCTTTACTCAAACTTATCTTTCGAATGTATCGATACTGTGTATGTGTTCATACTGCCTTAGCTAAGGCCTTTTTATCAAAGTAAAACCGTAAAAGTGTTTATTTATTCATCTATTCGTTCGTCCATCACATCATGCTGTCTTGTTTTTGCGTGTAGCATTATCCATTCACCGTTGAAGTATCACCATGAAGCATTTTGATGAATAAAATGTCATTTTCTTTTCTACAGACTGGCCTTTAGTTTCATTCTATAACCCTGTTACGAGCACCTACACATCATGCAAATTGTAAATGCATTAAATGGAATAGTATAATTTGATGGACAAACAAACGCGAGTATGTTATTATGGAATGAGTGAGATAACCATCAGGCGATTTCCCCGACGATTCAGATAAAGCATACACATTTCAATCAGAGGAAAGCATGGTCGCCGAGGTCCAAATCGCACTGGGGCGAATAAAGCTTTACTATTTGTTCAACAAAATTAAGAAGAACAACGTTTATGGATAACAAATTTGTTTATTCGAAATTACATTAATAAAAAAGCCCTATACAGGGTGTCCATACGAGGTCTTAAATTGATTTACATGTCTGTATAAAGGTCCAGCACCTATAATTATGTCAAATAGATTCTATTTGACAATGTTCTAGCATGATGTCTGAAACTGATTCTGGTCGGAAAAAAGAAATCTCACCTACAACCGAGTATTAATATTCATAAAATATTTATAAGCCTTACATTTTTTAATTAGGTTACAGAAGTCTAAATATTTTCAAACTACAAAAGAGAAAGGCGTAGGTACGGTGTTAAATTGTTAAAAGATACAGACGAGATCTAAATTTGTAGGAATTCCATTCATAAGGATTACTGTAAAAGGACTGATTCCGATACCTTGCCAGAAGGTATGAACACAAAACTCCATAATTTATATTCCCTAAAACATTACCTAGACAAAATGATCAGCTAATGACGTACTCCAGCCCCATACCCGTGATGACAGCGTGGGAGCTACCACTGAAAATAAGCATTTATTTAGTTTATTTCAACAATTAAGTCAATACAACAATCTTGTTATCCAGATAAGTACTAAACTATACACCTGGGCATTCCGATACACTTATATACAAATCTTGAGGAACAATGAAAACCGGATCCAGTATCCGATTATAAACCAATGTCAGTTTTTTTTCCCTTTTTTTAAAAAAAGTATTTCAGGTGCTATCCTAGCAACAAGAACATTTTGTTCGTGTTACAGTGAGGGGTTTGGGATGCACATGGACATGTTACATAAACTTCACATAGTTATTATAATCATGAATCAAATAATGCTCACCCTGATCTCCAACTTTCCATCTGTGATACGTCGGACACATGGGTAAACTTACAGGACGCCTGCGTCAGCTGGAGATAAAACAATATTCATGTATCACTCATTTTTCTTATCATAGAATGGTATTTCTTGTAAATATCGACGCCATTTGTGTATCTTTGATCGATGACACTACTAAAATTGTGCACTGTCATCTCAAATTGTCAATTTATTGCAATATCCATGCACTAGCAAGGAAACCACAACTGTTGATGCCGATATTCGGCCGTCATCGCTGTTACCATCCATAATGAACCTTCCTCGAAACCTCATACCCTAATATTCCGGAAAAAAGGGATTAAAATCACTAGCACATTCACTACCGACAATTGTCTCATCCATCTTAGCTACGCTTCCTATAACCAGTGCCTATTCAGCCCGAACGTTGTAGCCTACCTGTAAGTCGGGTGTAAGGTCCCAGGTGACCAGTCTTTGGTCTATAGACACAGACTTTACTGTAGTCGCATCTTCAATGTACACACCTGAACATACAAAGAACACTGATTATATATATATATATAACATATGACAGTTTATTTGGATGAAGGGAATCTAGGAAAAATATATAAGTTAAGTTTATATATTTGAATCATATTCGAAAAAAATTATCTCGTTTTTCAGATTGGTTAATTGTCACAAAAGGATTTTTAAGACATCATGAAAAAAAACACAATGAATTGCAGTTTCCCCCCCCCCCCCCCTTAGAATTTGACTTTGTAATTACAGTTGTTTGCCCAAGTTCTACATGTAATTCGATTAGGAAAAATCTACTAAATAAGTGAATAGTATATTTGGAGTATTCTAAAAATGCAATACTGTATAAGAATGACCCGTTGCACTCACCGTTGATCTGGGCGGCGTGGGCAGTAGGATTCTGACTGCTGCCCGACACAGACACAGAGGGCTTTACTCCCCGCCCAGAGAAGGACAAACGGTGCACGGTCAGACAGTTGTCGTCCCCTCCTGTGGCCAGGAGGTACTCGCCGTCTGTAGGCAGGGGGTCAAAGGGAAACGATTTGACTCGGGGGGTTTGATGCAGGTGTGAACGAACAAAATAATTTTTTACGTACAATTCCGGATTTTTACCAGGCAATCAAACATTCTTCATAAAACTGACATAACTTTGGTTTTGATATTCTATAAATTTCGTTACATTTGGCACCTTGAACATTTTATATGCTAGAAATAGCTGTACAATTAAATGCTGGTAACAAAATTACTACAAACGCATCTTATAATTGGAATTTATGAAAGGTGCAACCTGCCATTACTCAAACCCTGGTCTTATAAAATGAAAATATATATGCATTTAATGAAGAAATAATTATCCTGCTCACCATTCACACAATACACGTCCATGGCGTTGACCCCCGACTGGTGAGCGTCCACCACGAGGTCAGGGGTTAAGAGTTCAGAGGTCAGGTCGGTGAGACAGGGCTCAGTGGACGCGGCCCCTTCTTCGGCCCTATGGGGGCAGTGGTCAGTGAAACAATCGATATAAGAGTGAACCAGACTGGTCACTTCCCACACACTGACCCTGCCGTCCGTGCCTGCCGAAAACAGGTACACCTGGAGGGACTGACCACTGCTCGCCTTGACCGTCAGTAGCCGAGTGGTCAGCACGCAGTGACCATGGAAGTCGGACTGACCAATCACACTGAAGGAGCGTGTGTCCTCACGGAAACAAAGCAACCTGTGGAAATTAAGTCAGTTACATTTTAGATTATTATTGTAGTACAGGAAACTAATTTGTGAGAAAGACCTTAGGCCTTAGGCTAACAATACTTTTCTCAGTAAGATAACAGGCATAGCGTGTAGATCTTGCTCCAAAAGATCTTGCTACAATGTAGAAAGAATGTACAAGAGCCAGTGATCTTCATAAAAATAGTTCATATTGAGAACTAAAAGGCCTCGGTTAAATTTTACTTGATTTGTGTGTGGATGGGTGTTTTTTTTCTTAATTGTTGGTAAATGAAGTCTAACATTCAACCATTTACTGCACGCTTTAAAGCCCTTTTATCAAAGTCTGGAGCCTATACAAATTAGGAAGTTAAGCGTCAAAATAATCAAACAGTGGCAAGAACATTATTGTTCTCTCTAAGAAGTAAAGACACCTTTACCTGATAAACCCGTCGGAGCAGGCTGCCGACAGTAGGTGAATATTCCTATCTCCGTCAGGTCTGACCTCTGAGAGCGGTATGGCCGCTAGGGCCATGTAGCGCGTCTCCGGACTGGGGTCAAAGGTCATCTTACGCCAGGGCTTCCGGTTCCGGCGCCCTTTCTCATGGAGGTTAAACGTGGCTAAATGCTCATACTGCACGTCCATTGGGAAAGACTGGGGCTCAAAACTATTCTCTGCAGACGCACTCTCTTTTACACGGCAGTTTGAAGACAAGTCACATTTTTCTACTGTTCGTTCAGTATCACTGATTCTGGTAGATATTCTCCATGCTTTAAGTTGGGCACGACCCCCTCCGGAGAAGATTATCACAGACTTGCATTGTCCCATGGGTTTATGAGAATGGGGTTTTTGTGTGTGACTTGGGTCAGTTGTGTTTGTGGTGAGGGGAGGCATAGCCTTGTGTGAAGGGGACGTGGCCAGGGCTCTGACGCTGGAGATGTGACCCTGCAGTGTAGCCAATATACAGTACTCTGGGGACGATCCATGAGAATCTACTTAAAGTTAAGGACATTTGAACAATATTTATGTTATGTCTACCACAGTCATAGTTTTGTGATTTATCCGTGGAAAACATAAGTATACATGTACATGTATTGCTGTAATCTTTGCATTAAATCACATCTTTTCGTCCTTCGTAATCAGAGAGAATTATACTATAATTCTCTCTGTTCTTAATTTAGCTCAGGTGTTCGTTGAAAAAGAAATGACAGTACTGAGATATGTCAAAATCACTAATATTCTCATTAGAGGATAGAAAAAAATATATTGCACTATTATCATGTGCATACAAAGGATACGTCGCAATCCTACGAGATTGATTCGGGTATCTTCGCTGCTTGTGGCTATGACTGAAAATGTTCCTACACCAAAAACACGTATCAATCAGACTTTATGCACCTGAATACATGTATAATAAAATGACAAGATCTTCATGAGGTACTTAATGAATCTTTATCAGAACGAAGCTGCTACAGGTGATGTCAGATAACAATTCTACATACAAAAGCTTTTCTTCTAAGTTGTTAAAAGTCTAAATTCTCTTTTAACCTTACCATTGGTGTGGGCATGGGTTGATACCAATTTGACGTCCGTCACTTCACGTCCGTGTAAACTTGGCTGAAACAAACATTATTTGTCATGTTTATCCTGTCCATAGCCTGATCTCGATTAAAATGTTTTGGTAAGTTTCATGTGAATGTTTCAATTTCTTAAGTTTTACAGACTTGTAATCCTATTATCAATCAAACATTTTGATGATCACCGTTTTAGATGTTGATAGGACGCTCCAATTATGCTCGCGGTACTATATTGAATAAGCTCAATCTGTACTAATAGCTTAGCACTTTTAATATATCATCATGTTGTATAATCTAACAAGGACCAGGCTTAGCAAGTCTACGTCTAGTCTACTTCTAGAAAGAAAAATCTTACGCTCCCAGCGCCACCTGTTAACCAGTATAAAAGGCGTTGCAAAGTGAGGAGCAAGCAGTTTTAGTGAGAATGTCAGCTGAGTGAGTTTAGCAAAAGGAGCTACTTGGAGTGAGTACGCCGGCTCCCGCGCAGCAGACTGGAGTTTTACCTATACCAACTACCTCGGGCATAGAATTGTGATAGAGCTAAGCACTAGAGCAGTCTAGGATGTGTTGGAACAACTTGTATTCTAAATGTGGTTGATTCCTGATATGAGACGGGAGGTGGACTGATGGAGACTTATACATAGTGGCTTTGACTCGGGATGAGATGTTTATTGAATAAAACCCTTTCATATTAAGAGCTCCCTCATCGTTCATTTCTTTTGAACTATTGGGAAGTGAACGAGCTAACTTTGAATGCAATCTGATTGACTCGGACGACCTGGATAAACGACTCATGGATACTTAGTCATATACACATCACGCAGTATTAAATCAAACTTTAACAATAGTTCAAATCTATACATTTAAGCGAGCAGCTCAAACTGTGTACCTTGAGCAGAAGGTGGGACGACCTGAGCAGTGCCCGGCACATCTCTACCGCCCCGGCCTTGATGTAGACGAAGGTGACATGACCGTCCTCCTCCAGGGTGAAGTCCCAGGCGCGGTGCCCCCCTCCGCAGGGCAGGGCCAGCAGGGTCTGGTTGGTGGCCACACTGTGCACGATCAACTGGTCCTGCAAATGGGGATATGTATGATTCAGGGTCCCCTCTCAAACTTCACGACCAAAGTCCCGTTTTCCCTGTCCGTGGTAAATTTTCTCTGTGATGTGGGAAATCGCAAAGTATTCCAGTTTATATATGTACTTAAGAAATGCACGAAATTCTGGGAACAAATTGAAATGTTACCCCTGGACAGTGCAATATCCTAAATTTTGAGAATCAGAAACCCAGAAACTGGACAAACAATACCCGTGTTTTGCCTGTTTTGGTAAAATTTCCAAATTCCCTGTTTCCCAGTTTCCCTGCTTTCCCTTTGCAGTGGGGACCCTGATGACAAGTTGGCAGATGAAAAAATGCAATGTTCTTGATATTATTACATTCACGGCATTACTTTGACAGAGTACTTGGATATTGCTATGGCTTATTTGGATGCGTCTGTTTACTGAGACAGATTTTTGTTATTCAGAGCTCAACCTCATACAGATATTCCAAAAAGTTTTGCTTACAAAGGAGTCTGATCGAACAAACAATGCGGGGATAGCTCTAGAAAATTAACAGGTCTAGTGAAACTGTAGAACTAACCGTATAGAAACCCAGCACGTGCATGTCATCTTCTGTGAAACGAATTTGGGCAATCCACTCTAGACCCTTCAGAACCTGTAGACATCATTAAAGAATTATTACATCAGTTATTCAAAAATTGTGAATCCGTTCATTAGGGAAATGGTAAATTTATCAATGCAAGTGGTAGCACATTTTGAAACAAGAAGCAAATGACTATCAAAGTACCGATCGTTGGAACGATCGATGTTCGCCCTTAACATAACAATGGACATTTCATTGTGTTTGAAAGGTAATTGAACGAAATGTCAATATATCTAATGTATGTAATCTATAGCAATGGTTTATAGAACCTGGTCCTACAACCAGAAGGCTATATGGGCTATGAGTAGTGATCACCACCACCACTGCTGCTGTCACACACAACTCAGGGAGGGGCTTAGGAAAGGGGCTCCTACTACTAGTAGGGCCTACTAGGTCTCTGCACCCACCCACCCAGGCCTGCCCACCTGCAGGTGACAGTGGAGGTCCTAATGTGGAGGGGTAACCCACTTCTGGCTTCTCAAACTGAGTTCAAGGAGTGGGGGTGGGGGAGGGTGCAGGGGAGAGGCCTGCCCTCTCAATAACACTTGATGCACACTAATTGTCCTTGCTTACAAATGCATGCCGGTGGACAAAGGCTTGTAGCTACTTGTATGTAAGATTGTGTAACCGGGCAATCAGATCAAAGCCCAAATACCTACAAAAGACATGACTGATCGAGTGAGCCCTTCCCATAAGCTACAATACTAAAAACTATAATTAAGGGCTCACAATAAAGAGATTTAATCCTTAGTATTCTAAAGAAAAACAATGATTTCAATAAGAATCCATTTCCGTATGTTATAAAAATACATGTAGAGCTTTGTCACTGACTATTATTCTTTAGTCTTTCATCGGATATACCTTGTTACTGTGGAGAAGTTCTAGTCGCCGTTTTATGACGTCATACTCTCTGTATTCGCCGTCACGCCCGGCACTGTATACATGGTTGTCATGGTAACGTACGTCTGTGACTCCAGCTTTACCATGCACCTTCCAAAAACTCTGTACCGGATCGGTGCTATTCTGAAATGAAAGGCTATAGATTAAGAATATATTAGAAAAAAGGTTCAACATAAAAGATAGATAAAGTGTGGCTGGCTTAGAAATCATATACCGTAGACGTTTGTTTGACTATATCCTTATATGCTTTTATTTCTATGAGGCAGGGATTATGTAAGAAATTGACAGATACTAAAATGTGCGATTTCCTATCTTAACACGCGATTTCTAAAATACGAATGAATTTTGAGTTACAAGTTTTAATTCAGTTTTTGTGAAAATCGGTCAAGTAATAAGGGAATAAATCCTACCTTTAAAAAAACCTTAAAACTTTATCATAGAAGCGCGAATCACGTATCCGATTTAAACCAATGCGCGTTTATCAATTTAGTGCCCTAAAAGCGCGCTGCATGTCTCTAACCCTTTATGAGGGTATGCTAAAGGAACGACCCCTGACAACCTGGAAGCTGTACAACCACAAGGACCTACTTGCTGGCTGAGGTCGTAGAGGTGCACGGACCCCACCCGGTCTCCACAGACGAGCAGCTCGTGGTCAGTGAGCAGCACGGCAGCTGCCGCCCAGCGCTGTTTGGCCGGGGGTAGGGAGAACGTGGCCTGATGCTCCAGAGTCAAGTCAGCGTTTACCAGCCACAGGGTCTGACAAGAGAGGTTGAAGATGAAATATATATTTATTTTGGTAAGGGTACATGTATGTTGGAAACGTATAGGAATTGTGCGTACATAAAGTATCTCAAAAACGGGACAAAAATTGTATAAATCTAACAATAGATGTAAGTAAGAAACATAAAACTTACACATATATTATTTTGAAAGAAAAACAATAAATGATATTTTGGTCAATCAGTGTTAGGTGATGCAAGATATAAAATACACCTGTGCTCCTGATCAACAAAGTACAAGCTTTCACATCTATCAACAAGAAGCAAATGACTATCAAAGTTCCGATCGTTGGAACGATCGATGTTCGCCCTTAACACAACAATGGACTTTTCATTGTGTTGAGTAGTGATCACCACCAGTAGACTACCACCACCATTCCTGCTGTCACACACAACTCAGGGAGGGGCTTAGGAAAGGGGCTCCTACTACCAGTGCTAGGTCCCTGCACCCACCCACCCAGAGGGTGGCTCAAGTACTGGTTATGTAACCCACTTCTGGCTTCTCAAACTGCACCCTCCCCCACCCCCACTCCTTGAACTGAGTTCAAGGAGTGGGGGTGGGGGAG
This sequence comes from Lepidonotus clava, assembly GCA_936440205.1. Classification (NCBI taxonomy): domain Eukaryota; kingdom Metazoa; phylum Annelida; class Polychaeta; order Phyllodocida; family Polynoidae; genus Lepidonotus; species Lepidonotus clava. Next base: position 24,039,354 of record OW387145.1, read on the forward strand.
GGTGCAGGGGAGAGGCCTGCCCACTCAATAACACTTGATGCACACTAATTGTCCTTGCTTACAAATGCATGCCGGTGGACAAAGGCCTGTAGCTACTTGTATGTAAGATTGTGTAACCGGGCAATCAGATCAAAGCCCAAATACCTACAAAAGACATGACTGATTGAGTGAGCCCTTCCCATAAGCTACAATACTAAAAACTATAATTAAGGGCTCACAAAAAGGATAGAGGGATACTACCAATATAAGTTACTCTATATCTAATTCCTTACCATTTTGCCTTCGGGGCCTGTTGTTATAAATCTGTCCTCTGCCAACCACACTAGGCTGAACACTTTCCCGTCATGGCAGTGGGTCTCGCTGACCTCACCTTAATGATAAATACGGGAATGATATTTATGTACGCACAGTCATTAATTCCGCTATATCGTACAAATGCTCGAAACTTAAGGTGGACATAATTGAAAACTTATTGATCAGAAACGGCGGCATTATGGTTTCAATGTTTCAATATACTTTATTTACAATTTTGAAAAAAAATCAAATCGCAATTTAATTTATACTTCTTTATTATCTTTTTTTTTTTTTTTTTTTTTTTTTTTGGGGGGGGGGGGGGGGGGGGGGTAATTCAAAATTATATGCGGAAGAAGTAATTTTGGATGAGTTGAAATCAAAATTTGTACTGACCATCAGCTAAGAGTTTGACATGGCCGCCGAGGTTGCCGACGGCCACCTTGGTGCCCCCTGGTGATACTGTGAGAAGGCCATAGGACCGGTAGGTGACGTCCGACATGAGGAGGCTCCACTCACAAGCCGCAGCCTGGTACTGGAATAGTGCTCTGAAAATAAATGCATACTGCTTTTAAAAGAAACGTACACCGATATCAGGTAATTCTGAAATGTTGAGGCTTCTTCGTGTCTTATTCCTAGTGTAAATGAATTGAACGTTGTATAAAACAGCCTTGTTGATTTTTAAGAAAGACCACTGGTCTGATAATAAGAGCCATTAACAAATTACATGTACTTGGCCACTATAATGGCAAGGCTATGGCAAACGAGGAACGGTGTGCCGTTAATAAATCATAATAGGTATACATGTAAATTATTTGTAATACTTTCAAGAGCTGACGCGAAGGGACGGTTGTAAAATGTATAAGTAAAAAACCGACATGCTCCTGTCGGTTACGGTCTTTTTTTTTATCAATACTTCTATTTTCAATCTATAACTAAGTTAGGCTAAAATAGTCAGTTGTTTTGAGAACTTCGACTTTCCTGTAAGTGCGCCTTTTCCTTGGTATACACTTATTGTGATAATCTTTTCTTATTGTGATCATAACTTTGATATATCATGATAAGGTATGTATCACGATGTAGGTCCGACTTACCCTGCGTCCGTCATGATGAGAACCGTGTCTTTATTCATCAGTCGTGTCACCTTGGGCGCGATCTTCATACCTTCCCCAACCTGTAATTTATGAAGACATCATAGAAGGTATCGTCATTGAGTGACATTATTTGTTCAGACTGGGGTTGGTCGACCAATTTTTTAACATAATCAATGTGAGACTTGGAGGCCTTTATGGACACAAAACTTTATAAGCTAACTCTCTGCTTCGCTTACACAATTATAACGATATAAACATATAACAATTTAAAAATGTACAAAACCTGCTTTTCTTAACAAATTGACAGCAATAAAATGAAAGACCCTTACCAAATGAGGAGGTGGGTTGAGTTGTGACAGGTGAAGTGGACTGTCATCCATGCCTTGATCGGTCAACTCCCACAGCCGGATGCCGGCATCGCCGCCCCCTGTGGCTATGAGCTGGGCGTCTTTGTTCACAGCAAGGCTCCATATACTTTTACCCTGGTGTGAGATAGATTGTGATTTTATAAAACCCAAATCCACCTGGTCGCCTTTTACGGCTATATCTTTTCTTTTTTATATAGAATGTAAAATGATCTGTGCCATTAATGAAAAATATATGTGGAGTAATCGAATAAAAAAATCAGTGCAATAATAAGAATTAAAAAAAAAAAAAGATTTAGGATATTTTTTACAAACTTTTTTTCATAGACTACATGGAAATGCATTAATTTCTTCAAATCATAGTTTCTGAATGTACAGGAGTGATAGGTAGAGAATGAAAAATATATACTTGCCCGATGTCCTTTGAGCCTCTTTATCACTTGACCCTCGGCGTTCCAGATACAACAGGTTGAGTCCTCTCCTATACTGACCAGGCTCTCCCCCAAGTACCGGGCGTCCCACACCCGGGCCGTGTGGCCGTAGAGTACGTGCACAAGGGTGAACTGGGCCGACGCCCACTCCAGATGACCAGTGTCCTGACCACTTGGTGACTGACCCGTGTCCACTCTCCATACTCTGATACTACGGTCATCGGAGACGGAACATAGCAACTTGGCCGCAGGGTTAAATGTCATGGAAAAGATGACTCCCTAAAGAAGAAAAGAATTATATATCTCTTCCGTACTGATTAGTGAAATTATTTATGAAACAATATTCTAGTTCAGATAAAGTGTATGTACCTGGTGAGAAGAACATATCATGGAGAAACAATTCTCTTCTTAGAAACTGCACATTGAATGATACAACTGATAAAGAATCATAAGTCACCTTCTGCTAGTTGTATCCCTTTAGGTGTCGATGCTTTAATCATCAGAAAAATAGTTTAAAAGAGATATCTGGTATTAAAGAACCACCAAATAAACCCACCTGATGGCCAGCAAGTCGGTGCAACACCTTGCGTCGTCCACGATCGTCTTTTTCCCCACACACGTCCCAGATCACAACCTGGTTAAAGACAGTTCCCCCCGCCAACACCAGATGTCGCCAGCAGTCCCCTATCAGAAGCGCTGAATATCTAAAGGACACTTTGTTAAGGGCATTCTTCAATAAAGCCTTAGACATTCCACAAAATATAAGAGGCTGATAGCATAAACATCATGAAATAAGATGATAGTAAATACTTAGGAGGAATTTTTGTAAACCTATTATGTACATGTGAATACAAATCATATTTTGTAGGATACAGTATGCATTTTTCCTGGCAGTGCACCCTTTCTAGGACAGTTTGGTTTCTCCAGTCCCATCTCAACACACAGTTATGAGCAGTCGCCAACGTTAAATGGTTCCCGTCCTGTTGGAAAACGACCGGGGAAACATATTAAAATGGTGTGCTGGGAATTCTGTCCTGTGTACTATATATACAAAAGAGAAACCACGATAGTTAACTCAGTATTTTACAATAACTACTTTGTTTGAAGACTCACAGTTCAATATGAATTTAGTAGCTGTTACAGAATTTGGAGAACATGGATAACTAAATTTGAAATTCATACGTTATCGTGTTGATAAATTATCAATTACTCTGATTAAATTTCTATTCATTCATTAAATGATTATTGGATTAATAGTCTGCTTCAGATATTGGATTTGATAAATACATGTTGGGAATATGATAACAATCTGACCTCAGACCGCAGCCATGCAGTGGCTAGAATCCAATCTGGGAACTCATGGCACTTCAGGATATTTACACTGAAAGTAAAATTACGTTTATTCACTCATTTATTTCAATTCAAGCTGAGCTGTATCTGCACCTAAATTGATCCAATCTACTCTCCAAAGTACTGAATTGAAAGGTGATTGTCACCATCTTATCTAAGTTAAGATAATGTTGATTGTTTTTCAGTGAAACATTTTGTTTGTGGCCAAATTTAGGCTCTTTAGGCAGTTGCCGTGTATAGATCTACTGGTGATATTTGCTGTAATAGCTAACTGTCGCTTACCTCGCATTGATTGTATCAAGTTCCACTATACAACAGCTTTTCCCCCCGTGGATAGCCACTAGATATGAATTTACACCAGTACGTGGTCCTGTGATGAGAAAAAGTGCAAAACTAAGGTTATTTACAGTCAACAATTCAGCATAAATCAGAGAGATGTCATAAAGTACAAAGTCCAAGTAAGGAAAGATATTTCGTATAATTGATATTAATCTCCGATCTTATTATCGAACTATGATGGAAACATCAATAGAATGGCTGAACGGTGAGATAATTTCAGTGTGTAGAAGAAAACGACAGTTTTATAGACCTTGTGCAGACGTGGTCAGGTGACAAATTTTTGGTGATCACCACGTGGTGATCTTGACCACATGGCTATCAAATTCATTCAATATTCATTATTCTAGGTAGTAATGATTGTTGATTATGATCCTGGGATATTAGCTCAGGTCAATAAAATATAAAAATAAGGTTTTTTATGTTCTAAACTTGTAAATAGTGACTACTGTAAGCTGATCACCAATATGGCGGCCAGCTCAATTTAGAAGATATGACGTCATCTGCACAACGTCTATAGTGAACTTTATTGGAACATACCAGCAGCTATCCCATGGACGTTAGAAGCTTTATACAAACAAATGCTTCTCAGCAAGGTCTTGGAGGATCTCGATGTAACGTATAGTTTCAAAGTCGGTCCTTCGCCTATAGTAACCATCAGGTACATTTTGTGATAAACATACCATGGCCAGAAAATTTACATAAATCGCAATGTTTATATTTTACTACCAAGGATCTGTGCATTTCTACAAATCTACAATAACAATGCTAATAGATTTTTCCCAACTATTAAATATACACTAACACAATGGTAACTCCTACATATTTTATATAGATACTTAGGATCTACACGTCAATTGATTTATAGCCCTTATTATGGGCAGTCACTATGACAGGATACAAAGTATTTGATCCATCTTTAAAGTGTCCTTCAACATCCCCAAAAGCAAGTGACCGATATCGGTTGCTACCTTTAATCTTGCGCCCAAAGCACATATTACATGATCCAATAGTTTTGCATTAAACGAACAAAAAAAAAGAGCAAAATTGTCTGTCACGACATTTTCTAAATATCTATATCTAATTTCCCTGGAATCCAAACCCTTGTTAAGCATAATCTCTTCTCACGTAACGTACCTGCTAAGAGTAGAGTATCAATAAATGTTAGTGCAGTCACAGGCGCTATAAGAAGACTGTCTGAAGGGGGTCCAATGGGCTTGTTCTCATCTCCATCCATTTTTTTTTATATCGGTTAGTATTCAACTGAAATGCAAAATTTGAATTGTATCTTTTCTCAGTTTATACAGCCACACCAACTGCTACTGCACTGTTCCCCGCGAAGGACTGTCTGAACGGGGTTCAATGGGGAAATATATAGTAATAACCCCATAATTTCACCACTATATTGTATTACTATGAAGTTATTTTTCATCTTATGCATTAGGTGTGAGGGTCATTCTTGGTCAATGATACGGTTGGGCTTTTTAATAGTGAATATTTAAAAAAGCAAAGTACAAAAAAGTCATCTTTGTCAAAAATACTTATAAATTATATACAAAAAAAAGAATGGAAAGTAGATCTAAGATTGAGAGAGATTGCTAAACAGCATATATATCTAACATAGACTGTAAACTTGTTTTCAAAAACTGCATAAGAAGATATTTGGAACTGTGATATATCAATTTTTTATTGTATGATTTATATTGTATTTCTAGAGTCGCCTTTGACTGAATTGTTATCACTATTATGATGTGTGTGATCTGCCTCATAGACTCTGATCCCAGATCTATATGACAGCTATAATATAGGCTAAATAATCTTAAGTAATTTTCTATTTGCATAATTTGACCAATATTGAAATGTATTAGATCTAGTGAGAAGATCTATGGTTAATAACAACAACAAAAAAAACAACTGTTAAAAGTACTATTGCTTCTGTACAGCTTTTAGAAATTTTTTTTTAGAAAAGTAATACAAACAAAATTACTGTCAAATGGGGCAATTTTGGCCAGTTTTAGAAGTTTTTATTGTGCCTACTGCATAGTTTTCTTTTTCTCAAAATTTATTGTTGCTGTACTATTAGAGCTACTAAAGATACTTTGTTCCATAATAAAATTATTTTTCACATAATTAATTTTGTACTATATTTTGAAGAAAATATAGGTGGCCAAAATTGCCCCGCAGATGGGGCAATTTTGGCCACCTGTATATAAAGTCCCTCTAGAGAGACAGATTCTTCAGAGAACTGTCATTAATTAATCATTTATTTAGATATCTATGTGTCTATACTTTTCCCTTTCACTATGCTAAATGCCTTGAGGCATCGGCAGCCAAAATACATCAGATGCATTGAGGCATTGCCATCCAAAACATGCTCGATGCTTCGAAGCATTTTTTGGATAAATCTCTAAATTGTGAATTTAGAGCTAAATTTTCAAATCAATGTAATTCTTTTTGATTTATGACATGGAAATCAGCCACGATGTGGCATATCTAATTGTGCACATTTAGACAAATAATTGATTTCATTTCACATAGATCTATAGCTTTTTATGTAATGGCTAGCGGGAGGAGCAGTATGTATAGTGCTGTTTCGAATCAAAAAAGCCCTGCTGCAGCCGAGGTAAATATATCCTAGTAGAAATTCACCTCAGCACATTCCAAAATTATAAATGCAACACATGAAACATTTTAGCGAATGGGCGCTACGCATTAGGTAAGCAAACAAGATAGAGATGGTAGCATCCCTTGTTTAGTACAAAATGTTTGTTGTAAATTAGTTATTTTCGCATGTGTAGCCATCACATAAAATAAAGAAGACACTTTTATGTCGTATTTCAGTCTGATATATATTTACCCCTGCACAGATTGCACCTTGGCCTGACGTCTGCAGTCCAATCTGTGCAGGGGTAAATATATTCGACCTCATTCTCCATAATCATGTGCTCTTATTATAATATTGGTCTATACAGGAGCATAATGCTATATATGGCGTCTTTTGGAACTATTTAATGCAGTGGATTTGCCTATTAATCCTGATGATGAGTGGTGGAACCTCAGTCTTGATCTGCATACTGTCTATTCTCGTCCGGATAGGAGCAGAGAGGATGCATCTCAGTGCGATGATTTGGATAGTCTCGAGTTTGTTGAGCAGGAGCTAGTTGCGGCGTCTGTTGGCTGAGTTGAGTTGTTGATTGAGCAGGAGTGACAGCATGGTTGCAGTATAGGTAGGGAGACTGAGTCCAAGGCTCCTGCAACTAAGTGTAAGCATGAGTGATGGTTGTCAGGGCCTTGGTTGCAGTGCTTACTGCATTGAACCTATCATGGCAGACCAGGGCAAAGTTGTCTGCATAGGAGTATAATGTTGTGCCCTGGATCTGCAGTTCTAGCAGCTGTCCCATTACTGCATTGAAGAGTAATGTGCTGAGCACTCCTCCCTGTGGTACTCCAGGGGCATGTAGTCCGATGTAACTCACTGGAAAGTGACCCTTACAGTTCTGCTACTGAGGTAGCCCACAACAAATTGGATGAGCTTGCCAGATAGTCCCTTTCTGGCAAGAGCATGTAGGACAACAGTGTGGTCAATAAGCTTGAATGCTTTTTCTAGGTCAAGGAAGATGACTGCAACCTCATTGCCCCCTCTTTTTGCCCTGAAAATCTCATCCACCAACAGACATGATGCAATGCATGGTGGACCTCTTGCTTGAAGACAATTTTCTCTAGGAGTTTGCTCATAGACTGCAGGAGGGTGATGGCTGCTTAGCATCCTGTTTGCCGGGTTTTGGGATTGGGACTATATTGCTTTGTTTCCAGTCATGCGGTGGGGACCCAGACTGGAAGACCTGGTTGATTACTTGAAGAAGGGCCCTTTTGTTTGTAAGGGAATGGTTTGTTAAGGACCACAGTTGGTATGCCATCTGATCCAGGGGCGTTGTACTTTGGGAGGTAGAGTGATGCATGCAGTTCTTGGAGGGTCAATGGTCTGTTAAAGTTTCCTGGGCTAGGTTTGCTTTTTGCTTCCTTGATAGCCTTGATGTGACTAGTTTGAAGCTCTACAAGTCTTTTCTGGTGGCCAGCTGGAAGGTGGCTGGGATGGGTCCGGGAGGTGAATTCAGTAGTCAGTTTTTTTGCCATGGCTTTGGGGTCAGGATGGTGAGGTTCCTTGGGTGGTCTACCCTTGATGGTGTTGATATGGCCCAAAGGTCTTTCAAGGATGTGGTGTAATTTATACCGTTGCACAATCACTTCCAAGCCTCCTCTTTTTCCTCAGCAGACTTTTTTAGTCAATTTTTTTGCCCGTCTGACTTTTGGGGGGTAAGATTGTTCCTATGCGTTCTGGACATCCTATTGACATAGTTGGCAACGGATCTTGCATGCTTAGTGTTGCATCACCACTTCTTGGTCTTGGGGCCCTTACTCATGGGAATGTTTTTTGAGAATGGCCTCCTGGATGGCAGAAAAGAAGTTAGAGTAGTGTGGGTGATACGTTCAGCCTTCTCTGAAGTGGAAGTCAATTGTTTGTCAATGTCTTGGTTGAATGTCCCAGTTGACAGCATTCAGCCAAAGTAGTGTTGGCCTTGTTGGGGGAGTGACCTTCTGAGCTCCTATGTCTGTTTTTGTTGTGTAGTGGTCACTGAGAAGGGAAGGCACAACTTCCCAGCTAGCTTTGGTTTTAAGGGAGTTGTTGGTTATTGTCAAGTCTATAGATGTTCCTGCGAAGTGTGTTGGGGGCCCACTGTTGAGGATGGAGTTTGTTCCATGATCATTTAAGAGATCTAGGAATCTTTTTACAAACCAGCCTCTTACAGAACACAACCAACATAGCACTATTGTGACTTTCCTCGAGAAATTGGGGTTTCTGAGCTCTATGACGAGGAGATGTTGGGGTTGTTTCGGTCCCGAGTCGAACGAAGAGTTCGAGCAAGAAACCGAGGTGTAAGATTAAGAGTTGTGCCTCGCGCACAAGGGTGAACGAACAGGACTGTTGGGGAGTCATGGCTCTCGGAAATCAGGGTAGGAGGAGGTGGTGTTTTAGGGGGTAAGGCGTGTCCCGAGCATCAAGGCGGAAGGTGGGGTCTGTCTGTATATAGTACGGCTGGCCAATCTCAGGAGCTGGGTCGTCATTTGCCTAAAGGTTGGAAGCGTGGGGCCTAGTGGGTCACACCTTCGTCCCTGCTGTGTTGGGTCGGCTGCTCACTATTTCGGGTTTACATACCTGGCCGGTCTTCCGGTTCTTGGGCCACTGTCTAATTTACCACTAACCTAGGTCATTTATCAGGGATTGATCTTTACTTTTGAATGCACAAGCCCATCGGGTTAGCTGCTTATCATTTGCACTAGCCCGACTTTGATTGTACTAGTACCAACATAATACCTATACATACCTCCACAATTCTGTGGGTAGGCCTAATTGGAAATTAGTATTTCATACTTTCTAATTGTGGAATGCAATCATATATAGCCATCCTGTGAGATTGACATACATAAGTGATAGATTAAGGATAGGAAACTATTGAATTTTAAGGGAATTTTTGTGGGTGATGAGTCAGTTTGCACTAGCCCACCGGACTAGCTGTCAAAGAAATTCACTAGCCCGATGAGATTTGCACTAGTGTTGGTACTAGCGGGCTAGTGCTAAGATCGAACTCTGTTTATCTTAGTGTTAATGGCTAGTCTACTACTATTATTGCAAATCTTCGACCTAGGCCAATTTGGGGGCCAGACATCTTAAAGAGACGTGTGAACACAGTGAGTACCAAGGAGGAACTGTTTGTTTCGGGCTTTCACGACCCTTTTTATAGTCTATTACTCGATTCTGATTGGTCAATTAATGTCAATCATGTGACCGTTCTGACGGCACATCTGGTTACAACATGGCTTCGTACTTTCGTGCAAGATTCAGTCTATTTTCGTACCTTACATTTGACATTCGTTACACCATTATTCACTTATTTCACATAATTCATTCTAGTTCATACCTCTAAAAATATAGATGAATGGGCAATTCATGACACTATCATTCACTTCGCACTTAGCCTGGCACTGTTCCAGTAGGCCCGCAAAATCTAGGACTGATTGTACTTTATCTGTGACAGGTACAAAAATCAACAAATTTCTGCCAAAACAAACCAGCCTCTTCAGAGCCAATTAAGTGCCAAAACAGGGCCAGATTGCAATCCTCAGAGAAAGCACCCAGGCCTTCTTATCAGTGTTGACATAATGTTCCTAAATGTGTGCTTCTTTAGAAATTAATTTTCCTTGTAGCTTTGTTTTTAAAAATGACATTCATTCTAGTTCATACCTCTAAAAATATAGATGAATGGGCAATTCATGACACTATCATTCACTTCGCACTTAGCCTGGCACTGTTCCAGTAGGCCCGCACAATACCTATCATTACAACGCAAGGTAGCTTGTAGCTTTGCTTTTAAAAATTTCAAGTTTTTCAAAAAAATTCAATGTGTTTTTTGCAAAAACAAATTCACAATCACTCTTATCTTACAGCCAAATAATACATCCAAATAATAGAAGTGACACAATTAAGTTTATAGTTACAGTGATATAAGTCATAATACATCATTTCATTGAATATAATTGATGTGATATTGCTGAAAAGGAAACACAAATTTTGGGTAAAAAAAATTTTTCACCGTGGGGCAATTTTGGCCGGCCAAAATTGCCCCACGGTGAAAAAATAATCTAAATTTCATGAGAAAGAGCCCTTTATTTCCTAGAATATGTGAAAATAATGAATTTTAAAGTTATATTCTATATAAAGATGAATATATTGAGGACTTAAAGACAATCTATTCATGTTAACATTTTTCTAAATTAAAGTTTGAAACAGAAGTTTGCAGTAATCTCTTTTTTCGCCACTTTTTTTGATCATGTGACCCCACAAATGGGGTCAAATTAGAATATACCAAATATGTAACAATATTTCAAATAATCTTACAATTATGATCTCACAAAGGCAGATTTATACTATTTCAATCGAAATAATACTTAATATCTTCTCTTCTTACTATAAATAGTAAAACCATTGAAAAGAGACATCTTTCATTGGAGGGTGGCCAAAATTGCCCCACATGGCCAAAATTACCCCATTTGACGGTATATATTTTACAAAAGAGTTTGCTCATGCAATCAGCCACTGCAATTCCTCCGTTGTTTTCTGGGTTGTCTCGGTCTAGCCCTTGGCATGACATGTTTGAGCATTTCATTTCGGATGTAATCAGGGCCAGTTGATTTACCATTTTTTTGCATTTTTGGGGGGGATGGTACTATCTCTCCAGGGGTGATTTCATGATCGAGATCAGGATTACCCCTTTTAGCAACTGCTTCTAATTAAGTCTGGTAGGCACTTTTCTAGTTCAACTTCAAGAATCAATTAATTGAGTCAAGACTCCACCTCACATGGATCCCACTGGGCGATAATAGGGGATATTGTTTTCCCCGGCCACATATTCAATGATTCATTTGTTATGATATATATTTTAGTAACTGGGTATAAATAACTATTGATTCGGTCACAAATGTAATAAAACATACCTGTTATTTCGTAAAACAGCTGGAAAAGTTATGCCCAGATAAACACTCACGGTCGGCCTGTGTTGATGTTTCCTCGACTCACCAGATGGCGCCGACGTCTTTTATTTTTTTGCCCCTACCACAGCGCCATCTCACCGTACGTAGCGGAAAAAAGTAGTCTACCAAATTAACAACCAGATGAAGATTAGATTAGGCTAAGCTGAAAGGCCGTCTTCAGAAATTTTTTGAAATGGTAACCTCTCTTTCATGCAATCTGAGGCATTCTGAGACTACATTGGTGATCTCAAGAGATAATATTAATAGGTCTAGGTTTTTTCCTTTTTCTTTTTTAATAATATTCACAATTTGCAAATATATACCTATTTGAAATAATAATAGATGTATATTATAGAATAATATATTGTATATTTTCAGACATATCCTATATATTTTATAAATTATTTATTAGATTATTAAAGTTTATAGATTTTATAAATTTTATATCTTATAGACTATTTATTAGATTATTTTATAGATTTTATAGATATTGTATAAATTCTATAGTATATTGTATATTGAGATAAATTGTAGATTTTCTATATGTATATATAGGCCTATAGACCAAACAATTTGAAAAGTGAGCTGAAAAAAGGAGAATTGAAAGTGAGAAAAGGAGAAAAGGAAATTTTCTTTAAATAGCCCCCAGAAAAAGAGATCTGCTTTCCGAAATGGAGATTTGGCACCTTTGATTAGATAGGATTCTGTATATAATAATATGTGTTACGGAAAAAGTGAATTTGAAAATGTGTTTAGCCTATCAAAAATCAGAAGTCTAGAGGCTAGCAGGGCACATTCTTAGTCTTTTTTTTCTTCAGAATACCCCCGGTACAAAGATTTTTTGAATGTTTAATGAAATCTTTTTTTTTTTTAAAGGACATTTTCTGCTACCCTAAATAAAAGATAAAACATGAGTATAGAATCTAGATAACCAATTTCCAGTGTGAAATCAAAAATGAAATTATTTTTCATATATATTTCATGAGAAATAACTATTGATCTAGATCTAGACTACTTGAAGTGCAAAACTTTTGACTCCTGTCCGAATTTCGACGCCTGTCGATCCCCTAACGTTTATTCCATATAAAATGCACTATTTATGTATGATAAATGCGCGATACAATAAGGCCCAAAATGCAAGAAAAATCCGATCATAAAGTTGCCTACTGGCCAACCATGCATGCAAGGTGCGCGAAATTATCCTGCAGGTGTTTTAGGCTATCAGCTGCTTTTCCAGCTAAATGGTTCGAAAATTGAGTTGAACATAATTTTGGTTTAAAGCTTCATACAGCACGTGCTAATAAAAGTTATATATAGACATAAATAAAAACATACACACATCAATTTGTGAATCAGTCCTATAATCTTTTATTTAAAAAAAAAAAAATATATATATATAGATTTAAAGAAATCCTATTCAAGATTTCTTATTTTGATCTAGACTAACAGTTAGGCCCTATATTTTTATAGCAGCCAGTGATCAATGTTTATTATAATGCAAGATGGGTCCTATAAGCCGATTCCTGGGAATAAAGGCTCAGTTGCGGTTATTCACCTGTAAGTTCGCTCCCATACCTCGCGCGCCCACTTGGGCGCACCTCCCCAACCCGCCCCGCTGAGCGCGGGAAACCACTATTTGTTCCATTTCGGGAGATCCCAGTTTTGACCGTTACGGCGCTGCACGCAGCTCAGTGCACGCTGGGATGTTAATCGCAGTGTTTACTGGCAACATGGCGTTGAAACAAGAATACGTACTCGACAAGAAATGGATTAATGCTAATCTTGATATGCCTAATTGTTAAGGTGAGTTGGCAACATGTTTCTTGAATCCCCAAAGCATTCCCGAGAGACGTGGTTGATTTTCTAGGTGCGAATAATCACTTAGGAATTTAATATCACAGCCTACAGTCCACGGTTTTACACACGAGAAATGAAAATGAATGAGCACACTCCCTCGAGCAGTGGTGTTTATGGTCGGGGCCCCAAGTTAACATGGATCGCAGACCTTATCCAGGGAATAAGCAATACAACATGACCTTACTCTTGTCATAAGGCTTTATTTGGAGATATAGTGAGCTGTAAATTCTTAGAAATCCGAATTTCTGTTCAATGAAACCTGTTTTCCGCGCGCTAGCGACCTTGCGAGGTTAGAATCGCCGCGCGGTGTTTTGACAGTCAACGCGTGGGTGGGCGTGTCTGCTGCCTGAGCCTCACTGAGTCTGCCTCTGGCCATTCTGTTATCACGTATGTTTTAATAAATTTATCATTGACCCCAGTAAGATACTATAACCAGTCGAACCCCATTCTTAAACTTCACCAGTAGAGCCATTCCCGTTGGGCAGATAACAAGCCCGCAGTCTGTCAACATGGTGATTGTTTACCAGAGGCAGAGCCGGCGGAGGAGCTGGTCGTGTTTTAACCATGCTGACTTTGTGGAAAGGAAATGTCATTGACAGTGTTGCTTGTGTATGTTACGAACACAAGCCAAGTCAGCAAATATGACCGAGGGCGAGGACCATAATCTTGTTGACTTGCTTTTCAGCAATTAGCAACAAGCTTGGAAAGTTTGCCCAGTCTGAGCAGAGGATCGAAGGCGTAATCCTAGGTGTTAGGGTACTGTTTAGAGCCGACTGAGTGATTGGCAACCAAACATTTGCATTATGACAAAAAAGGAATAGATTGCGCGTCAGAAATTCCTATACTTTAGCCTAGGGTAGTCCCTCATAAATGTCATAATCCATGTGATATGATTAGTGTCTCGTGATAAGGGATTTTGTCTGTCACAAAGAATACCATAGTGACATCATTGTAAAAGAACCTTAGATATTTAGAGACATTTTAAGGGGTAGAAATCTATTATGTGTCAGATGCAATCATTAACCATAACCAACAGAGTATTTTTACGGAGGTACAGATTAGCATAATCACTGATTAAATCAGTAACAAAACAATAAGCCATTGAAACAACAATAGACATGCTATGTATGGTTGGTTGGTTGGTTGGTTATTGGTTGCTTTACGCCCTAATCAACTGCCAGGGTCATATCAAGGGCGGTGATGGTGATCGAATCTATGAGAAGGAAGAGACCATACCCCTACACATTTACCGAAGTAGGTGTTCTTTAATGTGCCTGGTCCCATAGACAGGGCCAGACACACAACAGCCGGTGGCACAAGGCCTTTGATATCCCAGTCGTTGTCACTGGGAGAAACACAGCATGCTATGTATGTCTATGAAATAACCTATAGCTGTCCCAGGCATGTGACTGTGACCCTTGAGGTAACGTTATCGATACAGATTTTTTAACTTTTTCTAACTTTTCTGAGTGAGGTTCTGAAAAAGACCAGTGGCTTCTTGTGGGTCCTACTACTATTTCTTCTGAAATAAGTGGTAAAAAATACCTTCCTACGACTACGTTTAATGTTTTTTTATGGTGCAGCTTATAGTAGGTCCTACACATCAAGAGACTTTGTTCTTGCAAAACATAGTGTCACCAGTATATTTGTAACACACCAACACTTGTTGTGCCCACAACAGAGCAGTCAACGTGACAACACTCAATCAATGTTTAATGGTCGGGCGATCGCCTGATAGCCCAGTGTGGAGGTTGTAACGTTGGTAAGCGTATGAAGGAGTATGAATGGCAGCACGTGGTATATTCACACTTTTATCAAAAATAATATAGCTACCTTTGTAGAATCGTTGCTTTTATTGCAGTAATTAAAACAAAACTGACCATACATTTAATTCATGACATGTTTGTGAGACTATGTGACTTTTCCGGTGTTGTTTACATGCTATTGGTCTGAATGGCAACCCAGCGGTGACATGAATGTAAACATTTACATTACTCAATAAACCGTCTTAAATCTTGAATCTTGGAAGATAATGGTTGCTTTGAAATTCACTGACTCTACCCACGAGGATACGTAGAAATTTACCTATACAGTTGATTTTCAACCTGAGATTGCGTCTTACCTGGGCTCATATCTTCGTACCTAATTTGGCTGATCATGGAAACTTTGATTAGGGTCTCAAGATAAGCAATTTTGTCTTTTACCAAAATAAATAGTGTTATTGCAAAAAAGTCTCAAAGAGGGATTATTAGGTGTAGAATTTATTCGTGATAGACAGAATTTCTATATATGAGATTTCCCTGATTAGCCAAATCAGTTACGAAGATATGGGCCCTGGGCCCTCTCGGCTTGTTCAACTTTATGGCAGCACTCTGTCGTCAATAATATTTGTCTAGGGTAAACAGTAGGCTAGCTAGTAAGTTTTTCAGGTTTCTTGTTCTTCATAATGAAGGGATAATAGACACCTTTCATTGGTGTTTAACATATGAAGCACTAATTGCTCTGTTGTGTGGTAGAAAGAATAAAACCTATAATTAGAAAACCTCTACAAAACTGCAGAGTAACTGTAATCTTTTGACAGTCAAGCATGTCCATGTGTTTCCAGTCCGGAGAGTTTTCCTCGATTTAATTTTTTTTTTTTATTTATTTTTTTATTTGTTTTATTTCCACAAAATCCTTCAAGTGTTAACTTGATCTTCCAAGATATTGAGTTTAACAACCTAAGTTCAGGTTCACTTATTTGCAATTGCTCAGTGATCTCAGCAATATAACTCATAAGCACTGTTAACTTGCACAAGGACCAGCTTTAAAATACCAAAATCTGGTATATAAAGAAGAGAGAAGAAGTGATATATGTACTTTTGATTTCAAACTCCAAGTCAAAGTAAATCATTTTCAAATCTTCCGCAGTAGTAGATTCAAAGCCTTTGAAGGTAGAAGGAATGTCAGTGGTTATTTTTACAAGATAGAGTTGTGATATTGCTGATGTATAATTGGGAGAGTGTTATCTCTGTATAGCCGCTGTGTAGAGACATTAGCCCAATATCTGTAGCTGACATAGGTTGGTCAGATAAGCTGGGTAATCCAGGAAAGAGGATAACATCAACAGTGAGGTACTCGACAGTCGCTGGGTATAGGTTAACCCGACGTCAGTATCACGAGGTATCTGAACTTTTCGGTATGTCATTAGTGATGATCTTACAAAGTCATGAAAGTGTCGCTAAAATATTGTTTGAACCACGGAGTCATATTAGTAATGTTCGAAACAGTTGAGGCCGACAGCCATAAGATTAGTGATATCAAGTATATTGCAATAATTTTTGCTGAAAATAACCAACGACTATTTTCCAAGATTGACGACAATTCAGATGTAATTCACTCGACCAGCTAGTATGCGCTATGGGCACGTTTATTTTGGGAGATACTTATTGGGAATATCTTACTGAACATGACATTTCTGAATGTATTTTCTCTGGTAACATGACATTTCGTTCTTCTAGTATAATCAATCTCAGATCCAGCATTAAAATAACTTGCCATCATCTGAATACGATTTACGAGTATCAAGACATCATGAATTCGCTATTAAAATGCAAAGTTATTTGACAGTTTGTGATCTGCGCTGAATCAAAGTTGAACTCAGTTGTTAGAACTAAAGTCAAACTTTTCAGAACCGTCCTTTGATGGGATGTTTACAGTGACTCCAGAACCTCGGCCCCTAGCTGAGGTCCTATGGGGCGGGACTGAGGATAGAGTAGGGAGCACAAAGCTTTTTCTGCCTAGGCTGCACTAAAACAAGAGAAAGTCTGATGTATGATATACCAAAAAATGGTTTATTGTTATATCGATGCATAGAATGTCTATATACATTGAACGGGAGTTGAGTAGTCAATTAACACTCAGTACAGTGTTCCTATAAGTATAAAAACGTTAGTCTCAGATGCGTTTGTCATAATCAAGTTTATGCGCCTGATACCCCTGGAGAATGAACATTTAGTATTATAATACTTGTTATTCTTGTACTTGACTTGGGAAAAACCTTCTTTCACTGTAGCTTAATTTTTCACAGCTTAATTTTGAATGCCTATTCTCTCAAATCACGCATACTCCACATTTAAAAGTAATGTACGGCGTTAAGGTGGTTGTAAACAAAAGGCCTTTGTAAGTGGCCAGATCTATATAGAAAAAAATGTCCAAAGCAAAGAGAGTTAGTTGCATGTATCCCTGCCTGTTGTACGCTGGACAGGGACGGAGGGGAAGGCTTAGACTACTTAACTCCTCCTCTTAAGTAGGTAGATATAAAACAGATCAATACCACTTTCACACCAGGTGTAATGCCAGTCGATTAAGGCCGCACCTGGAAGTCAGACCCGCTGAATTGCACGTATGATAAACAGTTTTAATGTCATGTATCTCCTAAATAAATAAAGGTAAACGTAAATTTACAAATTGAATCGATTAGAATATATCCAGACAGAATGAAACTAACTGGAGTATAATTCTCTCTGGTATATATCCAATGTTGCAAGCGCGGGGTCTAAAATGAAAGGGGAAGTTTATGTTTGACCACGTGATGTTTTTAATCCACTTTTTTCAGTTTGATTTCGACATCAATCCAATGGAAAGGAATCAATGACTTTTAACTAATTTTTGCAAGATTTATGTCCATTGGCATAGCCACTTAGGATCATGAGCTCATTTGTAGTACGGAATAGTTTCACAGAAAATTATCATCTGCCTAACCTTGGCACATATGTTATTCTGTTTGTCCTGAATGTCCAGTATATTTATTTTGGGAGAATAAACTTCTCAAGACGTCAAAATGAACATTCTGACGATTAGTCCACGTAGTCAAAACGTGCGAAGTTCTAAAATCCTCAATGAGCCTCACTAGTAAATGAGGATGTTGAGAAAATATCATTAGCAAAATCAGTGGAATTCAAGAAGCTCCGGACATTCCTGCTGAGGAGAAAATTAAAGATGGAACAAGGATTTCTTACTTCACTGTTTCGGCTCAGAGTTATTCTTAGCCGTTGACATTATGTTTAAAATGTCGATTTCCTTTTAGCTTTTGATTGGGATATTTTTTTGGTTCACCGCATCACGGTTCATTAATGATATATGGACAACGAAAGAAGAGTTACCACTACTTTTTCATATTGCCTTGATGCCGTATGAATTCTGATGCTAGGTTTATAACGTGATTTCTATGGGGATATATTGTTATTTCCTTTTCTTCTATTCGTCCTTCTTTGGTGGGCCTATACGTTTGTCCCATTGTTGGTATATATTTGACAAATCATACTTCATTCAAAGGACGATAAATCTTCGGACCCTAGATTACCTGTGCAATTTAAGAGAATGTTCATGTATAAATTGAAGAATTAAATAAAACTTGGATATGGCATTACAAGCCAAGAACATTACCCACAGCGCTTAAGAAACAGTTAAAAGATTAAGAAGTAGTTGTTGGTCCTTAAAGTGTGAGGCTCTTGTCTCAGGACAGGCTGGTGATGCGCCCGTCTGGCGGCCACAGGTCATCAAGGCGGCGCGAGTCATTACCGACTCTTTAAAGGAGTAACTCAGGCGGGGAGGCCTTTAATATCACCACCGTCCTGAAGCCCGTTTAGGACGTGACACGAGGAGAAGGTCGCCACCACCTGCTAGTGGTGCCGTGGTGGTCGTGGTGGTGGTGGGGGTGGTGCCAGTGCTGGCGCCGCACCACTCCCCCCTGGCCCCACCCAACCACGCTCCCAAATGCACCCTCCCACCCGGCCCCTCGCTGAGGCTGCTCTCATAATTGGGTCATTCTATAATTAGGCGGCTAATTGGGCGGTCCACATTGATTAGATGGCCATTGGATCAATAGCTGGGATAGGAAGGCGACCACAGCTATTGAGCCCGGCCCAGTGTCAACTGGAGTAGGCCCCCTGGAGGGCTTGGTCTGCACCCCCTCCTGTCCGGCCCTCCACCCCACTCCTCCCGCCTGGCCCCACACCCAATCCTCCCGCCTGGCCCCACACCCAATTCTCCCGCCCAGCCCTCAACCCCCACCCCCTGCCCGGCCCTCCACCCCCTCCCGCCTGGCCCCACACCCCCTCCCGCCTGGCCCCACACCCACTCCTCCCAGCCCTCCACCCCCTCCTCCCGCCTGGCCCCACACCCCCTCCTCCCAGCCCTCCACCCCCTCCTCCCGCCTGGCCCCACACCCCCTCCCGCCTTGCCCCACACCCCCTCCTCCCAGCCCTCCACCCCCTCCTCCTGCCTGGCCCCACACCCCCTCCCACCCGGCCCCACATCCCCTCCCGCCTGGCCCTCCACCCCCTCCTGCCTGGCTCCACACCCCCTCCCGCCCGGCCCTCCACCCCCTCCTCTCGGCCGGCTCTCCAAACCCCTCCCCCCTCCGGCCCTCCACCCCTCCACCCCTTCCCACCTGCTGGATCCTCCTGCCTTCCGCCGGCCCTCCGGGCGATCGTTGGAGGAAGTGAGTGTCAAATTCTTCCGTGGTGACTTGATGCAGGAAGAGCGGCCCGGAGCCGAGCCAATTAAAAAGCATCCCTCTTCCCCTGGGCGGAAGGGTGGGTCCAGACCTTGTCTCTAGAGATGGAAAGTGACCGGGAAGTGAATGGTTTGGGTCAGCAGGGGGGCTCAACGTGGGGTTGGTAAGTTAAAGAATAGAAAACTTGTAATGGGATTGAAAGTTAGAAACTTTGACACAAAAGTAAACCTTCTATACGATCATAGAGCTTATCGCCATCAATATAAAAAATATCAAACTCAGAAACATAATCCAAAATTGAACTAAAATTGAATGCCACACTAACTTCTATACCTGGTACTTAGGAAGGTTCGCCAGGTCATCCATTTCTTATGCTTTGCTGTGGTATCCTTCCATCTTTCTAATACATTTTCGCTGTTTGCTAACCAGATGTGATTTGAAACAAAACTTCTGATGAGATACCAAACATCCAGGACAGTGAGGAGAACTTCAGTTCATTGTTAAAGATTTCACCATCCTCCTGGTGAGTCAGACCAAAGTAGTGCCCGGTCGTGGCTTCTTCTCATTCATCATCAATTAATCATGCACCCCGCGTTACCAGGTTGTGTCTTCGCCAGCGCCAGCGCCAAAGTCCCAACTTCGATCTACTAACTCAGGGCGGTAGGCGCAGTGCCGCCCCCTGGATGTACTCGGACTAACTGTTGAGTAAATAACGTAACGGGCCAGACGCCGAGTTCAAGACGGCGGTCGGATTAGTGGTGACCGGGTCACACGGCGGTAGAATATATTAGGTGGGGCCAGGGGGTTCCTTGTCTAATGTTTGTATCGGTAGGTCAGAGGAGGACATATTTTTATGTGAAATATAGATAAGAATATACTAGGAATATTGAGGTGCGCGTTGAATCAGATAGGTGAAAATTTAATAGTGGTAGGGCTGAGGAGGAGGTTAATGTTACAAACATGGGCTCGTAAGATTAGTAAGTTAGATAATGTGCTAAAGTGCGATTAGAGAGTTAAGTCATATGTTTCACGATTGCATAATGCACAAGTTTATTCATTAATGAATGAAGTATTAATATAATTGTATGGTTTGTCACGATTAAGGATTGTGAATTTGGTTGGCGTCTTTCAACACGGAAAATGTGGTAATAGTCAAATTACCATCAAGTCATACACGTCTACTGGAACACAGTGCTTCGTCCAATAATGATTTTTAATGTAAAATTATCGGTTTCAGAGGGGCCGCTGGATTTTTTTTTTTAACGTAAGGGCATCCTCCCCCTTTGAACATCTCTGGGTCCATCCCTGTAATATGAATGGGACATTCATTAACTGTGTGAATGACATGAAATACACTCTTCTAAGAAAGGGCATTATTCAATACTGACCCTTACACCTATTACATACATGTACATAATTTTAATGAAAGACACACACTAACGGCTAATGTACATGGAAATTAGTATGTAATTCTATAGGAGCAATTATTCATAGTGATGTCTCAAAGGTAAAATTATTAAGATCGCCATAACGATTTTGACGTTTTGGTTCATTATTTTATCAAACTTTTAGATTGCATTTTTGTTCCCTTTTCAGCTGTTTTATTTTATTCCAAAAGAAATTTGAAAAATAGAAATCAAATGTTCAATGTCGATTATAATTTGCAGTTGGCCTCATTCATTTTCAAATTATTCAGGAATACCGATTTTCTATTTAAAAAAAAAAAACTGCAATTTTTTTTTGTTCTGCTCTTTTTCTGTCTTATCACGTAGTGACTGATGGTAAAGTAGAGATACATCTGACATAAAAGAGACTTCGTGAAGCCCTAACATTGAGGGCGTGGTGAGGTGCCGCTAGCAGGCTGAACGTTATGGGGTGTGGGGAATCGGCCCGCCGGCTGGTGGGGCCGGCTAGTTAGGGCCACATTGTGGTGTGACATAAAGAGGCCGGCGGCCGCCTTGTATGGCTCTAGCGAGCTGCTCCCCACACCCCTAATGAGCTACTCATTCGCTGACCAGCCGCCCGATTCGATCCCAGGGATCAATAGGCATGTTTCTGGACGGGAATTAGGTCATTTCAGGCTAACCTGCGAGTGGGTGGAGGGGCGTTATTAGGAGAGGCATCCAGGCGGGAAAAAGGATGAACAGGGGAGTGTGGAGGTATGGTGTGGAGAGAAGAGAGGCACCGCCCTACCCAGTGGTTTATGACGGCCGTACGCCTTCTCATTAGAAGCTGAGAGTGGCGCGTCAGGATTCTCCATTGGCTTTTCGCACTGCCTTGTCTCACGGCTGTAAAAATACCCCATCTCTGTCCGCCTCAAGGAGGGGGCTGATCATAAGGGTTGAATTCCCAGCTATGATATGGCTGCAAAGAATCCGACGCCTGATTTGAAGTGTGTCATATTGCATGCAGGATGTGCCTAGTATTTTGATACATATATCGACAGGTACACAAAAGATTATTTTCTAACATACAGAAGTGATATATCATATATATGGTCCTACGTATTATGTATATAACGTTTGCGCTGGCCAAGTGTTTAATAGTTATTACAATATTATATAGTGGAATTCATATGATTTATTCTGTTTCACAAAAGCGATTTACTTCCCCGAATTAGGTCTGCAATATTATGGCAGGAAATGTCTTAAGATTATACATGCCAAAGAGATCGTAACTTGTAATTATATTGCCTATATTATTGCATTAGATTCTTGAATACCTTTACTGGACACCCTGTCTAACGTTTGGTCGCTGAACGCTGTCGTCGATAATAACAATAATTGGCAGTCATGCATGGTTGCTCAAGCATGAATGTTGATAACCCTATTGCCAGTGCTGTTATTGTTATTGGCGTCGTCGGTTGCCATGGTGAGAAAGGTTGGGGCGTCACGTGGCGCGTTGTCAGTTCAGATGAGCTATGACACCTTTTCACGAACCCCAAAATATCCTAAGCTGGTCGCACGCGTGTATACACATTCACGTACGTCAGAGGGTCTTAGTTTCTTACCCGCGCCGGAGAGTTAAACCTTAACCTGTTTAGTCGCACAGGTTGTTGAGCGGCCTCGCTGAAACCAGTGGCAGCTATTCTTCTGTACATGTTGGACTAGAGGGGCTGCATGCTGTAATAAAAACCAACACAGGTCTATTGTAGAACGACTCCACCTGCCAGACGTCAACATAGCCTTTTCGCATGCTTAACGTGCTTGGACCGATAGACCAGAGGTCAAGGCATACAGCCATCTATATTATTATGCACCATGTAGTGGGGCGAGGCGTCGCACTGTGGATTTGGTGAAGGACACAGCTATATACTTCAGGAATACATTTGTGGATATACCATTACCTTCTGGCCAGGGTCGAGCTTAGTAGCTAGAGACTCACATAGCCTAGGAAAAAATGCTACCCGGCGCAGCAGACCTGCTGAGTTTATTATCTTATGGAAAAGCTAGCTCTCCTAGTATATATGCTCGAATACGTATACTCGAGACCTCCACAATTCATTGATAGTACCTTGCTCTTTTATATGCCAGACATGCTGACAAAAATAGATGGATATCAGTGTTTACGTGCTAGGATACAATACCATTGGTCCATGTATTGACGTGTGCTTTGAATGAGCTGAGTACTTGCTTGCTCCAATGTCGTCTGCTTTTTCCCGCCAAAACAGAAATCCTACCCTTCTGCGACGTGGTGCTCCCGCTCCTGGGTATTTCTGAGTGAATATCAACGACTTACTTGGGAATTTATGGACGAAACACTGAGAATAACCCAGCAATCAAAAGGAATCGTGGTTTTATTCTATTGTCCTTGAGATTGTCGATTTTAAGGAAGGGTTAAATCTTCTTGTAGATCGCCAGAACAGGAAAGGAATCACTTACCGAGGATAATAGGGCTTTCCCGCGAGCAACATGTTCTCTACAAGTACATGGTATTGTACGCAACTACATGGGCAAGCTAGATTGGTGTATTCGGAAAGTTACATGTTAAAATAGATTTTTATAAAATCATTTATTATATTGAGAGGCTAAACTACAGATGTGGCGGATTCAACTAGTAATCTAAGATTGAAGGCATGAAGAAAAACCGCGTTGTTTGCTCAAGCGGTTACAGCTCAAGTTGACTTCTTCAACAAATCGTTGACTCATCACAATTCATCAACCAATTATCTAACCTCAAAGCTGTTTTTCTTTTTCGGCGAAATGAACCAATTGGGATAACAAGTTGGATGCTCCTGGGTTTATAAGAGCATCTCTCTACCTATTTCTCCTTAGTTTATTAGAAAACCAGGGCTATATATACATGTATATTCAAGAATTGTTATTATACGAACGCTCCCCAGTAACTTCTTGGCAATAATAAAGCTTGCCCAGTGTCAACTGGAGCGCTACTATATAACTTCAAGGTCTCACAAAGTTAATCCAAGCCTATCCCAGTCGCTATAATGTAAGAGCCACCTTGGATTTAGGGAAACATTTCAGGCCGGACCTAAGGAATAAGCACCTGACTCATGGACATTACTTCCGCATTTGTCAGAGCAACCAGACTCATTTTTACCTGTGGCCAGCTCTATTCTAGTTTCCTCCAGTTGGTGGCGGTTTCCACTCCAGCACCTGACTAGATGTCCACTGTCAGGACACAGAAAGTAACTTTCGCCGATCTGTGGGGCGGAGGACCCACATGTGCAGGTGCTCTGTCCAGCTGTTGCCTGGACACGGATTGCCTATTTCTGTCACTCGCCTGTCCCTGGGCACACGAGTCGGAGGTGGAGATAATTAAAGCGGAACATCATGCTGGCCCTGCTGCAGGACTCCTACGGGACCGGGCCCACGGCCTATGTCATCCCGGTAAGTGGGGCCTAATGATCTCCGGCACCCTCCGACAAATGCTCATTTTCTTTTTTAATTAATGATATATATATATATATATATATATATATATATATATATATATATATATATATATATATATATGGTACTCAAATATTATTTGATTCTAAGCGCAGTCGCACATTATTTTAGAAAGGTTGATATATCATGTATTCTGACATTTGACTCATGAACTTTGGTTTATGAAAATTTTATTGAAAGAAGATCCTAGAACAATTAACTGTAATACAAATTAGTCGGGGGATTATAATGTAAGGGATGAGCAGTATGCTCTTCTCGTTACATGAAAGGAAAGTAAATTGGGGTGAACATATGACGGCTATGATCCCGTCCCTCGCGTTCCTATAGGCATCAAGTTATCTAATGAATGCTGCGAAGGATAAATACCACCCCCACACTGATATATCCCACCCGCTGCGTTCCCATGTCATACCCTCCAGGCCCATTTTAAAACCACTTTACCTCTCCGCCTGGCCGGAGACTAAGAGAGAGGCAGAGGGGAGATTGCCCCATCCGGAGTGACAACCTTACCCTCTAATCTCGCACATTTATTTTTCTATTTGGAGCCCAGATTATACACTGCTGTGAGTGAGTCGACGCGACCCGAGCACGTCCTACTTATGTATGGGACCTACTCAGCCTGTTAAAATGTGTGTATACTCCCTCTAGACATGGAATGGGCGGGGGTGGATGTATTGGTGAGTGGCTGGCAGGTGGGGTGGGAGGAAGCATTAGCTGGGTGTGTGTGGGGATAGACGATACCTGGGGGTAGTAGGGCAGGGAAGCAGTTGTTGTTGCTGCTCCAAGTTGTGGGCAGGGAGTAGACTGAAGTTCAATCCAAGTCTGAAAGTCGCTCAAACAAGTATGCAACATGTAACTAGGTCATGGAAGGACTAGAACTAAAGGTGGGAATCTTGGGGGAGCTGGGGTAGTAAATGAGAGGTCACCAGAGGTACCTGACATTGCCAGCTCCCGGTGAAGGACAAGACCTTTGCGGCAAGGTGGACCGGCCGGCAGCCTGTCACTAAATCAATGTTCAGCCCCAACAGCTCAAGGGAGAGACATGCATATTTAGAACCGATCCCACTTAGTAGTCAACGTCTTTTACTGGAAGGGGAAAATTACAAGACCCCTAATATTAAGGTAATATCTATAGACTATTCATGAAATAAATAGTTTAAGTACGAAGATTAAAACTAACGAGCTAGAACTCTGTTCACTGATTCAAATGTCAACAAGATAGCTTGGCTTCAGACGGGCGTCTTTGGTTTCTAGAAAGGCTGCAATTCTGAGAAAATCTGTCCAAAAGACGATACAGTCACGTTTAAGGTTCTTAAGCGAACTTTTTTTGTTCCGACTGTTAACATTGTCTCAGGTTTTTGTTAAAGAAAATATCACTACAGTGAAACAAAAGAGCAAATAAGTAAGCGAAGCATTGATATGTAACAAAATATTAAAGTCAAGGGTGTATGTTAGCGCTAAATGAACAGAAAATAGAATAAACGAAGAAAACACCAATAAATGTATCATAAGAAGAAAGACAAGCTTTTGAATGTAGCATAATTTCTTTATTGACTTTTAAACGTTTAATTGCCATTTTACTATAGTTTTGAAAATAACAACTGATTAGGTTTTTATGTCAATTGTCTAGCACCTCTGATTTCATTAGGACGTCTTTAACTTAAAGTTAAACCATTGATTTGCTCCACTGGCACTTTAATGTATAATTCTAGCTGTATTAATAGACCCAGTTTCATGTAATTGTATAATGACAAAGGCCAGCCTAAAGGTTGGGCAGATGTTACCGTGGGCATTGATATGCAAGGTAAGACTCACTTAGTCAGCAGTTTTAAGGATGGGCTGACTGCAGGGGCTGACATGCCATCGCTAAGCAGGCAGACACAATAAATACACGACGATGGATCGCCATGCTCCATAAGTCTCCCCAATCAGGATCAGGGTATTGGGAACTCCTTAAGACTGACACTCCTACTTTCTCTGCATGCACACCCACTCAGGGTCTTCGTGAGGAAAGAGGAAAGCAATATATCATGGGGATTACGCAGTGTTTTAGATAGATATTGAGATTAATGATTTATTAGATGAAGTGAAGATTCATTTTGTATGTGGTTGAATTTAATAATAGTACTAGCCTACATTGAATGATAAGATTTTATTTATTTATATCAATATTATGGTTTTACCCTAATATAATTCAAATAAATCTGTATTTTCTCCATTAATATACGCTCGGATATGACCTGTAAACACAGCTTATTTTCATGCATTCACCAGTATTGCTTCATCGACGTGTTTCCTTGACACCTTAGTGCAAGAGTTACGGCAGGAATAAAAGATCCTTGGAAAGCATTTCTACATGTACTGTATTTCTGATTGCGCAGCACAAAACATGGCACTTACCCACCGGAGCACATATAGGCGAACATAAATAGGGCTTTAGTATTGAACTGCTATATGGGCTGACCGGATCTTGGCCGGCTGCCAGGTCAGGGCCCACGAACATTGGTCAAGGGCGGCTTGGCTGTGGTCCCACACTGACTGAATTGTCCACCCACAGTCAGGCCTAAGTCGCTAATTGCAGACCTACTCCCAGACAGACCATGCAAGACATATTGATTAGGGTACCCAAAAGTAGTGTCATTAAAGCGGAATGATTGGGCTCCTTTTCACACCAGATAAACCTGGAACATATTTTCACAGCACAAAAAAATATTATTAGGGCTAGTTTCCTCACTTAGACGTAGCGTTTAAAGTATGGTTTGTGCACCGTGGGAGGAGCATGAGGCACATTTCTTGATGGGTTCAGCGAGGCAGTCGGTGCACTGACTAAGTGCAGTACGTGCTTGGCACGTTGACCGATTATTATATGTTGTGCCGCAGGAGCAGAATTCCAGATGCTTCTACGTACTCGATATGCCAACCACTGCGGTGAAGCCATGGTTGACAACGTGAAATATGGGATCTTGTCATGGAATCATTGACCGTCAACTCCTGCCTTCACTTTGTCACTAAATGCAATACCAACCGGTATAGGCATATTTGGCTTTGGTGTATTTTATCACCTTGATGACATTTTTTACCAGGGAGTTTTTTTTACAGTGGATAAACAACTTTAAGTAAGTCCGAAAGTTTTAAAATGCAGTCCACCATGTAGACTATTTAGCAAACGTAGCTGAACAGGTTACTGTGGTTTCAACACAAAATGCTTGCATTTATATCGCTCTCCAAGCTATCACAAAGTCATTTCCATTCGAAATGGAAAGGAAATAGAGTGTATGTGAAGAAGGCAAATCTGTATATACACAGGCAAATTGATAAGCCAGTGCTTCTTTCGCTCAACCTATGCCATGGAAGACATTCAATTGTGGCCCGCTCGCTTGGTTCCAGAGACCGTATTACAGAATGTGGGGGTCCTGTCGAAACGATTTGCTCGTCCTCTCAGTGGGGTCGGCGAGCTGCTCGCTCTGCGGGGACCTCCTGCTCAAACCAACTGCCCTCCCAGGTGAAGGCACGTTTTTGCCCCGGTATTGCGGTCGTGATTTTGCCTTGTTTACATAACAAATTGGATTCGGCGACTTCTTGACTCCCGTGCCTACAATCAATAGACATCTACTGACTAGGGTCTACTCATTTCACCACCTCCTCAAGGGGAAGACTTGAGCGTTCAGAAAACGTTCAGGTGACCTTATTGATAATTGAATGTCTGCTACAATTAATTTATCCGTTTGAATAGATATAAAGAATTACCCAATCTTAGCAACACCGACGCATCCCCAGTCGCAATGGAAATTATTCTATTTTCCAAGCTTTTATTTCTTAAATGGTTATGAATTAATGGCAGGTATATTCCTTAGATATAAATATGATAATTAGAATCCCTAGGCCCCATAACAATTCCGTAGCCCCTAGAATCCCTAGGCCCCAAAGAGGATTATATAAGTAAAGTACATGCAGATCTTATTATGATTAAGTTTGAAATTGGGATCATGGGATGTCTATTTTAAAACGTTTTCAGCTTTGTATTATACCATGCTTTCATACAATGCATGTAGAATGAAAATCAAGATAGTTAACAAATATCCCCGTTTTACCCAAAATTCCCAGGGCCTATATAGGCCTGGATAAATGGGTTGCAGCGGCCGAACGTATCACTCCATATCAGGTTTTACCACTGCTCTTGCCGTGGCTTGTATTACCGGGAATTATCCCTGGCCAAGACCACTTTGTCACCGTTGTGACCCTTCCAGCTCACCCCGCGTTTTAAGGCCCACCCAGGTGGCGCTGGCAGACATTCAGAGGCCGATTTTATGAACGCCCCCTCCCTCTCCCCACCACATCTCCAGTCTGGGAAGGGCCCTTTTTGCCGACCAGGCGATCGCGGCATTTGGCATAGAGGCAATGGAGTGTGCGAGCTGGCCAGGTCGGGCCTGTCACCTCGTATTGATATCAATAGTTCAATATCTCAGCGGCTTTTTAGCGCGGCGCTGACAGCATAAAAACGATTACATTGTAGGTGTCGCTGCTATTACCATTGATCAGGGAAGACGGCCATTCGTGCCGTGCATTATGTCCCCGCTCCCCCTTTAACTTCTACTTGGTTAGGGTCTACTCTGTAGGCTCTATCATTTAGTATGGTCTTTCTCAGGCAGCACATAACTAATTCAATGAAGTGGACCATCAACAACACCACGGGTCTTGTATTTAGTCGCGAAACCTCTTAAATCAGCTCGTTTTTGGCTGCAGTTTTAAGATATATCTATAGTTGTGATTCAATAAACAATACAGTGTGTTTTTGCATGATCATGGTTACAGGTTTAATTCTCACATTCCATTAAAACACATTGTTCCCGTATATACAAACATGCCGATTACAAGATACCAGTGTTAAAAACAAAAGATATTATCTAATTCTTTGTAAATTCCAACTAGAATTACTCCATCCAACGTGGCTAAAAGTTGTTGTTTTTGTACTTTCAGGATGTCCCACAAATCGCAATGCCACGTGGAGCTTTAGGCCGCCTGCCGACGCTGTCCTCGATCGGCAAGTCCCAGAATGTCGACGAGGAGGAGCCGCCGGAAGGGTCGGACGCCGAGGATCTCTACTACCCCCAGCGCGACGACAGCGACGACTACTTCTACGAGCCGACACATACTGACGAGACGGCCAGGGCACTAGCTCGCACCTTTAAGATCCTCAACCCAGCCAACCATGTGTGCAAGAGGACCAAGGAAGGGGGCACCTCCTTCTCCCACTGCAAGCAGGCCGTTACCTTCGGCCGCAAGTATGCAGAGCTGCGCACGCTCATGGAGGCACGCGCCAAGCTGCGTCTCATCCGCGACTACATCTCGCGGATTAACGCAGCGGCCATGTACGTGCGAGATCTGGAGACGGTGGCCATGGAGGAGTTCCAGACGTGGTACGACATCTGCCACGACAGTCTGACCGGCACGCCGCAGACCAAGCTCGAGTGTCTGAGCTCCATCTGTGAGGACCTCAGGATCCACATGAACCACTGGAACTCCATCAAGCAGCTGACGCACACAGACCGCTGGCTGCGGCCCCTGCTGCCCAGCCTCTGCTTCGAGATGGACGCCGTGCGTCAAAAACTCTTCCACTTACGGGACCATGCCATCTGGTGGATCGACCGGTTGATACGCATCGGTCTCCAGGTGCTGGCCCACTGCGACCTGGAGCGGCTGAGCCAGGACGCCTTGTGGAGCATCACACGGGGCCTGGAGGACTTCAACAACATCGTGGTCGCCGTGCGCTTTGAGAACCTCCAGCAAAACATATCAGTGACTTCTTTCTTCCCCAACAACTGTTCGGCCAACGTCATCCACGTGGCCTCGCTCTCCTGCGGGGCCACGCCGGGTGGCGACCACATGGGCCGACCGCTGGCGAAATCGGCCAAGTCGTCGTCGTCGCCGACGTCCTCCGTGACGTCATCAACGTCGGCGACGTCGCCACCCCCCAATACCCTGTTGCTGCCCGGTGCTCACCAGTACCCCTGGGGCCTGTCCTGTTCGCAGGCGGCGGTTGTCATGAACTCGTACCGGAACCTGGGGGAGAGCATCAAGCCCATCCCCTTCATCCGGGTGCTGAACATCCTCAGCAGTGAGCGGTCCAAGTATGCGGCCATCATGGCGCACCGCATTTTCACCACCAACGACGAGTTCGTCAACCTGACGCAGTGCCGGCTAGGCCCGTATACGTGGAACGAGGCCTCCCCGGGCTCGTCTTACAACCAGAACCGCCTCCAGCCCAACGGGAGTACGTCGGCAGCCACCAGCAGCAGTGTGAACACCTCCGACTACCACAGTGGGTCCGCCTCAGGCACCACCCAGAGTGGTATGGGGGTCAACGGTGGGGGGTCGGCCACGTCGTCGACGATGAACCAGCACGGCACGCGCTTCATTGTAGGCAACATGCGCGTGCCGGACCTGGCCAAGGAGATGTCCAACCTGGCCGAGTTCTCGCAGCGGGAGTTTGATTTCGCCTCCAAGTTCCTGCACATTGTGTGCAGTTCGACGAACCTGCTGAAGAAGGCCAGCTCGGCCCAGCAGCACCTGCAGCAGCGGAGTGGGGGCAGTCACAGTCGGGAGTCGCCCGCCTCCGCCTCAGCGCCCAAACACCACAAGGAGAAGGACAACAAGGATCTACCACAGCCCACAGCGGGTGGAAACCCCAGCATCAGTGTAGCCTTCGATGTCAGTGGTGACCAAGGAGTAGGTCTTCCACAAGCCACTGTTGGCCGATCGACAGCCTCCTCTGACCCCAAGCGCAAGTCGGTGTCGTGGGGTGACACGGTTGAAAACTCAGTGAAGCAACAATTGACTGCTAAGTACATGGACCTGCTGTGGCAGTTCTGCGGCAGCCACCTGTACGAGTTCTTCAACGAGCCCATCTGGGGCGGCGTGGACTCGGTGCAGGGCCAGCTGGGCCACGTGGCCGTGTGCCCGGACACCGTCATCATCCTGGTGGTGCGCATGATGCAGCAGGTCTGTCTCACAGCCAAAGGTGAGTGACATATATTTAATTTGTCGTTTGTACGCTCAAACTTTGGTTAAAACTTTCAAATTATTTTTTTAAACTGTTGATGTGGTTGTGATGGATTGCATGAAGGCCTTTCTGAAAGAGGTTTTGGATATAGAATCACTAAAAGTGTCACATAGACAAGTAGTAATTAATTAAACTCTAGAATAGTAAATTTAAAAAAAAGTCCATATAAGCATGATGTTCCTGAATTTAAGAAGTAGTTCATTTGCTTCAAATCTGAAATACTTAGGGCTATCGTTATTGCGTGTCTTAGAATTATTGAACTACCAACAAATAACAGAAGAAATATCCTATCGTATTCCATCTAATTAGTATGCTTTTAAGGATAGACAACACCTCTCGGGGCGCCATTCATGGTAAATCAAATTGCGTTCTCCCTATAATAGATACAGCTATGTGGTATACATCATGAGATAGAACATATTTTTCTCTATCTGGTCATATAAAGTATATTTTAATCATATTTTAATTAGAGAAATAATAAGTTAAAAACGTATTTTTTCAATTTTATTTTTTGAACATGTATATCTCAGTTACCACATAAGATATTGTTATAAAATTTCGGGTGCTTGTCATAAACATTGGTATGGAGGGAAGCGTGTCTCAGAATTTGTATTTAGGTCCTAGTTTTTGTTTTATGACAAAAAATGGGAAACTTTTTGTAATAATTGTCAACATTATTTTCTAGATTTCATAAAACAAAAACTAGGACCTAAGTAAAAAATCTGAGACATACTTTCCTCCAAATAAATGTTATCTACATGCTATGAAAATTTCATGTGTTTTCATAGAATATTAAATGAGATATTCATGTTCAAAAAATAAAAGTTAAAAATGCGTTTTTTGTATTCCTCACATGCTCATACATGCATATATGTACACATTATAACATGAATTATATGGGTAGATATGTTTTTCAAATGTGTATTTAATTATATATTATTCATAATTATGCTATAGATATTAAGAAATATAGGCCTCTTTAAAGAGAGCCCCGCGAATTGGCCACTGAGAGGTGTTGTCTATCCTTAAAGTCAGACAACACAATTTCAGAATCAACAATAACTGAGAGTAGCTTATACGTCATTTCCGCAGCTACTTCCAGTCTGGAAAGACAGGTGTCTTTTTATAAGGTTATTAAGTTTTCTTTGATTTTCTCCCTTTGTTTTGGTCTTCAAATTCTATTGTGAAACCAGAAGGTAACTGACGTTTTCCTCGTCTCGTCTTGTCAGGCCATCGGTTTTTAGCTGTAAAAGATGTTTCCGGTCAGGCACTAGGCAGGTGTTTTTTCGTTCCCACTGATCAATACGTAAGGTGACCCGTGAATAAACAATCCTTAACTCTATTACCTCAAACATCTACACCTCTCTCCATAAAACACACACACAAACTATATTCTATAATAATCCTACATCAGGAATATTTATGGATAATTTGCTCTTTAAATGTGAAATTTAAAAAATGAACATCCCCTGGGAAACACCTGACGAGGTAGAACCGAAAACAAAGTGCACTCGCCTCGGCGGAAATGGGTCTTTTTGTGCAGGGCTGGCCTAAACTAAATGTCACCTGGACGACCGAGCCACTCGCTCATTATCACTGACTCGGTGAGCAGCTCGAGCGAGCCTCTTTTGTTGCAGTCACACCATCCCTAATCTTTTGACCGTACAGCAACAAGCCCAGCCTCTAATTTATGGGTTTCATAGTATACGCGATACCTCTCTTGTTTTCTAATAACTACCCCAGATTAAAAATGTAATTGAGAGCCAGGAGAAATGATACCCGTCGGGTATATTGCGTCTACTATTTATAGTGTCAGAGGGGAACAGCGGTTCTGAGGTTAGCTAAAGAAAGGCACGAACAGCTATTTGACTTTTAAAACCAGAAAACAGTTCCGTTAATAATTGAGTAAAATTCAAAATTGTCTTTCCGCTCAAATCACGTACGTCACTGTCCGCCTCAGGCGAATTTATCAAGCTAACCGATTCCTCCTCCACCTAAACAGACCGTTCATCCTACGAATGCTTTAGAGAATACTGCATGAATGTAACAATATATTAAATATTGGATTCAGAGCAGAAAAGAATACAGCTATTAAACTATTAATCTGCATGGCATTTACTTCTTTTTAAAATGTCTACTAAGAGGCCTAGAATCTTTTCGAGATAACGAATTCAGCGCTTACCGTGTTAGGATGAGTTAATACTAAGAACATTATATTACTAATTTTGGATTCACATATCATGATTCACTGAAACATCCACAGACCGTGTAACTGTTAGTGTTACCTATTCGAACGGGCATGGTGCCGGAACCAGTCATGATGCCATGATTACTCTTTCATTCCTAGCACACACATTACGAAAATATCTATGATCAAAAGAACATAAACTCATTCCGAAACCAGTGTTGACTCGTTTCTGAAGTGACCAACAGGACCAGAAGCCTTCATGTGACATACAATGGGCTCACTGACCATGTCCTGAGGCCTGGTGCTGACATTGGTTTTGACAACCACCATTGGTTCTGAATACAGCGTTCTTTATCTAGTTCTGTGCAGCAATACCTGCCAGACATACAGCAAAAGGGTCAGCAGTGGCAACTGTCATATTTATGTGTTAAAGGGAAAGTCATACGGCATTCATTTATGGCACCAAAGCTTAGTCTTTATTTAGGACGGTAGAGTAATGAATTATTAACAAAATAAAAGGGATGCCGTTTATCCATAAGAGTTAGTGACAGTTGTACAATGTAGTAGGTGGTAGTAGGTGGTAGTGCACATAGGGTAGACCTCGAGAGTCTTTGCCCTGGAGAAGCCAGGCGATCGCGGCTTGGTCCCGGTAGTAGGCCCTGTAGTTGAATTACGATCTAGAGGTTTGGACATTTTACGTCCCTCCTTTTGGGGCCCTTGTCAATAGCAGCACCTGGCTTTGTGTGTGTCTGACGAATACGACTGTACTAAGCGGTCCCTCACACATGTCCCTCTACTGCCCACAGCCCACAGATTATTCGGGTAGAAAGTGTGCTTAATTTACAGGTAGACACTACATGTATAATAAAAGTACCTTTGATATAATATATCATCGCACACGCATTTTGACCACTCCAATAATCAGTAGTGTGTAGTCAAACATTTATCTATTAAAAGAAACCAGATAGACTTGTCTTGAAACACCCTAACCCACCCCGCATTACATCAAGGAGTTTAATGGTGGGATTATGTGGGAGGCACTTGTCTGCTGACAGGAGAGTGGGTTGTGTGCAGCACCCTTACAGTTAGTGCTGGGTGCTTACCGTCTTGGAGCGGGCAGATTACCCCTCCTGATGGGGCTGGTAATGAGTGCCTCATTTAATCAGCCCAACAGACATAAATTGGGACCCGTCCCTTCTGCTGCTGATCCACCCTGCGATTATAGACTCAATATGGACCGCTTTTTGAAATTGGTTCAACAAAAACTGGTTATTTACAATAGATATGTAATCTGTCGTAAAATTGTACATGAAATTGGGAATTTGGTCCCCGGAAGTATACCGATATAGGTAAATGCAAAGAAAATAGTTGGGAGGAGAATCGTCTTGTGTTTTGTCGCATCGTGGATCACTGGTTCTACTGGTGAACTTCACTTGGCCCTATGTGGTCTCTCTCCATTATACATCAGTACCTTGCCGTACTAGACACCTCCCACCTGGTTATCCATCCATCCTGGGCACCTGGCCTTCGACGTAGTTTAAACTTTTACCACTACAGTAGCTTATTTAAACCCCTGCAGTAGCTTATGGAACAGACAAAATAACAAGTCTTTTTGCGAAAGATCTAGCTAGCTTAAGATTGGGTGGAACTACATACATAACTTCCTCATTGAATTGAAGAACGCAGTTATGCATGCCATGGGATATGGTTATACAATGTCTGTTAAATATTCTGATGTTTGCTGGTCAAATATGAAAAGTTATAAAAACAGGAAGATTTTCATTACAAGGCCTTAATTTAATGGGGTAAAGATTAAGGATGAGCGCTATTTGGCTCCTGTAAATTTGACATTTTGAAGGTCGGGATTCTCCCAGGGAAAGATAAAGAGACGCGTTTCACGGTTCAATACGTAAAAAGTGGTTCAAGTTGATTAATTGATGCACTAAATGTGATCGATGGATGGCGAGAGACCACTGCGCGCCTTCATTTGGTAAATGGAAAGAGGGACATTTCTTTCATACGCGTATCTAAAACCGTGGCATTCACATTCCTCCGTAATTCTTGAATACCAATGTGCTATTGAAATGAGAATAAATGAAATAAAAAAACCCAGGTTATCTAAGACTAATTAGGAATGCGTGGCGTTTTTTTATATGCATTTGTGATGAATTGATAAAAACAAGTTACAAGACATACACAAAGTAATAAAGTCATCATACATCAAAGTATGGGGATAGTTGAGAAGATCACTCCGCCCTTTCACGGTAAAGAAGTTGTTCTACGCTACGTAAATCATTTTCGTTCGGCTGACGTGCCCCAAGAAAAACATACCGTAATTATGTTTATAGTTTTTCTGCCGCCGCTCATATAGATAGAAGTTAGTAGAATGGATATTCATCAATATGATATTAGTTAGTTATTCGACCGTTTTAGTCGCTTACTATGATTTAGTCTCTCAGAAGCTGAGTCCTAAATCCTTTTAAGACCACGCGTGATTGGTACCTTAATTCACACATATTTAATAGTGTCCGGCGTTATAATTTAGCCGTGAATCGTGCCAATCCTAATCTACCTTATTAGTTCATAACACTCAACATTTACATCATATTCATGATGTTGCCTTTATTCAACAAGCTGTTAATGTTATGACATAACTGTAAGGCAGTGAAGGTTGACTCGAATGAGCTTCATGTAAAGTACGTAGAGATACAGGTGGCTTCGTTTAGTAGGGTGAACCGGCCCTCCTTCACCTTCTCCTGGGTCTCCCATAACCCTATACACTCCAGCCTGCTCTGAAATATGGCCCAGGTCTGCTTAGTATCTCTTTTTCCTCCTGTCTGAATATATTTTCTTGGTAGTATGTGCCGTGACCACTCAGCCTCTTACAAAGCTTGGATCTATTGGTCTACCTTAAAAAACATTCCGTGCACCAATTATATTTCAGACAGTTCGCTGACAGGCAAACCAGTACCACATTTATATTTTCTTGAAAATGGTTTCCGTTCGGCGTTTACCTTCAAAATGCAATGTGGAATGGATATATTGAGTTATATCCTTGGCGTCAGTAGAATTCTAAATTCATTGGATTTTTCAGAAGACATTTAAATATCATTCGTGTCATCTAATATGGATATGGTTGACTATATATAGTCATGGATATTGTCTAAAGATTTTACAATTCCCGAATAATAAGTAATAACACTTTTATCCATATGTTTATTTCCAGAGGGGACACCACTAGGGGCGCTGTCGGCCATGGCGTCCATCGGCCGGAGACTGGAGGCCTGCACGGCCTGGGCCTCGTGGGACGCAGGTGAGTGAATTGAAACCAAACTTTAGAAGAATTGAAATGTAGGAAAATTGGTATTCTGTAAGTATTCAGTAAGGTTTTCACAGATAAATGTATCATGATAATAATGATGCATTATATAACGAACATTGCAATATACTTTATTCTGCGAACGCAGTATTGTATTGCATCGAATTTATCAGCTAGTCAATACTAATTGAAGTAAGGAAATCAGGTTTTGCAAAGTAGGGAAAGAAAGTATTCTTGCAACAGCATGATTTTCCGCATTGGTTATACTTAACCCATAAATCATGGATGATGTACATAAAAACATAAACTAGATGTGAGTTCCTCTAACAATGAATCTTCAAATGAGCCTTTGTGACTCCAAATTGATGATTTGGTGCCATGTTGATGGCTTGAGGAGCAGTATTGATCCTGCTGGTGTAGCAGTAGTAGATGGCGAGGCGTGGCGCGGTAAACAGGCGTGTTTACACCACCCTGACCGCTCCCACTGACCTTCACCAGCCTCCTGCCTCCCCCACCACCCCGCGCCGCCCCACACCGCCAACAGAGGATGCAAAATTCATGCCTCACCCATCGTTCACCAAACCGACTTCCCCTGCCTCCCCCGCTCACAATAATCTGTACTCGGACCCCTACCAACGCCCCCGCCTGCAACATGCAGGTTACCCCTATTATCACTGTCACAAACCACTACAAACTCTTACTGCTTTCAACTCTTTACTCAGTGTGCTCCACTCTCTCTCTCTTTACTTAATGTACGTTGTACTTTATCCCCTCTATCAAGGATGTGAGTTTTCAGATTTGTCCGATTTAAGTTTTTTGGACTCCAACATCTTAAGAAATGGATAGAAACATTATGCCAAAATCTAGTAATAATCATATTTCAGTGTTAATCAAAATTCTATCCATCAAATTCAGATCTTTCCTTTGGTTCTGACACTTTCATCCCTGCTTTTTACAGTAGCCCCTGTTCCAACTAAGACATAGATGTATTCATGAATATGCCTGATTTCACCATTCTACTTTTCCCAATCAAACATCTTACCCTTCTGCATCTTATTTTCACCTTCCTTTGTTAACCCAGAGTTATTTTTCACCCATCCCCGTTTCTTTCTCTCCATCTGTCCTCAGAGTTCATGCCTAGGGGTCGTTGATTAATAATGTTACTTACGCACAAGGGAGGAGTCTTAAGGGGTTAATTACGTTTCTAATGCGTTTTACATGGTAAAGTATGGGTGTAGACCCTTAAAATCGACAAGGCGACACGGGCATTTCTTGAATTCGATAGGGGACATAGCCATTACTTAGCGACAAGGACAGGGGACATGGGCGTTTCTTAAAATCAGCAGGGGACACAGGGACCCCCCATCTACTCCCACTAAGTGGGTGGGTCGGGAAAACATTTTAAAATGCGCACGTAACCAATAGACATTCTCCTAGCACATAAGCCCTCATACTGACCACATAGTGTCCCTTTGGGTCACTCACACACCTTTTGACTTCAGCTCCTACCTATCCTCTGTTTTTGACTACCCACAGCTACACCTAACATCTTCTCCCTTGTTATCAGCCCCATTATACATACAAGTGCCTATAGTCCCACCTGCCCTGTATTTATAAGCATTCCACCCGCAGCAAGAACTCGTTCTTGTAAGAATCAGATAACAGTAAATACAAAGTAAAAAAACAGTGAAGTCAGCGATCGTTTCCACTTTGTATTGGCTGCTACATATAATCTAGCTTCTCCCCTCACACATTATTTGGCCATGTCCCAATAACCACCCTTTTCATACTGTGTAGATACATTATCGTTGATCCTACGTTGTACGGGCCATTGAGCAAGCAATAACAGGACTTAGGTTAATGCTAGAGTTACTCACTGTTTGCGTGTAAAACAATCTACAAAACAATAAAAAGTGAAAATTTATTCCAAATTACAGTAAAACTGTTTGATGATGCCCGGTACATATTATCACAATTTTTGAAGTTCTTACTATCCATCTCTAAATGCAGGGATGCAGATAAAAAGTGCAACTTTGATGCTTTCCTTCAAATTGAGATTTCTTTATATTTTCGGCAATGGTTGGCTGACATGTAGCGGTCTTGTACTCACCCAGAGCAGTCTGCCACGTCCCCACACCACTTCAATGGTTGGCTGACATATCTTTCTTTTTTAAAAGAACAATATAAATGGCTTTTCGATGATTCTACCACACCCTTCCCTTTCTGCCCCTTGTTACAACTTAAATGTTGTTGTATTCAGGGTTGGGTGCACCTGAACCCCAGCTATTACAACCAGTAAGCTGCTCACCTCCTGGGGCGCTTTGAGGGCCAGCGACAGGCCCAGCATACTCAAACAGTCATGCAACCTCCCAAGATAATAATAGACACGACAGGCTGACCTTACAAAAACTGTTATCAAAGTATACAGGTGGGGTCTGATAACATGACCAA
This sequence comes from Lepidonotus clava, assembly GCA_936440205.1. Taxonomy (NCBI): domain Eukaryota; kingdom Metazoa; phylum Annelida; class Polychaeta; order Phyllodocida; family Polynoidae; genus Lepidonotus; species Lepidonotus clava. The sequence continues at coordinate 24,079,092 of OW387145.1, forward strand.
GACCTGTTTCAGAGAGGTTGCAGCCTCAAAGACGCTATATCTATTACAAAAAGATTGTATAGTAGATACATAAAATAAGGCGTGTATCCATCGATAGCCTATGGCTTCCATTAAGAATATTGTTTTAGTGGCCTTTAATACCTAGCTATACAGTACTCAGATTTCCCAAGTTAATACACAAAAAAAGTAAGTTGGTTCTATCACATTCCAAATAACATCTCGATATGGCTTATGGATATTGAACTCTCAAAAAAATGCCAGCCGCAAACTAATATAATTGTAAATGATTAATTAAATCGATAGGGAAAAACCACGTTCCAAACTTGGTGGACGTTCACATAGCTGTATACTTGTGATAGCTGGTGTTTACAAGGGAACATGCAGAGATAAGGGCGGATTATGAAGGGGTCATCTGACCATTAATGGATCCTTGTAAATTCCACCTTGTGTCCTTACTGTTTATTTCGAGTTACTCCGCGTGCAAGCATTTATAAAAACAACAGTGTAAAGAAACCACTGAAGCTGATCATACTAGACTTCTATCAAATCTATTCTGAAAAGATGAATGGCAACTTTTCCAGCTTTCACGGGAACGCTTTTCTCCTCTGTAAATATCTGCCTATCGACCACTGGGTGCTGAGAGTTTGGCAAAGCAAATCAACAAGGCGTCATTCGTTTTTTTTTCACTTCAGATTTTTTTCTGCGTCAAAATAAAATCGATATTAGGTTTCAACTGTTTGTCAAAAGCGTGAGTGGGAAACTGGTTTTAGTCATTTGGGAGGGAAGAAATAACCTACAAACCAGTAATGTAATATTGTTATTATATCAGAAGAAATGCAATTCTCTTACCCTTGGCAATTAACATCAATCGATTCTGCTTAGACTGTTAAGACATATTTTTAAATATTTATTTAGCACGCTTGTGTGTTGGTACAAGTGGATATACTACCTGGTTTTCCATTCGGAGTCCACAATGACTTGTTTACCTTGAGCCCACAATTTTTCCATTGTATAAAACGAGATTGGGCACTAAGCTTTACAATAATGACAAGGTTTTGAATAAAGTTATTTGTTTAATTGATTTCACGAGCTTGATGCTTGTAGAGTACATTTACATGTTACGACCAAATTGCAGAACTCTTAGATTTGTTTTGCCCCGAATTATTTGTTGTACATTGGAAGGGTTAAAATCAAATTGACATCAAGTATATATAATATATTTTAGACTTTGATTAAAAAAAGAAAAATTATACAAATTAAGTACAAAGTATGGCATTTCTTCTCTGTTTCCTCCCCTTCCACACGGACCACAACCCCTGTAGAAATCCGATTATTGTGTGGCAGTTGGGGGAAATCCCTGCCCTATGGACCATAATCCCAGAATATGGTGGGTCCGCGGGCGTTGGTCCAAACATCTGCGCGACTTTCTGACCTGGTCGTAGCACCCTGCCAGCGGTTATATGGCCAAGAATGTAGGCCTCCCCGCGAGATAAGCACACAGGGAGATTAACTCTGCACCCAATAAAACTGTATCAGTATGAAATAACCATGGGAATCTGATAGCGTCGTTATTGATAATGCCTGTGTTTTTATTCATAACCCGAGCCCTGATCCTGTCAACGGTTTTATCGGATGTGTTCACGAGGTCCTATACAGCGTGGTAAAAAATCCATTGTTCACCGTGCTAGGCTGCAGGTGAGGTAATAGCGTTAACATGTTGCGCTTGCTTAGCCTTGTTCAAACCGAGCCCTGGCCGGCCAGGTGTACTCATGGTGTACCTAATGCCTGGACACGGCCCGTGTATTCATTACATGGGCACGTTGTTAGCGGGTATCCAAACACTGTATTGGCACAATACTTCAATGGTTAAATTCAAGAGTCTCTAGAGAATCAGCAATCAGAACGGAGAATTGTATTTTGGCATTTGACGAAAGAATTGCCGGTGAAAAGCGTGTTTGTTTCCACGGAAAAATAAAGAAAAAATAATGGGATTTCATATAAAAAATAAATAGTATTCTAAAGCTTGTGTGTAAAAAAAGTTGTGTCCGCCTTAATTGTAGCGTGAAATTATATTTGTAAAAATAGATTGCTAGGAACATTTACACATCAATTTTGTTAATTAATTACATCGGTATACACATCATCAAAGAACAAGCCTGGCCATACATGTAAAGCATGGCATTGATAATATAATCACGAATTATTTACCCCACACTTTGTACTAAATATATTTAGCTTGGCGATGTCTATCAAAGTGACTAAGGAACAAAACTTAAAAGGAGGACATCTTTTTCATCTAGTCATGCGTAAGGTACTTATAGGTTCATTGGGTATGAATGTACTAATGCGCCCAGTTTCGGTACTGGATACATTGGCAAAAGGCAATGTGATACAGTATGGCGCCAATTTACCCAAATACCTAAAGGATTAGTACGAGAGGTGCTTCAGACTGATTGCACAAGTGAGTCACACTCTACTATGATCTCATAAACCAACTTCACATATCCATGAAGATATAACTCAGAGGGCAATAGTGATAAGTATTTGAACATTGCCAAATCTTCATTAGACAAAAATAATTGTTTAGCAAGTAAACCATTTACCGTGATATTACAGTTGTAACACTTTTAATGGATCGCCGCGGAAGCAGTACTAGTAATATATCTACTCTTAATATAGTTATTATTATAAAGGTTATTGCATAATTATCTCAGGGGTATTATAAGATATACTATCAAACATGTTTTACGACGCAGCTTGATAACCCTTTAGACCCCAATTCGGGCTTTAGTCGCCTGCTCGAGGGTGCACTCCCCAGAAAAGAAGGATCTTTTTCCATATTTTTCCAAGAAAAACACTCTGGTGAGTTTTCAACATGCAAAAACAGCAAAAATAATTATTGTACATGTGAACGTGGCTATGTCTCTCTCCCTGAAATGTTACCGCGAACAAAAAAAAACCCAGCAAAAATACAATTTAAACCTGATTTAATTCCCTAATCAATGCAACCAACCAGGTTTCAATAATTCAAGTTGGTAGGCAATCGTAGACCCGGTCCCATATTCTAAGACTGAGTCTAACTCAACTCAACAGTTGGCCAGTGGAACCCGGGCGTTTATCATACAAGTTAATGTTGAGTCCTGAGTTTTTGCAGCGGTTGCCTATTCTGTTGCAAGGAGATAAAAGAGCAGGGTCACCAAAGCTATACCATTAGATGTTCTGAAAGCCTAATGTCCAGCCAGATATGAAATTGGGTGGTCATCTTTTTTCTACCTGGCATCTTCTTAATTTGTATCAGTTTTGTAACAATTCTTGCAACTGGTGCTGGGCCTGGGGTCTTGGCACCTGTCAAACATTGCTATTACGAGACGAGTGGTACTTACTCGGTACCTAACACCGATCAATATTGCAAAATAACTATTTGACATTCTTTAGTTTTACAAATTGTATTACTTTTGCAGGTTTGTGTGAGTCGCTGGCGAGTCAGACGACAGACAAGTGTCAGCCGACGCCACTGGCCGACGCCGAGTACAGTACGGTGACGGCCAAACAGCTGCGGGATACCTACCAGCCACTGGTACACGTCTTACGTTTGTTGGACGTGTCGGCGGTCACCGGCGATGACAGGGGTAAGTACGCAATTGGAGGGAGGGAGGGGGGATACATACTAGCCATAGGTATACGTCTTACGTCTGTTGGATGTATCGGCAATCACTGGTGATGACAGGGGTAAGTACACAATTGGGGGAGGGGGAACACATACTAGCCATAGGTATATCTCTTACGTCTGTTGGACGTGTCTGCCATCATTGGCGATGACAGGGGTAAGTACACAATTGGGGGAGGGGGACTACATACTAGCCATAGGTATATGTCTTACGTCTGTTGGACGTGTCTGTCATCACTGGCGATGACAGGGGTAAGTACACAATTGAGGGGAGGGGGGACACATACTAGCCATAGGTATATGTCTTACGTCTGTTGGACGTGTCTGTCATCACTGGCGATGACAGGGGTAAGTACACAATTGAGGGGAGGGGGGACACATACTAGCCATAGGTATATGTCTTACGTCTGTTGGACGTGTCTGTCATCAATGGCGATGACAGGGGTAAGTACACAATTGAGGGGAGGGGGGACACATACTAGCCATAGGTATATGTCTATATGAGTAAGGGTGCGGGAGCGGTACACCTCCATGCTTCTAGCTGTTACATTTTAGAACTGCCGTTCAGTAACATTCTGTCACTACTGGTTTTTCCCTTTAAATTTACAGTCTAGATGATTAATCTGAGACCTTAATTGTTTTGTTTTCTGACCCCTTTCTACATCATTCTGACGTTTAACGGAACTTGAAGCCTTATGGACATGGATGATAGTCAGCATATATGAAAAAAATATAATAGAATTGATACATCTATTCAGCCTTTCTTTCGCGACCTACTCTAAAATGTTATGAACCTTAGCATACTGAAAAGGGCACGGATTATGCTCCAATGATACAGGAATTAAGTGAGGTCTTCAGGCCACATATTATTGATATATATTCAGAAATTCAGGCGATTTGTGCGGGCTTTTTCAAGACATTGTCAGTGATAAAACACTAGAAGAGTATAACAAATGGAAGAGACCTATTGCATGGTCATGGACGACTTGATTCCTGTAGTGAAAGGCCAGGAAATTGCACTCGGCATTCTAAATGCAAAAACACGAACCTAGCAAATGTCAGTAGATTGGAATTTCCTTTGGTCGGAAACAATATTGAATTGATATTTGCAGTATTTCTTCATCTGAAATGTCATCAGGATATTGTAGTTACTTTAGGATATTATTCAATCAATTACAGATCAGGTTTTCTTTTTTTAATTGCCCTTGTTAGGTAGGCTGTAAATCTCACCAGATATATACTCAGCCTTGTATTACACTCTTGATAGCACTTAGCAAGTCTAACCCACCACAAACGACCATTACTTTTTCTTTATTTTCCTCCTATGAATTTGTCCAATTACCCCTTGAAGAATAGCATCTGAAACCGATTCCACAACGCCCCCACCACTTTTCCAAGCGTAGGCGGACTTGGAAAACGAAAACCCACGAATGGTTTATTGCTTGATTTAATCTCCAAGACAAGGCCTGGCTTTTTGTTGTCTTATTGTCTTTGCCTGAAATATAAATCATGTGGATGGTGTGCGATGTGGTATCACCTGTCACAAGAGAGCAGCAACAGGTGCAGGTGGGATAAGTGATCGGAGCAGGCCTCGCCACAGGTGGATAGCCGCCTTGTTTGGGCCTGCCAAGGCTTTTCATGAAAACTGTTGAGAAAATATTGGCAGGAATAATGCTAAGGCACCGACGTTGTGTTTGATGAAGGGCCGAGAGGCAAGGGTCTTTTCGTAGTATTGTTCATGCGGTCGGGCTTGCCAGGACACCAGGGCACGTTCGTATAATGCTGAAGAGGAATTTACACAGAGGGACATGAATATCAATTGCAGACAAATAAATCGCCGGTATCGCCTCACATAAAGTCTGCAAGTAGTTTATACTAATACAAATATGTGGTCAATGTATCATTGTAAATAAGACGTCTTTCTTGGAAATATTCCTTTAATTGATCTCCTCAGACTCCCTTTCCCCCCAAAATAATTATTTAAATATCTAACGACTAATTAGGAGAGATAAGTTAAAGATTTGGTCAGTAATCAATGTCTTGAAATATAGATTACAATTACGACGTGAAATTTAGATACGAGCACTAAATATCTTTCTTTACGGTGAGTATCTTTAATCTCACTGCAAAATGCCATTGTATATTTTTGATAATTATATAGCTTCAAATTGCCCCTCTTAGCCTAAACGGCCCACCGCCTAGCATGGCCTGCTGGAGCGGGTAGTGGGAGTGGCTTAGCCGCAGGAGGCTGGCGTGTCGGGCCTTTGTCGGGCAGCGAGCTGCTCCCCCAGTCGGGCTGGAATATGCATGGAGCAGCTCGCATCTGATGAGCCCCCGGCCACCCCGAGCGGCCCCAACCCCGTAACACCCCACCCCCAGCCCCTGCAGCCCCCAGTCCATTCATGGCCCCTGCCCTGCGGCCAACCGGCTCGGTCCCAGTGGCCACCCAGTCTCCCTTTTATGGGTTGCCATGTGTTGATTTCATATTAAGAGGTTAAGTCGGTTAAAATTCAGGTAGGCCAGATTTCCCTCAAATTATGCAGTTTTTGAAAGTTTGAGGTCATGCTTGGTGTTGTATTTTGGGAGAGAGACGTGGCAAGGGTAGCTCACACGACCACAATTAATGCTTTGTGTTGGTCGAAATATGTTGAGGAAAAGTTGGCACAAACACAGGTGATACTTTTTGATATTTTGATAGACACTTTGCCCCTTTAGTAGGGACCATTCTGTGAAAAGGAGCCTAAACTGGTTTGGCCCCAGTTGGGAGGAATTCCTACCTTCATCCCAGCATGGATTGCGGTCGCGCTAATTGCCATGTTAATCTATATATAACTGGCCAGCAGCTTAATGACAGGCAAGGTGATCTGCTTGCCACATATAGATAGCCAATGAGAATATTCCTACATTTTCGCTTCCCCAATAGATGCCATTGGCTCCTACTGCACGACTCACAATTGTATGGATCTATCCTCCCATGAGATTTGTCTACGCTATGGACAGTAAAACACTTATAGCCCAAATAACACAATTCCCTTGGCTATCACTCAGTACCGCATACCTAGTAGCCCTGGGACAAGCCAGTCAAGGCCTGCTCCTACCCTGCGGGGGAGGAGATGTGTGCTACATAGTGTCCCCTCTCCGTGAGGGCCTGGTCAGTCAGAGACAATCCGGTCACAGCTTGCTTCTTCCCTGCAGGAGAGATCTCTGCCACATAAGGTCCCCTCTCAGTTTGGGCCTGGTCAGTCTGAGGCAAATCAGTCATGGCCTTATCCTACCATGCAGGGGAGGAGTGGATATCCAGCACATAACGTCCCCTCTCAGTGAGGGCCTGGTCAGTCTGGGAAAACCGGTCAAGGCCTGTTTCTACCCTGCAGGAGAGGAGATCTCTGCCACAAAATGTCCCCTCTGTTTCGGTCTGGTCTTGGTCTCCAGGCACTCAGTGAGGGCCTGGTCAGTCTGAGACAAGCCGGTCAATTTAAAGCCTGCTTCTACCCTGCAGGGGAGGAGGAAATCTCTTCCACGTAACGTCCCCTGCAGGGGAGGAGATGTGTGCCACATAATGTCCCCTCTCAGTGTTGGTCTGTTCAGTCTGAGACAAGCCAGTCAAGGCCTGCTTCTACCCTGCAGGAAATGGCCCCGTCTCAGGCAATTCCCAACTAGCCCACATTGTAACCTGCAGAGAACAAAATGTTTTTACTTAGGTATTTTCTCGAAGCTTTTACCTTCGGGAGAGAAGGCTGATTAGAGTTAAGTTCCTGGGCAGATTTCCTCTTTATTGCTGGAATTGTAACTAAACACATACAAGGATGTGTATGCTAGCTGGCATACTTTGAGTATACTTACAATTGTAGGCTTAGGTTTTGGACTTGAGAAGTTCAGTGCTATTTTTACACTAAGTTGGTTATTTAGACTGTGCTTACAGGTTAAGAATAACAAAGAACCAGTTCTCACTAATGTTGATTATACACATGCTAGATAGTCCTCTCCAGGCACCAGTTAAGATTAAGCACTTGACTGTTTGCCAAGATTCATGTATCTTTAATAACAGTCCTCATCTGTCTATTGCATGCTGGAGCATTCCCTGGATGTTTAACGCGCCGTGTTAAAAGAAATTTAATTTCATAAAACGCTAGCTTACAAATACATGCACATCAAACCACCAAGAGAGCTTTTTTCCCGTTTATTTGCCCAGTGGAACTTCACCCAAAGAGAATAAATGGAAGGCTTTGCGTGTGGCTGGGCCGTTGTACCCTGGACCCAGTGGGTCTAAAGTAGTCACGGAGAAAGCACTGACGGGGGACTCATGAATACCAGTGGTGAAGCAGCTCTTGCCGTTTTTCCATTATTCTCGGGTGCTGGTTTGTCAGAACCCTGTCCGCTTTGTGCCAGCTGCAGTTTCTTGAGTAGCACAAAGACACTGTCACCCCGTAGCCCAGAGAGACAGTCTCTGTCACCGCACGGTTTGGGGGGAAGGGGGCACTCTAAACCTAAAGGGGTGAGGCTTTACCCTAAACAATTTAAGGGAAAGGTCATGAGATAAGACAGATCGCCTGAGTGAGTGTCTCAGGCTAAAATCTAGCAAATGTTATGCAGCACGACCGGATGAGGATATCCAGCGTATAGACGAACCGTGATGTTGCAACCAAATAAAGAGGAATTCTTATGATCCCAGAACGAGTACCCCCTCCCCCACTTCCTCCCCTTTCGTCGTCAATCCTTTACCCAAAGAAAAAGTCTCCGCCGGCGTCACCTCGGTGGTGGCTGGTGTCTGCATGTATAAAAAGATGACACCCACTGAGGGAACCAAAGACTGGGCACCAAAGACCAAAGTGTCCTGTATAGTCGTGTATCACCGTAGACTAGTAGGCATAGTGCTGTAAGAGCCTCAGGCAATGCTGAGACGTACAGACTAGAACCCCGAGCAGCTAGGTCATAACACACGAGCTCTATTTAAGTCCTCAGCCAATTGTCGTCATATGGCACTTATATCACAGGCCTGATATGATCCTGATTGTACTCGTAGATGGTAATTCGGATTAGAGAAATATATATAATGCTGCTTATACGTAGCGGAGTTTTTATACGAGGAAAACTCCATAGATTGTCGCATTAAACCTTTGCTAATTAGCTCTAGTAATATAGGGGTCCATAGATTGAGATTTTAGTAACAGTACTGGCGCTCTTAATTATGTTTATGACGCACGGCAAGAATTAAAGTAAGGTAGGTTTTGGAGCAGGCAATGATTTAAGCTTGGAAACGATAGCATCAGGACAGTCGTCAGTTTTGTTTCAAATATACAAGAAACAGCTAGAGGAGATTAGAATTCACAATACATTATATCTATTTTCTAAATTCCTATTATACTTTAAGTACAATTTTGTAAAATCAGACTTTATACGGGCAAAAAAGCCAATATATTATTTTTTAATATGGTACTACGAATACTTTATGAAATGTATTGCTCCATTGACTCGGTTGAAAGTGATGCCTCAATACTCTATACCATTTAAAAGAGATTGCGGAGAAAAATGCCCTATCGCATTTGATACAGCCGCTTGGAGAATGTATGCTACTCACTCCTGTATCCTTTATAAGCATCATCTGGCCTTAAGCGAACATTAACTGGGCCGATTCTATAGATTGACTGCGGACAGAGGAGCCGTCTAGGCAGTGCTTTCGGCAGCTGGAGAATGGGATAAATGTGGGCTTAAAAGGAATGAGATTAGATGGCTTCAGCCAGGCCCGGCGTTAACGTCTGCACGTCGGCTAAGCCGCTGTTTCATTCTCCGAGAACCGATTTCACTACGTCTTAATTCCAACTTGTTAATTCCAGTCTCTCCCAGTATTGCTTGTCAAATGACTTAGCTAGGATCACATCAACTGCGCCCTAAATACATCACTTAACTCTTAATTCTCAGTGGTAAAAGACTATAGAACGTCTGTTTTAGATTTCATTTCAAAAGGGTAATGTGAAGATATGAATGCTACTAATGGAAGATTTGCACATGGAATTGACGTTTTAGGTGAAACATTTTCTTAAAATGGGAACATTCTTCAGCATAGACACAACATATAACACCATATCAGTAAAATACGTTGAATATATATCATAATTTCATATCTGACATGTGTAACTTCACTCTTTATCCGTTAAAAAACCCTTGTTTTTTTCAACTGGTTTGGAAATGTCTTGCTTTTGCATAGCAGCTTTATAGGCTTTGGGCAACATCGTTTAAAACCATATTTGGGAAAAAGACCAGTAAAGGGTATGGCGGTTGACGTTTGGAGCCATTCACCTGCTCCACCTCCCCTGACTGCATGTCAGCGTCATATTCTCCCCCAGTCGTTGAGCTACTGCTTGTGTCCCCAGCCTCCGGGGGTTTCCAGGTAGAGTATAGAACCGATCCCATTAGCGTCCCACGTGCATGCACACCCGCCTCAACCAGCGCCTTATTATTGCCCGGTGGCCGTCCTACCTTTGGGACCACACCCCTGTTTATAACAATTACCTACTTTCCCAAGCCACCTTGCCAAAGGGCCTATACCGGCACTGAGAGACCATGTAGCCAAGCGTATAACGTGATCCACCACCTTCTGCCACACGCAGTGTTATATCGAGATCTAGGTTTAGAATGTGTATACCTCTCGTTCACAGTGTTATAGCATTATTGAGTTTGTATGAATTGATCGAGTGGGAAAAAATGATTTGTAGAAAATTAAACAACTGGTTGAAACAAATATCAGATAATTTAGAGTCGACTTACAAAACAAGGCAATCACCAACTACCCAGAGACATCTGTATTCCGTGGCGGAGGGCGGGGGGGGGGGGGGGGGGGTTACGTCAACTTAAAAGGAAAGTTTTGGAAAAGGAGCGTTACAGAAGCAGCAATGAAAAGAAAAATAGTAAATACCCTTAAAATAATGAGCAAGGTTGAGCAAAGGATCCCCCCCCCCCCCACACCCACACCCACACACCCACATTTTCCATGTAAGAATTATAGAGTAACCAGCAAGTACATTCTAATGAAAAAAAACATTTTTGTGGATAAGATTTGACCTAGGGAAACTCTCCCATGGCTGTTTAGAAAACTAGAACCTAATAGTTGTTTGCAAAATACACATCATAACATGTCCCATGCCAACTTTCTCCGTGAGTGCTCCCCCCCCCCCCTCCACCCTAGGCCCTTTGTGCAGTATGGAAGTCGTTGGGTTAGCCTCCTCGGCGCAGACCGTACGGTGCCGCCCCTCTTTGTTCTCTTGCAGGGGACATGTCCTTTCTGCGACAAGTACCCATCTGTTGCTTTTGGCCTGGGGCGGCGGGCGGCGATGACGAGCAGATAATTAATGGGTTAGTTGGCTACAGGGGCCGTATGACGGCAGTGGGCCCGGCCGGGGTGATAACTGGGTGTTGGGGGGCTCAGGGGCTAAGACACAGCCACCCGCCGTATAGGCCGTCAGATGAGACATTCATCATTTGTCAGGGCTGCAGATGCCACTCGCAGATTGACGTAATTTATAATTGCCTGGCTTTAAATGATTTCCTGGGGGAGCTTGCCTAATCACCTCATGAATAGAAATACTTTGTAATTTGAATAAGTTTTCTTGGGATGGATGGCATTTTTCAAGCTAGTTTTATGAGGGCGGAAACAATTATTGTTGTAGATCTTTGAATGTTTATTCTTCAATCAATTTGGTTGTAAAGAAATAGAGAGTTGCAAACAAGGATTTTCACGGGATGTCATGTTATTTACATGTACCCAATATAATTCTGTAAGGTTAACAAAGACATTCAGATTGTTACGTCATAAAGGTTGAAATATGAATTTAACAATATCAAAATGACATTTTAATAGAATTACATTTTTCACTTGACACCAGCATTTCGGATATGCGTGAGATCAAAAAACAGATGTATATTACCCAAGCCAGCATTGTATAACCGATATAGTTCCATTGCCCATCTAACCATGATATTCATACACCGAAGTTATTATACCCTAAGAAGACATATGAATGCATAGACACTTGATACACAAAAAGTATATATACCTTATCCTTTCAAACATATTCTCTCATAGAGTCATGCAAAAAAAAGGGACCATGCTCAGAAACTTAATGGAGAAGGAGACGAATATATCAAAGCTAGATGAAGTAGGGAGTGTACCATGGTGTATTGGTAGGAGCAGCTCTCTCCCTGGAGACGGTGTATGAGCTAGTTAGGGAACCACCAACAGATGAGCCAAGGCCAGGGCGGGGGCGTTCGGACACTGATTTATTGGACACCTGTCCTACAGAGTACTTCCCCCGTTCTGAATGGAGTGCCCTTTGCATGTGTGATATCTTCTAGTTTGCACTTTTTGGTATGGCTCATTAATTTTAGTACAACTGTACATTGCTACGGAGGAAACGTGGGCGGAGTTAGCTTTGTTCTACATGGAGGTGCAATGAACATCTATTACTATAACGACTGGGATCTGGGACATGTGAGTGTAATAGCGTCTCACCTGTTGTCACCTTACAAAGGTTTGAACCAGAAACTCCTCCAGAGATCATCAGCTAACCATAGATGTATGTACATAAAAAGTAAAACATAGAATGCAAAAAACAAAGCCGAGAAAAAATATTTGAATTTATGAAATAAAGATTTGATGAACATTGAATATTCAACCATAAAGTGAAATGTAGATAGAGCTGAATTTATGTCCCCTCCATCTTTCTTAATTTAATCTAACAATGTAGATAGAGGCGAATATAGATCCTCTTTGGGTTTTTCAGCGTAACAAGTCTATGGGCTTGGACAGATCTGGGTAAACGTGTGTACAGGGTAAACCGACGACCTCTGTAGGCCTTGGGGGGATTCTGTCAGTAGGTTTCAAGGACGTCAAAGAAGCCCTTTGGTTATTGAAGCCACTCCATGCTGAGTTAAAACGATTCAGAAGGAGACGGCGGAAATAGCCTCCTTCCGAGCCTAGACCCCGGGGGTGTAGTTCATTCACGGGCCGCTCTGTAGGTTTAGCGCTTCACAGCGACGTTCAGATTCTCGGGAGTAAATCAGGCGGGGTAGGAACATGCACCTAGCCCCAGACAAATCGGTCCAGCCAAGGGGCCATGAAATCTACACAACCTCCGAGGGCCATTTCTTAATGCATCAGGTCTAATGGGAAGTCGGTGATGGGCCAGGGTGTCCTGCCAAGCCGACCTGGGACATGGGGCACTTGATTGATGGGTCTATTAATTTACATATACTAAACCATTTTATTACGGTTTGTTTGAAGGGATAAAAAACTCTATTTCTATTTTCAATTCATAATAGACCTAGGATTAGAATGATCTTGAATCTACCAAATTGTATATTAATTTTATCTAGGGATTGGTCGAGTCATATTTTCAGAGGATAGACAAGAAGATTACATTTTCAGATTACCTTTTATTTCAGCATGTAGCATTTTGTTTTTCTCTGTTGTTCCTCCATTAACAAAGAAACGATGTTTTAGAGTTTTATGGATCGGTGATTCATTAAAAAAAGAAGAACCGAACATATAGGTCTTTGAAAATTAAGCTGAAACATACACCCATCTTATCGACATGTATATAACAACAATTAAAAAATATACCAGAAAAATAGCGGCTTTGTCTATCCGTAAAGGTATCCTAATCTCAAGCAGCATTTCATAATGGTTCAGCTCGTTAAGTTTCATACTAATTGGTGCCATTAATTCTATCATAGTTTGCCCGATTCCTTTTCGAATACCCCCATGGAATAGTTGGTTGCCGTTTGACTGGTTGACTCTGACATCTCTGGGACAGGTGGGGTGCGATGTCAAAGAGGACTCGGGAGATAAGATCATTGGATCCAACTACAAATAATACACCATCAAGATGGCCCTGTCATACAAGAGTCTTACGGGGGCAATTAGACCTGCAGTACCAGTCATAACCTTTCCTCTGTGTCATATCTTCTGTCTAATTAGTTTGACCCGTTAGTTTAACGTTTTATGTGACTCATTAGTATTAGATCACTGTATGTTCTATTTAATAGTATGACTATTCTGGTCATGACAAGCATCAGAATTTCATAATGCTTAGCTATATATTGCAGAAAACTGAAATGCAGAAATACATCCATTATTTGACAAAGTGATGGATAGCGTATACGTGTAACTTGGCGAATCTATCTAACAGAGTCATATATTAATAGTTAAATGTCCAATCCATCATTTTTGGGACCATTTAATACTATGACCATCCTGATTATGCTATGCATCTGATCAGGAAGTCATGTAGCTCAGATATCTATAGCAGAATTACTTAACCGCAGAAATACACACATCGTTTAACAACATGACGGATGGCGTATACGTGTTACTACTCGAATCTATTAAACAGGGCCATATATTATTAATAGATAAGCAATCAATCCATCATTTTTGGTCAAATCGAAGATCAGTGACATGTCTCTGGAAATTGTTCAGCATGGTCTTTCAATAACCGAGGTGGGTTTTAATCACATGAGGGTAAAATCAAGTAACATAAAGTGACGTTTATAAACAACGAAGAATGGCTATAGCTTCCAATATACTGGATGCAATTATTCAAGCAATATTCGAATTGGCAGTTACAGTAGGTACACCTTTATCGTACCAGACCAAATTAACCCAAGGTCAAATGCTAACTCCTGGCTGCCTGACGTAGGCCCTGACAGAGCTGTGGGGAGGCTCACTGTGGGTCTACGTATTAGCAGCATGGACCGTTCTTTGGCCCTTCTCATCAAAGAGACGAGGCATGCTTGTAAGATTGATGATTGCATCAAATTTAGGAATTTCCCCCCTTTTTGGTGGAGGTGCGTCAGTCGGGGGAACTTGAGGGCGTCTTATCTTCGCCGCCCATGGACACCCTGCCAATCACAAATATTGGCCGATATTCAGCCCATCAATCATAGTAGTAGTTCAGTTTAGCAGGCTTTTCGGTACGCCCAGAAGCTAAAGCCTTGAGTGTCAGCCCGAAGCCTGACCTCAGGGGAAAAAAGGGAAAAATGAGGGCTATATTCCATGGACAATATCGAGTAAATTAAACCATACAAGTCTATATAGCATCGAGATGGCAAATAAGACCAACGAAATAAATCCTTTGTAAAACGTTTTTTTTTTTTTTGTATAATTCTGTTAATCTTGGGGTAGGTTGTTTTATTCCAATCTTTCAAAATAGAAATAATGTAATTCGCAACGAAAAGAGTATAATTACCATTTTACCATTTTTGTGATATGAATCAGATTAATGAAGCACATAATAATTATTGAACTTCTACTTTTTGGTGAGAAAATAATATAAAACATATGTTTTCTCCTTAAGATTAATTTTTGTTTCACTCTAACTTTTAAGATTACATTTTAATCTTAAGAAAACAAATTTGGTTTCTATTGGCGTAGCAATGAACTTTTAACCAATCGGACAGGTGCATTGGGTTATAGACAATCACAAGTAAAGTAAAGAAATCTTTTTCACTTATTTGGATGGGAATGAAAATGCAGATGTGCACTGACCACTGATATTTGGTGGGTTAAATGATGGTATCTGCTACATGGTTAGCCCATACCCATGTTTACTTCTCATAAAAAATTAGAAATGTCTTCACAGAAGGCGTCTCCCCTTTTAATACGGGAGATGCTACAGACGTCTACGGCAGGTGGCACTGCCACGATGGACGGAGGCACCTCACAGGCGGGTAGAACCCAGGCTTTTTGTATGCTGAATGATAGTTACTGTCTTCTGTTTAGTATTTCTGAGACCTGGAAGTCCTGTTAGATTATGTAATTTATAGCTAAAATGGCAAAAGTTATTTTATAGCGAAAGGATCACTCCAGATACAATAACAGCTAAATAAATGTTGATGCGACTGAGAAATGGTGCGTCAAAAAATAACAAACACCCTGAGGATAATACACAAGTCAACCTATGACTCATGGCCAGTCCGAAAGGTAGTTTTTTTTTAGTGTCCCGAAGCAGAAAACAAGCCCGTTATTTGGTTGCTGCGCGCGGCATGAAGAACTTTACCAACAGTCCATGGGACGTACTTAAGGTCTCCCTTCATCATAAGGCTGGGAGGACACTTCTATGGTCAGCTATTCTAGCAGCTTGGATACATCAAATACAGACCGGGTATAGAAATACATAACCTTGCCAGATGGTGAAAATAACGTATCTTACTTTATATTTCATAAGCTGCTATTGCACTAAGCCGTTATAATACAAGATATATTTGAATGTCATACATATTTGGAGATACTACTACACTACTGTTTGATAGGCCAAATGTTGCTGTTAAAGTATTTGCTTTCGGGTTGAATAATAATAAGGAAAAGGTATGTTCCTATTGTGAAGTATGCTAATTAGAACATGTCTCGTTCTAACGATCACATTGAAGGTACACTTTTAAGTTGAGAGAGATAGCTGCAAGTTAAGTGTTATATTTTCCATGACAACAAAATGCAATTTGCAAAGAAATGAAAACTTTCTTCCGCCACAACCTCTAAGAAAGCACATTAATATTTTGTATGAGTCAGCTGGGTTGGGTGAGTGTAATAATGTCCTTTCCAGGAGGGGCTGCCATAGCAGTTGCTTGGTAAAGGGCGCCCATCTGTTGCGGTCTGATAGTACGGCTATATTGACAGCCGACAGCCCCCGCCGACAGGGGACAGCCCCCACCGCCACCAGGTGGCAGCACCCACCAAACGGGCGGGGAGATGACGCGTGAACTGAGGCCCGGCCCGAAAGATATGACGGGCCGCCGAGTTAGACAGGGCCATCTTAGGGAAGGGTATATATTGTGACGTCTGGGGAGCATACCTCGGGGTTTGGGACTTAGCTCTGAGCAAATGGACAGTAATTTGTAAAGAAAAAAAGAAAAAAAGTCTGAAAACTGTCTTGTCGGATTGAACTGTATCAAAGAATACAATACATGTTCAGTGTGTCAGTATTGAGAACTATGAGTTTGATGGTACAGGGTCCATCGTTAATTACCTTCGTGTATTTATAAAATGTTACTGTTTTGCTTACTATACAGAATGTCTGGTTGCTAACACATGGGAAGAAATTTTGGTTATAGGTGCACGTTATTTGATTTGCGAAAATTGTTCAATCATAAAACAAAAAGAAGAAAAGATGTAACTCCACAGAACGTAACACAACTGGTGTAGGTGGAAACATACACATTTCTAACTTCTGTCTACTTCAGTATTGGATGCAAGCTATTTTCTAGTATATGCAACAGCAAAAAAAGACCAAAAGTATACATATTGAAGAATACAACTAGTATGCTCTGGTATCTTATTCGTAGCGTGCATGATCCAATGTACGCAACATGGTACATTGAATATGGTATCTTGCTATATGCTGCGATGTCCCAGCATGGTCACAGTACCAAAGAGAATCGATAAAAGCGTCTAACCCTTCTCGTTGGTCCTCCCCGTTGGACCCCTCCTGACAGGGACGGACAGTACCGACAGTGTCTGCGTGTTAATTGTAGTCTGACAGTAATGAGCTGCTCACAGATACTGACAGATGGCTCAGGGCGCCAAAAGAGCAGCTCAAGGCCTTTGGTCTTCATTTGCTGCTTGGACGAGCTGCTCGTTGTAGTCATTTAGGCCGGAGAATGTGTTGTGAGTAGTATAGCGATCGGCGCGAGCCGTATGATGGACGAGGGGAGCTGGGAGAGGCCTGGCGAATCACTACATCATACGGGGCGAGGGGAGGGGGCGCGTGGGCGGCCGGAAAGTAAACCACGAGTGGGCAAACTGCTGACGATTATTGGTATGGATGATGGCTGTAAAAGTCAGTCGGCTGACGACCAAGTGTTGGTGGTTAGCGCCGGGCGGATATACAACCTGATGTGTGTGTTTGTGGCACGGCTGGGACTCTGTAGTCGTCTGTATACATGGGAAAGGACGACCCTTAGCCCCCCAACCCTCCTCCAGCTACCCCCAACCCACTCCTCCTGTAGGCTGCTTATTGACTGGGCCCAGCGGGCGGGGTTCCCCAGGGATCAGTCATGTTCGTGTCATGCTGACAGTAGTTTGGATAATCCGCTTGAAGGCGGAGGTCAGCCCTGGGCGCCCCCCGATAAATCTCAATACACTACTTGTCGGTCGGCCACACCGCCCACCCCATTCTCCCCACTTATTCACCCCCACCCTACCTTGTTATGTGCGCTAGTGTATTTCCAACCTGCGCCAACAGGAGCAAGGCCAGGGATCCACCTGATCCACCCCGACGTGATCCGAGGGTCGCATCCATCAATGGGACCCTGGAGGAAATCGATGATTGTATTTGTCCCTGCTTCCAACGTTATCTGCCACCCCCACCCTCATCTCTGACCCCAGGCCCCGATTTCCCTCTACAAACTCTCAACTCCATCCAACCCTCGTTTCCCTACACAATACATGTACTCATTCTCATACCCAAACCTCCTGCTCCCCACCCAACCCTCATCTCCCCCCACCCCCAATCCCAACCCCATACCTCCATTTCTCACCCCCATCCCCAGACCCCCGATCTTCATTCTAAACCCCCTTCTATCCTACAAAACTTTTCTTAACGGTCACCCCAAGTCCCTTCTCACTCGAGAGCTTCCCAGTAGAGCAATTAGAATTGTTGGAGGTATATCTGCGTAAAGAGGAGGGCTGGGCGGGGATCGGGTCTTCTCCACGCCCCGGGGATAAAGAAGTCTCGGGGTCTGTGAAGGGGCTGAGGTCCCTGAAGGGAGGATGGGAATGGGCGGGATGGGGGCTGTGGTGTGTTACAGTAGGTTGAACTCCACGTGAAGACTTGTATAAAAAGAAGAAAAGAAAAAGAGTGATTTGACTTGCAGGAGGATAGATTTTCAATGTATATGCTTGGATTGGCTTGTGTATGTTAAAATTATTTTTTGATGCTGAGTTTTGTCGATCTGCGATCATTTTATACACTTCACTCATCTGTCAGTTTGGTTGTGCGTATAAGATAATCAAAATGTATTCGCGATTGGATCCTTTCTGCATATCTTACACAGCCGTCACAAAAGATTATAAAGGACGACTTTTGATTTATTTTCAAGTAAAAACGTCAGTGATACGTTACAACCAATGCATACAATATATTATGTGGACGAGTAAAAAGAGAATCCCTCACCCTAAGGGCCGCCCCATCTTTAGACCACTGTCTGGGTTGACGGGGACTGTGATCGATGGGTGTGTGGGTGTGTACAGAGGGTGGAGTAGGGGTGTGGGGTGGGCAGGGGGTGGAGGCCAGGCCCTGCATGCCCCACTGCCCCCGGCCATCTCCCGCCCTCACCCCAGGCCCGGACCGGCCCTTACTCACGGTCCGCCGGGCTAAGTGAAGCCCACATGGTCTGACCCATCTTCTGCCTTCAACCAACTGGGGTTTCTTATGAAGAGTAATGTGTGACACTATGAAATTAGCGCAAAAATTCCACATACAATACGTAACCACCTTGATCTTATGACAAGCGGTGATACTACTTTGACGTAATCTGTGAAATTTCTTTAACATCACACCTGCAATGTGGGTTGAAAATTACAAAGAGTGACAGATTGCCCAAAAAAAAAAAAAAAAAAAAATGATAACATGAAAAATAGTTGCAGTTCGTAAGATAACCATCTGGTTCAAATATCTGCAGACTGTTTATTCTGGCAGATGCCTAGAATTATCATACAACTGCTGACATTATCTCCAAAACGAAGAATGCCATCCAGAAAAATCTAATTTGTATGGTTATGAACCGACAGGTCATATTAGAGAGGTACATAATCAGGCATTTCTCATGGGGTCCATTGTAAGTGGACACCTGGTACCTCACATCGTTGGCCGGCTGCCGGACGTGTTGACGTGACCCCATCTTACTGACATGCCCCCTGCACGGTGACTGACCAGAGCTGCTCTGCCCTGAGGAGGAAAAGCTCTCTGGGCAGAGTCCCACTGTCACACAGGCGCAGCTCTCTGGTCAGGGTCTCATGCAATGTCACATTACAGGAGCAGCCTCTGGACAGGGTCTCATACAGTGTAACATGGGAGTAGCTCTCTGTGCAGAGTCCCAGTGTCACATAGGAGCAGTTCTCTGGGCAGGGTCTCATGCAGTATCACATATAGGAGAAGTTCTGTGGGCAGAGTCATAGTGTCGCATAGGAGCAGCTCTGTGGGTAGGGTCTCAGTGTCACATAGGGGCAGCTCTCTGGGCAGGATCTCATACAGTGTCACATAGGAGCAGCTCTCTGGGCAGAGTCTCAGCGTCACCGACCTCTCTGTTTAAACATGCCCCTTGTACGGTGACCAACCCAAACTACTCAACACTAAGTAGGAGCAGCCGAGCAGAGTGTCAATGTCAATGGCCTGTCCGCCCACAACCGTCGAGGGAAAACATCCACGCCAAGGACAACAACAGTGATAGCTGCTTGTTAGATTGTCGACCACAAGAGCACATAGTGGTCATAAATTTAATATTGTCACATTGAGATTGGCCGTGTAAGTAGAAAGTAGATGTCATGCAGGCTTAACAGTTTGGTAATATCTTTTTCCAACAAACTTATTGACTTAAACCGACCTTAATTTTACAGACCTTAAATAACACTCAAGTCATAATAGATAAAGTTATGACATACCGTTATGTATATTACTAGAAGGCTAAGGTCTATACATATAGATATCGCATACAAGAGTAGGAACAAGTTGGCCACTAAACGCGTCATCTGCTCTTCCATCGTTGGTCTAAACCTTTTAACGTTAGAGTGAAAAATGGACCGGATTTGGTTCCTAGTATATTTTGTATTCAGCAGCAAGTGTGGTAGAATAATAATTAATGTAGATTGTTTTCGGGAATTTCATGATTTTTCGCTATAAAATTGAAGACCAGGACTCTTCTCTCTCCACTAGACTATCTTTATTCTGTTTGTAGGCCTATAGCCCTTATATAATCTGCCCTTCTTTTTCTGTATTTCTCTTTTGTGAATGACCAAAGTATAGTTTCATACTGAAGATATATATGTCATGAAATCCTAGGTATTTTCATGCCTAAACGGGTAGATATCATAGTAACAAAGGGCAGTCATGCGATCTTCATGTGCCTCGTTAGAACCATACGCCCCCCTTGCATGAGAGTATGTGGATAATAGATCAGCACGAACGAAACCCTATACTATCTTTACGTCCGCTTGGCTGACGATCATCACGGATCATTAGGTCCATAGCAAAACCAACATATATTCCGAGTACAATCGTATTTCTCTTCTTTATTACATATTAGCCTCAGTGCAATTTTCCTAGAAGGCATCGAGAACTACATTTTCATCAAACCAATGTAATCATAAAGGTTGACGTTGTATGAGAGTCAATGCCCATATACAACTGCGAAATTACCTCTATTGTATTTCCACTGCATTATTGGCCATATCACGAATTATAGAGAGAGGCTGGAACACCGAACAGAGTGTAGTGGACGTCCAGTGCTATTGTTCCACATTCCTGACCTGTAGAGCCATGTATTTATTAAGAAAACAAAGGGTAAAATCAGAAGTAATATAGAAGAAAAGTAATGTTGGCCCCCCTCTTCTTTTGTAAGAGGTTTTCGTCTCTTTTTTAAGATAAAATTAAAAAGGTACAACAATATATTGTGCATTTGCACGTCAAATTGTTAAAGATATCTATTCCGCCTTCGGTGATGCTTTAAAAAAAATTAATTCTTCATCTTAGAAAAAAAGAAAAAACTGTTTATCTATAACGGGAAAAAAACAATCTCAGATCCATGATTTGTTCTCCCTCATGCTCTGAATTATGATCCCATCAATCCTTAAATCTTCATAACTTAATCACATATCCATCCATTTAAAACATGTTCTTTTCACATAAAACATATCCTTGAATCCTAGACTAACCCTTGACAATATCCTATTTCAGCCTCTGTAAACGGCGCTGTACCGGCCATCCCGCGCGGGCCGTCGCTGGCGCTGCTGATTCCCTCCCTACAACGTCTACTGGTGACCAGTGACTTGGCGTCCCGCTGGTGCTACGTCAAGGCTAACGAGTTCCTGTCGTCCTGGGCGCTCGGCCACTTCCTGCTGGTCACCCAAAGCGACATGAAGGTGACGCAATATGGTCTTATTATACGCCTCCCCTGTAGATATAGTGGACATGGTGCGCGACCTCTGACGTACTTAGGCCAGCCCTAAACAAATTCTGTTTCCGGTCAACCGCCCGACTGGGTGTTGAAGTGCCGAATGGAAAGGTTTTATTCTCTCTTTTTTCTATCTTAAACTTTTTTCTAAACATTTTTAGTACCTTCTATTCCCAAAATAAAAAAGTCTAGAAAAAAAATCCTGACCGCCCGACTAGCACTTTTAAAAGCCAGTCGGTCCACCGGAAACAATATCATTTTTTTAGGCTGGCCTAATATATATCAAAAGCTGTGTTTGGCTTCAGTGTTTGCAAGGGATTTAATCAAAACTTTCCTACTTTGTATTTTGGAATGCGATATAGCTTGTGCCTAATGTGCGTAATTGCATATTTCTGGTTGATAGTGCAGATAAATGGTGATATATTGGGGGACATGGTATTCCATCTTCAGTATATAGAACGGTTTCGTAGTCTGCGTTCCGGAGATTTTTGCTGTAGTAGTTTGTTTCGTACACCGTACTACAGTACTGTGATACCAAATTATGCTTGCTTAAGCCATAGACATATATAAGATAGATAGGACACTTGTGTTGTTTCTAGGATTTCCTTGTCTCGGATAGCTCTCCAGGTATAGCCAAGAGTAAATGTTTTTGCCACACCTGCTTGGAGAGTGTGAGGTGTGAGACTGCAGTTTCACACCTTTTTTGGCCTAGTACCCAAATGATCTTCAAAATTTATATCACTACAATCAAAATGTACTCAATAGGAATGAATAGAAAACAAAATTCTGATTAAGAAGATACTAAAATTGACATATTTATGTCAATTAGAAATAAAGATATTGACTAATGAAAATTGGAGAAAATTGAGAAAAATAACAAATTTGTCAAAGTTTGAGAGTTAATTTTAGGCAAACCACAAGTTGGATATCCAATTAAGCTTTTATACTACCATGGGTAGTTATACTCTATGTGAAATAATTGGTTTTATTTGTAGGAAACATTTTTAAAAGGCCAAAATCTGACTTTGAAGAAATGTCGGAATTAAATTGTATATTCTCGGGAAAAGTGACATGTAGCCACTTTAGAACCCCAAATACCATTTTATGCCCCCCACAGAACATAATTAGGTTATAATGGGATAGGAAACTGTCTCATCAATCACACTGGTGAATATCAGAGCCATAAGTGGCATATAAATGGGTTTTTGGGATTATCACTTGACCCATTCGAGCCAATGTCGGA
Organism: Lepidonotus clava; assembly: GCA_936440205.1. NCBI lineage: Eukaryota > Metazoa > Annelida > Polychaeta > Phyllodocida > Polynoidae > Lepidonotus > Lepidonotus clava. Next base: position 24,102,161 of record OW387145.1, read on the forward strand.
ATCCACCGAGTTTGATGTGATGGAAAATTGACAAAGTTTGGGAGTTAATTTTAGGCAAACCACGCGTTGGATATCCATTTAAGCTTTTATGCTACCAGAAGTAGTTACACTCTATGTGAAATAATTGGTTTTATTTGTAGGAAAAATTGTTGAAAGGCCGAAATCTGACTTTGAAGAAATGTCGGAATTAAATTGTATATTCTCGGGAAAAGTGACATGTAGCCACTTTAGAACCCCAAATACCATTTTATGCCCCCCACAGAACATAATTAGGTTATAATAGGATAGGAAACTGTCTCATCAATCACACTGGTGAATATTAGAGTCATAAGTAACATATAAATCGGTTTTGGGGATGTCACTTTTCCTGAGAATATACAATTTAATTCCGACATTTCTTCAAAGTCAGATTTCGGCCTTTCAACAATTTTTTCTACAAATAAAACCAATTATTTCACATAGAGTATAACTACTTCTGGTAGCATAAAAGCTTAAATGGATATCCAACGCGTGGTTTGCCTAAAATTAACTCCCAAACTTTGTCAATTTTCCATCACATCAAACTCGGTGGATTCCGACATTGGCTCGAATGGGTCAAGTGATAATCCCAAAAACCCATTTATATTCCACTTATGGCTCTGATATTCACCAGTGTGATTGATGAGACAGCTTCCTATCCCATTATAACCTAATTATGTTCTGTGGGGGGCATAAAATGGTATTTGGGCTTCTAAAGTGGCTACATGTCACTTTTCCCGAGAATATACAATTTAATTCCGACATTTCTTCAAAGTCAGATTTCGGCCTTTCAACAATTTTTTCTACAAATAAAACCAATTATTTCACATAGAGTGTAACTACTTCTGGTAGCATAAAAGCTTAAATGGATATCCAACGCGTGGTTTGCCTAAAATTAACTCCCAAACTTTGTCAATTTTCCATCACATCAAACTCGGTGGATTCCGACATTGGCTCGAATGGGTCAAGTGATAATCCCAAAAACCCATTTATATGCCACTTATGGCTCTGATATTCACCAGTGTGATTGATGAGACAGTTTCCTATCCCATTATAACCTAATTATGTTCTGTGGGGGGCATAAAATGGTATTTGGGGTTCTAAAGTGGCTACATGTCACTTTTCCCGAGAAAATACAATTTAATTCCGACATTTCTTCAAAGTCAGATTTCGGCCTTTCAACAATTTTTTCTACAAATAAAACCAATTATTTCACATAGAGTATAACTACTTCTGGTAGCATAAAAGCTTAAATGGATATCCAACTCGTGGTTTGCCTAAAATTAACTCCCAAACTTTGTCAATTTTCCATCACATCAAACTCGGTGGATTCCGACATTGGCTCGAATGGGTCAAGTGATAATCCCAAAAACCCATTTATATTCCACTTATGGCTCTGATATTCACCAGTGTGATTGATGAGACAGTTTCCTATCCCATTATAACCTAATTATGTTCTGTGGGGGGCATAAAATGGTATTTGGGGTTCTAAAGTGGCTACATGTCACTTTTCCCGAGAATATACAATTTAATTCCGACATTTCTTCAAAGTCAGATTTTGGCCTTTTAAAAATTTTTCCTACAAATAAAACCAATTATTTCACATAGAGTGTAACTACCCATGGTAGTATAAAAGCTTAATTGGATATCCAACTTGTGGTTTGCCTAAAATTAACTCTCAAACTTTGACAAATTTGTTATTTTTCTCAATTTTCTCCAATTTTCATTAGTCAATATCTTTATTTCTAATTGACATAAATATGTCAATTTTAGTATCTTCTTAATCAGAATTTTGTTTTCTATTCATTCCTATTGAGTACATTTTGATTGTAGTGATATAAATTTTGAAGATCATTTGGGTACTAGGCCAAAAAAGGTGTGAAACTGCAGTCTCACACCTCACACTCTCCAAGCAGGTGTGGCCCAACCTATACCAGGCCTTATCAGGTGCTAATTTGCATATCAATACCGAGACAGACATGCACCAGTCAGCTCAGGCCTTGTTTCCTCTCTATCTTATGTATCTCTATGCTTAAGCTAGGGTTCTTGGTTGAATTTAATCTTATATGACATCCATTCAAAGACCCTAAGGATCTGTTGTACCCATTCAGTTGTAGGTTTAATCCACACAATTAGATTATATTCAATACTCTAATTAAGAGTTACTTATACACTCCCCTTAATTTCATAACATCTTCATAAAATCTTTCATAACAGGTATAAATTAATTGATAGACATACAAGATGGGACACATTACGGTACTAGGCCCGAGTACAATTTCCTTTGATTAATCCTCATCTTGACGTTCGTGCACTTAAAATTGACAAGTTAAATAACCACATTTAGAGAATGGCCTTTAAAAGAACGCCCCATGGTAATCAAGGTTTTCCCCTTGTCCTCATGAATGCCTTAATTATTTGCAGATTTTGAGTGACGAGGTGAAGAGGTCGGTGGTGCTGGCACAGCGTCTTTGTAACGCGGGTTGTCATGGAAACAGCCAGATAGAAGTCCAGATGCAGCTGCAGCTGTCCCAGCTACTGGTACAGCTGAACAGTGTCAATGGCCACATGCAAGTGAGTCCCGGCAAAAATATGTTTGAAAAAGTTGGTTATTTTCCCCAATTAGAATATATTTAAAAACTGATAAATAATTTGGTTATCAGACGTTTTATGTAAGATAAATATACCACAGAATAAAGGTCTTTGACATTAGATTTGAGGGCTATACTTTTTAGAAAAATTAATATTGACAAATTCCCTATTTTACTTTCTTGGTAAATAATAGTGATAAATAACCAATAAACCTACCGGGGTACTCAATGGTATCCAATTCGAGCTTCATGATTTCTGTAATTTGACAGTGTGTCTATTTTTATATAATCTTTTAGACTGTTGCAAGTTCGGTGGTGAAAGGATTCTCACAGAAGTGTTTGGAACAGTCTCGTGAGTTCTTTGAGGAAGCCATGCCCCTCACCAAAATCTGGCGGAAGAAAGGAGTCCGAGGTGAGTGTCCATATTATCCTTAGTCTAAGTCAACGCAGGTTCGATATTAGACAAATATGTATTAATGACGTTGAAGATATTTGGTATGTTTCATTTTGGTACAGGTAACTTAAATTTTCACACAGAGTGAGTGGGGGGGGGGGGGGGGGGCATACACTTTATGCTACAAATGACAATCTTCTTTAATGCTTGGTTTGTCTACCATAACATGTTGACCAGATTCCCTGCACACTGGCCCAATGTGAATAGATGGTCCAATTTGGTCTATGAATAATATCCCCACAGGTTAGCGGGTCTGCGGTTACTCAGCATGATTTACGTAGTGTGTATTGATCATGGCCTTTTATGGGTCACTGGTGCTGGGAGAATAGAGGGATTCCGAATGATAGCACAGTGACTTGACTTTGGGCTGTATATGTGTATAACTTAAATCAATTCTCATTTTTGTACTTTAAACGCTATAGTATCAGCCTGGACACACGGCCCAGCAAGTTTTTAGGGTCCTGAGAGATCTTAAATTATCTCTTTTAATTTTAAGATGGTCTTACATTTACAGTTTTCTAGAAAGAATTCTTAGAAAGGTCGTAAATTGAATCTGACAGTCTTTGAATAATTCTAAAAGGTTTCTTCAGCAAGGGCACAGCATTTGCATCTACCAGCCACGTTTTTCACCAATGTGACGTCACTGTCCTGTTCGTCAATAATGCAAAACTTTCCTTAGAAACAGAATAAAATGTAAACGACCCTCCAGATTTCGGACAATAGAAATCGGTTCGTTTTTAAGGTGTCCTAAAAGAAAAACAATGTACCATAAGTGATTAATATGCCTGGGAAGCCGAGGGAGGGGCCCGTGGGACGGGCGGTTTATGGTAGGAAGTCCCTCACGCATACAAATACCCGGCCTTTTAACGCGGACTAAGTCTGCTCTACTGTGGCCTCAGCAGGCCCAGCAGGCCTCTCAGACTCCCCTGATCCCAATTCACTCGCCCCAAATTTGATATTTAATCGAGGTGCTCCTGCGGTAATTTACATTTTCGGGATCCCCTATTTTCCAAAATCATCTTCCCAAAAATATTGTGAACAACCGGTTAAGATTTACATCCATTTGTCAGAACCAGGCAAACATGTTTCACCTACATGTTCTTAACATTAGTGACGTTTTTCAAGTCGTTCGTCAAAATCACAATTGATTGTTCGATAAAGGTAAATGTTGGATAAAGAAGAAACAATAACAAAAGGGAGATTTTTTGAACTCATCCATTACAGAACAAAAAGTACATGCAACGCGCACATACAGATCTGATCATTGACTTCAAGTTTGCAAAATACCGTCTGCCGCGCAAACTATCTCCATCCGATTTTCCTCGCTGTTAAATAAGGGGGTCTTTTTAAGATTGTCAATAGCTATTGGCCTATCGGTTACCGGGATGACGTGTGTGAATACCTCATCGTTTCTAATTTGAATACGAGACGGAAATATGATCACTACAGTGACGCGAGGCGAGAAAACTCGCACAAATAAGCATCTACGTCACTGTTTCCTACACTGATGGATAGCCTGAATAAATAAGGACCTGCTTTGATAAGGTATCATCCATCTTGGTAATTTTGGAAGAGTTTTAATTTTTTAACATAAATCTATCTAATTTTTTCTCGGTTATCTTATTAAGACCTGCTAAGCGAAGAGGAACCTTCCGGTAAAGTGGATTTGCTTTCTTTGGCCGCACTGTTTTCCCCCCACGCGGGCGCCGTCAGGTGGCCCCAGTGTTCTAATTGTATTACACAGAGTGCGTGTACCACACCACAGAACCAAACCTAATCTATTTCACACCTAGCTCACGCTCCGCTTTTTATTCAAATTAATGTAAAATAGCTAAACAATTTACTAAGATGTAGAATATCGAAAACACATTTAAAACATGATTCTAGTGATTTTTACTCAAAACCTAGGTTAACAATTGATAGATGTTGCAGTTTACTTTAATTTTACAATCCAAGGAGGCACCTAACTTAGATTTAGATCTATTCTAACAGTAGATCTGTATTATATACAGCTTCTAGAAAAACAATCACACTTATGTTCTTTAATGTATGGCGACGCATTTTTAGTCCATTTTAAATTGGGACAATATCCTGAATAGGATAAAAGTTAGCAGAAAGTCAATTTTCGTTGTCACACAAAGTTTCCATTGTCACCCTGACACTACATACCTCATTGTATGGCTCAATACACCTCCATATTAGCTTCAAATCCTGAAAACCTGTCTTTTCTCCATGCGCACACTATATTTCACAGATTTGTTGTAAAGAGTAACTTGCTGAAACTAGTTTTCTTTTCATAGTAGAATAGGTTGAATGTTCTTCCCCACAAAAAAAGTTGCCAATTATTTGAAGTTGGTCCGATTCTAATCATGAGAACCTATGTTTTCAATTCTGAGGTAATTTATTTGGAGAGGATTTTATTTCTAACATTACCTGCACTCTGTAAATAGTGTTTTATTCCTGCATTACACCATTTACAGAACGGTTAATCATGAAATAATTAGGTGATTTTTCAAGTAAGATAGTAAAACCCAACTGGTATATCCAACTCGATACCATTAGTTTTAATGGTCTATGTAGAACCAAGAAGATGATACTTTTCCAAGATATGTACATAGCATATATCTAGTACATGTTTAAAGTAGAGGCCTTCTACAAGTATATGAGGTTTTTTCATCAGCAGATAAAGAAAAGGACCGAAAGAGGTTTTAATCTCAAAGTTTCCCAGATTGCAAGGACAAAAACAGATTGAAAAAATAAATGGCTTCTAATGGGAATTTTTACTTATTCTGCGAGAAATCCTGGACCTAAATGGTACCCACAGAAAATAATATTTGGTAGATATTGTCCACTCCACCGAGATTTAAAAATTCATTTCCCCTTTTCCTTGAGGGATTTGTTGTATTGAAGAAGGGTTTGAATTAAAACTGAAACATTTCTGTTTGCGGTCCAATCAGCAGATAAAGGGAATCTTCCGGCCGCTTTCCGTTTGAAGTCCACACCCTCGCAGTCTCATTTGTCGGACAATGCCTTTCCTTGGCCTCTCAAAAAGTCTAATTACTGGGTTTCTCTCCGCGCCAAACTGTTTGAGAAAAAGCAGACGGTGGCGACTTCCTCATCACTGCTTAGTGGGGATTTAACTGGGGTCAGAGCTCACTGACTCCAGCTGAGTCACATGGTGAGTCGGGCCGAGTCACTGTGAGTCATTAAAGGAGTCAGTTACATCGACATGAAATATTGGTGCGCATAAAAACGGTTACAATTCATATCTTTCATTTTTGTAATACACAAAATATTCAACATAGGTGATGTATATGAATGCACAATTCACATGAGTAACAAATAGGATAGCATAACGATTTAGAATAATATTTATACATAACCTGGTGGTCTAAGAGATATCTTCTATTTTTTCAGTGGTACTAGAATTACAAAGACTTGCAATACTTCGTTATTTTACTCCACATTGTAGTCAATCTATTGAAATAAATGTATACAATCTGTGAAACACACCTTCCCACTTACTCTTCTACGAAGCATTCATTTTGCTCATGGCGTGTTTAAAAACACTGAATCCGTGATAAAAGCTTAAACATTAATCCAAAAAATGAATAGATTAAAGATTTAGGGTGAAAAAGGTAGAATTGACAGACTGTGTACTATACTCTCATCCAATCATCCAGTGATAACTTAAGGTAGTAAAAATAACAAAAAATGTCTATTTCAAAATAAACATTGTATGGACAAGCCCTGACTTGATAGATGATGAACGTTGTCTTTGTGTTTGTTAGACCTGCCGACGGAACACCAGCCCTACGTTGGTCAGGCCATGGAAACCCTGCTCGAGCCCGTCGTCGTTGGTGTCAGCAAACTCCGCGTGACGGCGCAACTGTCCGCAGTCTCTATGGCCACGGGCGCCATGTGCGAGGCCTGGACACAGTATATTCTCCAACAAAAAATACGTTTTAGGTAGATATCCTTGGTCTTCCAGTATTTTACAGACGTATAAATTGTTGCTCACATTGCGGCAATTTGGGGATATCAGGCAGGCTTACTGGCTATCGTCGTGGTCCAGCTAGAGTCACTTATCACGATTTCTTTCCAAGTATCCGCGTTTCATATAAATTCTTAGTAAATCCTTTCACTCCTGTAAATCTTGAGAACAATGCTGTGTATTGAATTAAGCATATTATAAAGTAATACGGGGATTTATAATAAGTGGTACAGTGATTATCCTCAAACTAGCTTAAAAAGGACCAAATGTCATACACACCAGCTTTTCAAATTAAAGGTTTTCGAGTATCTTTATCTTTTCACTTTAAAAGCATTAGGTTTGAACGACTAATCCAAGGTTTTTGAATGAGGAGTTTTCGGGTAATACATGAATAACTAAACCCAACTTTTACGCTCTGTTCCCCCACGCAGTGTGTACGGTGCTCACCAGCTGCAGTTGGACTTTGGCTACGTGAGGCTGTGGCTGCAGAACGCCATCCAGCACTCCGAGGTGCGGCAGAGTGTCCTGTCTCTGGACGTCTTCAAGTACCTGGACGGAATCATCAGTCTGCTCAAACGGCAGCCCAAGGGTCGGTCTAGCAGCAGGCCGCCGCCCGCCCGCACCCACTGCTCCACGGAGGACACCAGTAAGTCCACAATTATGTTTCTATTTTTAAGTTTTTGTCTATGAATATTCATAAAGGAAATCTGACGTAGTCATATTTGAAATATTTTACTTGCATATAAAAATACATACGTATTTTTCAAATACTGTTGAGGATTTGTGCCCATTTCTCCACTGTTTCTCGTACTTATTTTTAGATTTTTGAAACTTTCATGGATGTATATGTTCTCACTGTTTCTCTTTTCTGACTATATGTACTCTAAACATTGAACCCTTTTTTTACATTTTCACTATAATTTCTCTTTGATCTCCATCAAAACCAATTTCTTGAGACATTTCATGCCGTTTCCCCTTCGATATTCAGCATTAACATTTTGTGTAGATGAAACAAACAGCTTTCCCGCAAACATAAAAGATAACTCGTTTTCCAAGACTTTTCAATTCAAACACTATTAGATAATCGTTCTACGTTAAAAGAAGTCACAGTTAATTGTATAAGCTTTATTTGTTCTTTATTTTTCCTAGTCCTTTGGTATAAACTACAGATTTCTGAAATGTAACAATATCTGAGTCAAAATAGTCACTCATTCAAGATATTCCATTTTCACTCAAATTAAGAACTCTAGTCTTAAATTCACTACCCCATGATACAGCCTTATCTGACCCTGAGTTGACCTTTTGACCTCCTCCAGGCTATGTGGGTGTGACCTGTGAGTGTAGTATGTTGGGTCACAGGCCGACGGCGCCCCTCATCCAAAGTAAGTGCGCCGCGCCCTGTCCCTGTGAGATTAACTGGCTAGCTTCTTATCCACGTGAGCTGTGTGTATTGATCAGTTTTTAAGCGGAGTGAGAGAAAGGAAATAATGACGAAAGAAAGTGTCAAATGCAATTTGCAACCCCAAAAAAATGAGAAAGCTGCTAATAAGTCTACCATCTTTTTTTCCCCTAGACTAAAAAAGACATTTTAGGGCCGCTTAATACCGACTGTATGTTGTCAGTGTACCTGTAAAGTAGATGCAGAAAGGGGACTTACCGGCATGTGCATTATAAACAGTGCTAGTGCACATGGCGGAAAAACCTCCCCTGCCCCTTCAAGTTATATCTACAGAGCGTATGGTGGCAGGCGTTTTGCTAAGCGCTATTTTACTTACTTTGCGGTGACTTTTTGTTTCACACTCACATTTGTCATCACAGATGTGTCCTTGTACTGATGCTGATTAAATAACTTTGTTATTTTGCCTTTCTGTGTCTGTCTTTATCTGCAGAGAAGTCTGGCTTTCTCGCCGTCATCAAGAATAATATAAAGAGGCAATATAGTACGCTTATGTCTTTCTTACCGGATATTTGCCTGCCCGGTCCTCATACCATGAAACAACCTCTGGTTTACTTTAATACTCCTGGTATCATACTACTCACTTATACAAATGAAATAACATTTACCCTCTACTTCCCCTTCTCTAGTCAGCTTTGGGTTGCTTACCTTCTAAAGTCAATGTAATAACAATTGTTTTGTTAATAATGTAAACCGAAATATCAGTGTTCGTGTTGAACCGCGTTTGATTTGGTATGCACAAAAAAAAGGGTTGTGGGTTAACGTCTTTGTTTTGATATTCGTTTCTGTTAAATTAGAACATGTTGGAGGTATTCAGTCATTATTCATACGTTCATTGGATTTGACCCATTATACATCTTAGCCAACCAATAGTTCCCATCCCTGACTACACGTTTGGACATTCATAATTCCTCTTGTCATCAAATGGATTAATTGATATTTGGACTCCAGTATTCCACATTAAACACAACTATTCCTTCTTGTGACCATAAAAAAAGATCGAATACTAGTAGACATAATTTGTTGGTAACTTTATCAAGGGACTTTAAAACTGAAATTACTTGCAGTACTGTTAATTCATGAAATATCTCTCAAATTACCATACAACATCGAATATACCGTTTTCATATAGATGTTTCTATTCCTATTCTATCAATAATTAAGGCTGTATATGTGGTTATTTTAAAATGTTTTGATTGTCTTATAGCTAGGACTACCTGTTATTTATGTCAGACCATGATAGTTACCAGTACTCACTCCCACCCGTTGTTCCTGCAGGTCTGGACGCAGGCAGCACCAGTATGGTGAGTGGGACGACGCCCGGCGACAGTAACCACGACGTGACGGACCGCAGCGTCAACGGCCAGTCGACAGAGGGCAGTCAGGACGGCGGGGAACCCACCTACTACCGCGTGCCCAACATGGAGCAGTGGCTAGCCCTGCGCGTGCACGGTGGGGCGCGCACCTGGCCCAAACTACCCTCCTGCTTCAACTCTGGCGAGCCCTGATGTCATGTGACGTGACATCATGATATCATCCCCGAGCCTGCCAAAAAGGGCTGACGTCATCAGTCGCTGTGTACTCTATTATACGGCGCGGCTGACGTCACGCGTTGATTTTATGATGTCAGCATGACATCACTTGCCAGCAGTGTGATGTGATCGTGACATCATTGCATGCACACAGTGATGTCATCCCCCCATCATGGTGTTGTGGCGTCACGGGGCCTGCTGATGGGCTTGGGCGACGTCAGAACATCCCGCACTGTCTCGTGACGTAGGCTTAGTGGCATGACATCATGACGTTACGTCACAATCACAAAAGATCATTACTTCTGCACCTCAGCCTAGCAATGTGTCAATGTGTTTGCCAGATATGTTTAAGCAGTGGCCATGTTATATTGTCAACTTTTATGTGTTTTTTTCATGGATATTTAATTGGAAACTGGTCTTAAAACCAGGTACTTCATATGCATAATGAGTAGAGAAACCAGGTTGATGTTAGCCAGAATTTTATAAAGATTAATAGAATGAACGTAAGAGCAGACCTATATCAGGTTCATACTGTTATGGAGGAAAAAATGACAGATCTCGCTATATTAGCCAAATAGGTTCAGCTTGAAAGCTACGAAACCTTATCAGAAAAAAGAACACGGGTGCATTTTACTGCTATGTTATACGTCAGAACTGAGCATACTTCAATACATCAACATGATCCGCTATGGTAAAATCTTATATATATGAAGTATGCTGGGCATATGATATCCGAAATATTTAGTCACGCAGAGTACCAAAGATTCAAACCAGGGGTGCACTTCTTCCAACCGTCGAAAGTCTGGGACAGGGGTGCACATCTTCCAGTTAATGTTCAGACCATAGGTGCACATCTTCCAAAAAAAGGTAAAGGTAGGGTGCACATCTTCCAACCAAGATTTAGACCAGGGGTGCACCTCTTCAAAGGGATAGGAACAGCAATGAAAATGGGAGAATCTTAGCCGCTAATCTCAAAACAGTGACCACACTGTAACGCACACATTTGTACCATCTCAAGATTACTCGATGGTAGGTGATAATTACTAAGGCATATTTTTGTACAGGGAACCATCAAGGTATAGTAGTTTGAAGTCGTCAATGCTACGCTGAACATCCATGCTATGGTATTAACCAACTAGTCCCCAGTATCCCTTTACGAGCCTTAAATGTAGAGTGGAATGCAATATTATAACGTTCCTTCTTTCACGGGATGCAATTTTTGTGATCAAACATCGGATGTAAATGCATGTGTAAAATTAAGTGCTAGTCATTTTAGTACGTTTGTCACATTTTGGGCGAAGTAGTCATCCTAGACAAAATTCAGTCTAATTGTGTTTGTTTGGAAATGAAATAGATCAAAGAAACGGCCCAAATGAAGAATATAATCTTTGAGTAATTGCCGCACCATTGTTAGAGTAAATGCATCACACAAATTCCCTCGGATTTTCGACCTTATTACTAGTTTGGTACAACTCAACCTGGACTTGTTCCATTGTCATGCATAGAATAGACGCAAATACATGACTTGCTGCTTTACTGCTGCTGGAATTTTTGACTCGTGCAGGTCTGATCGTCGTAGCATTCATTGGTTTAGGCATGGCAGTGTCCACAGCTTTTTAGGTAACGTTTCGTAGGATTTTACCTATTGCTTAAGTGACTCTTACAAAATCTATTCGATGCATGCATATGTGAATATTGTGTAAGAGCAAGGGAAGAGATGCTAGGGATTTTATGACCACACATATACAATGTCCCTTAGGCTCGCTTGCACGTTCAGCGATATAAATACAAGCTAAAATGGGAGTCTTCAACTGTTACCGACCCTCCCGCGCAGAGCATTGGACCTACGGTGTATCATTTTGATGAGACTGCTTAACTGAATGGATAACCTATAACTTACGGGTAAACTTTTAACCGCGTGGCATGAGGCCCTGGGTCTCGTGTCAACCTTTTTTTTTTGAGCATCAAAATGAATATAAAGTACTCGGACACTGAGTGTCGTATTCTAGTCACTCGTCACACATATCAAACTCCTAAATCCGTGGTTAATGGGGGCTTTTTTGCATGTTATATAGATGTGCGCTGATAGGCTTCGATGTTTTAGCATGATTATAACACGGATCTTTTATGAGGAAAAGGTAGGTTTCCTGATAGTAATTTGCCTGAATAGCATAACTTATGTGATATAAGGTTGATTAGTGTCAAGGCAGTGGACGGAGTCAAGGGTTAACGATGATGGATTTTTTCTTTTGATTTAGTGAGTTTTGGTTTGTGATAAGTCCAGCCAGCCAGTAAGTATTTTAACGTTGGGTACGAATCCATGTTTTCTTTTCTCTTGTATTTTATTTGAATCCCCTCAGTAATTTATTCATGATGTGTGTTATTTGTTTGTGATAAAATGCAGCTATCGGCGAAAGCACACAGTGCTACGTCTGTTTAATCTTTTTTTACCTTCAAGTATTGCTATAGTTGATTTAAATTATTTTATCTTATGTATTTTAAATTTATGGGAATATTTATTGTTTTATGAAGCGAGAGTTGTATTTATGGTTGAAAATGTAGATTATAAAAGCGTCTTCATACACAGTAGTAGACAAGTACCGCGTATGTTAGCATAGGCCATTACCATTGTCACTGTAATGTTTTATTTGTACACCACATATAGCAACCTGTGTATATGTAAATATTGTTGATCATTATTCAAAAAACAAACTTTGTACTGTGTTTGTTGAAACACCCTGTTACTTAAATTGTTGCTTCGGGAGGGAAGTGGAGGCCTACTTAGGCCCATACCTCATGTGTCACAAACAATGTTTCAGATGTTTCATATTATGTGCCAAAATGTTGAATGTGTCATGTGTAACAACAACCAACTGTTGATCTTGTCCTACACTTGTGATGTCCTTGGCCCATAGAGCCGGAGATCTCTGGTTGTTAAATGAGCATGGGTCGGGAAAGATGTCAATTTGTGATGTGAATTAACTGTGGTTTACATTCCTGAAGGGAATCATTCGTTTTTCTTAACATTTAACCACAAAGATGTACAATTAATTAAGGATGAACATTGCCGTTGAAAATTATATATGATCATTCTGGTAAAACATTCTGCATTTCTCAGTTCAAAGTGTAATGGAAAGTGTAATCAAAACTTGTTAATCTTAAAGAAAAAGTAAAATTACCCTTAGAGAAAAAGGGATAATGGTTAATGGAAACAGATCAGTGGCTACCTATAAATAAAAAAGTACCACTTCAAAGACTTCAAAACTGAGGTGTAGAAATCAGATTCGAGTTAGCTTAGAATTCGTATACAGTGCTTGGTTATCTTTTCTAAAATTAATTAGGAGTATTTGATACAACAGGCACTTTTGATGAACATTTGCACAGAGCAGTCGTAGAACGTGCCCTGGTGGCCAGTTTTGCTATGGATGAAGTAAAGGGTCAACATAATCTGTCATATCACAGATAGATCGACTTTACTGTGATGTTTTTTAAAACTATGTATCAAAAGAGCACATCTCCCCTAGAAAAAAAACAACTAGTCAAACCCAGTACAATTAGCCTTCTAATTATAATGGCGAAATGTAGTAACAAAGAAAAGAAAATATAATAATGCTTTGTAAATGTTTGGCAATTGTCATAGTGTACACACGTACATGTTTTAATGTCAATTGGACTGTTACTACAAAGTGTGATTCAAAGAATGTTAAGTAGGGCCAGAAAAGGGATCAATTCTGGTCACCGCAGCGAATCTTTTCATGTCCCTCTTAAGCGATTTAGTTCCTTTCTAACAGAGCGTCCCCTGTACAAGCTTTCAGCCCTCATCTCTTAGAATTCCATTGTGTGGGACTAACCCCAGCTGTTGACGTGAAGACCTGGCGTTTTCCTCCCTGACCGTTACAATGTGTGACCATCAGGGGGCCGTCATAGGTCGGATACATCGTTATGTCTTTGATAGACAGTTGAAACTGCGATCCTGGTACTAAGTAATGCTTATAAAAATCACCGAAAGGCAAAGGAATACCCTAAAAAATATTATTTTATTTTGCTGTCAGTGTATGGTGTTACCAATAAGGAAAGAAAAGTTTCAGACGTGTAAATTACTAAACAATATCACGTGTAGAAGTCAATTCAGTGTAATGCCAAGGGAATGCTGAATTGGCAATATAAGATCGTTTATTGTATCCGCCAAGTACCTAATGTGAATATCGACATTTTTTATTCTATACAAGTCTTACCCTGGTCCCTTTAGATAAAAAGATCAATAATTCCAAATTTATAAGCGACTGAAGACACAATGCCTCTTTGATATGTTGACTAAGTTTGTATTCCTGAGTTTATTGTATTGCTATGAAAAAATACTCATCTTAGTAATCAAATTGATTTTATTTTCGATGAGTGGCATCACTTCCATGATTTTGATTGGTAATGTAGACATCAAAATGTACCAAACTGTCTTTTTCTGGATCACCAAAATTTAGAGAGGTAGTTATGTACAAGGGTTGCTCTGTGGGTCCTTTTTTTACCTGTCGCTACTCAACTCGACAAACAAGTATGATATTGTTCCGAAAGACTTGTTAGTTATAATTTGTACTTTGTGGCATAGCACACGTCATTGCCTGTAATACCGATTTCTTATCTATGTAGTATTTTTTTCACTATTGAGATTGCTTTTGATGTAGTCGACTGTTTCCGGTTTATATTTCTTAACTAATTGTAAACTACACCTGTATATTGTGATTGGTATTTAGAGATTGGATAAACCATAGTGTAATCATAATAATTCACAAGTACATACTGTTACTGTTTACATAAATACATGTACACAAAAATTATATATATATATAACAAGGATAATATATTTTAAGACGTAGTCCCCAAGCAAGTTATATAGTGTTAACAGTTATAAAGACTATTGTAGTTTGAAATGTTTATGAAGACAATTTGTTGGTGAGGCTCCAGTTATAGAAAGTCTTGTCATATATGTGCTTTATAATATTGTATCTAATCAACGGCGAATAAAAAGTATGTGATCTAGTTGTATCATGAAGATTGTCGGTATTTTTCCTTATTTCCATTATGTCTACCTCTCCCCCGTGGAAATAGTTGACTAATTCAATGTGCCACAACAATGTGGAATTTTATAACCTAATAGCCATAGAATCAGTGCTTAGTCTGTTTTGAAACATCTTTGTTGTTGAAGGGTCCCGGATCTTTTGTAACAACCAAGTAAATGAAGTTAAATAATCACTCCTGAATTCTGAGATCAGGGTCCCACATCCCTCATTGTGCAGTACGTATAGTCTTCAGTAGGCCTTAGTCTGAGGTGACCAGCTGGGTGGTCCAACCCCCGCATCACCGGGCACAACCTGCCACACACTGATCAATAGGTCCTCGGAAGAATGATAACAAGTAGACAGACGTATGGAAAAAACGTATTCATAATGATATATTGCAGTCAAAATGGTTGCGCGAATCAAAATTAATACTGTAAAGGCTATTCCATGGCATCAATCTTTATTCATTTTGAGGAAACCTGTTAATAGTTATGATTTTGCCAAATCAATTCAAAATGTCTATTTACATATCGAGGTGTTCCATCAGTCACTGTACACTAAACAAAATTATGATTATCCGATGCAGGATTTCCTTTAGATTACCCGCATCTAAACTCCATGGTCTCGGATTACGGGAGGATTTGAGCCGATCATCCAATGCCCCTACTAAAGCTTGTCCTTTAAGTATATGAAAGGCTCAATACATTGGTTTAAACAGTACAGTTTGATCCTACTGTTTGGTGGCGGGCCACACCTGTTTGGGCCCGCCCCAGTCGTCCAGGCCGTAGGTCCAACCCTCCCGCTGCTCCTTACAGTTACCCACACAGTGCTGGACGTACCGCACCCCCTCCACGGTCCGGTCTCGGTTCCTATGCTGGTGTCCGAAGATATGTACCACCGCCCCAACCTGACGTAACTGACGCTCAACCACCCGGGCCCCCGCGAAACGTGTGAAGTTAAACCCACCAGGAACGCCCTTAAATGGGGGCACTTCGCCGAGGCCCTTTTTCCTCCTCTCCTTATTGACCTTCGCCTGGTCGTCGGGGTCCGGTTTGAGCAGGTCCTGTCGGGGCAGGACGTGACTGAAGGTGACCACCGGCCCGTCGTAGGAGTAACTCAGGTACTGCTCGTTTAACGAGGCGAAGTAGGCCGACCTGGTCAGTTTGCCCGGCATGCTGGCCGGCCACCGACACAGGTGGTTGTCCATCCACATCTTATCACAGGCCCGTGGGTCCTCCTTCCAGAAGGTGGGTTTGACGTAGAGAGAGTCGGCTAGGTCCTCCTCCGGGGTGGCGTACCAGGAGAATAAAGGGACGATCCACACGTGGCCATTATTGGACCCCTCCTCCGTGACGTTAGTGACGTCGTTAACGGGGGAGGGCGCCCTGGAGGAGGCGTCTGAGCCCACGTCGTTGTCTTCGTCGCTGAGTGACGTCTCGCGCCATGAGCTGGTCGAGCAGGTCCTCCGGGTGCGGGGGGTAGTAAGGGCTACTCGCACCGGCCGGATGTGCACCCCGATTCTATCGCAGATTTTCAGGATGTTTTTGAACTTTTGAAGAGAGTCGCGGACTGTTTCAGTAGGACGGATCCATAGCTCATGATTACCTGTCCAAATGATAACAAATTGATACTATTAAGATTTGTAATTCTAGCGTAAATAGGACTAAGCAATAGACTGATAGATACAAGTTTTGCACAGAGATCACGCCCTTTATCACGAACAAAATACAGAACTTATTCGTTTACGCCTTTTAGGAAGAAAACTAATAAGGACATCTGAAAGCCCACTTTAATTTTGACTGTTGATGTTGAAAAACAAAACATGACTATAATTATAATGCTTTCTTTTACCTGAAATATTATGCAATCATTTCTTTTCAAAACTAAGGCACGCCTTTTTGTCTATTGTTAAAGCCAAAACTATAGAAATCCCTATGAAGAGAGGAAATGGCATCTGTGGTTGGGGTAATTGCATCGGATCAAACATTTAAAAAAAAGATATTCCGAAGAATGAGAACACAATTTTTACATAGATATGCATATTCAGGGTACTGTATCAGATATATGAATAGCAAAATATGAAAATATCATTTGTAAATACGATAATTTATAAGTTGTAAAAGTAGGTAGTGCAAAAAGGGGAGTCGGACGAGGTTCTCCAGGGCTTTCAACTTCGAAGATATATGAAATCCGACTATGGAATGAAAACTTGCACCCCCTCATACTTTTACCATGTACAGGCTAACTATTATCAAAACGATATTAAACAAAACCTTGGCTAAGTAGACACAATAATAAGGCTGACCTGGCACAAAGAAGACATGGGCGAAGCGACGTTTGAAGAGTCGTAGTGTAGACTCCAGCAGCTGGAGGTTGTCCGTCACGTCACCCGCCACAATGAGGGCGTCCTCTCTGAAGATGGGAGTTTGAGAAGCAATTTGAAGACGAAACGGCATATAGGTGATAAAGAACCTTATATCTAGATAACAGAGTGTATGAAGGCTGAACCTCTCCAGTGTACAAGGGGCCCGACAAGGGGTGCCCGATACAAAGCCCCATTCTATGCCTTATGTACTACTTACATTCTAACAATTATTATCAAAGTGTGTAGGGGAGATTTAATTCATATCTCAACCACAATAAGGCCTACCTAGCTTGCTAGATATTGCGAAGTATTAAAGGAGCTAAAAACCGAAGACACAATCTAATTTTGATAAACATTAATTGAGGTCTACTGAAAGAATAATATTCAAGGGAGTATTCAAATTACACGGGCTTCTAATTATTTCTAATTGGGCATACTAACTTTAGTATTTAAAGCCTTTCATATTTCATTCCAATTAAGAAGTGCAAACCCCGCACCTACCTATATTCCTCTAAATCCCAGCTGCGGACAAGTTCCAAGTTTTCCTTGTAGTCTACATGCAGGTCTGAGATGGCCAATACCCGTGCGGCCTGGACAGTAGGGAACACGTCAGTCGCCGACGGCAGGCTACTCGTCGCCATGTTCGATGATGTTCTTGTTACTTCTTGTGGGCAAAAACTTCGGACTTTTACAAAGTTGGTTGACCCTCCCTCCTCCAGGCTCCTCCTGCCCCTGCTGCAGGCTTGGCGGCAAAGGGATGAACTCCGGAAACGCCGGGTAATTATAGAGATCGCCGCGCCCTCTAGGGAGGTATAGAAACATCGCATACCCGCACATCTCGCCCAGAGATATAGGGGCATTTTGAGTTGGAGTTGGGTAGGTGCCGGTCCTCTATGGTAAGTATACAATGTCCGGCAAAGTCCAAGGCTGTTGACGTATGGGCAGGCCAAACTGAAGGTCAAGAGATGGAGCTGTAGATGGGAAATCAATAGAAATGTCATATAACTATATATAACCTACCTAACCTACCATCTCAATGCCATATGCCATGGATAGGGGCTGCCATCTCGCGGTCACGTGATAATCGCGTGCTGGTGAAGATCTCTCTTGCCGGTCCCACTGAAGGGGGCAAAAACCACCAGTTTTCTCACTGAGCACAATTAATAGTAGGCCTAATGGGAATTAAGAATGACCATTAAGTACACATCAAGGGGACGGAGGTGTAGAAGTTTCTAAAATGTGTGTAGACAGCTGTTGGTGGACAAATTGAGTGCATTATAAAGTATGACATAGGGAATTGCATATTTGTGAGGGGAAACTAACCCATTAATTTTATTCTTGTTTTAGCTGCTTCTCCTTTGCATTGGGATTCTAGTTCCACAAAATTGAAGCAATGGCATACATTTATGTATTTGTAGAGTAAAACAGGGTTGTATCGCGAGTAGTGGTATATCAGACTTTGATTTTTATCATTATTCCCCTAATATTGAAAAAAATATTGGCCTATTTTATCAGTGATTGCTGTGCATGCCAATATGATTGTAATTAATGATGTATTGCTGAATTAACATGGGTAACGTTTTAGAACGTATTTAGATGATAGATATGTTTTTGTATATGTGCCTATTCTTATCACAATTTGAAATTGAGCCATTGTAAAACAAAAAAGGAACAGAAATAGTTATCAAAAAGCAAAAATACTGAATTTATTATGACATCAGATCGATAGCCTAGATGCATGGCGACAATTATAGTAAAGTGGTAATCAATATTGGATAAAATAATGGATGTGTCTAGACTAAACTGAATTTCACCAAGCTTCCCGGAATACATGGCATTTTCGACCCAGAAATGAAGGTATTCCATAATGTAGACATACACACACAGGCCTTTATACCTTACATTAAGAGTTTTATATGTTTCATTCTAATCGTCCATCCACCGTTATAACTCTAAATCTGAAGGTCTAAGCTTAATATTCAATTATCAATGAAATCTTCTTGATGAATGAGCATGAATTGCCTTAATTATTTTTTTTATATATAGAACTGCATGAAGATTTTCATCTGCTTTATCAACTGCATAGGGACAGAAACTGTTTCGATACATCAAGACAGATAGCGCCACCAGTCCACAAAATAATCTGTATCTCTGTGCACGTGTATGACATTGAGAGGATGGTGTTGGGTTGCCCACACAGATAGGTAGGTAATGTCCATGTTATTGTACAAATTCATAATTACACCTTCAGGTAAAAGCCAGGCTAACCTTTATATAGCTAAATCATAAAAGATACGCCTCCGAAAGTTATTTAAAAGTTGCTATATTGTAGTAGGTGCAATAAAACTTCTTTAAATTCACCAACCACATAGGTCAGCTGACAGCAGTTTCAATTTCCTGATTGACGTTTAGTTCGCAGATAATGCGAGACCGAGTGATTTTCATTTCTTTTTATTACATATCTATTATTAACGCCCCATTTGCGTAACAGAGAACACCTTTTAGATTTGCCATGAACTTCAATATTATCCTATAATCAAAATATCAAAAATGTCTTGACGGCATAGGCTTAATAGCTATTTACTGGCCTATGTAAATTGTAGTAGGACTGTTATAAGGAAAGAATGATATTCAATGTTAAACTATCTCTCCCTAATTCAAAGTTTAGACATTTCTTACAATCAATGTCAGACGATTTCAACACAATATTATACAACTACACATAAATACATAATACAAATCGTCAGTCCCATGTTGATGGTGATTTCTCAACCCACACCTGGTAAATTTCTTTTCATCTTGTTGAATTATTACAAGGCGGCCCATTAATTTCTATAAATGAAAGGCCTGCACACAATAAATCACAATTGGGCTTGACATCCTTTTTCAGCACCGTTTTGTGTTATTCATCACCCAGGACCATTAATTTAAGACAAAAGAATACTGTGTCATTTGATCTTGGTCCACTGGGGTTAATCTGAAAAAGTCCAACCGCGGCCCATTCATTTTGAAAAGGCCCTCATTATTTCATGTAGTTTCATGGTTATGTTACTTTACCTCAGACCAATAGCTCATGTGTAATTCACACAGGACATTTAAGTCTATTTGAATATAGCATATCCAGCCAAGCACGTGACGTTATTATAACATTGCAGCAACGTTCTGTTTGGTTCTGTATTGGTTCTTGTTATGTTATTTTGATGGCTCCCGATAAAGTTGCTGCAACATGCTGCTTTGACATTGCACTGCGACTTTATTATTACATTCTGGTTATGTTCTTTAACCTAAACAGAATGTTCTCATGGTGTTCTGTTTTGGTTTCATCTTAACCTCACCATAAAAATTATGTTTTAATAACATTCTTACTTGGTGAGGTTTCAACCTCACCATCAATAACGTAATTGGTATATGCCATTTGTTACATCGGAACTTGACTGGGTAGGCATCCGACTGATTGAATGACTTTGGGTTTGTGAAAGATGTGTAATACAGTAAGGCCCAATGATTGTGGTATTGAAGCACGATTCCTCAATTATTTCAAAAACATAACATTACAAAATATTAAGATATAACACCAATCATGTATGCTGGCTATCATCGGATACATCCTTGTTCTTCCCTAATTTAAGACTTTAAGAAGATGAAAGGTTAAAGGATGTTGCATTATATGCCAACGATAAATGTCTGTTAGGGCATATAGGAGTGCTTGGATACATAACTTCAATACTTGATTGACTTTTAATTATCCTATGGCATTAGCAGGCATTAGGGATCATACATGAAGCCTATAAAGTGATCTGTTAGTTAAGTCTCCACTGTGTGCTAGCACCCTATACCAATCTCCCCTTTCTCTCCTTCTCCCGACTAAAAGGCCGGCTAACCCCCCGAAGGTAAGGTTAATTAACTCACCTTTACCGGCTGGTGCAGCTGACAACGCCTCCAGCCCCCTCCAGTAGGGGCCCTATAAAAGCACCTGGCCGACCTTGGAGGCAGGTGCCAAGGTGATCTATGTGATCAAAGACCAAGCCGCCCGGCACCCGTGAGTCATCAAGGCCCCTCCTCCTGTATCAAAACCTGCCTCCTGACGCCCTTAACTGATAAGATGGAAAACAAGAAAAATAATAATTAAAAGTACATTAATTTGTCACAAGGACAACTTGAGTCCTGTTAATTTGACTACGTTTAAAGTGGGACGATTTGCAATGCTTGTGATGTTTTTGTACAAGCTCCGTGATGCTTTAATTCTCCTTACCAGACACGTTCTTTATTGGAAGTCGCACGAATGTGTGAAATGAATGGCGGTCTGTGGCGATAAGGGGAACACGATTTGAGCTATACAATTGATGATTCCATCATAGACCTTTATTGATTTTGTTAAAGAACGTTCCATCCATTATGGCTTTATATTATCTTGTATGAAGATACGACCAGTTGCATTAAATTGGACAGTGGCTTATATGAATATTGCATACCATTTCTGCAGCATTAACCCTTACACTGCCAGAGGCCCCATATGCAGCCCTATAGTAAAATCCCATAGGAATACTACTTAAAGAGGGAAAATTCAGCTTTCGAAATCTGAAAGAATTTTTCTAAAATTCCAATTAGAACCAGAGATACAGCTATTTGAACAGCAGACGATCAAGTCCCCAAAAATATTAGAATTGTGATTGGAGAAACCATTAACAATGTACTTACATTTGAACTTGCGATACTCATTCAAAATCTTGAAAAATGGGTAAATTTGTGTAAATGACATGATTTTTAATTAGCTATAACTTTACTTCTATTTATGATAATCACAAACTGTCTTTTGCAGAAAAAGGATGACATTTCCATGTTATCCTTATGAAAAGTGAAATAGTTATTTCATGACATATTGGTTACCATGGAAACCTTTAAAATCCATATAGTAGGTAAAATGACTGATGACGCGAAATTAGCCCTATTGGCACAGTTCCAACATTTGGAACAATTTTTATCAAAATTATTGAAAAAGGCTTTCAAGCAGAAGAATCTAGAGCAAATTTGAGTTTTAGGCAATTTATGGACTAATTTTTGTATTTTGGGCCATATTTCAGTAAATATCAGTTATATTATTAAATATCTGGCAGTAAAAGGGTTAACATGAACAAAGCGGGAAATTATATCAGGCTATAGTGCCTGTAATATCAGGCTATATAGTGCCTGTAATATGGAATATATTCACTATATAGATTCCGATATCCTAATTGATACATCTCTAAATAGCAAATCGTATCATAAGATATCTCGCCAAAGACTGGGCTTCCAATGTGTGTAATTGCTCAATGGAGCTTTTCAGAAAGTTTCATCGATATGACGAAAAGCGTAGGCCCCTATATTTCACAGTTTGTGTCCTGTTAGATAGAATCCTATTGATCTACCCTTCAGCTAATATAGACTTAGAAGTCTTTATAATCACTGCTTTCCTTTCACCTCTTATCGATTATATCGTCGTCCCCCTAACCACCCCTCCTACCACACTATAAAGACCATGTACTAGGCCCATATCAGAAGAAAACCCTACATGTAATATGGAAATATGAAAAATTCACAGCTTAATCCAATGGAAATTGATAATAGCCGGACGCAGACAAATCCCCTTAGCGGTCCACTTACCACATTGTAGACACTCTAGTCTGTAAAGATTTATGGCATTAATAATGCCTTATTGTTCTGAGAAGTCTATTCATATTACAGCATTATCGCTTACAATATAACACCCGAGATGAATTGGAGGTAAAGGTGCTTTAATTTAGTACAACAATCAAGAGCTAATGATATTATAGGCCTACCCCTCGCCGAATAGATCTCTCATCTGTTCGCTTTGTGCTCTGAGGAGCACGTCTATATACCTCTGAAGCTACTGGTTTTCTGGTTATTTTCTTACCGCCCTCTTTTTTCCCTGGAACTTACCAAAAGCAACTCAAACAATCAATGGACGTCATAAGTCTTCTGTGTCGTTAAAACGCCTCCCTAAATCTTTCAGTAGCCTTGTCTGTCTGATAAAAGCTTTGTTTCTCTCTGTTACTGAATAACGAATTATCTGTAGAGGCGTGGCACAGGAAAGCTTAGCCTCTTTCTATTAAAACGCCCTTCGGTATGAGGTTCTCAGCCCAATATAGCTGGCACGTCATATGAGACCAAGCAATAACTATTTATATCATACCCGATGATATCCATCATGTGCAATCCCATCGATCAAACCATTAAAATGGATTAACTATAACCTCAAGGAAAGGTCATTAAAGCACAATAACAGCATACTGACCGCATAGGGTCGCCACCCCTTATAGATGGAATTTAGTAGCCTATATTAGAGCGGCTATATTATGCATTTTCACATTATATAGAAAGCCTTTTTAGTGTCTGTGAATTACTTTTATATAGTTGAACGTTATGTCCGATGTTCATAACCTTTGTCTCAAGTAATCTTGCAATCTTTTGATGTTATTCTAGGGTCAGAATCCATATCATTATACATCCGACATTTATGGCGGCTAATGTATCGGACTTTGTAGTTAAAACATTGGACATGTCCCGGTTTCCGGTAGTTTATCAGATTTACAAGTTGATTGTCTCCTGCAAATATATTTCCCAAATGTTTGAAAAATTGATGATGATCGAAGATTGTTACTTCTTCATTACTGAACAACCCGGTGACAAATAAATAAAGGCAGAATTGGGGAAATATAAAATTAATTTTATTGATGATAATAAAATTAATAAGGATATATGTAGTTTTTGAGATAATGATAATATGTATATAAGTGGTATATTGATGAATAATATATAATATTTTAAGGTAAATTAAAGGGATAAGGTGTGGGTGGATGGGAAATTATAGGAAAGGTTGTGATGTGTACTCAATGGCGTCGTGAACGCGATTGAGGTGGAGGGAAGGGTTGAATTGTGGGTAATGGGTTGTTTTAGTTATAGGTTGTGATAATAGGTGGGGGGAGTAGTGTGTATGTGGGGTGGCACCAGGTGTCAGCAATGAGTCCCCCCTACCGCCACAAGGGCTGTATGAGACGACAATGTTACAACATATGGAACAATTACATTTTTAATTGAATAATGGGGAATGGTGGTAATCAGAAATTCTGAAAGGAAATGAGATATAAAATTCAGAGGAAAAATGATGGGTACTTTCTTGATAAAAGGTCCCTAATTAGCTGTTTGTGTTTGCTTGACAACGCGTAAAACTAGGATCAGGAAGGCCTGTTCATCCAGAACGTGCTCGGAAACGCAATGATTGTGCCAGACAATGATGCATAGCTTACTCATTGTCTACTTAGACAGCTAGACGATGTCCTTTCATAAAGTTTGAAATGGAAAACGCAAAACTAGCATAGAAGACTACATTGGCTGTCCACAACATTGGCTTATTTGGATGCGATGTGATTTATTCTGGCAGTGCTCTATTTCAATGTTTTTATGTTCCTATATAATTTCGCATCAATCACGCAGCAACAAACTTAGATAATAGGTAAAGCGGTCCAACGTCGACTGTTTAATACATTTTCTGACGAGACGGGTGCGAGCAGCTTTCCCTTATTGCCTCTCCCAGACACTAGGGACAAGGAGGGCTAGACGGGACTAAAAGGATAAAATAAGGCCGTCACGTTTTACTTGTCTTTGATGTCCCCCACCCCACTCTAAAACTGTAAAAACGTTACCACCACGAGAGAGAAGGGAGATGGCATTGCCTTGGTTGACTGAACTAACCAGACCGTTGGTTTTGTGCAATGTAGACTATTTTGAATGGTACATTGTTCTCTGTTAGTATATTCTATGGCCTGACCACTGATTGCCCGTTTAAGAAATAAATTATTACGGATTCTTAGGGAACCCAAATCTATAGCAAAACTAGATGTGTTCTTGCTCTGGTAAAAATGGTGCCAACAGATTTTCATAGCTTATAACCAGATAACATACTGTGTAATGGGGACAAAATCTGCAGGAAATACTGAATCCTCACAGACAACCAGGTAATAATTGTAGAAATTTATTTATACATAAAAATACTGTGGCTGCAGAGTCGATTCTCAAACTAGAAGTACTGACATCAGTCAAAGTAATAATAGATTCTTAAACTAGTTGTTTTTCCTATGGGCTAAATATTTCCTGTCAGGAATACATAATTATACAGGTATAGAACCAGCAGTGAGGAAGAGCGGAAAACAGATTTCCTTTACTCAGTTGATCTACAAAGAGATAACATTCAAGCTCAGAGTCAACGCACTTTCATTATCATGCATATAAATTCAGGATCGACCCATTTTCGTTGCACGATTATGATTCGTTTTATGAAGTTGCAGACATTTGCAGAGCGACGCATAAAGGGGTGGGGGGGGGGGGCATTGAGTGATGCCACTGAAATTCAGGTCGAACCGATCAGGAATGGTCGAAAACGAGTCATACAGAGCCACATGATACAAAGTATATTTGTTTTCCTGTAGTGGTTTTATACAGTTATGTTTCCATTGAGCGGTGCGACCAGAAATCTATGAAAATATGGCCAATCGCTTGGAAAATATCTGACGATTGTTTGCAAGCAATCTCTAATTTGACTTGAATTTCAGTTGCACCATCCAAAGGGGTTTCCCTTGAGTCCCTTGTGGGTCGAAAAGATGTCTAAACAAAGTGCGTTTTCAAACCTCATATATTAACGCAATTTTCCTTATACCTAGAAAATTCGCTGAATTCTATCAAGAAATCACATCAACATCTAGAAAGAGAGGTCTCAGGCTATAGCATGCATGCATAGTGTTTGACTTCACCTTTAGTAAATGGAGATGACTTTTATCATACACTAGGTGAGCCATACTCAAGTCATGTAGGCCTATATACACCAGCTTGAGTTTTAATAATTCAGAACTGGAACGTCCCATTATGGAAAAGGGGATAGGCCGCTCTCTTGGTACCAGGGGTAAGTGCACTACTGACCCTTGACCGACTTTCCTGATAAGAAGTTTATCTACAAAAGAAGGCTTCTCCTGTCCCTCAAAATGGGCTTTCAAAGAGTGTCGATGATGGCGTTGGTAAATAAACCACTAACATGAAGAGAGAGTTGATTCTTGAGCCATACGTCGACACTCTCGTCACATCCTAAAGGTTTAAAACCGATGTTGGTATACCATGGGCACGCCGTTTGTTTCTTTGATCACCGGAATGTCTTGCGAAACAATGAACTACAATCATATCTAAAGGATATGTGCTTCCAAAATCTATTAGAGCATATTGTTACTGATGTGTATTCGCCCAACCAGGGATTTCCAGAAGTTCATAAGCCTCCTATAAAGAGTAGTTCATAAGCCTAATTATAAAGATATAAACCTAATTATAAAGATATTGGCATTAGGGATTTGAAAATAAAAGATCGTGTCTTTGTCTAATGTTATTTCACTTAACCAAAATGACCTTCTATGTTTGTAAAATTACCTTTGGCCAGAAACAGAAAGCAGTTAAGAAAAATATACCTTTTTCTATGGAAAACCATCAACCTTCCCATTGTCAATGAAAAGGTTAATAGGATAGATACCAACCTTTTAGAAAGACACTTTGCATGTAATATACATGTCAACCCGTTTGTTTTCTGCAAACCTTTCGAGCCACTAAATGATAACTGGCATGTATTGCATGTTAGATTATTTGATCAAATTAGCTTTTCTTACCTGTTACAGAGGGGTCCTTTACCTGGAGGTGGTCTGTGGCGTCTCAGGTGTGTTGAATGAAGGCTTCCGACAGCATGGATGGGAAGAGACAGGATGTATGACATGGTTAGTGAGAGGCCATTGACGGTAGGGCCTCTACAAAGGGGTATGTTCAGCTTACAGACAGGTAAAATATGACGGCCCCCTCCACTGTCAATTACTATCTGATTAAATAAGAAGTAAGGTAAGATGTATACCAAAAGTATCACGCTGTGGTCGAGGATCGGTTAATAATGACATGAGAGGGGCATAGAATATGGGAGCATGAGCTTTTTTCAACAAAATTGACAGTTGGCATGAGGATAAGTAAACGCCATGACATGCGATCGGTACATGTGACTCGTCACAGTCATGATAAAGTATATAACATTTTACAATGGAAGAAAACAATCTGTCGCAACAGGGATGTCACTGTTACGATGGGTATTAATAACAATATGTACTACTGCCAAATTGTGTTTCTGTAGAAATGATAGAAAGAACTTAAAAAGTTGATGCTGGATTTTCAAAGAATTATAACGATTTCAACAAAGATATTCGCTGTTATTCAGTCTGTCACTGCTCATTATGCTAAAGGGCACAGGGGAATGAGACTCCATACCCCAAAACTCTGTAAGGATCAACAGTACACATCTGTTTCAGTTTTTTCAGTCACTAGTAAATATAGGCAGCAATTTTGTGCCATGTGAGCAGTGTAGCAAGGGCCTTTAATCAAGGTAACTATATGCCCATCGCACATGTATGCCCATGACGAGGGGCACGCCAAGGGGAAGTACAGGTAGGAAATCGACCCCAGCCCAACCTTGTAAAGTAAATGTGATCTTTGCCCATACAACAGGAGCCAAGATCTCATAGCTTACGTTATCACTGTGACGTGCGCTTGATCAAGGCATGCAAGGCAACCGAAACTTCTTCTGACTTTCCAAGCTAATGAGGTTTCTGATTCTCCATAGCCCTAATTGGCATCACGTTTCTTTGATGCTGCCAAATGAACATTAAAACATTTCTATGAAGCTAACTTTTTGTGCTTCCCTTTTTATTTTCCCTGAAAAGACAATCATGAGCCAATGTAATATTTTGTGAACGATGGCACTGTTCCAGGCACGCATCCATTTTACTATCAGTACCAGTGACTATGAGCATGTCTACACACGGTGCTTGTTGTTAAAACATCCTGATAGTAGGAACATGCGTACGTTAGCCAAGGACCTATTTGAGAAGCCATTGTCATAAAATGTAGCATAGAACCATAGAATGCAACTGATGGAGAAAGAACTGTCTGCACGCAATATCTGATCACCGACAGCACAGAGTAAAAAATGAACTGTTGTAGACAGTACCAAAACAATACAACCAATATGCTGAGAGGTTCAAAATAGACAAAGCTGGGTTGAAAAAGAATAACTTATAGGGCAGCAGTCTAGTTCGAATCTAGTATAGATGAGATAAATAAGTACTTCAATTTAAATAATTGTAAACCTCAATTGTTCAGCCTTTTACCATTCTTTTGATGAAAGACAAATGCCACAATGATGACTTACACAGTAATTGAAAGTGATGACAAAAGCATAATAGAAATTTGCTGCTGGCCCAAAGAAAAGGCCCATAAAGAGCTACACGCACTGTAACCGCAACCCCTTCCACCCGACAAGGCCATATTTGGCCCCTCTATATGGGTGTAGCCCATTAATATAAGCTGATTTCTATGGTTATTCGTTGTCTGAAAAAAGGATATTTGATTATAGTTTTACGGGAAATGCCATAGCATTCCACTAGTTCCAGATATTCAATAATACAACTCATGAAATTGATATGCTTAAATCTTGAGTTTTGTCGACATATTACCTAACATGGATCCTGTTTTAAGCTAACCTGCAGGTAAAAATGGTTGGGAGAATTCTAATTGCTTTTACCCTATGACAGAGAAGTACACCTATCTGGTCACCTGACCCAGGCCATGAGGGTAACAGGCAGTTACCACTTTGTAAGGAAGCACTGCTTTTACCCTATGACAGAGTAGTGTACCTATTTGGTCACCTGACCCAGGCAATGAGGGTAACAGGCAGTTACCGCTGTGTAAGGAAGCACTGCTTTTAACCCTATGACAGAGTAGTGTACCTATTTGGTCACCTGACCCAGGCAATGAGGGTAACAGGCAGTTACCGCTGTGTAAGGAAGCACTGCTTTTACCCTATGACAGAGTAGTGTACCTATCTGGTCACCTGACCCAGGCTATGAGGGTAACATGCAGAGCTATCACTGTGTAAGGAAGCACTGCTTTTATCCTATGACAGAGTAGTGCACCCATTTGGTCACCTGACCCAGGCCCCCATAGTAGCAGGCAGGTTTACCACTGTGTAAGAACATCCCCAGACTCCAGCAGAGTCTGCTCCTATATTTGCGAAGATCAAACGTTGCAGATTATCCCTCAGGGGATGAGCTAGCCCATTAGATGTCGTAACACAGCTCTCCACAGACAGGCTATTAAGCACTTTCCCCATCAGACGAGACATGATGATGGAGTAGGGGCAGATTGTGAAAGCGACCTCTTACAATTGCTTTGTATAAGACATGTCTATGTATGCGCCCAAACTTAGATATTTGATACCAGACACCCGATCCGAAAAACACTCAATTTGGAACCTTTCTGATGATAAGAACTTAGCCAACAATTGCCATCATTAACTATTAGGCAAGAAGATGTACCATAGTAGATCCTGGTCCTTTATGTTTTTCTTCATAATTTGGTTAAATATTACGATAATAAGATTTGATTTGAGTTCTTCAGTATTACTATTGCCTCCTCAAAGTTTTGGAAAAGAAAAAGTCATTTAACAGACTAAATTCATATTGGTCTCATACCCACAAACAATTGTTGAGATAACCCAGTACATTACAATGAATACTACAAGGAAATGTCATTTCCTAAAAGAGCACTCCTGTGCAATAAATCCTTTTGCCCAGGCATGCTCCTCTATGGTATACTAAAACAACCCGAATGTCTGCACCAAGGCATTGCTCAATGTGGAGTTTTTGTTAAGAGTCCCAATTTACTCGAAGAACTATTCGTTCAAGATCATAAGAATGGTAAAACTACGCTGAAAACAGAATCGTCAGGATTACAACTTCATTGAATTTTTGCTTTACACCATATCAGACAGGCACAAAAGCCCTTCCCCATAGTTAGAGCCCCCTATCGGCCCCATCGCGTGATTAGAACTGCCCCAACACCCCTACCCAATGTCCATGGAACTGTCCATTCTTCCGACACATAGACGTAGTGAGAAAGCATAGGCGCATAATTATTGAGAAAGCATAGTTGGACACCAAATTAGCCCTGCTGGTCCCCTTGCCATGGTATGGTCTTTGATTTAGGCCTATGTCTTTGTCCATGTATACATACACTTGGTCATAAAGCAATATGTCAGACTCGAGATAAGTCTGAATGTTACATACCTGTACTTTAAACTGCAACATATTCATATTAAATGTATGTACTACACATATATCCATATGTATTTATATAGATATATGCAGTCCTATTTATATGAGCATAATAGCCTTTATATAGATTTATACATACAGCTTTGCACAAACACTCTTTTGATGTATAGTCGTAAATATCCAAATCCACGCCAATCAATTCATGCTGACCAATGATATGGAATCTCTTATGATGAATTTCCATCCATTGTAGGCATTAGGAATTCTGATTATCAACATGACGGACAACAAGTTTGTCTCTAACGTTAAGGAGAAGGTATAAGGTTGGCAATATGAGTGTAAATGAAGCTCATTTGCCAGAGACTAACAAGCAAAGACTAAAACGCAACACCTATGGAAGTATGTATCCAAGTCTACCATAAGATCATTGGCCAAATAAGTGAGCACAAACATATGACATGAAATGATACTAAAACAGTCACACCTGTGTTATTTGTTCTTCAGCTTATGCCAAATATAGTTTTGGCACTTCCCTCAGTTAGATCTGAGAGCTCTATGTATCTTTAAACCTCTGCCAACTGCCACTCAAGTCAAACTTATTCTCTCTACGCTGGGTGCAGACCAAGTGCAGAGAGGTAGGGGTTTAGGGGCCCTGAACCTACTGGAGGCCCTTTACCTTTTGCTTATCACACCTGTATGCTGCCATCCACCTGTCCATTCACCTGAGTGGCGGCAACATCAAAGGGGGCCTTACCGATTGGTACCCTGTGGCCACCTATGGCCACAGGTGACTTGGTACACTAGGGGTAAAAATTCAATGTGATGTTCCCAGTTAGTCCCCCTTTGCTTGCCAATATTATCCACATAGCTAGGGGTCCTTTATAACTTGCCGACCAATGGAGTTCTATCATTATCTGTTTTTTTTATAGCATTTTATTAATTTCGCTTTCATAACACAGGACAAGGTCATCTTTTTTATTTTGTCAATCACCATGATGAAATGAATTTCTGCACATTTTTTGTGAAGCTGAATGAGACAACAAACATATATACGAGCAGTGCTATTCATATATTAAAAAAGTAATAGCAGTAGCCACATTAGTTGGTGGCAATAGCAGTACCAAAACCTGAAAATTGATCAGCGGTGTCAAATGAATCATTTTCTTTTTATGCATCCGCCTTTTCCATAGAGACATAGATCAATATGGTATAGCTCATATATCTAAGCCTTGAATGAACGTATTGATTATCAGCGCTTCCCAGCAATTATATCCAGGATCATGGAAAGGCATAGATAATCTATGGCCTGAGGCTGGGGATTTCCTGATAATCGTGGGTTAATCCAAGTTCACTCCGGAAGTTCAGCCCATGACTGCCTGCAATGGTTCATTCAAAAGTATTATATCGATAAAAAATATATTTCAACATAACAACCGGTAGCCTAATGGTCCCGGTTGGGTAAGACCCCAACCCTGATGGTCTACTAGTAGTAAGCAGCCTTCATCGGCAGTTTGGTATCAAGGGAGTGACTGTTGTTGTTAGTATTTACCAAACTTTACCAAACAAGGAGTTGTCTATATATCAGTTTCCTTGTTGTATCCAATTGCATATTATTGGAGATAAGTTATGTTTGGGGTAACTATACACGATGTAGTATGTGCATCAGAGCTATGCCGATGTGAACTGCATATCTCATCAACTAATTCTTTCGATCTATTAAATCCATGCAAACATTGTTGAGCGGCTGAGCATTAAGCATGCACGTTTTTGTCCTATTAGGTAAGAGACAATTATCTTGGAACCAGAGGCAATCGTTTTATTTCTCATGTTTAAATCAAAACGTACTTGATGGCCCACTTTCCACTGACCATAATTTGACTACATTGTGATTCACCAATAAAAGTACCCTGCATCCTTAATTGTCGGCCGATTCTACTTCCATCAAAATGGCTGCTGATTGGGCGGGACAATTTATGAACCTTGAGTGCAAGCCGAGCAGA
The DNA here is from genome assembly GCA_936440205.1 of Lepidonotus clava. Taxonomy (NCBI): domain Eukaryota; kingdom Metazoa; phylum Annelida; class Polychaeta; order Phyllodocida; family Polynoidae; genus Lepidonotus; species Lepidonotus clava. The sequence continues at coordinate 24,134,806 of OW387145.1, forward strand.
CGCCGCTGGCAAGGCTCACGTTTTGATTGGGAAAAGTCGAACTCTAGTAAAATCGTGTTCTTTTAGTGCAAATTGCTCTTAGGACTATAGATTGAAAATTAACCACATGCAAGCATAACAGGTGTTATGACGCTATCCTACAAACAGATGCTATCTAACAAAATGTTTGTAGTTTAGTGACTTTTTGCAGGATAGCATCAACACAGGATGCTAAGCTACAAACAGATGCTAAACCAAAAATATTTGTTGGATAGCATTTTTCCAAAAATAGACACTAAGTTATAAATATTTGTAGCTTAGTATCCTTTTGTAACTTAGCATCACCACAAGCTGCTAAACTACAAACAGATCTGCTAAGTCACAAAAATTTGTGAGATAGCATCTCTGCACAAAGCTATATTAAAATATTATAGGCCTACAGCAAAGTTACCTTTTCTGTAGGATTGAAAGGGGATGTCAGGTCTTTTATGTATTATGCCCCAAAACGTTAAGTTCCTTATCTTTATTTTAATAAAATGTCCAATGAAATAGATAGTATATATTTGTCTTAACATTTTTAGCTTTCTATTCAGGGAAATGTAAGATGAGAAATCATGGAAAATATGCATTTTTCAGTGGGGCAGGATGATTCAGGGGACAATTTCTAGTAATTGCTATATGAGAGGTGATAGACATTAACCTTTTTCTGAAACTTTCGTCTTTTTAGTACAATCTTCAAAGAATATTGACAGAATTTGTGAAAAAAGGGTTGTGTGCAACAACTAACAACTAGGTATACAAAAATAGGTTTTTTGTCCTGCAAATAGGAGAATCAATTAAGATGAGTGAGTTATCATTCTAAACAAACCGATGTTTGTTTAATTATATCTATTATCCTTCACTGCTATGAAGTGACAAGGGGCTGAAAGACTGAAGTCTTATTTTTGCTTCTTGAATTCATTTTGTTAATAGTTTATCAATATTCAAATTTCTTTTGATGTAGAAAAAAATGCAAAATGAAAGTGATTTAATTTTCCTAATAAATTATATATTTGAAAATTCAAAAAGGTTAGTCCTATGTCCTCTAGAAGTTTGCAGTACACCTCTCTTCCAAACCCCAATGAAATAATCTTCAAAATTGGTTTGCTATTAATTTTTTCAGCATAAATCTGTAGGATAGCATTCATTGGTAGGATAGCATCTTGTTGGATAGCATTTGATTGTAGCTTAGCAGCATATGGGTGCTGCTAACTGACAAAGTGCTTTGTGGTTTAGTGAATGTTTGCATGATAGCGTCCTGACATGGATGTTAAGTGACAATTAGGTTGTTTTTGTGGGATAGCATCTGTTTGTAGGATAGCGTCCTAACATGGTGTGTTTATGTGGCTATATTGTTGCCAAATAGCCTAGGAAATTTTCGTTACCTTCCACGCTCACTGAAGACAGAACCATGATTATTATGGTTTCATGTGTTCGCGGTCTGTTTTTTATTCACCATTTCGCAATTCCATTGCATTGAACGACGCGGTATTGCTAGTGCAAAACTCTTGACATTTTCTTTTCATTAATTTTCTCATCGTCTACATATTTTCTTTTATAAGGTTTTTATTTGTTCATCTTCAGAGTTGTCTGATCTTCCAGACGTTACAAATACGGTTTCCTTGAATGTGTTATGTTGATGAAATTGATCAATTTATATATCATTTATAGATAAATTTATATAACATATGGGTATGAAATATATACAGTGAATAATACTGATGAGGTGAGGCTAAGAATGCTTGTCTCTGTTAAAAGTAATAGCTTTTATACTTAGTTGTAGTGTTTTTTAACTAATCTTTTGAACTGAAATTTGTTATCTATTTCCCGAATATTCCTTGGCAAAGTAAGCCATAATTTGGCACCTCTATAGTAAGGTGATGTTTTTTAGCTTCTTCTGTCCTTGGCCTGTGTAACAGAAATTGTTTAGAAGTTTAATCTGACTTGTTTTTAGAGCCACATTGCTTGTTCTTTCCAACTGTACATCAGGTTCAGCTGATGACATTTTCTTCTCACTTTTAACTGTCTTATGTTTCATATCTTAAGAAGAGTGTCTCTACTCATGTCCTGTAGATTTCGCACATTATGAACAATTCTTGGTGATTTTGAAGTAATTTACATAGTAAAGGTCTTCAATTATGTGGTTGCAGTATCATTTTTAAGGAACATTTAGAAGAAAATATTAGGATGATTTCAAATAACGTACTATAATTTTGGGAACGATTCTTTGCATATTAAAAAAACCTGTTAGATACTTTTTGTCTATATTTTCAGTCATGTTAGGGGGATAACGTACAAACCTTCACTCTTCGCCTTTCAACGGTAAAATCAAGTCAGTATTTCCTAGGTTTTAGTAACGGCGTTGATTTGGTTTCAACCTTTTTGATTTATTATGTTGCGTAAGTGTTAAACGAAAACTTATTTATCGCCTCTTGGTTCAAATTAATTGTTATTGTGTTACGCGTTTAGAATTTAAGGGAAACCGACACTTCATTTAAGTTTTTCTCAATAGAAGTAAATGAAACACGAGTTTCATTATTGAAATATCCAAATGTGGGCAGAATTCAATTTCCGGCAGACCACGTCGTCTTCTGCTTTTGGTAACAGCTAATATTTCATCTTCTGAACATCCCACCCTTCCCATCTTGGGTTACGTTATTTTGATATTTTGCTAATATTTCCTCTTCTCAAATGTCCTACCTGTCCTTCTCGGTTTAAGTTATCACCCTCAGATGTAAAATTGTAATACGAAAACCTCTTCAATCCTGATTTACCCATAATCATTCCCACAGTGGTCCACTTGTACACTGAAAACACAAAGTCGTCAGAGAGCCACTGCAAGGCTGTCAAAGGGTTGTCACAGGTCACTTTTGGGCTCTCATATGTGACTTTTGGGTCATCACAGGGCTCATTTCAGGCCATCAATGCTGTGTGACTACCTTGTGACAATCCTTTGACAACTTTGGGGTGGTCAGAGGGTTGTCATTGTGAATTTTGAGGCTGGATGACAACCCAAAGGTAGTCATTTTCTCCCGACTACTTTAGGCCAAAAAGGTCGTCAGAGAAGCAAAAATGAAGAATGGGTTGTCATAGAGTTGTCACAGAAGAAAATAAGAAGTCAAAAGTCCTGCCTGACTACCCTAGGGTTGTAGGTGAATGGTGCCTAAAGTGACAGCCCAGGGTTGTCATGGCCTCTGTCTATATCAACCCAGTGTTGTAAGTGAATGGTGTCAAAACCATACAACTCATAGGCCTCCTATGTGTAATGGCCACAACTAATAACTAGTAATAACATAATAGGTTGCCATTATAATGACTATGGTATCTACAACATGAAAATATTCATAAATAAGATTTTTTTTCTAACAGACACAGACACAGCCTGTGACAACCTTGGGTTGTCGTTTTTGGCACCACTTTTGACAACTCTGTGTTTTCAGTGTACGGGGTCTTACAGGATTCGAGCTTTTGCATTACTCTTCAAGATATTTACAAAGTTTAATGTTTCTTGTTATAATCAGGATAATATATGTCATACAATAGATAAGATATACAAATGTTCTAACTGATGTTGTTGTAAGGAAGATGGACCCGTTTATTAAATCTACATAGAGGATACTTGGCAGTATACCGAAGCGTGTGGAAGAACAACGGCATGCATGATTTTCATAAGATCGTTCTGTAGTGAGTTAAGAAAGGGAAGTGTCGCCAACAGACATTGTCATCACTATAGACTACAATGTGCTATGCTAAGGGAAACATACTTTAAGCTTATCCGATTGGGAATAAAGGAGCGCTCAAATATTGTTGATATTGTATACTTGATAACTGCGTTCTTTTACAACACAATCAACGTTATGATACTTATTCTTTAAGATAGGGAGCATATTGACTATTATTTCTTAGATGTTGTTTGTTCTTATGGGGTGTAATGAATTAAGGTTAGAGATTTATAGAATTAAGATTTGATTAAAACGTCTTATGCTTGGAGGGATTTGTCATTTCATTGACATAGCAAATATTATGAAAAGAGACATAATTTGATATTGAAACATTTCCAAAAATATTCACGCTTAAATCTGATGTCCAGATGCTAAAAGAGTTATCACACAATTATGACAAAATTAATAAGAGACAATCTTCTTTATAATCCTTTAAAGTGTTACTAGTATTCCCTAAAGATGATGATGTGTTGGAGTTTAAGGTCTATTCAGCAATTTTGCAGTTATATCAAGACCAACTCTGGTTTTTTATTTCACTGTTCTCTGATCAGCTGCTGATCGGATCTATGGGGGTGAGAACGACGGAGAGGCAAGGCAGTGTAGTAATCACACTCACGGC